>CM054376.1:157726346-158926346 GCA_028858755.1 Ara ararauna
ACAGTCATTACAGCTCTCCTGAATTCGCTATTATCTAATGGCTATGAGGACCAAGTGGTAATTTGCATAGTGATTGAGAGGAAGAAATATTTATTAGATCACAAATGTGAACCTACACATACAGAAAGGAATTGATTCTAATAGATATAGGAAATACAGCCTGGAATAACAGAGTTAAGGAAAGAATGATCTACAGAGTACTGTTGGGAAGGCAGCTGTAGGAATCCCGTTACTGGGGGCTGCCCTCCTACATGCAAAAGTTACCCATATGGGCAGTCTGAGGTTGTAAGGATTTCAGATGCAGGGCAGAAGGGGGAACTTTCACGTGAATTCTATTCCAGGCCTTTTACAGTGTCCAAAGCAACAGCTGCTGCATCCGACTGCTTCAGACAGACCCAGCTTCAGGGACAACCCTAATGTCACCTTTAGCCATTCGTTTTCCAAGTAACCAATGGAGGGCAAAGGATTGGTTTGTGGCGTCATGGCTTGTGCTGTGCAGTGCTGATGTGTATTGCTGCTGAAGTGTGTGCCTATTCACTGTCGTACTGTGAAACGCTCCCTGGCCAAATGTCCCACGTCAGAATATAGCTGCCAAAAAGCAGGAATGTGGAGTATGCACACAGGTACCTCGGCAGCATAACCGTGCGTGCTGCGCTGTGGCTGCCAGCTCTGCCTCATCTGTGTTTTGTTAGTGTAATAGTGGTGTGGGGGAGTTCAGTACAGACTTGTTGTCACCCAAGTCACTGCTCCAAGCGGTGTATGACAAATCCTGGTGTTGCGAGCTCGCTGACAGGGAGAGCAACCAGCAGCATGTGGTTTGTATTCCACCCAGTACACAGCATGCTGCCATTACGGGGGGTTTTGGAGCAGGTAAATGCATCGTTTCTATCATGTGTTTTCCTCTTTGTAAGTTACTTTATTGACACCACTGCTCATTCCAACTGATGGAAAACAACCTGTTGTCTCCAGTAAGCATCCCCTCAGGAGCACAGTCATAAAGAACCTGTTTTGGCTTTGGCTCCACGCTATCTTCTTGAAGAAGAGTACAAATTTCTCAGGGAAAAGAGAAGAAAACCATATTGTACTAATTCCAGGTTAGGTGTATTTTTAAAATGAGGAAATCTCTTGGTTTTGCAGTTCAGTTCTTCTTTTAAAGCATTTCTCAGTATACTAAGGACGCTGAAAGTGCCTCTTGCCAAAGTAAATGTTATTCCTCAATCATCAGTCCAAGTTTTCTTTGAGGTTGAGCTGGCAGCACAGTAACAGACCACTTTGTTGGCGTGTATGGTCTGGCATCCACCTAAAACTATTGCAATGGCCTTGCCTGGGAGGAGAAACAGCATTGCAGTTGTTCACCTTCAGATCAGCTCTTCTCCCCATCACTTTACTCTGCTCAATGGTTTGGTTCAGGTGTTTCTGCTGCAGCACGTGAGGCCAGGCTGAGGTGCCATCAGTGTTACCTCCTGCCTGCCTGCAGCGCGGGGCAAAGCACGTCCAGATAACTGTATTACTGCTACCAATACCCTGCTTTCAGTGTTTTCCTCTTGGTTTCACCACGACAGGTGGCTTTTGAAGAGCTGTTTTAAGGTGGCCTTTGAATACCTTGCAGGTGGATTTGCTGCAGACTCCGTTCTGGGACGATTTGCTGGTGGTGCTGTTCTGGGCTTTTAAACCTGCATGTCCACAGGTATTTGCTGTCCTGATGAAGAGTAGGTTTTCCTTCTACCTGAATGTTGGTTTGTTCCTTGTCTTTGGGCAGGGCTCTCTGGGTTTATATTGTTTAGGATGGAGTGACGTGGTGAAGTAAGTATGAAACGTGTCCTGCAGGACACAGGGTTGTGCCCTCATCCCGGTTCTGGCCTTGGTGGGCTCCTCGCTGGTGTGGCCCCGGGCAAGGTGAGCTGGAGCTCAGTTGCTTGGCTGTTCCCCAGTGAAGGGAGCAGCAGGGAAGAGGGGCCAACACCAGCTATTGCTGTGTGCTCAGCAGAGCTCTTGGAGTTCAGTGCCTGAGCTCCCCTCTGGGAGCTGCCCTGGGATCCTGGGCTGGCACTGAGGGCTTGGCACAAGCCCACACAGTCCATCTCCTTGTGCCCTCTTCAGCTCGATGATGTGGCTGCAGTGTCAGAGGGAGGGAGGAGGAGGTTGAGCCCCCCCTGGAGGGACGGTCTCCCCCCCACCGTGCCGGCCACTGAATCCCTTCAGTTTCAGGGAAGCTGAGCTTATGGAGCAGAGCCACGTGCAGCAGCAGCTCTGTACTGTGTTGGCATTAAAGATACCCAAATCAGAGGCAGGTCTTGTGCCTCCAACATTTGTCATTGTATTTGCAGGGGGAACATCTTAGTTTATCAGTCTGAAATGGTCATTTAACTGCCAGGTGCCATGCAGCGGTAAATGATGCCCCCGGAGCAAGCTGAGTGTGTGTCAGCATTTCCTCCTGGATGCTCTCAACAGAAAGGTTGCCTTTTGGATGCTTCATGCCTGCAGGCAGCACTGGGGATCCCGGTCCTCCTGGTGCTGCCAGCAGCAAGAAGAAGCTCCCCCCTCCTCTCAGCTTTGGGCAGAGCGAGTCGGTGGCTGTGCTTTGGTCATCAGCGTGCCTGATCCATGTCTGCGCCGCAAATACCTGCACATCAGGTGTCCCTCTGACCCCTGGAGAGGAAAGAAGGCAGCAACGGTCCTGCCTGCTGATGGAGTGCCCCGTCCCCACCATGCGCAAGATGCCGTCCTGGTCCTCGAGAGCTCCAAGCTTTCATATGAGGATCAGGAATTTATAGGTAAACTCCGACTTCCAGGAGTTATTCCTGTCTTCCCTCCCACCTGCTGCTGCACCGAAGCACTGAGGAATCGCTGGTGTTTTGATTGATGCTCCTCATAAAAAACCCAGCGGTCTCAGATGTAATTCCTCAAACATAATTACATGACATCCTGCTGCCAAAATTCCTCAGGCTTGGCTCCCGCGGTCACTTCTCTCGGTGTTGGATTCCACCCTGGTTTGATTGTTTACTGCGTGCCATGAGCATCTACTGCATTGCTGTAATTCCCTCTATTTACTGCAGTCTGTGGAAATGAGGATCGTTCGGAAGTGCACTGCCGGCCCACGAATCCATGGGAACGGTGAGTGAGTAACGCTGGAAAAGTAAGGGTCAAGTTTCACATCCCTGCCTGTGCCTTCCCACAGCTGCAGGTCTTTTTGTGCAGTTACCTGTGCTTCTAGTGATGGGGCCTTGTTTTCTTCACCCCTAGGTCAGTGCATCTCCATCAATGCTCCATTACTTTGAAAGCTGCATCTGATTGATAGATACTCTTTCATTAATGGAATTGGTTATCACAGAATGGTTTGGGTTGGAAAGGACCTTAAAAAGCTCATCCAGTTCCAACCCCCTGCCACCTTCCACCAGACCGGGTTGTTCAAAGCCCCGTCCAGCCTGGCCTTGAACATTTCTGCTCTATTGTCCTTATTCTTGTCTCTACTTTTTCGTAAAGCACTGATTGATGTGAACGTTGTGGCTGCAGCCTCAGGAGCTGGTTACAGCCGCGGCACAGGCTGCAGCTTCAGGAGCTGGTTACAGCTGCGGCACAGGCTGCAGCTTCAGGAGCTGGTTACAGCCGCGGCACAGGCTGCAGCTTCAGGAGCTGGTTACAGCTGCAGCACAGGCTGCAGCTTCAGGAGCTGGTTACAGCCGCGGCACAGGCTGCAGCTTCAGGAGCTGGTTACAGCTGCGGCACAGGCTGCAGCTTCAGGAGCTGGTTACAGCCGTGGCACAGGCTGCAGCTTCAGGAGCTGGTTACAGCTGCGGCACAGGCTGCAGCTTCAGGAGCTGGTTACAGCTGCAACACCAGCTGCAGCTTCAGGAGCTGGTTACAGCTGCAACACCAGCTGCAGCTTCAGGAGCTGGTTACAGCTGCAGCACAGGCTGCAGCTTCAGGAGCTGGTTACAGCTGCAACACCAGCTGCAGCTTCAGGAGCTGGTTACAGCCGCGGCACAGGTTACAGCTTCAGGAGCTGGTTACAGCCGCGGCACAGGCTGCAGCTTCAGGAGCTGGTTACAGCTGCAACACCAGCTGCAGCTTCAGGAGCTGGTTACAGCCGCGGCACAGGTTACAGCTTCAGGAGCTGGTTACAGCTGCAACACCGGCTGCAGCTTCAGGAGCTGGTTACAGCTGCAGCACAGGCTGCAGCTTCAGGAGCTGGTTACAGCTGCAACACCAGCTGCAGCTTCAGGAGCTGGTTACAGCCGCGGCACAGGCTGCAGCTTCAGGAGCTGGTTACAGCTGCAGCACAGGCTGCAGCTTCAGGAGCTGGTTACAGCCGTGGCACAGGCTGCAGCTTCAGGAGCTGGTTACAGCCGCGGCACAGGCTGCAGCTTCAGGAGCTGGTTACAGCTGCAACACCAGCTGCAGCTTCAGGAGCTGGTTACAGCCGCGGCACAGGTTACAGCTTCAGGAGCTGGTTACAGCCGCGGCACAGGCTGCAGCTTCAGGAGCTGGTTACAGCTGCAACACCAGCTGCAGCTTCAGGAGCTGGTTACAGCTGCGGCACCGGCTGCAGCTTCAGGAGCTGGTTACAGCTGCAGCACAGGCTGCAGCTTCAGGAGCTGGTTACAGCTGCAACACCAGCTGCAGCTTCAGGAGCTGGTTACAGCTGCGGCACAGGTTACAGCTTCAGGAGCTGGTTACAGCCGCGGCACAGGCTGCAGCTTCAGGAGCTGGTTACAGCTTCGGCACAGGTTACAGCTTCAGGAGCTGGTTACAGCCGCGGCACAGGCTGCAGCTTCAGGAGCTGGTTACAGCTGCAACACCGGCTGCAGCTTCAGGAGCTGGTTACAGCCGCAACACCGGCTGCAGCTTCAGGAGCTGGTTACAGCCGCGGCACAGGCTGCAGCTTCAGGAGCTGGTTACAGCCGCAGCACCAGCTGCAGCTTCAGGAGCTGGTTACAGCTGCGGCACAGGTTACAGCTTCAGGAGCTGGTTACAGCTGCGGCACAGGTTACAGCTTCAGGAGCTGGTTACAGCTGCAACAGCAGCTGCAGCTTCAGGAGCTGGTTACAGCTGCAACACCAGCTGCAGCTTCAGGAGCTGGTTACAGCTGCGGCACAGGTTACAGCTTCAGGAGCTGGTTACAGCTGCAACACCGGCTGCAGCTTCAGGAGCTGGTTACAGCTGCAACACCGGCTGCAGCTTCAGGAGCTGGTTACAGCTGCAACACCAGCTGCAGCTTCAGGAGCTGGTTACAGCTGCAGCACAGGCTGCAGCTTCAGGAGCTGGGTACAGCTGTAACACCGGCTGCAGCTTCAGGAGCTGGTTACAGCTGCAACACCAGCTGCAGCTTCAGGAGCTGGGTACAGCTGCAACACCGGCTGCAGCTTCAGGAGCTGCAACACCAGCTGCAGCTTCAGGAGCTGGTTACAGCTGCGGCACCGGCTGCAGCTTCAGGAGCTGGTTACAGCTGCAACACCAGCTGCAGCTTCAGGAGCTGGTTACAGCTGCGGCACAGGTTACAGCTTCAGGAGCTGGTTACAGCTGCGGCACAGGTTACAGCTGCAGCACAGGCTGCAGCTTCAGGAGCTGGTTACAGCTGCAACACCGGCTGCAGCTTCAGGAGCTGGTTACAGCTGCAACACCGGCTGCAGCTTCAGGAGCTGGTTACAGCTGCAACACCGGCTGCAGCTTCAGGAGCTGGTTACAGCTGCAACACCGGCTGCAGCTTCAGGAGCTGGTTACAGCTGCAACACCGGCTGCAGCTTCAGGAGCTGGTTACAGCTGCAACACCGGCTGCAGCTTCAGGAGCTGGTTACAGCTGCAACACCAGCTGCAGCTTCAGGAGCTGGTTACAGCTGCGGCACAGGCTGCAGCTTCAGGAGCTGGTTACAGCTGCAACACCGGCTGCAGCTTCAGGAGCTGGTTACAGCTGCGGCACCGGCTGCAGCTTCAGGAGCTGGTTACAGCTGCGGCACAGGTTACAGCTTCAGGAGCTGGTTACAGCTGCGGCACAGGTTACAGCTGCAGCACAGGCTGCAGCTTCAGGAGCTGGTTACAGCTGCAACACCGGCTGCAGCTTCAGGAGCTGGTTACAGCCGCGGCACAGGTTACAGCTGCAGCACAGGCTGCAGCTTCAGGAGCTGGTTACAGCTGCAGCACAGGCCTCCGAGTGCTCTTCTTCCTTTCTGAAGACTCGGCCTCGAGGCACCGACACCTCTGGGCCTCCCTCCTCATCAAGCCCCTGAGTCTCGACCTTCATGTCCACCCTTGCTCCTCAAAGTGGTGCGTTCGTACTCATAGATGATCTTAGGGAAGAAGTGCAGTGACAGAACCGAGACACCCTCAGAGCAGTATCAGGTCGGAGGATCCTTTCCCGCCTGTGATGCTACCGCCCAGCCAAACCAACCCAAATCCCACAGATCCGGTTGGGATGTCATGGAGCAGCCAAACAGCCGCCTTCAAGAGCAACAGGCTCTCCCATAGCTTATGTCTGCATGCTCTGTGGAGGTACTGCAGGGGACTACACTGGGGTTAATCCCAGAAAGCAAAGTGCTGCCTGGACACAGCTCCCCAGGAAGGTGCGCTACCACGCGCTGAATCCCCCATGGGCTCTTTCAGCGAACCCCGCGGCTCGGATGGGTGCAGGGTGTGTAGGATGGGGCAGGGTTGATCTGGGTCCTGCCCCTGTGTGGTCCACGCAGCAGATCGGATCATAGGCCAAACCCCGCAATGTTTTACAAGACCCAGCGCCTCGAGTCGCCGCTGCAGCACGCACAGTACATGGATGTTTTGCCACATGCATTTCGTTCTTTCAGCTTGCAGCATCTGCAGGCAGGCAAGGCAGGGGGAGGACAGGCTGACTGAAAACAAACCAGACGGGGAGGGGGGGAGCCCAAACAACATGGAGTAAGATTAAACAGGCGTACGTACAGAAGCAATAGTAATTACACAACTAGGTTGGAAAAGACGCTTTACATCCAGCCCACCACTAAACCACATCGCTGAGGGCTGCATTGACATGGGTTTTGAACACTTCCAGGGAGGGTGATTCCACCACTGCCCTGGGCAGCCTGTTCCAATGCCTGAGCACCCAATCCAAATCTCCCCTGGTGCAGCTTGAGGCGGTTACCTCTCGTCCTATCACTTGTTACTTGGGAAAAAAGAGACCACCCCCCTCCTGTCTCCATCCTCCTTTCAGTTTGCTATAGAAAGTGATAAGGTGGTGTCTCCCTCAGTTTTTCCCTTCTCCAGATTAAACCACCCCAGTTCCCCTGGCCATTCACTTGGAATTAAACCACTTGAGACAGACCTGTTTAAGACCAGACGTGGATGACTGCCAGGTTAGTGAAAAGGATTTATTAGAAAGTGTTAAGCACTACACAAACTGGGGTTTAGAGTATTTTTTCAGTAGACAGCACTCCAGCTTTATGCTACAGACACCGTATGATGGACTATGGCCAGCCACTGCGCTCCCAAGATCCATCTTTAGGATGAGACATTCAAGCATCACGCGCAGCGAGAGGAAGGAGTGCAAAGAAAACCCTTTTGCTCTGCACCAGTTCACACACGGTACACAGCAATTGTTTTCCTCAAGGCAATTTGTATTGATGGAGTTACCACCACCTGAGGGCTCAAGCGTCCCCATCCCCTGCCTCCAGCGCCACTGCACAGTGGGAGCAGCAGCACAAGGAGTTCCAGTAAATAGAAACCCAGCTTCCACGCTATTTAACAAACAATGAGGTTGAGGTACGTGCCCTCCTTACGGCTCTTCAGGAAAAAATAAGAGGAGAGGCTATGGATTAAGGCAATGCATTTCTTTAATTCAACACCGACACTGTATTGAACCGCGCGTTTTCGGCTAAGTTCTGACGTATTTCATTGTAAAAAATAAAGTTACTGATCACATGCTATTCTATCCATCTTCTTCATTATGCTTTGAAATACAGTGGAGCATCACTATAGTCACTGCCCCAGCAACACGGCAGCAAGTGACAGCTTATCTCCCAGCCAGGAGCTGCAACACAAGGAATCAGTGACCCCATCTCCCAGTTTGAATCCTCCACCCATTCCCACCCCATTCCCACTTCTCCTCTAGAAGGGGAAAACAACCCACAGAACACTTCTCTGGCTCCTGAAAGGAGCTTTATAGCAAGGCTCGACTGTATAGAGTAAAAAGATATAAAAAGGCATTAAAATCTAGAAGTCCAGAGAAGGAAAAGGAAATAGAAATTAAGTACGCACAGCGTGATAAACCAGGAGAGACATAGCAATTTGCTACAACATCTTTCAGAAAGTGCTAACCCCTTTTAGCTTAAAATAGTTCAAGAGATCATACAAATTGCTACCACAGTGTAAAACTGAGTACTCTGAAAAAGCTAAAACCTGCTTCGACTGTAGAAAATGTATTCTCTCTGTTTCTAATTTACACAGCATTCTTATTTAGGCACACAAAAATAAATAGAGACAGTCAAATGCTTCATTACGTCTGCAGAAAGTCGTGGTTAAAACCAAGCGATCAACCCTGGTGACAAACATCGCAGATTTTACATACACGTCTCTCTCGAACCACGTGTGTACACAGGGGTGTGTGTCCCTTACTTCATCCTCAGGCCTCTGCAGAAATGACCGACAGGACAGTTAAACGGGGAGCTACTGGCTACAGAGAGGTCATTTCTCAGGGAACTTGACTGATGCTTTCTGTCCAAACGCTTGGTTCAGGTTTTTGGGCCAGGAGATCTGGGGCTGGAGCAGAATCCAGGCTGAGCCAACGCCAAAGGCTGTTGCTGCATGGCAGGACTGGAGGGGGAGTGCTGAAAGTGTCATGTCTGAGAGTAATGGGACAACTATTCCTGTCTCAGAGTAAGGATACTTCTCTACTCAAATCTGGATGGATCCCAAGCTCTTCCTTCCATAAGGAACAGCGGGAGGTGTCCCTGCCCACAGCAGGGGGGTTGGAACTTAGATGATCTTAAAGTCCTTTCCAACCCTAACTATTCTATGATCTCAGTGTTTCAGCAACCCTCCCTGCTGCTACCTCAGTAAAACCGGTTTTACCTTAGGTGTAGGCATCCCCCTGGCACATTTGGTGACCCCACATCTGCTTTTAAAATGCTTGTGGTACCTCTACTGCCCTCCCTGCACAAAAGTGCGCAGGGGAAGCAGAAAAGTTGTTGCATGTGATCTCAGATTGCACCCATTCACTGACACCAGTCTGGAGCTCCATGCTACAGGCCCTAGTTAATGAAGAAAAGTATTATGCAGCTGAGATGTGCACCATTGGCCCTCTCTGATCAGCTGGAGCCCAGTAACAAATTCTTCTTTAAGTGAATGAGTTGGAAACTGGTTTATGTTTCTGAACATCCAGCTCTAACTTACTGATTCTCTACTAGCTAAGGGCAGGGTTAGACATGATCTGAGGTTGTCAGTGTGTGTGTGTGTATTGTCAGCACATAAAAGTCATTCAAGTTCACCCACTACCTTGAAACAAAGCGAAAAACGTACAAACAAAACCAAGCAGCATCATTTTTATTTGGTGTTACAACAGATGCGCAGCGCCCACGGCTCTGGGCACTGCCCTTCACTGTCAATGATTTTGCTCTTTAAAATCTAAACAGTTCTTCTGTTCAGACAACTCCATGTGCTTTTTTATATACACATTGTGACCCCTGCATTCAGCCTGTCCAGTTAACGCTAGAAATCTCTGTCAAGGCAATACTTTACTTTATATTTGCTATAATTAGGGAGAAATCAAAAAGAAAAAATTCACTTTAAATCTGACCCATTCCATGTACTGTACATACCTGTTCCAAAAGCAATGTACTCAGAAGTTTCTAGTTTAATGCAGTTATTCAAGTCAAAACGCTGTACATCTAAGTATCCACACAATCGTACATCCCTAATGATTCTTCTTTACACATTTCATTTCTTCTTTAGACATCTGCTTTTAAAAAGGAATAAAGAAGTTGCCCTGTAGATCTCTATTTCTTTAGAACAAAACATTATATACTACATTGAAAAATAAGTTTATCAAAACCAGGTTCAAATCAGTGTCATGTACAATTTTCAGTGAACGGTTCATGTTGCAATTGCACTTTGCAGACAGAAGAAAATTAACAACCGAAAGCACATTCTATTTCCTCTCACAGGAGATGGCCTCTTCGGGGTTCTTCTTCCGTGAATGTTTGTATTTGTCCACATAGGCTTTCACCAGGTTTGCCACTTTCGCAGAATTAACTTCTCCGCTCTTGCTATGGCAAACCTGAAACAGTTTAAAGGAAAGACCCCGTCTGAAACACTGCTGGTGATTTGCCACTGTCCCACAGCATTTATTCGTTTTCCCAACACCCCCGGTTTCCCCATCTCAGGCAGAACTCTGGAAACCCCCAGTACTCCCCAATTGCTTCCCAGATACTTCTGAATTCCCATCCAACTATGTCTCACAGTGAACGCGGTACGCTGCGAGGAGACAAGAGAGCTCTCGCGGGTGGAGAAAGATGGAAGTACTTTTGCTTTTCCCGTTCCCCTTTCCCAGCAACTACCAGTTGTGCCCACAAGACTGAGACATTGCCCCAAACACCACTTCAACTGAAACGCACACATTTCGGATTACTTGGTCGACTTACTTTATCTACAGCTTTTCGCACTATTTCTTTATATTCCTCCTTAGTGATGTCTTTATTTTGGTAGAAGGGTTTAATAGCCAGTTTGACCTCTTGTGCCGCTTTTTCTTGAATTAACAATTTCTGATCAAGAAACAAACTGGAGCGTTATTTTTCACTGCCTGCGGACGCAGCATTTTATCACAGATTGAAACTTTACAGAATACAAGTTATTACAAAGACCAGAAAAACCACACTCCCCTCACTCCCATTTCAGCCCTCATGAAGCTGCCTGTGTTTCACTCAGACCAGAATGCTGTCCCACAGCAATCAAAGTAATATTCGTAACAGTGATGCTTTAAAGGAGACTACATAAAAAAGGCTTGCTAGTTTATGTCCTACAGCTGCCACAAAGGTATCACATAAACGATGGTATTGAGCACAGTACACGGAAGGGTACTTGCCATGCTTTGCTGTTTTTTAGTGTACAAAATTATACATATAATATATAAAATTTTAATATCTATTTTATAGATAAATATAAAAAACGGTGTCTATATAAGTATACTCTGAACTTGCCTGGTCCTTCTTCGAGCTATCTGCACTGGCTTCCACTGTCACACTTGTTTTGTTCTCTCCCACTTTTACAGCTGCATTAACGCTCTTGATGTGACTCGACGATGTTGCATTACCCGAGCTTGGTCCCTGAACTGTTCCCGTGTTTCCCAGGACTGCTGATGGAGCAGGCAAGGCTGGAGCACTCATGTTATTACTTACATGAGCAGCATTTGGAATACCCTGTTTCAAAAAGTTATCAGCAGTTAATATAGTCATCGTTCAGTATGACAATACGCCTCTCTAGAAGTCTCAGCAGCTATAGAAAGAACATGAATGCTACATGCTTTGGTTCATCAGCTCATTTCCACACTGTTCATTATTAGGGAAGGTACACACTTTGTATCAAATCTACTAGGAGGACAAAAAGATAAAGCTCGAAGAGTAAAGCCTCCTCCGTGCACCACGGTGGTGGTTAAGATTCTTGCTCTAATCCCAAGGGTAAGCCAACCACAGTACCCTGCAAACAGGTATGGAAGATGTTAGTTAGCACAAGGGGCAGGAACCTCATGGCCACAGAACCTCTCTACTTGCCACAGAGTAATGTTTTTTAAACACACATTCAAGTAACCTCAGACCACACCTGCATTCCTGCACCGCAACAGTGCTGCTTTGAGGAAACATCTACTCTCATGGTTATCAGCTTGAATTGCCACATGAATTTCAGACCACCCACAAGCCTACTCGAGCCTAGAGGTGAAATGCTGGTTGAAGCACCAGGATCTGTTCCTCAGGAAAAGCCATTTCCTATACATTTCCAAACAGCACCAACAGACCCAGGCACTGTTGATACTTTGGAACTGAGAAATCAAGCAGCCCTCAGACAGCTCACTTCTAGCACAAGCCAAGAACCCACACTCCCAACCTGTCTCCTGCAGGCTAATCTAACTGCTGCTTTTTTCCTGCGGGTAATCACCATTGCTCCCTTTACATCTGCATTTATCCAGATGAAAAAATAATGAAACAGGAACTTGAGCTCCTTGGAAAGGACACAGGTATTGAGCTGTTTCAACCAGCATGCTGATGCTCGCCAGCACGCTCTCTTCATCTTCAACAGGAAGGACAGAGGGAGTCCTGCAGCATTCAGTAATTCCTATTGTGCTACCACCAAGGACTTGTTCAGTGAAAACTCAAAAGCAGCAGCTTTCAGAGAGCGTTCAGAGTCACGGACACCATTCCACAAAAGCAGGCGAGAGCAACAAATGGAGCAGGGGCTTTGCTAACAAACAGCTGTATTTTTGAGCAATACACACATATAGAAACATATTTGTTGCTGCACTAGATACTGTTTCACAGAGGTCTGTAGCCTACATTCTGACTTCTCACAGTTTCAGAAGTTAAACCTGCTGGATTTCCATTGTGACAATATTTTACTTACAGATAGCAGGCATTAATCAAATCAACAAGCAGTCTACCTGCGTTTTAGTTCCAATGGTACCTTGCGGAGTACACTTTACTTCAAATGGCCTATAACACCCCTCAGGATTTCCCACAGTACTTAAGCTCCTTTTGTTCTAAGTTAATGAATATGACTGGTAACAGCAGCTGAAAGTGAAAAGAATATAGGCAATTTATCAGTTCACTTCCAATCTTTAGAGATGATGGATGAAAACTGAGGGTTAGAAATCATCGCTGCACAATATCACTTTTTAACCTGGAATGCAGTGGAAAGCATTTTAGGTTAGAGCAAGCAGTCTGCAACAGAACAAAAACACAAGCCTCAGACAACCCCTGAAGAGCCCTTTATACATCACAGGTGCAGTGTTATGTCTCCTTGCAGGGCCATGCATTCTACTACAAGTTGTTCATATTCCTTTTGCTGATATAAAAGCTCTTAATACAAACAGCTGGCTATAGGAAGAGCTCACATACACAAAGGTTGTTTCAAGGTGTCTTGAAAGGCACAAAAAGATGGTCTGACCCTCCCCAAGCACAGCAATCTTTTTGAAAATGGAGAAATGAAGTGGGGGTTAGGTTTCAAACATGGCATGCAAAACTCCAGAGTTTCAGGCAAGAAGAGGGATGTAGAACATACCAAAGAAAGCTTGGAAATTACCAACAAAAAGGCTCAAAAGACTGAACAGAACAGAAAATGCGCATCTGTGAGGAAGCTGCCGAGACAATGACAGCTGGAGAATGGAAGTGTGGAACAACTGGGTGCCACGCAGTACTTGGTAATTTTCCCTCTGCTGGTAGGCCCCATGGGATGAGAATTGCAACAACAATGTTTAGGTCACTTCCTACACACTGATAAAAGGGGACTCAAACATTTCCCAAAGCTTAAGAATCAGGATTTGAAAGAGAACACTTAGTTTTGGAAATGGGGTACTTGAAAGAAGAAAAAGGTAATGGCCACCACCGATAAATTTTTCCGTGTTCCATTACCAGCTGGAACACCTTGGTACCACAAAACCCAGTTATGGTGTTGGGTATTATTTAAAAGCTATAACCCCAAACCAACTCAGATCCGCATGGATACCTTTGCTTTAAATTTAGTGTGGGGCGAAAGAAGACAAGCAAGAGAGAAAGGAACTGCAAGTATAAATTTATCAAGACTATGGTATTCAATATAAGAAACCCTTAAACTGGTATTACTTTGATGCTGCTCTGGCCATGGCTTCTGATAAAGCATACCTGCAATTGTTTTCCATCTTGCTGTGAAGCAATGTAGTTGACTTGTTGAGATGGTGGGGGTGGAGGTGGAGGCGGAGGTAATCCCTGAGACAAATTTGTGGGAGCAGCTACCTGTAGCAGAGGCACTCCGGTAGGGAGATGATGCATGGGCATTGGAGGGGGGATGTTGAACGGGTTTCCTTGCATATTCATCATGGGAGGAGGATGGACACCATACGGGAAGATATTCATAGGCTGGTGCTGTGCATTCACTTGTGGCATTACATTCATTTGTTGCTGCATCACATTCACTGGTAACTGAGAACCATCACTCTGCTGGTTGCCTTGGTCTTTGAGGTTTGGATCTACCAAAAGAAAAAGCAGGTAGTATATGAAGTAGAAAATCTGCACTTCATAAAGCAAAAGTGAAGCCAACTCTTCACATCAAAGAGGTGTCTATAATCTGAGTGTTTTAAAGATACTGCATTACATTATTGCACAGCACTCATCATCAGACACGTCAGTGAGCCAAATGCCAGTTTTAGAGTTAAAAAAAGTTCAGGTTACTATGGAAGCTTGCAGTTTGAATTTCTATTTTCTCTACCTACTCCCATAGCACAGCTAATAAATTATTTCATCACACTGAAACAGTAATTCACCAGCAAAGAGCAGAACGACAACGTAACTTCTCCAGCTTCTGCAATTGCAGAACGTCAGTCTTCTCTGCTCCCCTTTGCCTGATTCACACACGCTCCCTGTGCATTCCTCTTAACTACAGAAATACTCTGCAGGGCTTTCTTCCACTGAACAATAAAATGTCCTCAACCAATTTCAAAGATGCTCATATTCAGAAAGAGTTGTTCAAAAGCCCTGTAATGGTACAACAGGTAAAGTCCACGAGTAAAAAAATAACCTCTTGGGGTGGCACTTCTTGAAAAGAATGATTTTAGTAGCTCATTCTATCTTCAACAGGAGCCAGAATAACATTCAGCAGCAAGAAATCAGTTCTAAGAAACAGTTGATGGATTATAATTCACATGTTCTTCCCTCAGAATCTCTTCCTTGAGGAACCCACTGCCACCTGATTCACATGGAATGGGACTTAAATCTGCATGCTTCATCCCAAATTGTCATTTTTAAAGATCACGGGCTAACAGAATCATTGAGGTTGGAAGTGAAGGTAACAGTGTGATTGTTCCTGAACTGTGTGATCGAAAGACTGCAAACTGCACCATGCCTTCAATTAAAGGTTTAATAAGTTTTGCCTGCAGCAGACTGAAGGTTGGCAAAGTTGCCCCAAACCTAAGAAGCCGCCGATGCAGTTGTCTTTGAAAGAGGAAGAAAGCTGCTGGCATATAGGATGAAAATGGGACAAAAATGAAAGAGAAACCAAGGAGACAATGGGAAAGCGCAAGCGTGGTTGCCTTCTGAACTGGATTTTATCATTTTAAAATGCAATTCACATGTTTTAAAATTCTTCTAATACTTCAGGGCATTCATAATCTGTGGATGAATTCTTAGCTATTCAGAATTCATCTCATCCACAGTTAATTCACTACAAGAAAGTTTATTCCCACCAAGGCAGTTACCTTTTAGATATAAAATGCTCCAAAATATGAAACTTCTATTGAAGCTTTAGAGGAACTGTAATGCTGAAGCACAGTAAAAGCATTGGGTTTGCATTTATAAATCTCCTTAGATTATTTTTAAAGCATTTAAAGAAGAAATGCGTATTTTGAAGCAAGATAAATGCCAACACAGTGATTTGTCACCATTAGAATATACCACGTGGGTCTGTGAAGACAAATGCAAGTCTTCTTCTTCAAAAAAAAAATCGCCCTTTTTGAAAGGTATGCAGATGCTAAAAGTAACTTTGAAGATAATACGATTTCTCTACAGCCAAATCAATTTACTTGAGTAGCACTCTTCAGATGCATAGTCTTTAAACCCGAACTTTTAAGTGAAACCAAGAAGCCATCAGAACACCAGAAATCCCCAAATCCCATACCTAAACCCCTCCATATTGCAAAAAGACTATGGATTCACCCCAAATTATTTTTAAGAACCAATCATCTTGAGATAGAGCATGGTTTGGATTTTACTCAGCTACTACAGCTGCGATTAAGCTCTGATGTTTCAAAACGATGAATACCTTGTTCAGGCACCTCCTCTTCTTGTCTCATTCCCCATCCAGACTGTGGGCTTGATGAGTTGCATCCCCTTCTTGAATAGTAATTCTGCACATCAGCAGGTAAAGTCTTTCTTACAGCCCAGCTGGATGCAGATGTCCACCCAGATCTGTCAGCAGGTGTATCGAAAGAGTAATCTTGCTCATTCTTGCGCTTGTATGGCTGATGTTCTGAGAACCTTGAGGTTTCATTCCCAGAACCATTTGAGTTCCCTGAGACAGGTTTTCTATTTTGCCAGTGATTTTCACTCTGGTCTCCATACATGAAACCACCTCTTCCACGCCCACCTCGGCCACGATGACCCCTCCCTCTATTTCGAATCCAACCTGAACCGTAGTTTTTATTCCAAGAGTGTCCCGAATTGTCATGCCTGTTATCTTCCCAATGTGGTTTATCTCTCTCTCTGTTCCTGACTTCAGGAACTGAGTTTATTCTTTCCATTACCCAGTCTGGACAATCATTCCTCCTATTGTCTGAAGAACACTGATCATCACTGTTTTTTTCTGTAATGTCCTTCTCTTTTTTAAGACTTTCATTCTGTTTCTCTTGATCACTTCTTCTGTATCGATCATTTCCCCTGGGACTCCTCCAGCTGTCATTTGTCCATCTGTCTTTCCATCGAGGTGAATGACTCTCCCTCTCATTTCTAGAGAACGAAGAACCTTTATTTCTTGTCCTAGATCTGGACCTCGACCGAGATCGTGACCGTGACCTAGACCACCTCCTATTTCTTCTTTCTCTGTCACGATCTCTTCTCTGACTGTCTCTATCACTGCTTCGAGATCTAGATTTTTGCCTCGGAGACAGCTCTTTAGCTCTTGACCGAGAAGATGATCTCCTGCTTTCCCTGATAGTTTCCCTTTTGGGAGATCGAGATGGTGTTTTCTTCTCATCTTTGAGTGTCTCTCTCTTTGGAGAATGAGATAAGGATCTCCTTCCCTCCCTCCCAGCTTCCTTCTTGGGTGATCGTGAGCTCCTGTCTCTGGTCATCTCCCTTTTAGGGGATGGTGACTGAGATTTCCTGCCCTCTCTCATAGAAGGAGACCAAGTTGTTGATGGAGAGTGAAACCTAGATCTTCTAGTTCGAGCCTTCTTATCTTTCTTGAGGTCTGACTGGCACTCTCTCTCTTGAGGAATAGCTTCACCTTTTTCATCAGAAAGTCCTGAAACTGATGTACAGTTTTCCACATCACACTGTAAGGAGTTTACTTCATCTTGCCCTGTACTTTCAACTGGCGGTAACTGTTCAATCTGAGCTTCATTCTGGTCACTGCAAAATGAATCACAATCCATCGGTATCATTTCATTGTTATCTTCACCAAAATGTTTATGTTCAACATTTACCTGGGCTGTCTCTGAAGTTCTACCCTCTTTGCTTTCTGGCACAGCACTCTCTTTTAAGCACTGCTCTGATGTACTGTCCACAGAAACATGTGTTAATGTATCTGGTTCTTCATCTTGAACAGTTTTTAAGTTTCCAGTATCTGTACTTGCACAGGCTACTACTGTTTTTTCTTCAGCCTTGGAATCATCTATTTCTACGGCTTCTGGGCATTCCGGCATTTCGCTTCTGGGGCTCTCTAATGGCTGATCTTTTCCCAAAGGTTCTGGACATTCCAACAATTCATTTTGTGGACTAGCTATGGGTTGATCTACTTTTGCTGAAGTTTCTATATTCTCCATTAATTCATTCTGAGGAGTAGACAATGTCTGATCTACTTCTTCAATAGTTGCATGATCACACACTTCATCTTTGGGACTAGCTACTGTTTCCATCTGTTCAAGAGTATCTTCACAGATGTCCTGATTCTCGAGATCCACATTTTTTCCAGCAACACCTTCTACTTTGATTTCCTGATTTTCACCTCCTAAAGTTAGTATTGGAGGTTCTTGGACATCAGAACTACTTGCATTCACACTGCCTGAAGTATCCTCATCTTTGTCACATTCTCCTGCAGTTTCCTCAGTTTCTGCATGTTCACTACAGCTTTCCAATCCATTAGCAGATTCTGTTTCTGTGTTATCCTTCTGTGGAAGGCTTGTGCATTCATTATCTGACTGTGGGTCTTTATCTAATGTCACAACTGCTTCAGGCTCAGCAACATCATCATCTTCCACTGAAACACTGGGTGACTTTTCAGAACGTGCAGAACTTCTCAGTTTCTTTTTAGCCACCGGTGTTTGTTGTTTAACTATTCGTTTAGACTTTCGTTTTGGAGGAGCCTTCTCTGGTTCTGAAGGAGACTTATTCAGAGATGGGTTGTTGCCATCAGGGGCACTGCACGCAGAACTGCTCGACCGAGGTGAGCTCCGAGATGGACCCAGAGTCTCATTTTTGCTGTTTCGTGCAGACCTTCTTCTAGGAGTAGTAGTAGTAACCGATTTCCTTCTAGTTCCTCTAGCACCAGATGAACCAGAAGCTTGCTTTTTCTCTTCTCCTTCTTGGGTACATGCAACAGCATATCCTTTACCTAAAGATTCTAATAAAAGCAGAATTCATTAAAGTCTGGTAATAACCATTTATCTAAACAGTTAAAACATAAATGACCTTCACTGGTTCGACAGATATCCTCAACTAACACAATTTAAGATTCAGTATGAAATGTTGCCACAGCATATAGCAGTTCCTGGCATTCTATAATCTAGGCCTGTTGGCAGTGAAGCCTCAATACTACAGGCAGAGATACTGTTAAATGGCCATCAGTGGATGACCATGTGGGAAGCAGCAATGACAGCATATCTCTCTACAAAATAAAATGTTGGACAGTGCACCAGTTATAAGACAAACCTTGCATGCTCCACAGCAAACTGGACTGAAAACTCTGCCAACAAGGCACCCAGGGTGCCTACAGCACCTAACAAACTGAATCAAGAGTGCAAGTCTTGGGGTAGGCTAGGAGTTTAACCCCAAAACCAAAGCTACAAGAAGAATAACTCTGAGTCACATATAGCAGCACATGAGTTCTTCTGGTGATACCGCATTAATTTATTACATGCTATCCACAGTTTGACAAAAATCTTTGTAGGGAAGCCAAGGGTTATATTCACTCCAAAGGGAGCAGGCTGTACTCTTGATACCTAAGAAAGAAAGTTAACGAGGGACAGCTCAGGAATTAAAAGATTAATGATAATTAAGAAAATATATTTGAAGGTAATACCTCAGAACTAAATTTCTTGAGATGTCCATTAATTTATTTCATCATGTAGATTTCAGAAAGCATCAAGAATTTGGTGTTTAAATTAATTCTTTTTACAGCTTCAATTTCATACACAAGTAGTGGAAATTTGCTAAGATTAAGTGCTATGGATTTTTGCAATAAATTTATCCCATCACACTAAAACACTTGATTCTAATTCTCTCTGGAACGTTATTGTTTCACGTATACTTCTTTAATGCATTCTTAAACAGGTTATATAAAAATAAGATAGGAATAAGACAAGTGAGTAATAACACAAAAGTCTCTTTCCACCGCTTACTACTTCGTTAGCAGAATGAAAAATGTATCACTGCCAATTAAATCCAAACATACAACCTGATAACCTTAGAGAATTAACTTCACAAGCACCTAGCTAGCCTTTAAAAGGCTAGAACAGAGCACAGGATTATAATCATCTCCTCTGACCTACCCTGTAAACATAATAATTTGCCTGAACGTGAAAAAACATAGTTTTGGATGTCTGATCAAAAATGATCAAATTACTACTCCAGATAATGAAACCCAACAGTATCCATTGTATAGAAGGTACCATGTACTTAAAAAACCCAACAATGTGTGCTGTAAAGAACTTCCAAAGGAGTTTTAGGTGACTTGCACTATTTGAGGTATCTACTGTAACAGTTTGCCCAGTAATTCTGTTAGAAAAGGACTTCACAGTGGTTAACTCAGTCGCATAGGGCTGTCTCTGACTATGTCTTCAAACCTACTACAATAGCCAGGAAAACAGGTTGGATGTTACATGTCATAACAAATATTAAATATCTGTGGCTATTTTCTTCATGGGGAAAGAAATCACCCTGTAAAAACAACAACCACCAGTGCCACCACCAGAATACAAGTGGAATGTAGGAATCCTGACAGAATTAAAAGACAAGTTATTCCTGCGGCACTTTCAAAGTCTACTTGTGAAGCACAGCCCCCGTTCTAGCATCCCCTACTACTTGTAAATTATAACTGACAAGCTTCACCAGCTTTGGACTTGGACCAAATACAAGGGATTTCAGCCAACTGAATCTTGATTTAAAAACATTTTAATCATGCAAAAGAGTTGCCTAATGCCAACCTAAACTATTATGGTATTTGTAGATTCACTGATGCGTTTTGAGGTCAAATTAGTAAAAAGACCATTTAGAGGTCAGAGAATCTAAAAAAACCCTGCAACAGTTGCAGGGAAGATTCAGGCAGATTCAAGGTACATCACTGATGCTTCTATGCCCTCTAGCACAACTCTGGAGCAACGCTATGAGTTGTAAGACAAAAATATCTGGAGGAAAAAAATAGAATTCCCTTTTCTTTTCTTATCAAGACTCAAATTCAAAATCTGCCACTTCTCCCAAAAAACAGCATAAAGGATTTAGTTCCACGTTCTGCCTCAGGAGTTGACAATGTTATGAGCATTTATAAGTTAGTTGCTGATATTATCAACAATTCATAGAATCACAGAACAGTTTGGGTTGGAAAGCACCTTAGGATCACCTAGTTCCAACCCCCTGCCATGGGTAGGGACACCTCACACTACACCATGTTGCCCAAGACCCTGTCCAACCTGGTCTTGAACACTGCCAGGGATGGAGCACTCACAACTTCCTCAGGCAGCTTGCTCTACTGCCTCACCACCCTCAGAATAATTTCTTCCTTATATTCAACCTAAATCTCCACTGCTTAAGTTTAAACCCATTACCCCTTGTCCTGTCGCTACAGCCCCTCACGAAGAGTCCCTCCCCAGCATCCCCATAGACCCCCTTCAGATACTGGAAGGCTGCTATGAGGTCTCCACGCAGCCTTCTCTTCTCCAGGCTGAACAGCCCCAACTTCCTCAGCCTGTCTTCATAAGGGAGGTGCTCCAGTCCCCTGATCATCCTCGTGGCCCTCCTCTGGAGGGAAACCACAGCTAAATACAGTACTCCAAGTGGGGTCCCATGAGAGCGGAGGGACAGGATCAGCTCCTTCAACCTGACGGTCACACTTCTTTTGAGGCAGAGCAGTATACGGCTGGTTTCTGGGCTGTGAGCACACACACAACATTAGGCTATTTATTCACGTGTTCTAAGCAGCCTAATGTTGAAAAATACTCTGTAGCTTATTTAAGTATTCTTTATCTTTCTGATGAGAGAAAGAACTGGGTTTGGGGTTGGTGGTTGGTTTTGTTGTTGTTAAAATGCTTCTGGTGCATACTAACAAAGAAGCCTGACTGTATAAGTAGAAAGGTGATTAGAAGTCAAGAGATAGGAGCTAGTATGTATACTCATTAGTACTAGAAGCTGAAATAGTTAAATTGCATTGCCAAGCATCAGAGTCCCTAAGGAGCAACCTATACATCCTTCACTGGGCAATGTGGAGGTGAAATATGTACCTTTAAAAAGAATGAAGAATATGAATGAGTAAAACATCTTTTTCCACAATATTTCCACTAAACTCTTCCCAGACATTCACTTCCTCAATTTTTGTAAGCCATGAGACTCAGATCTCTCCTATCTCTTTGCCTACTAGTCAGGTGAAAATAGTTTAATTCCCAGTTCAAAGAAGGTATTAACCCTAGCCTTAAAACCCAGCATTCTTTTGTTTTCACTTCTTTGATCTTGTGCAGCCTATGGGAAGAGAAACTACATTCTTGCTGACTATAGAGAGAGAGGCTGTTAAAGTAACTGGAAGAAGGTCTTCTGCTAAATTCCTGCCAGATCCTGGAGCTCAAGCGCTTCTGCAAGCTTCTGCCCTGTAGAGCTTGTAGGCATACTAAACCAGATCCATACACTGCACTGTTTCCCCACTATTATTCTCTGTCAGGAAACAATTTGTCCCTCACACTGCACAATACACTGCTGAAATATATCAAGCCATTCATAATACATCAAAATGAGATTTATCCTTGAGCAGTAAGAAAAGAAGTTGTAACAATAAAGTGTTGAATCTAGAAATGGAATTAATTCACATAAAATACTTCTTTTAATCTTCAAATGAAGAACACTTATGTACATTTTGGGGTGGCTGGTTCATCTTCTATATTCTAATTTCAGAAATAGACCAGATGATGTTGAAATAGTACCAAACTGCACCAAAACATTTTTTTTCCCCTGTTAACTGTAACTATATATTCCACTTTGCTTTCTAAGAATCTAATTTAACAGTACTCCACATGAGCTATAAACAAAACTTACAAAAAAAAAGTTTACCAAAGTTTTCCAAAGGCCTGATATTCGTTGGAAGAATTGTCCCTGCCACTGTTGTAGAAGTGAGAAGAAAGGTCTCAGCTTCAGCTCCATAAGACATTAAAGGAATTCTGGAAAAGTAAAAGCATTAACATGAGTTGGTTTAGCTGTTTGCAGCAAGTTTTGGAAACAATGCACAAAACCAAAACATCAGGCAACTATGACACTTCCAACCTCACCACAGTTGGAGAGAAAGGCAAAGCTGACAGCAAACAAAACTTCCCTTCTCATATTTAATTTCAGGTTTATGTTATTGCCTAACCTAGTAAAACAGTTTGAACAAGTTATGTTATGTTAAAGTAATACACACTTGGCTTTCTTCAAAGCCAAACATAGAACAGTCTTCTCCAAATTGGTAGGCTCTACTACTGAAAATAGAACACTGACTTAGCACTTTAGTAGAAGAACAGCCTTTTTTTGTGCATCAAAATCTAACATGACAATTTAGTAAAGGTGGTGCTTTTCTTTCCAACCAAACCAAACAAATATATACTTATTTAGGCTCCCTCAGCAAACCTAGTGCAAAACCAGAGCTTAGTTACCCATCCACAATTTTTCAGTTATCACCAAGTTGGAATGAAACTTTCCATAAGGAAAAGTACATGTAAAAAAAAATCAGCATTTAAATCCTACTTCCAACTTATAATTAAAAATGGCTTTACTTGCTCTTCTGTCTTTAGCCTTTGTTTTATGCCAAAGAAAGTAAAGAGACATGTAGTGAAACTGAGATCACAGACCAATTCATTACCATGTTATTTTAAAATCAGGAGGGTTTTATGCTTCTGCTTCATATTCACGAAAACACCCTTAGGGTACTTTAACATGCGTCTGCTCTTTGACAAAAGAAATTACTTTACGTTCTATGTTTCATTTGATAGAACCCTTCTTATCTCCTTCTAAATGCATTTGTTTATAAACAGTTACAGAAAGAAGTCAGAACCAATGCATGAGAAAGGAGTATTTGAAGTGGGTGGAAAAATCAGAATCTGACTAATGTTAGAGCAAACAGTCTGATTTCTAGTGATAGAAATAATTTAAACAGCGCACGGAACACTAACTTCCAAATACAAAACATATTTAAAAGTGCATTTGTGCATATTAAGATGTACAAGTCATTGGGGTTACTACGCTTGTCATAAGTATCAGAAATGCATTAAGGTATACAGAAAATAATCTACTGACATAAAAATAGCATGTGAGAAACACACAAAAATTAAACAAGTTACATGCAAACACCATTTAGTTTTGTGATCAAATGATATTCTAAAGAGTAATCTCAATTCAACAAATTCCAAACTTGAAGTCTTACATTAAGAGCCTCTGCACTATGAATGCAAAACACATACCTTTCAACTCTAGCAATCGCGGATGAACAGGACAATTCCAGCGCTTGTCTCTTCTGTCTGATCGCTGCATCGACTTCTGTGAATTCTGTACTGAAATACAAATTTCATACAAAAAGTTACAAACGGTAACTTTGTACCACCATAATTTTCAATAATTACTTCTATCAATGACCTTTTTAAAAAAAAAATAAAATAGCTGCATTAGAACTTTAACAGTCACGATGAAACCATGCACAGTTATTCTTTAGAGCAGTCATACTAAATGTAACAGCCCTAAACAAATGAAGCAGACAGAAAAGAAAACAGGAGACGTGCCTATGGGGAGTTGAAAGATGGGAGGAACTTTGCATCCTTGACAAAGTAATACTGTTGCACGCATGGCAATTTTTCTTTTATAGACTGCTGAAAACATATACACAGTGGGGTTTTTTATTAGACCATATTATTCAAATAATGTTCTTCCAGACTGTTCTTTTTCTTCCATCTTATCAACCAAGAAATATTTTTTACCAGTTATTATGTATCACGCTCATTAAGCGGAACTGCTTCATGTACGTTTAAGGTATTTCTCTTGGAATCAAGGAACAACAAACCAGATTCCTTCTGATACAAACTAGGGTATTTACCATTAAGTGTTTTGCTAACTGGTGCTGGAATAAATGGACTAACCCTTTCTCACCCAAGGCTTCAATTCAGCAAAGAGAATAAATATGAGCTAAAAATAAAACTTATTAACTCCTATTAAATCAGTGAGATTAAAAGCACGCACACTCACGTATTTTAATGCTGAGCACAAGACAGAAATCGAGGTGTGCCTGTAACAATACTAATTTTAACAAGTTTCTGTTTATCCTTTAATAAATACAACCTTAAAAATATTTCAAGCTAGTATATACAGACAGAAGCAGAAGGAACTATAGCACCTGCAATACAGTAACCCATCAGTTTCTCTTAAGCACTAGTATATACCAACCAGTCATTTCTACAGCTAAAAGAGGATTCTTCATTGCTACCACCAGCTGCAAGTGTGCTGAAGAAATTAGTTCTGAAGCACTCATTCCAGCAGGTCTGTCTTCTGGGCTACAAAAGAAATATCATGATTTAAAGATTTCCAGAATAAAATAATTAACATATAATATATTAAGACGCACTGAATTTACACCACGTCAGCAAGACTAGCTCACAAAAAGCAGGCACATAGTACCTTCATAGTTACATGCAGAGATCTGCAGTTACACAAACAAATCTCTATTTAGTCTCCAAATTTTCAACACATGCTCTTTGCAGATAAACTTTGTATTTTATATAGGCAAAATCTTTAATGCTCCATACAGAAATGATGAATAAATGAGCCTGATCCTTACTGTTTCACAATTTCCACTTCTGCTGCCTAATGAACCAGAGGAGTTACAGCACTACTACCTCCAGACTGAGCCCTTCACAGCAGTTCACTGAATGTTTGGTTTCAGAGTAATAACAAAACCTAAATGCAAGTACCTGGGATTCTCCTTTGCCTTCAGGAAGGATTACAAAAAGAAGACTGACTGGCGTGTCTGTTTACTGGGTCCTCACGCAAAAGCGTAATACTCAGAGTCCACTTCATATTTGAACAAATACCATCTTCTATTGCAATTGTTAACAACACCTAGCTACGCACTGAATGTTAGCGTAACTCCTTTTGCCTTGTGTGCAGCAGACTCGGCTGCTGTGTACTGGGCTGGCTGCAGGGCCAAAAAAATCCGGAATAACAACCCCCTAGACACTTTTTCTAAACTACCAGACTTACACACTCACCTACACTGACCCAATTTTTGCCATTTATACCCTTTCACAAAAGGGTTAATGCCACCTTGAATCTGACTAAAACGCTCCTGTAGATAAATACTTGTCCCAAATATGCAGTCATTACCCATACGCTCCATCAAACTTTGGCACAGAGAGCTGGTTTTGATGGGAACACCCCCTGTTTCAACAGTGGGCAAATTCTAAGCGTCTCCTAAAAAGCTGTTGTTAAGTTTTATTTTAAAAATACTATCATTGTGAACATTAACATTTCTCCCCCCACCTAAAAAAGCTATCCAGATGTTCCATAAATATCCTTATGAGGTGAAGTTTTGTAAATCAGTGCTGTAAGCTCTTTTAAATTCTGACAGTTTACTGGGTAATTCAGCCCCGTACCTCCTCCTGAAGGTTTTTAATGGTTCTGCTTTTGCTTATGCACCTTTTTGCAACAGGTACCATTTGAGACATTAATGCTATTTAGCAGTGCACAATAAATCAGTGAAGCCAGACAGGAAAGCATTCACCAATTCTGGAGACAAATTAGACACTGATCTACCATTAAGCCCTATCCTTCCAGCTCAAAACCTCTTCAATTAAATGGAAGGTACCTTTAATGGTAAAAGAACCAAAATTTCGAAATACCTGATTTAGAAGGGGAAGGCTGGAGCTAAAGATACCTCTGAGAACTGTGGTGTAAAAGCACCGACAACTCAGGCCACCAGCTACTGAAAAGACCATGGCAAATGTCCATTTCAACCAAGTAATACTTGGTTGATTAGACCAATGTATTTTCATGAGAATAATGAAACCCATCATATAATGGTACTTGGTTAGCAGCTTGTAGCTGACACCATCTTCTTCTGGTGAAGTGAAAAAAGGGTAGTTACAGTATCTTATAATGTAACAGCCTAATCCAAATGGAAGTATTTAGCACCATAAAACAGTTTAGTCTGAGAAGCTCATATCACCTAGCATTATATTCTAATTAATACCTTCAAGACAAAAACCCCATAGTTTGAATCATACTAAATTTAATTAACAAATAGAAGTTAACCTTAAAAATAAGCAGAAAGTAGCTTTATAAATGCTTTCATGAAAAAACATTCCCAGACGTTTCATTATTAGAACTAACCTTGTTTATCTTCACCAACAAAGCTTTCTTGTTTTGTTTGTCATACAAAATGTTACCTGTAATAAGAAACAAAACTCTAATCTTAAATTCAGCATGAGTTTTTAATTTTCAATATCATAAATGCAATGAGAGGTTAATGAAAATGTATCAAGTGTATTTACAATGTATTCACATATGAACTGAGTAAAATTAAAAGGCATGCACTTTCACAATTGCTTGTTATATATCAAGCCACACTCACCTCAGATACTTGCTTAATTTCAGAAGTTACAAACACTCTTGCCCAACGATACCTATTAAACAAGCCTCTCAAACTGGCAACCCCAAAAATACAGCTAAGCGCTTTTTTGTTTTGACTGAAATCTCACAGAAAAAGCTTCCTGCGAATAAAAACTAGTCATTAGCTGCGCAGAAAATTATATTAGGCTGAAATTAAGTCCATTTCACTCACTACTGAAATTGAAGAGGCAGTCTTTCAAGGAAACTAAGAACAGTAGTTTTTACATACTGCAATTTTGTTCTCTTAAGTTCCATGCTTCTATTCCTTGGTATCTGATTTTCATGTCCAAATGTAAGCAATACTAACCGTAATAAAATAATAAACTGGCTCATCAGGAAAAAATTCTCGTGTTCCTACCAAAACCTAGCACATTCTAGTAAATACCAACTTACTGTATTTTTTCTTCACAACTTTGCTTAATCTTGCTGCGAAGTGCCCTCTGTCTGGACATACAGCTCTTCTGCAAGATGAACAAAAAATGTTACAGAAGTTATCTCTGGGCATAGTTGAGCTAACAGTGCATGCATCCAAACAGAATCAGCCCCTATTTGAAGTAATTTTCACTTCGTGCACTTCAAGTGCAAGCTTTGTCTGCTATTAAAATCTGAACTTGTAATGTGTATATCACCTTCCATATATTAAACCCCACAGTACTTCAAATAGTTTACAGATGTAAAAAAAGAAAACCCATTTACATGTTAAAAGTTGATAACCTGCGTATTGAACCTGAATGACTAATTTTGCTGGATTTCAACATGTGAAAGATGCTATAACCTGCTTTCATAAATACTTTAAAGAATACCAAAGTCAATGGTGATTCAGAACAGTAAGAGGCAAAGATCAACCTTATTTATTTTCTAACAAGACCCCAAAAATGACAATTTACTTCCCGTTACCTTTTCTGTAGTGGTCTGCTTCAAATTCAATCTCAAGAACGCTATATGAAACCCTAGCTTTAGATTATCACTAGTTAGTGAAATTTGTGTAATCCCGAGCTTCCCTCTATACAATGCAGCAAATGTGACAAGATAAAGCTTCTCAAAACAGGAATGTTACTTCCACATCCCCTCTCAATCTCACTAGAATAAAATCAGTTCTTGACGACAACTACGTTTTATAGTAAAACAAGAACACCACAATGCTTACGATAACACACAAGAAAGGGGATGTCTGTTCAGATAACCAAAGAAAAAGATTTCTATTGTTAAAAAAGGATCTAGCCATAAAATCCTAATTAATAAAAAAATTTGTCAGAATGTCTTCAAAAATGCAACTTTTACAGATTTCAATGCATGAAATACACTGCTCCTTGCTTCTTGCTTGCTATTGTAAGTATTCCAGCGGGAATTACATCAGTGGAAAAAGTAAAGCTGATGGAAAACAGTTTATTTAAAAATAATTTTTTTTCTAGAATTTTTCTGGGCTGTTTACTTTAAACCAGCTAACTCTATATATTTTGAATATTCCAACTAGAATGCTTGAAATTACATGGATGACCAACCTCACGAAGTTTCTTCTCTTAGCATGGCTACATTTTCCCTTATTGCAGGCACAGTGTTTGTCTTCTTCCTTTCTCCTTAGTTGCTTTTTAACCTGAACCTGCATTGAAAAATAAAATCAATCCAATCTAGAATCTCAATACACATGGGCTTTAAATTTATTCAAAGATGGTTAAGGTCTACAGAGAAAACGAGCTCAAACGGAAGAACTTGAACACATATCAAATCATTACTTTTTTTAATCTCAGTTTGCGGATTTGATTTTCTTTCCCGTTTTTCATGAAATAGGAAAAAATTCCACCTCGAGATGTACATTGGTAATGCCAGGGATGCATACTAATTCCACAAGACCAAAAATCCCTGAACATGCAGACTGCTGTGGCAATATCGCAAAGCTATGAACTATCTTCCACCAAGAATCTGGAAGCTAAGGTTTTTTTTTAAACTAAGTTGGTTGATATGAATACATAATGTTCAGCTTGGGAAAAAGCTGAACTACCACTCAATTTTAAATACTTGCTCATAATTAAAATGCACTCAATTTTCCTGTGGAGTATAATAAATTACGGATCTTACATCACAATTCAACCCCTTCCCCCATCTTCAAAATTCTAAGAAAGCAATAAAACTTTTTATTACATATGAATAATTACTTCAAAGGCTCCACTGCAACTGTTTGCATTAGATACTCTGTATTTCCTCATTCTAGAATCCTGGCTTTCTATGCAACTCCTTAAGCTATTAGCATTCTAGCTATGACTATCACAAAGGGAGAACTGCCAGTGCCACAGCTAATATTGACTACTGTGTCAGCATTTCTATGTACAAATTCCATCTACCCCTAAGCTCCGGTGGCTCTTTTTCAGAGCAGGACCCTTATTCTCTGCCTACCTGTTTACACTGCAGCTCTACAAACAAAGAACCTTTCAAACTGTATTTTGAAACAGCCTTTACACTCTTCCATTTGAAAAGTTCCAAATGAAAGCTTCAGTTTAAGTTGTTTCAGCTGCTTGTTTCTTCAAAGAAAATAAAATATGGCAGTGTGGTTTTCATAGAATCACAGAATAGTTAGGGTTGGAAAGGACCTTAAGATCATCTAGTTCCAACCCCCCTGCCATGGGTAGGGACACCTCACACTAAACCATGCCACCCAAGGCTCTGTCCAATCCAGCCTTGAACACCGCCAGCGATGGAGCATTCACAAATTCCCTGGGCAACCCATGCCAGTGCCTCACCACCCTTACAGTAAAGAATTTCTTCCTCATATCCAACCTAAACTTCGCCTGCTTAAGTTTGAACCCATTACCCCTTGTCCTATCACTACAGCCCCTAATGAAGACTCCCTTCCCAGCATCCCTATAGGCCCCCTTCAGATACTGGAAGGCTGCTATGAGGTCTCCATGCAGCCTTCTCTTCTCCAGGCTGAACAGCCCCAACTTTCTCAGCCTATCTTCATACAGGAGGTGCTCCAGTCCCCTGATCATCCTCGTGGCCCTCCTTTGGACTTGTTCCAACAGTTCCATGTCCTTTTTATGTTGAGGACACCAGAACTGCACACAATACTCCAAGTGAGGTCTCACAAGAGCAGAGTAGAGGGGCAGGATATCTGTGGCTGTGAGGATGCTTCTTCTGCAGTTGATTACCTGAGCCTCTAGAAGCACAAGAAATGGGCAGTAGCAGCCTATTTTCTAAACTTTTAAATTTTTTTTTTTATTTTCAAAATGCGAACCCACCACCTTAGATATTTCTAATAATCATAATCTCACCACAGAATTTCAAAACTGTTCACAGAATTCTCAGCATCATTCTATACACATTTTCAAGATCATTTATCAGAAGAAAGTTTTATTTTGCTACTTGACAAACTTATCTCCGCAGCAGCAGCACTATTATTAAGAACTGAAAGCTGGAAAAAAAAATCAGAAATTTAGGTTGAACAAGGTTCAGCATTCATTGATTCCTCTTGCCTTAATGTGATTTTGCCTGTGAACTGGAGGCTGTGAACATAAAAGATTCGCCTCACCTAGAGAAAAAAAAAGGCAAGAGCGTGTGCTACTCGATACAGCACTTGTTGCAAAATCTAGTTAAAAACACGCTGAGACCAATTACTACACTTCCATTCTCAGAAGCATCAGGAACACTCAAAGATACTATAAAGTATCAATAGGAGCTTTGTGATTATTACTGCTGTAAACACTTGCTTTGAAAAAAATAATTATAATTAAGAATAATTCCTGGCTTCAAATATGTAATAGAAACATTAAAGCAATAATTATTTCATTGGGAAAGCTTATTTAACACAGATGTTACGAATATAAGGTTGTGGAATAACTTGTGTTTTCCTGCGACTGAAGTTTCTAAAGAAAGTAAGTCTGGAACTTACCTTTATCTGCTCTTCTAATGCATCAAGCCTGCATACCGCCTGAAACGGCCTGCGATCAATAGGACATGACGCCTGTGTCTGAAAAATTATTTTTCTTATTACAAAACTTGTAATAAGTTAAGAGAAGTCTCAGTTTTCTATACTTTCATTGATACATATTTCCATACTTTCATTTCAATATATAAGCCATTATAGTAACTTACAGAAGCACGCAGAATTACAATTGTTCACAGTAAAAACGTACTCACACACACTACTCAAACAGTCAGTATTTTGTTTCATGTAAGGAGACTTCTTAGGGGAAAACGTAAAGGAAGCAAGAATTTAGCTCAGAAGTTATGTTCAGAAAGGAAAAACATTTCACTTTATTAGCTACGTTCTTTTATTTTTTAATCCCCATGAGGCAATTGGTTTTAGTCCAATACGCTCATGTCCTTTTCATTTCTTTTTGTTCTAATGTTTTATTTCTTCATGTTGTTTTCAAAAGAAAGTGTGCCCCCAAAATATAAAACTGGAAAGACCAACAGCAATTAGTGTAACACCTTCCCTCATCTGCATATCCATTCGACTAGATTACACCTCTTCTTTTGCAGTCAGCAGAGAGAACAGATTCCCACGTGCAAGACAACAAAATTACTTTGCAATAGAACGAACTGAAAGTTATTTTGAAAGAAATACAGATGTACTGGCTTTTTTTTTCCCAGTCACCTAAATGCCCTACTATTGAGGCTACACTTCATCAGACAACAGCAACATACACAGAGAACAATAAAATGTTATTGGTCATGGAACAGGGAAGCTGCCACTGAAGGTCCACCTAACCGGATCATATAATTATCTTTCAGAGAAACCTATCAGATACTAAATTTTGCTGCTAGAGAACTGTTCACTCATTTTAATTCCAGATATGTGTTTGGGAGGGGGGGGATTAGTGGGCTTTCTTTGTTTGGTTTGGGGTTTTGCCACTATGTCATCAGGTGTGTCACCCCCCATCCCCATTGTGAGGTGAACAGGCTCAGTTCAGAACTCTTGTAATACAAAATGAAAACCAAAACCACACATAGCCTCCAGTCCTAATTCATCCACTGAACAAGAACTAGTATATGAATTGTATGCCCTTAAGAGGCATTGAATTACTGCCCTTAAGAGAAGTAACAGGGTATTACAGTTTTTATTTATGCAAGCAAGACACAGTATTAGAATTGCATAAGCAGCTATGAGAAACTTGCATGTGAACTCTGCCCTGAATTTCAGTGGTGAACTTAATTCCTGTCTTTTCATTGGGGCTTTCAATTTTCCAGTTCATTTTGTTCTTTTCTCAATTTCAGAGAGTGCTCAACTTTTTTCACTTAGAGAGCCCCCAAACCTCGATGTTTCAGGAAGCTTCTGATTTCAAGTTGACAAAACAGAGTTGGACTGATTAAAAAGAAGACACCAAAAAACCCCAAACCCCCAAGGGTAGTCTCCTGAATAAGTTGTTGAACAAGAATGAAGGTTAACACCATTACCACTCCTTTTGATGCTTTGGTATTTTATCCTAACCAAAACCCCACCCCTGTTGGAGAACACCCGCAGTGTCATGGTGTTGGTTAAGAAAAGCACATTGGGTAATTAAGCCAGTTCTCTAAAGGCTCATCATGAATCAGTTTTTGTCTTGTAGTCAATGTAGAGCTAACCCACAGAACATAGCAGTGTATTGTTCAGTTGGGATATCTGATAGCATGCAATGTACTGTAACTGCTGCATCAGCTGCAAACTTCAAGGTAAACATTTGATTCTTAGATATGCCAGACAAAGATAAGTAGGAGAAAGTTAACTTTCTTCATAATCTTCAGGCTCATTTCAGGATTTACTTTAGCCAAAAAGTAAGTTTTTCCAAGAATACAACCCGTTTCTATTTCAAATTTACACATGACTATTAAGTTACGTTCCCAAGTTTAAGCCACAGTAAGTTATGTTTATTCATTGCAATGAAGTGTCACAGAACACTAAGTGTTACTAGCAGCAATCCACTAGAAAGATGTTCACCCCTGTATTTTCTGTTCTTCCACACAAATGTTGAACAATCACATAGTTATAGATAGTAGCAGAAAAAGAGGAAAACATTCTGGAAGAATCAAAAGCTACCATTCAGCTCAGGTATGTTCAGAAACAGCAGATGGTTTTTTTTCCACTCCTACTCAGTGGCTTTTTGTAGCCCTAGCATTACCTGATAGTTCCCAACAAATCTCAAGAGAGATTCTAGTAGACACAGGACAGTCCCATGTGCACTTCTAGGGCCCCCAGCACAGTACAATTGCAGCACAGCCCTGAGAGGTTACTTCATCTGTATAACTCTTCTATCTGCTAACATATAACAAGCCTTTTAAATGGAAGAAGAAAAAACCCTTTCTCCTATCTCTTTCCCCAACAGCAAGACTGAATTTGTGCTACTAAAGGACTGCTGATAAAAAACATTGACTATATTTTTACAAGAAGCAATCACGAGGAGTGGTGCCCCTTTACTCATCTCTTTCCCCTTCTTTTAAAAATATGGTTCAGTAACAAAAGTGTTCAGTCTTCTTTCACCCAAGGTAAATCAGCGATTCCCCTCTTTTGAGGCTTCTGTTCAGGCAGCCTCAAAAGTAACAGTGAATGCGCACCATCCTTCTGGGGAAAAATACTTAAAACAAGAAAAAAAAGCCCCTGAGATGGAATGAGTCCAAGCAGCAGCTATCACTTCATTATGCGCATAAGGAAGGAAGGGGGTGGGACGCGTCACAAGCTTAAAAGAACCACAGCTTCATACAGTATCTTTCTTTAACACAGCTGTTAGAAAACCAGAACATGTAGTATTTAATGTAATCATCAATATCATTAGAAATTCATAGCTGGTATTTGTGACTTTCTTTGCTTCCCAAAGGTGCTTTTCTTGGAGAAACACAGAATAGGGGCTCAGCACACTTCAAAAATGTTTTCAAGTGTGTTACTCTTCATAGAAAACTACTCATAGCTCTCATGTTAAAACTGGTAACTCTGTAGTGATTAATAATTTCACCTATCTTATCACTTCCGAAGAATTCTCTCCATAAAATACGTAAGTATTGATGAAATCTGCAACCCCTGAAAAGCTCATTCATATCCATGGGCATGTGTGGGTTTAGCTTTAAGCTTAAAAAAAAAATATTTCATAGTATTTTGTTTTCATTAACCCCTTAGGAAAAAAATCCTACTTTAGCTCCAAAGGCATAATTTAATGTTCAACATTCCTGTAACTACTACAGCACCTCAAAACAGTGATCTGTAAACTCAAGGAATAAATGTCCCTTATTTTGACTGCATCAATTTCAAACAGCATTTGAGCAAAGTGAGGCAGACAAAGGGCTGAAGCAGTTACTATATTCCAGCTAGGAGCTGTCAGGAAGCTATACAAATATGTGCAAGCTAACCCTAAAGCATCTGACTGATAAAATAACTGTGGCAGGTATCCCTATCGCATCAAGTTCCATGTTATGAGGTTCCATAACAAGTAGTGACAAGATGCAAGTACAGAATTAAAAACTGCAGAAGTAAATCCCTTCTCCTAATGTTTTCTTTCATTAGTTTGTTGGGGCTTTTTTCTCCCCACAAGTAGCCCATAACCAAATCAGTTCTTCAATTACTGTATTGAAAACCTGATCCAAAAAGAAACACAATCCTGCACTCTTCACTGCTTCTTTATTAGAGAGCCTGTTAAATAATACCAGATTATTGTAACTGAATTCAGGCTTAAAGGTGATATTTAGACTGTAAAAGTAATGTTGGCTTTTTAGTGTATTGTTATTACAAGGTGTAATGAAATGTACAGGCAATTCCACCTCCAACTTTACAGAAAAGGGAGACCATAACACCACACAGTGAGAAAAAGTATATTTAAAATTACGCACTCTGTATCTTTACTATCTGTGAATGATATTTCAAAAAAAACCCCCAACCAACCCTAGCACCTCTTGTCAGAAACAGTGCTTTCCTAAAGCATAAGAACAGAGATTATAGTCTCAACACCCAATCAACAGGCAACCTAGGTACAATTCTGAACAGCTGTCTTCTCTCTACCTACATCATGCAGTTGGCTAGTCCTTAACTTCCAATACAAAATCGCCATAAAGTGTTGACAAGTTGTGTGTCATTTGCCTTCATTTGACAGAACTGAAGTCAAACTCAGAAGTACTCAGGACTTCTGCACTGCACTTTAACAACATTATTCATAAGCTGCTGCATGAATATATATGATACATCACAGAATCATAAAATTATTAAGGTTGGAAGGGACCTGCAAAGGTCATCTTGTCCAACTGCCCTTAGCAGGGAAATATGCCAAAAACAACTGTATACCACAAACGGGTCATTTGAAAAAAGGGACCTAAAGTCTACATTTTCTGAAAGAATTTGAGAAGTACAGGTTTTTTTGTGCAACAGTTCTCAGATGCGTTGTCTGTGTATGCATTACCTTGGATACACATGAATAAGGTTTTTCATTGCTGTGGTGGTTTTTAGGTTTAGCGTTTCTTTTAACATATTTGGCTTGTGAATGTAATCTTAATCCTGCCCACAGTGGTTTGTATTGCAGATCACTGTGGAGCTTATCACCACATAAACTAATTCCTTCCTACATCCTTTAGGACAAAAGAAATCCAGTTCAGAAAGAATACACATTAAGAATTACAGTCACCATACCAGTAACTGTTTACCCTCAGAATACACACGTGCAGTACACTCTACATAATCAATGATCCAAACCTTACACTAACACAAAAGACTACTCTAAGAGCAGAACATCTGCTAGAAATGTAATGAAAAACAGCTCTTTGTGCTAACTGCTTAGTTTTATTAAGTCAAAAGCACTGATACTGCACAAGGCCTTCCTGAATATGCCCAAATGCTTTGGAGAAGTTACAAGTGAATGTACTTCACTTTCAAATCCTCCAGATGAGGAAAAATGAATGAAGGAAACCAGGTGCAAAGACTGAGAGATATAAGCTTAGCTGGGGAGGGTCACTGAAACCTGTCTTTCACACAACCACTGTGATAATGCAGACAACACACTGAATCTTTTCTTCAGAACTCTTCCCTCATGAAGAGGAATTAACAGAAAAGCAAGGACAGAAATCTGCAGTATATTTATTTGCACTCTGAAGAACAGAAGGGAAGTCAAAAAACCTACTGTAAAGCAGATTAAATAACTATCTCCTCTAATTTAAGATCGGTTTCTTTTAACAGAATACAAAATAAGTACAGTTTTCCTCTAACGCATGCAGGCAAGATACTGTTGCTGCTAAAGCAGTTTGCTGAGGTGGTTCTGGCTAATTTCCTATCTGCTTGCCTTAGACCTAGTTAAGTTCCCTTCACATTAGCTTTACTTAAATGCTTTCATAACTCATGAACCAGAACATACCAGTGCTTGTCAACTGAAATACAAAGTAGAAGCATATCAGGAAAAAAATTGGCTAAAAAATTTAGGTTTGACCCAACTAGTTCTAATCTACTACTGGGACTACAGACAACAGAAACGCATAATATAAGTACTTCCCTTTGTGTAACACAACTGTACGGTTTGTTTTTTTTGTGGGTTTTGTTGTAGCTTCTCCCTCCACTCCTTTTCCTGCACACAGCAATAGCCAAATGCGTTCTGTTGTGTGGGCAGAATAATGTTGTCATATACATCTTTATGCTGAAAGCAACACTTTGCTTATACTATCGATCCTTCAGCACTCCCACTGAAGGCTGCGTACAGTAATCTGAGCTCCTGATTTAGTGCCTTTTACTTTTTATGAGCTTCCAACACATAAATCTCCAGCTTGAAACTCTCCATTAGTAAATTACACAATGTAATTTTTTTTTAAAGAGCAAATAATTTTTGCATCTTCATTATTCAAAGTGCTTAAATTTGACTACTTGTCAATTATTTAGTTTTTGTTAGTTATGATCAACCAAGAACTAGCAGAGAAAGCTTAACCTTATGTGACACTTAAAAAAGCCAAAACAAAAAACAGTTACTTACTAAGTATTAGTAGAGAACACAAAACCCACAAGGCATCAGCATGCTTCAAATAGCCACATACTTATAGTATGTTTCAATAATTCCAAGCTATAAAACCTCATATGCTTCTCACAGCTGAAGCTTCTGAACATCTGTCAGACAGTTTCCAACATTTGGTTTTTTCTTCCCCCCCCCCTTTACTTTTAATGATAACTAAGGAGTTTCACGAGCTCAACAGGTCCAACTGCCAAGCATCCTCAGAACAGGAAGGCTGGCTGATTTTATCCATCAGATGTCACTAAAATGGAAAGAAATAGTAGAAGCCTTACATAGCTTTAAAAACAAACCCCACTGGTTTTATGGCATCACATCTACTTTATCTGTAAACTCCTTAAGAGCAGAAGTCTTTTATTCTATTTGGATAGTACTTTTGTGGAAAAAAAAAAAATATGCACTGACATGACAAGAAAAACATTACTTTGCCTCTTTGAAACAAGAAAATTTCCCTTCCTCACTGGGCTTAAAAGCATCCGTTAGACAATGTCAACAAATTCAAATCCAGGAGCAAGCCGCAAGCCCTCCATCTACCATACACGTCACTATTTATTGTCTTTCAGCTGCCATTATAACAACCAGCTAAGGAAGTCAGGATAAAATTGTGGATGAGAACTTCCTGTTCCCTTATAAACAAAAGCACTGCAATTAATCATTTGCAGAACAGAAAATGTGGCATCAGGAGATTTAGTTTATTATCTAGTTTTTGAATCTAAAGCAAATTTCATCTAATAACCTTGTTTTAACATGCTGAAGTTCACATAAAATCTTCAGAAAGAAGTGATTTACGGTACTGTTAGCCTTCAGCAATAAATAACACAAAAATCAAGGTTAAAAATATAAGTAAAAAATAATACATGAATATATTGTGTGTATACACAGAGTGATCCCAGCCTAATAAAGAATATACTGAAACCAAAATCCTTTTTTACTTCAAAAGGGAATTAATTGTGGAGAAATAAAGCAGTGGTCTCCGTTACAATAAGCAACCAATTCAAGAGCACTGAAGCAGGACAAAAAACAGCATCTCATTTGAGCACACAGCCCCCCCCCCCCCCCCCCCGTATAGTATAAAGCAAGTCTATTTTGATGTTTTATATTGATAATTGAAAACCTTGCAGAAAAGGTAGATACCAAAGACTCAATGCAATGATTACAGGGCACATGTGAGGAAAAAGGGATTAAATAGAACAAGATCATTAAGAACTTGTTCAATGAATCATTTGTCTTTAAGGTTCCAGAACTATCTAAAAGGTACTGACACAGATCAAGTCATAGCCATATTTACCCACAGGTATACATAAATTGATTTTATTAAAATTCAGAATAGTATTAAACCTTTAAGCTGAATTCTCTTTGGAGTTAGAAAACTAAGGTTTTATCAGACTCATTTTGTAGATTAACATGAAAACATATTAGTCCCAGCCCTAAGAGTTGACAACATGACAAACAACATAAGGGATAACAAAAGTAAGCTAATGACACCCCAGTATTATGACATGTACATAATACTGTCTGATCTTTCAAATGGTCAACACTAATTTTTACTGACCCCTAATCTCTAGAAACCACGGAAGTCAGGATGTCCAATGAAGAAAACAAATTACTTTATTGCACTAAGGAGAAAGTTTCCTATGATCTATTTATAGACTGGTCACTGAAACACTTCTGTGCAAAGTCAGAACGTGTAACTCATTTTCTTAAATAAACAACAAACCAAACCTGCAGGCATTAGATGCAGTAGATTTCACTGAAAAATAAACCACACACCTTGGTTCTCAGTCTTACCTCAGCCCACTTAAGAATACAAGTCATGCAGAAGGTATGACTGCAGTTCTCAGGAAAACCAATCTCTTGTTCTAGAAGGCAGTTCAGACAGATGGGGCATGTGTCACCGTCATATAACAAAGGAGAACAGGAATAGCTTTCTTCATTTTCTTCACCTGGTATTAACATTGACACTTAGAATTTTTGACAGTTTTTGAAACAAAGTCCTCCTAATCGTAAGGCAGTAAGATGGACTTCTCTGTATTTAAAAGCAAGTTAATCAAGTTTTCAGGTCTAATGCAGTCAAGACACTGCCCAGAAGTAATTAAAGGAACGTGTTTCAGGTGAAAAACACTATGCTCCATTTTTCACAGACTACTGTACCAATATTTGCAATAAAACAAAGGAAATTTAGCTCTAGTGCTATTTAAATAAAGAAAGCATCACAGTGTTTCCTATTGGTCACATTGTCATTTAAACACTGTTCTTCCGAGTTCTTCTTCCTCGGACATTTGCACTCTCTCCATGAAATAAATTAGACCAGCTTATTCTATATTCATTATCTTATATACACATGGTCTGCCTTTATTTCAGTTTACCAGTCTTTCAATTATTTTAATCGGAACATCTTCAAATATTTACCTAATCATGTACATTAAATAAGAAGTGCCCCCAGTTTTGTTAAAGTTAGAAACTGTTTTCAGGATATAAAAATGCAAGAACTTTTCTTCAAGGAATTTTACTAGAAATTAATTATTTTTTCTGAATAACAATTGCTATCTCCAGTTTTGCTCTGCTACTGGACAACATGTTAAAAATAGAAAAGACAGGAAAGGATTTGGGGACCCCACAGGTCAAAGGAAAATATTATGCTAAGATAGTGGTTATGCTTACATAACTTCATTCAAAACAAGCAACATCCTAATTGAGAGCAAATGCACAATCTGACCTTCACAGCTTGAACCTGAATAATGTACTTGAGTATTTTCACACATACAGACTTTACCTTCCATGCCTTCATGCTTCTGACCCTCAGTATCTTGAATACATTGCTTTCTGTTCTTCATCTTCTTTCAAAATGTAGTCTGGGAAATACAGAAATAGTTTACACAGTTATTTACATTGCAACTTGAAATTAAAAATGACCACTATGGATTTAAAGAGTGTTACCCATTTCATCACAGCTTTGTACAGTAGAGACACATGATGGAGAGTTAGCTGTAGATCTTTTGCAATCTGTTTACAATTGATAAGCATCATTAATGCTGTCTAGCAACTTGTACTTCCAACTTGGAAATTGTTTTTGTTCAACAAATACAAAGACCAGCAACAGTGCTTTTATTTTTAAAGGTTAAATGCATTGCTAAGTTTCTACACAAACCAACCCACCTAACAGCACAGTAACTAACATCTGCAAATTACTCTTCACAAATGGCTGAAGCAACAAAATTAAAAACACAAGCACCAGAAGAGTTAGCTGCTTTCACACCAAGCATCACCATAGTAGTGACAAGTGGGAAAAATTAAAGCAGCTTACATTTGCTTGCTTCTTACTTCTGTCATACAATTAGAACTATCTGCACTCAAAAAAATGCAGGGAAAGTTACATCACTGAACAAGGGACAGGTCACAAGTGCAAGTGCACTGGGGTATCATGAATGGGGAGGATGTAGCTTTTAACTGTTCTGCAAAGAAGCAGTGTGAAATAACATGGATATAGAATACCTTGGGGATTCACATCATAGAGGTTGAAAGAATTCCATCTCGCTAAGAAACAGGAAGGGTACGTTCTTTGCAGGCTCACCTACTACACGCAGAAATAAACGCACTTAACAAACAAAAGTATCTACACCAAGGACTGAATCTCCTGCATTTCAAACTCCCGCAGTCACAGCAGACATGGTATACAGGCACCTAAAGCTCCCACCTAACAGCCATAGAGAGACTAGCAGTTTCCTTGGGAATTGTATAAAGCTTTAAAAAGTGTTATTCAAAAGGACAACTCAAAACTTCACAAGAGACTGAAGAAGTCATAAATTAGCAAGATCTGCTATATTAGCACTCAAGCCTGAAGCAAACCAACTGAGATTTCAAACCCCTTACTCTTTAATGCCTTTACTAGACAAAGCAGCAGAACAGAGCCGAGAACACCACAATCACACTCAACTAAACTTCCTCCTATTTCACTTACAAACTACACTAGTTTACCACCTGGATACCCAGGAGGGGGAAGAGACAGAACGTGCCTCCCAAAACACTTCTTCTGATCAAGTCTTTATTGCTTGATCTTGGCAGCAGAAAGCGTTCTCATGATCATTTCTTTTTACTGAGGAAAGAAATGCTGCCGCACATGCCCATCACATAACATGCTTCTCACTTTCCTAGGCAATCCAGGGAAGCAGGACTTTGTTCTGAGAATCTTGAACAGGCAGTTCATTAAAGAAATGGTCAAAACTGTGAAACTAATCAGAAATCTGTAATTAGAACTCTAACTGGCTTCAATGTTCCCATTAGGAACTACTTTTTAATCCCCCCCCAAGGAATGTATGAATCAAGTTAACCGAGGAGCAGGGGAAGGGAAAGGAGAAGGAAACAAAAAGCTAGCTGTAAGGCAATTTTCCCACTATACTGCTACAAAAAATTACTTAAAAAAAATATCATTAGGATGACTGCCATCAATTGCAGAACAGTTACCAGCACTAGTATTAATGCAAACTATATTGTAGTGAATGCCATTAGTTATATGCAAGTCCTGTTAGAAGAACAACCACTGATCAGATCACCAGCTATTATCCTTTGAAGGCAAGATGAAACCCAGCAAAGCCAATACACTACTTACAATTTTAATGCCTTAAACAAGCAAAATCTGCATCAAGTTAGGACAGGTAAGACCACCCAAACCACAACTGAACTTAAAATATGACACCAAGGTCTGTTGCTTTCACTCTGATTTGCAATAGGACTTAAGTGGCGTTGATCCCAGAAGGCTTAAATCATGCAGTGGTGTGTGGCATACATGCCGTTCTATATAAAACATAAAAACACTCCTTGTGCTCTACAATCTGATAAAACCTCAGCAATGCTCTATAGAAGCAGAAAAATACACAAGCCGTGCTCAAACCTCTCCATACCCTATAAGTCCTAGGACACTTCACAGCTGAGACAGTTTGAAACTAAGATCAAGAATTCTGCACTCTGCATCCATCCACAGTAAAGTTTATACAGACACAATCTAGGTACCAAATTGTAACTTAAGCAGTAGCAGTAGAGTTCATGCTTATTAGAACAGAGGTCTTCAGTTCACTACAGCAGATTACAGAAACAGAACCCATAGAAGCTCTTCAGATATGTTTTTCCACAGAAAAAGCAACCTGTTCTCCATTCTACTCTTTCTAGAAACAAAGACATCCCAAAAATTCCTGCAGTTACAGTAATTAGAAAAACAGATCCTAAAATTTTGACAGAATATCAGTAAACCCAAGCTGTGCAGCAACTGAGAACATTTATGTGGTGTTCCATCACTCTTCTCTCAAACCCAGTATTTAAACAGATACCGAGTGCCGCTAGTGCATTTCACAGATCACTTTGCACAGCACAACTTCTCTGTTTGACACTGTGCATTTTGTACAACACAGCACAGAAATTTAAATATAAAAATTTGCAAATAAAGTAGAGAACATGGTTCAAATTTACATACTATTTAACAAATTAACTTTGGAAAGACTATTTTTGCCCCTGCTTCACAAGGGGCATCACAGGCATTGGAATACTGGAAGAGTTAACACTAAAGACCACCATTAAATTTATAAAATTAAAAACAGAGTTAGGAAAAGAGAACACAGTGGTTTAGGAGGTGCAGAGAGCACAAACCCCAGAGCTCTTATTTGTCCCAAAATGTGACATAATCCTCTAGATTCTTTTGAACTTCGAGAACGTTTGGAAGTATTTCTCAGACTTCATCATTCCAGCTGCATGCCACACGATGAATCTGTAGTCTTGGTTGGAGGGTGGGAGACAGTGAAAGAAGCATGATAATTTTCTTTGCCATTCTTCCAGTTCCCAAATTGTATGAGCTCACATGAAGATCATGTTATGTCCATACCCATAGCTGTGTCCAATCAAGTTAATACATATTTGAAGACTGCTAATATCTAGAGTACTTCTACCGCATACTACTGACTTGCGACCAACACGTTTTAGTTATGATCATTTAATTGTTGATGTGAAATATTAGAAAGTATGCAAGACCCATGCATGCAAGACACTTGACAAGACAGCAGTAAGCACCATATTACGTTACTGCTGACAAAAGTCGAAATCAAACCCCCTCACAACTCCATAGATAAAATACTTTCTAAGAAAGTCTGAAGACAGCACAGCGTTACAGCCAAGATGCTACTTTTCTGTGCTTGTAACTTCCTTTGTAAGAGAAATGCCTTATTTAATTTCATATTTGAGATAAAGGGAAGAATAGCTTAGCATATTGAACTGAAAACAGCGAACGAGGACATTACTACAAGTACACACTGCTGCCCCATCCCCTTGTTATTTCAAAGTAATTAAGCATTTAAGTTTCTAGGTTATTCTTCAAAGGAAATTCCTCTTCTTGTCTTCACGGACAGCAGACGCCAAACACATCTACCACCAAAAATTCTTAAAAACTGCAGAATGTGGGAATACATTCATCATTGTCCATCTGAAGAACGTAGCTTCCAAATGTACTTAAGCAACTCCATAAAGCAGACTGATGTGATTTTTACACACTTAATAGTCTGTATCACAAAAATATGTGGTTTACCTTCTCTAGTAACACAAACTACTTCATGCAATTCATAACCTAAAAATACAGATGTATTTCAACACTAATTCACTGTGCATGCAGAAAGAAAAGATTTGGCCTGTTGAAAGTCATGTAAATGCATTTCTTACTGGACTAAAATCTATTACAGTAAAATCTTAAATTGGAATAGAAAAATCACTGGATGAAAATTTAGAGTAACCTAATTATGAGTAACACATAAAATTAGTATGTGCCTTCTTTCTGACTAACTCTAAAGACAAAGTCTTCATGCCCTGTAAATAAACTGCAGAAGTCAAAAATACACTCTAATACAGAGACTATCTAGGGACCCATCTACACAGAAGTACACTCGCTCAGTCAGAAAGTAGAATGGAAATCAAGAACACATGCAGCAAGACCTCCAATAAGCAAGTGCAAAACGATATCCAAGACGAGATTATTATTGTTCCCTTACAGACTGACCTTAGGAAACATTTGTAATTAACCTTTCAACTTCTTCGACACATTTTTCACCAATACTCATAATAGTGACTTACTTGTACTGTTCTATTCAAAAGATTTTATTTTAAAAAGGATTTGTGGCACTCAGTTGTGTTCTGACTTCTTTAATAATTCAAGAAACAGTTTCAAATATGAAACAAGTCAGCCATACAGTTTATTTGCTTAAGAAAACAACAATTTAACACCCTTTACTCCCATCAAAATGAAATATTGGGCAGTATTAAGCAGGGCTCTATTTCACCCTATGCATTTTGACGGATTTTTGAAAACTTCTGCAGAAGTCCTGTGCCACCTTGGAGATGGGCTGAGGAAAACACTTAGTATTTCCAATGGCAACTGGAATTTTGGAAAGCTTTTGACTTGCTTGTATTGCTGAGCATAACACAACACATACTAAAAAGAACCAAACAAACAAAAAGACACTATTGGGTATTTGCAAAAGTACATCAAGAACCTTCACAGTTCTTTTTATTTGGAAGAACTTTTAATTTGTCCAAAGAGACTGGAAACTTGACTTGTTTCAAGTGACAATTCAGTGATGTTGGTTACCCTCCAATGGATCTGGAAGCCCTTATCCTGGATTTGCTCCTTTGTGTAGTAAATCTCATGGCCCCGAACATTAGTGAGAATAGAACCAACAGGCACACTCAAAAGAAGGCTTTTAAAGAGGTTCTTTACTTTTTGTACACTCAAATTGCACCTTGTCTGCATTCTCAAATGGAATGCCACAGAACCAACAAAGGTGAAGTCAAAGAAAAGAGACTAGCACCATACTTTGGGGAGTAGAAGGAAAAACCTTCTTCTATAGGTGGTTTAAGGCTATTCATGTTGATCCAGTGTCTTCCAAAGAATCAGTGCTATTCAAGCAAGGAGACACTGCTGATTTAAGGACTCTTTCCAGACCCCTTTAAGGATGCAATTACCCAAGAAAGCTAATCTAATCTAACAGCTTGCTGCCACCAAAAGAAGCAGCTCTGTTTCTCACCAGTAGTGATGGTGAGCAGACTCAGCTAAGAGCCACATGTCTGCCAAAGACACTGCAAGTGACAGAACAGGAGAGGGGGAGGAAAGACATAAAATGGGATTGCCCCTTTTGGCAGTGACAAGGTGCTAGAATAGCTAAGACTTTGTTGTCAAACTGCCCCCTTCAAGGACACGGCAGTACCTGTATTACCTGCCAAATCCATGAAAACAAGATAGTCACAGAAGAAAACTGTTAAAGACAAATGGCTAGAAAATAGCTAGAATTATACCATTCTGAAGAGCACATTGCCTTCTGCCAACCTTCTCCTTCCCTATGCAAAAATTAAAAAAACCAAAGCACTGCAGTGGATATCCTGCTCAGGAATTCCTTTTCCGCATTCTAGCAGCAAGACACTGACAAGCACACTTACATTGCAGATGCTGTGGCTACAGCTGTATCTGTGCTAGATTCAATGCTTTCATTTCTGTGGCCACCTCAACAATAACGAACTGAACGCTCTGGATGCTCATGCACAGACAGCACTCACAGAAGTATACAGGACAACATCGTAACTGCCTCCTAAGCGAGGAAGGCACACACAACTCAATGGAAATGTGCAAATACAGCTTGAAAAACTGCTGCAGTGGCTCAGATGCAGTGATCATCGTCCAGCAACCTGTCTGACCATCCAAAGGGACAGGAATTTCAAGGAAGAATTAGAACCTCTCAGTGGACATGCACACAAGGTAATCTCCTTCCTGTATAAAGCTTATAATCATAAACTGGCTCAAAATCTGCCCTAGAGAACTTTTCATGATAACTCAAGGGAGTAGGCAATGTTCCTCACTGAAATTTAACAAAAGAGTACCTGCAAGACCTAGGCAAAACATCAGGGCAGTAAGACAGATGTCATTTTATAAGACCTCACATATTTGAGAATACTCTATAAACTATGGGGGACATGTCTTTTACAAGATGTTACATGCTGAAGTGCTCCTACAGATCAGATTGTACTCTACAGTCTAGCATTTAAAACACTTTCATTTACTGGACACTATAAAAAGGTGGTCAAACAGTGTCTGCGGTACCATTGCATGTATCCATGCCACAAGAAGTCATGAGGATCCACAAGTTTCTTTAGTATTCTACAATTACTAACAGTACCTGATGAATACTTTATTCATCATAGGTTATTCAGATGTCTAAGGGTAAATAACTGTGTTCTAGCTCTACTTAGGAAAGCCCCTGTCCAAAAAGCTTCAGTACAACACAAAACTAAACAGACAGACTACCAACTTGGAAAAAAAGGGCATTGCACTTATATCACAAAACTTGTACTTCGTTGTTAATACTTCTAACAACAGCACTGGTGCTGACTTAATGCTCTTAAGAGTTATCATCAAACACAAAAGAAACACAAAATATAACAGGTTTACCCATATGAAAAACTGAAAACAGTAACAAAGTTAGTATCATCAACAGGTACCTACTAAGGAACTTTCCATCTCTCTCTGCACTGGGAAACTCGTGCATGGCACAAGCACCTCCACCTCAGAATCTCAGTCATGCAGCTGACCCCTGATCTACCAGGCCTCACATTCCTCTCCTGTCTAAAGTAGCCAGGTTTTACCTAGTAATAAAGAAAAATAAGGATGTAGATTACAGAAGAACCATTAGCATTGGAAAACAAGCAGTAACAAACTCAAAAACCTTGTGCTAAAAGCCAACTGATAGGAAAGCTATCACAGCCCTCAGTGAAACTCCAAATCCCATCCCAAGAAACCATCCAAAACAGTGAGCCATTTTATCACTCCTAAGTAGTAGATAACTTAAGACAACACAAGGCACCAAGGTTTGTGAAACATTGTTGTATCACCCCTCCTCCCCACAAACATCCATACCACAGCTGATTTGCTTGTCAGAAGCAGGAGCATCCACATAGCTAGTGGGATGATCCACATAAAGACTGATACTTCTGCAAGCCAGAAGAGGTATGATGTTTGACCAGAACAGTTAAAGCATCAAAGGGATATTAATTCTCCTTGTCAAAAACACACTGAAGAAAGTTTCCCTGTACATATCACTTCTCACCACTCTATCACACAAGGCTGAGCCCCATTTTCTGAGAAAGCTCACGAAGAAGTGAAAGAATGCTGATTACAAGCTTGCACAGCAGTTAGCACCTCTCAGACACAACAAATTTGAGTTTGGTACTAAACTAGTTACCTTACTGGCACTGATGAGTAACCATCTACAGAAGGGAAATTTAATTTTCATCTCTCTGCACTATCAACCATAAAATACTTTGTTCCACTAGAATACATCTATCCTAGAAGTTTTGAATGTCTCTGAACTCATTTTAAGGGCTCAAACCCAGTAAGCAGGAAGGAGAAACTGTACTTCAGCAGGTTCCTCCAAAGTCAACCAAAATCAATTACCCCTCCAGCATTTTCAGCATCTGCCAGCAGCTATGAAGTTACTCACCTGATCACACGACATTACAGGCCAAAGTTTAGCGAAATGACAGCTCTATACTATCAGAAAGCTCAGGGTGACCACTGACAACCAAGATGGCCCACTGCTCAGGCAAATTCAGTTGGCAGACTGAGAACTAGACGAAGTTAAACTTACTAGTCAGCAAGGAAGAAGTTAAAAAAGCACTTTGGGGAGTCAGCTGTCACAGTGCAGTCTCATTTGATTCAAAGCCCTATGCTGATCAATCTAACCTGCACTTTAAAGCTATGTGTGCATCCCTACTGGCTCTTTAGGGACAGTTTGTGAGAAAACCTTGATCCACTCTGCCAGAGGACAAACTAGGTTACTCAAGCCTCTATCAGCTCTTGATAATGCAAAGGCAGAGAGGACAAAGCTGTGCAGCTCTCCTGAACACTGAACTAAGGCAATTTTGCATGGTAGCTCCTCAGTAAGGCTGCCACTCCTAACACTGCTTTCCAAAGATATTCTGTATCATACAAGATAATGACAGACCTAATCTTTACAGAAGTGCAGGGCTGGGTCCATGATAACCCCAAGAAGAAACACTTCATTGGAACCATGGTTAATACCCCCAGAAAAAAACAGCTTCATTTATACAGAAGACAGGATAAATAGAACCTTCTAAAGACTGATATAAGATGATGAGATGTATACTTACAGAAATTGAAAGACCACCCTATTTTGCTTTCCAAACCAGTACTTGCAAAAGAAGGTAATATTCACTGCTGTTTCATGTGTGTATGTGTACGATAAGACTCCCAACAGAAGCAACATTATAGCACAAACACCACCGTAGAGATGACATACGTGCATGCCAGGGGCTAAACCATGTTGTTTCATATACTAATTGATAAAACACTGAAGTACCATAATGATTAACATAATACAAAGAAATATGAAAAACAGTGTACATATCATTTATAACATTCTCTCACGAAACATACAATTCAGCACTTAGGTGTTTCTTTAAAGTAATCTGACTAAACTGGATGGAACTGAGATTTAGAAATAACAGGAACTAATTAGGGATTAGGTACTACTGTCATGGTGCCCATGGCCCAAGCAACTAAATCAAATCAGCATAAACTCCTGACCTTGCCTTCCGCTGCTGAGGGTCCTTAGTCACATGCATGCTTTTGCAGCTGGAAGGGATAGCATTACATACCAAAGTCAGCAAAAATGGGTCAGCCATTTCCAAGAACAGCTTAAAAAAAAAAAAAAAACCCAAAACACACAGTTCTTTTTCCAGCCACTTGGAAGCACTGGTGTTTTCATGCTTCCCACCAAAGAGCAGATATTTGGCAGTGGGTCACTGAGATCAAGAACATGCTTTCCACGCTAGCAACCATTTCAAATCTAGCCGTGTCACAGATCTGGGAAAAGCAAGTTTGCATTTACTTGAGACACTGTTACTAGCCATTGCATTTATTTTCCCATAAGCTGGATCTGCGCTTAGTATACACTAATAATTTCAAGTTCCTTATCCCATTGCTACATTGCACATGTAACATTCCCACAAGATGAATGAGCATACTTCAGCCAGTGCTATGGCAACACAGCAGGACTTGTTGCAATCATTTCTCTGATGCTAAGGAAACTAGGAAGACCATCTTTATTTTTCTTAATACCATCCTAAACATACCCGAATAACTGGATTTAAACACCAGGGATGCACAAGCTGAACCAAAAGACCTTGCAAAGACAGCACTGGAAAACCTACTTCTTTTTAACAGTGGGAGGCAAAATGATGGGCAAAACTAACGGAGTAAGACTGGACTCAAATGAAAAGCTCAGAGGCAGCAGCAATAGCAAGAAGCACACATAATATACAAAAAATTAACTGGGCAACAAAACCAGAGTGGTAGGTGATTAGAAAAGTATATTGTGCCAAAGAAGAGAGGTGAATCCAGCTAAGGAAGACATAGCATGCTACAGTTCCATTTACAGATTGGCCTTATTCTTTCTTTCACTCAAATCATGGTGGTCTTACTTCTCAGCTTTCAAATGTCAAACCCCTGCAAACTGAAGGGCATACCTCTAACAAAATTTAAGCAATGTACAGGCTTCGCTATAATTTTATGGATTTACTGAAATGGAAAAAATGTACTACAAAAAACTGTATAGAACCATACACACACATTTGATTAAAATATACTGAATTTGAGCCTTCTGTTAAAAGCATGCTATTCTTCCATTCTAAGCATCAAACCAAGAGTTTAGTAATATAACCTATTATTTTGGTATTAAAAAAAAAAAAAAGAAAAAGAGCTTCCATAAAAAGTGTTTTCAGCTTACATGCGAAATAGACAGACACGGATTCAAAAACAAACAAAAAGAGGTACAGCCATTTAAAAATACATTTTGTCTCTCAGAGGCATACTTCTTTAGAAAAAGCACTAGATGAAGCACTAAGTGTCAAAAACATGGTCCTAAAGCTTCCTTTGACTTTGAGTAACAGTATTTTACAAGCTCAGGCTAAAACCCTACACTAATATCCCACATATCTCCAACAAAAAGAAATGCTTTACTTTTAGAAAATGGAAAAAATAAAGAATTTATGAAGGATGACAACTGAAATAATTTTAAATATAACTGTACTTTGCACAAGATCTTCAACAGTATTTGTAGAATAACAATGCATTAACATATCATTCCAGAAGTAGTAGATAGATGGGGATTAAGCAGTTTCAATTACTGTTGATCTTGCTTTCACAGCACTTACTCAGCGATCATTTTCAGGAAAGCTAAAATAAAGCTAGAAAAACACAGCCAGGAATGGAAGACAGGTAGGTATGTGAGAAAAGGTTTCCTTGACACCAACAGCAACACACAAAAGGTAACAAGAAACTATTAACCATGTAAGGGAGAAAACACAAATCTGAGCTTGAAAATAGAAGCTGAACTGCACCACCTTTCAACTTGTGAAGAGAGTCTACTAATAGAAAAACAACCTGATCACCATTTTGGGTTGCTTTTATTATATAGATGGCATCAAGAAATTACCTATTAAAAAAAAGGTACTTTATTGTGAATCCTTAAGTAACCAACCTAGGTTTTGTTGTAATTGATTATTCTATCCCATTGCAAAGCTTCAAAAAGAACTTAAGCTTCCTGCATCAGCAATACTAGAATCTCCTGACAGTGATGAACCCCATTCTCATTCAAAGTTTCTTTCCAGAATAACCACAACACAACCACTGATCCCAACTGACTTACCCAAGAGTTCTATAAGATGCCTTTCCTGTTTGGGCTGATGAAACCACATTGTAAAAATCACAGGCGCACAGGTTTAGAGAGAAGAATATACTTTACCTTCATTGTAATAGGTAATTTTATTTGGTAACATCTCTAAAACAAAACTCCAATGAGTTCAAGGTAGTCTTACGAACTGCTTTTCTCCAACTGTTTCATAAGACTTCCAATTACTTTCCATTACACCTATATATCCACAGGCGTCACTAACTTTCACATCACAAGTAATAAACCAAGTACATTTAAAAAAAAGCAAAAAGCTGTGTACAAGGGCTTATTCAGTGGTTGTACAGAAAGCAGAGAAGAATTTTATTGTTCCTCCATGTCCAGAATTGCCGAAGCCCAAATAAGACTGCTCATCTACTTTCAGATTGTACCTTAAACCTCAAGTTTTGAATATCAGCTCAGGTCAGTTTGTTGTAAGGGTCTCCTGTGGTGCACCAAGAAAGGTAGAAGTCTTCATGCTGCAGTTCTGGCCTGTGTTGCTATCTAAAGTTATGGACATACATGAAGATTTCTGTCAGACACTGATCCCACAGAATTTCACAGTCTTATTACTGCTGGCAGTCTAACAAAAGCCAGGTGGTAAGCAAAAAAGAAACATGCATTAACTCACTTGTTGTTTCCAAGTAATTTCGTACTAGCTTGGAAAAATTCCAAACATCATTAAATGCATCACTTGGGTTTACTCACAGATAGTACCTTTGAAGGCAGATCACAGTTAAGCTGTACTCACAGACCAAATAACAGTGGAACAAAGATTACATTTTAATGGGAGTTCACTAATCCTTAAATAAAAACTGCATTAAGACAGACATTACTATTAGTGTCTGTTAGAAAAAGTAATCAGATACTGCAATTTACCACAGTATTAAGCTTTATAAAATAGCTTCTGGAAGACACATTTCTTGGTCTTCCCAATTGTCTCTAAACATGAATGAGTACCTTTCAATAATTATGCACAAAAATCTCAGAAAGCTAAGAAGAAATACCACTGGCCACAGAAACATAAAATTAGAATGTTACATTTTCATGTTTGCTGAACATGGAGTTCATGGAGCATTCCATGAGTGCTCCACAGAGTACTCCCGAGTTAAAATTCAAACTTTATGTTCTCATGGGGAAAGAAAAAAAAAAAAAAAAAAAAAAAAGGAATATACTACCATTCATCAGAATAATCTGTAAGACAGTATTACTTGATAATAAAAAAAAATAAATGAATGGGAGAAAATACTCATTTTAGCACAACATACACAAGTGTAAGGCACAGATGCTTACACATGCGTGAGTAATGTTACCTGAATAAATGCATTCTACACAAAGATAAGTTTAATCTTGCCTACTTACACATAATTAACTGCAGTACTTTGATCATCCTCTGTCAAGGCAGTTACTTTCCCCAGCCTAGGAGTGACAACTTCCACATTTGGTGAAATTTCATTTCTTTCTCCATCTAAGTCTTGAAGAAAACTAACTGATGTGCCATAAAAATAAGATGTAGAAAACCTGAATGTTTTTAAAAGTATAAGGCAATTTCCTTGGCACTTTTAAATAAAAACAAAAACAAAATCCCAACTCCTGACAGTAAAACTACTTGTTGAATCTGCTATGGGCCACTAAAATACTTAATTATGCACATTCAACTGTTGAGCACCCTTCCGATATTGTGCCTTTGGCGCTTCAACAGACCAACATGCAGAGGTGATGGATAACTGTTCAGGACAGCAGAGCTGCATCTTCAGGGAACAGAAAGGCAGCCATGCATTCACCTTCCATCTTCCAGCGGCTGCAGTCCTCCGTTTGTTATTTTACAACTGCAGCTAACTTCCTACACAAGAGAATCGTCTACTCAAGCAGTTCAAGGGACCAAAACTAAGGAACTTCCAAACTCAAATCGGAGATGTTCACAGCCTTCTGCATGTAAGCTGTGCCCATATCCTCAACTTCTGGGTACAAAGAGATCAAACAAGTATGGAAAAGTAGGCACAATGTCACTGCACTCATATCCTCTCAGATAAAGGATGCTAACCTCCAAGGCAAGGTGGACTAGTACATACAGATGAAACAAAACATGCTTACACTGCTGAAAAGCCATGACAGAGAAGCGCTCTAAAGAATATGCCCATTAGAGCCCCCGGTATTCATGACTACAGAAGAAGGGTTAGAGTATCAATCTGTTTAACACTGTATCTCCAACTGGGGGAAAGAGGGGGGGTTGAAGGCAAAAAATTTGGGCAATGCTGAGACTTATAAAACCTTAATCTTAAAATGGTTTAGCAGATTAGCTGTAACCATTTCAGAACTCATTCGACAACTTGATACAATGGTTGACCACAATGAATAATCAGTTCAGCTATGAGCAGGATCTAGACTGGATGGTTTTGTTACTATTAACTGAAAGAACATGTTTTTCTCCCTCACCTTAGACTGCTGGCAAAGAAAATCCCAGCAGTGAACAGTGAACTGTCAGAAGGCCAGGCTTCAAGAATTATAGTGTAGGTATGGCAAGTCAGTCCACCAGACTTTTTCCAGCAGCGGTGTCTGTCCTCTCTCCCCCAATATAATGTATGTTTAAATATAGCATTAATTCAAATAAACTGACCCTTTAATTACTAAATAAAGCAAACTTTAATAACTTCCAGTTTTGCACAGTGGAAAACTGAGGATAGTGGAAAACTGAGAAGATTCTACAAAGAATCCCTGTAACAGGAAAACAACAACAAATGTTTGTAACCAGAACAGAACCATCACATGTCATGAGCAGAACCATCTACAAGTTTTAGAAAACCAGAGGGCAGAAGTCATGCATCAGTTGCGTCAAACTACAGTAACTTGAGAGAACAAAGAAACTATTATCTGGATGTTTCAAAAGCAATAGCTGAATAACTGGAAAATAAGACAAACTTACATCTCCTTGTCAAATCAAACTCAACAACCTTCACACTGTGTTCAAGCACTATAGGTTGCAAGAAAATCACCAAATTCCTGGAGAAGAATTCCCAAATTTAAAGGTAATATGGATAACGAGATAAACTAGTGAACCCCTAAACCTGCTACTACAGAAGGCCTGAAAAAACATTCTCTTTCAAGACTACTTGGAAGAGAGATATTTCCACCCTACTCTCCCCGCCCCCCCAGGCCACAAAACAGTCGTCTGTTCTGCTAATTTACAACCAGACTTTAAGGCAAGTGGAACATGAAAGAAAATTGATGGATTTCTTCATTTGGGCCTTTTATCACTCTGGAAATTGACACATCAACAAATGTAAACCACTGAAAAGAAAGCTGGAGAAGATTTAACATTGTGACTAAGAGCCTAAATAGCCCCTCCCCCAACTATTTCTCATCCAAGGAAAACACAACAACAAACATTATCTTCCTAGAAATTCTAAAGGAAACATTTGAAAAAGTACTTGGGGTCATACGCGAGTCTTTTCCATGTCACTGAAGAGGATGCTATCCATTTTTCTTTTTCAATCCTGTGAATCTCTAAATACAGCTTTCCATGTAAAACAGAGACATGGATTACCACATATAATCAACCAAATAATAGCTATTTTTTTGTCATCCTGTCGTTCCTTTTAAGAAGCCTAGTATTTATTTATGCTAAGATAGAAAGAATCCATGACAAAGGCATCTAAAGACTTCAGCCATCCTCCTTCTTCCATGTGTGAGAGTCTGAATACCCACGCAGAAATACTCCCAACTTAGATTATGCTTCACTTAAAACTATTATTCACTGAAAGAAAATTAAAAGCCCCAACACGTTAGTGATATGCAAACGTAACATCAGACACTAAGTTAGCTACAGCTCCCTTAAAGGTTATTGAAGCTATGAAACTACAATCTTAAAATAGCTGTTCAATAATCAGGGACATTCCATTATATAATTAATTAGTTGTGAACAGCTTTCACCATCTCTTAGCATTTTAAATGAACGATTCTTTGCCAGCAGTACCTAGTTACTGATAAACAAACAGTAGCTACTTGGCCTCTTTTGTTATGTCGTGCTTCCTGAAAGTTTATAATTAATTAGCAGTCTAACATAAAAGCACAGTGAGAGGAAGGGGACCAGTTCCAGTCCTACCAAAGCTGTTTTGAAGCTCTAAACGTGGAGACAGCTTCTCAAAGATAAGTTACATTCGAGGCTCAGGCTAATAATACTCTTTAATACTCACCAAAGAGGAAAAAGAAATAACTAGGACACAATGTACTCTGAACTACAAGCAGCGCTGGAGTCTCACTGGCTTGATAACCGCACCGCATCCAGGCTCCAGTGTTACCCTGTGCAACTTGACTGCCGTGTAAGTCAGTCGCGATGCCACAACAGCTGAGCCAGGCTTTAAGCACAGCCCCTCCGTGCAACTTCCTCCACAACCGCGAAGTCTCCGCTAACTCCTGCTCCTCGCAGCCGCCGCTGCCGGTGTTTGCAACCCCGGGAAGCGGCGGGACGGCGCTGCCGCCCCGGGATCTTTGTTCAGGCCAGAGCCGCGGCGGGAAGGTCCCTGCGGCCGCCCCGCTCACGGACCACCGTGCAGGCAGGGCTGCCGGTCATCGTGCCCCGATAGCAGCCGTTCAGCGCGGAGGGAGCCGGCGCTCTCCGGGGCACGGCGGCCCGCCCCGGCCGCCCCCTTTGTTTCCCCTCTCGCCTCGGGAAACGAGGCGGGCCCCCCCCCCCCGCGTCCGCAGCGGCCTGTCACAGCGGCCGAGAGCCAGTACCGGGCCGGGTCACCCACCCGGCAGGCGCCACGACGCGGGCAGCGAGAGGAGGGGACAGGAGGGGGGGGAAGCCCGAGAGCGGCAGCAAACCCTGCCCTCTGCCCGGCGGGAGAAAGGGGGCACTGGAGCCAGGGGGGCTGCCATCAGAGGCGAAGGCCCCGGCCGGAGCGGGACGGCAGCACCGCCCGCACCCCTCCCCTTCCCTCCCCTCCCTCCGTCCGGCCCGCCGGCACCCTGCCCCGGCCCGCTGCCGGGGAACGGCCCCGAAGCACTTCCAGCCGCCACACAGACACTCTCGACGGAGGCGCCCGCCCCGGCCCCGGCCCCGTCCCCGGTGTTCACCTGGCGCCGAGGCGTCCCCTCGCACGGTCACTGCCCCGCGGCCGCCCGCACGGAGCGGAGGACTTCGGCTCCTCGCGACTGACTCGCTCCTCCTCGGGGCTTCCGGGAGCGGCGCCCGCCCGCTGCCGAGGAGCGTGCGCCCCGGTCGGTTGCGAGGCGCGGCAGGGCCCCGCTCAGCGCCCGCCCGGCCACATGTCCTCGCGTGGCCGGCAGTGCGCAGCGCCGGCGGGGGCCGCGGGGGGGCGCTGCGGGGCCGCCTTCCGCCTGGGGGGAGGGGGGGGGGCGGTGGCGTGGCGGAGGGCGGGGGACGCAGCCACCACCGAGACGGTTCCAAACCGCCCCGCCCCGCTCCGCCTGCAGGAGCATTGTGGGATCGGTCCTCCGGAGTTGGGAGGGGGGAGGGGGCAGGCGAGAAGGGGAGGGCACGTGACCCGCCACCGAGGAGCCAATGGGAGGGAGGGTGAGCGGGGGGCGGGGCGGGGGTCTCGAGTGGCGGGCGGGTGCGCCCCCTGGTGGCGGCGCGGCAGCCGAGGGAGGTGCGGGCGGGGACGCCGTGCTCGCTGGGTGGCTCGTTATTAATTAGTACTTTTAATTATCGCTTTAATTAAACCACGGACGGGCAGCGGTGGCCGAGCCCCGCGGCTGCCGCAGCCTCCACAGGGCTGCTGGCGCTGTCCCCGTGTGTTTGCGGCGGGGCCCCGGAGCCGGCGCTGTGCGCTCGGGAGTGGCTGAGGTGGGGCCAGCGGTGATTGGTGCCTGCGGGCCGCGCGGCGGTAGCGAGGTTTCGTTCTCACTGCGTGTGTTACTGTTGCATCCTGGTAGCGGCGAACTGGAAGTTGTTCAGTGCGCGCCGGTCCTGTTTATACGCTGCCAGGCTGTGCGAGTGTGCCCGTAGCTCCTGCACGCGGTCTCGGAGGCTGTGGGGAGCGCCGAGCCTTAAGCTGAACCCCGCCGGGCGACGCGTCTGCCGCAGCAGCAACCCACTGGGAAAGGGAAGCAGCCCCCCCAGGTACGCAGGGTTGGTTGAGCGTCTCTTCGCGGCCAGAAGGAGGTTGTTGCAGCCTGAGTGAAGTGCAGTGTATGTCAGCGGCAGTCTGACGAGGATGACGACGTCTCATTAGTTGCCATGATTACTGGTGAAGTATTAGGATTAAGTCGGAGGAACTTGAATTAACTAAGAGCAGCCTGTGGGGACAGCGTGTGAAAGAGCCACAGGAAGAAAGGAAAAGACTGGATTCATTAGCAGACTGCAGGGAAATGTATTAAGAAGCGAGAGTGTAGCCGTAGGTTGGAAAGCACAGACTTATGGGTTGAGATGAAAAGTTTATGGTAAATCTGACTTTTAAGTTATTAAGCTTAATGAACTCTCCAAATCTTCAATGAGATCATCTACAGAAAGGATTTTGAAGGTTGGGATTAAAGAAAGCCCTGTTATGAAGATGACTTGGTGCTGTGTTTTGAGCAGACCAAAATCTGGAATGACCCTAGCGCAATACACTGAAGCAATTAAGAAGGGGAAACAGTAGCAGAAAACCAGCTGTGTTTGACTAGCTAGCCCCAGAGGTAAGGTTTGTTGCCATACTATACAGAACTGCTGTATGTATTACTTGTTACTGTTGAGTCTTATAGTTAAAATGACTACTGAGTCACTTGGGACACACAGATGCAGAGAAAGCCCCAGTATTCACTGCTTGGCACAAGTCATGAAGGCATTGTGTCATCCACTCATACTGCACAGATCATGCTGCACAGAAGAGCCAGGCAAACTGAAGAGGGGTGTCTGTGAGAGAGAGGAATGCAAAGAGAAACACTCATCACTTCTGAGGTGCTGTCTGTACTTTTGTTTTATCCTCTCATTGTATATCTGATGTCCGTTCGAGCTCTGGCCTTCATAGCTACGCACACAACTTCAAGATACAGAATAACAGAAGAAAGGCTTTGGCCCTTTCTCATCTACCTTTTGGGCTGGGCATGTAGTGTACACTGTTTACAGTGGAAAGAAGAATCTGGAACCTTACTGTTGTCAGCTCTGGCAAATATATCTTGAGTTTTCCTATGTGCACATGAAGTTCCAGCCCACAGAGGTTTCCAGCTGAGGCTAATGCTGTCCAGTTGGATATCTGCTTCCAGAACCAGCCCAGCAAGGATGAGCGGTCTGTCAGTTCTGTCAAAGGAGGTGTGTCAGTGTGAGGTGTATATCTGTGCCTAGTGAAAGGGGGAGCAAGAAGTTCAGGCTTTGTTAAGAGATCTAGAAATAGGGGGTCATGAACTCTGATTTTTTACTAACCTCTGCAAACCCTATGATATAGGCACATTCATAAATTTATCAGACTCCACTCATACACATACCTATTAGTGTTTTTCTCAGAAATCAAGAAGGGTTTGGCCTGAAGGGGTAGATGAAGTATCACTGGGATCTGAGGTGAAGATGGCAGGAAAGGAGATATTTGACATATGCTTGTTTGAGCAATGAATGATTCATCCATTGGATTCTGAGCTTAGAGTACTAGAAGCATAGAATCTACTAGACTGGAAAAGACCTTTAAAATCATAAAGTCCAACTGTTACCCCAGGACTGCCAAGTCCACCAGTAAACTATGTCACTGGGGGCGTCATCTACACGTTTTTTGAACACTTCCAAGGGCAGTGATTCCACCACTTCCCTGGGCAGCCTGTTCCAATGCCGGATCACTCTCAGTGAAGAATTTTTTCCTAATATCCAACCTAAGCCCCCCCCCCCCCCCCCCCCCCGACACAGCTTGTGGATCTGGATTGAGCTTGACTGGCTCTTGGATTCTGAGCTTTGAAGAATGTGGATATATTCAAACAACATAGGAAAAGTCTGAAGTGGACTCTGAGAGTTTATTCAGAGCTCACTCACCTGCTCTGCCATGGATGCTCAGCCATGCCTATGTTACTCCTTCATTCAGTCTGTTCATCAGGATCTCTGGTGGTGGACTCTGTTCCAAAGCCTCCTCAAGCAGGGTCTTTCTCTGAGTTAAAGTTTATACTTCTGGAAAGTTGGTCTGATCCATAACCAGGACCCTTCCTGCTGCATCCAAAGCCCGTACATTTGGTCCTGTCCACCATGAGCACCAGGATCAGATTGTCCCCTTAACACAGACATTTTTCTGCTTTTAATTTTTAAAATTCCATCTCAATCTCCTTCCTAGGTTAAACAGCATTGAAGGGCCTGTGAAAATCAAATGTACAGCAAATGCTGTCTGTCCTCTCCAAGGGGCCTGTTACTCTGCTGTAAAAGGAAATGAGATTTGTTTGGCATCAGTTGTTGCTGAAAAATCATTGTTGTTCCTTATCTTCTTCCTCTTGCCTTTGAAGTCTTACAAATCAGTTGTTTGATTTTTTTTTTTCCCCCAGATTTTTTTCTGGGGATCTTTCCTTCTCTCCCTTTTTCCAGCAATGAATTTTGATTATTGCTTTAATTTCAGATTAGACTTTGGCTTCTGTTTGATAACTATGAGAAAGTAAAAATAAATTAACTGGAAACCCCCTGGGTGGATTAGCTAATTGCTCTAATAAAGTAGTGTCCTCAAATCTCTGTCTTTGGTTACTTGCATTCTCATTGCTTTAAAGGAGTTTTTCGTTTTGAAGTTCTGCCATATGTATGTTTACCATCTAAGTAGGTTGTGTGTTTTGTGTACCAAGATGCCTCAGATAGTTGGCTGTGATGAGCACATTATGTCCATGTTGGAGCTTTCAATTCTTCCCTGGTTTAAAGAAAAGATGTTTGAGATATTTATTTTTTGCTTGCTTGGGTTCATTGTTTGGAAACAGCATGATGTTCTGTAAATAAAAGTAAGTGGGATGAGTTAACACACACTAATGAGGAATTGAAGACTTTTGCTTTTTTTGTGGTTTGTTTGTTTGGGTTTTTTCCTTGTATTTGTTTAATAAATGCTAGGGCCCATGTTGGAAACAAAGTTATCAAACCTCTGCTTCATTTGGTTTTTTTGGTCTTCTAAATCATTAGAAGAGGTTAATCAGCTATAATTGGTTCTACTATTGGTGTTTGAACCAGCCATGTTTACCATTTAGTAGACTAAATACAAAACCCCCTGTTGGCTTAATCTTTGGCAAAACTAAGCTTCAAAAGAATCCAATGGGTGGGATCAGATCAGATAAAATTTGGCAGCGCCCGTTTCAGATTCACTGTATTTCAATATCCAGGAACCATGTGTCAGTTCCTGAGAGTTTCCTGTTCAATTAAAGCATGTTCTGACTCTGAAGCTGAAGATCTTGGACAAAATGCTAGGAAATCAGGCTTTCTCAGTTCCTTGTGGATAGCAGCAACCCTTTTATATAGGATCAGAGGAGTTTTGTATTGGTTGGCTGGAATTTTCCTCTTGCCATGCCAGTTCGTCGTCACACTTCAACTGTGCTCCGTGGAGATAGACTGGAATCCTCTGGAATATGTCCCACAGTAGAAATGAAAGATGTTATTAACAGCAAGATTGAATATCATGAAAAAGAAAAGGCTTCCTGTGTTTAGGGCTGTGAGGAAACAGGATGTGAGATAATTATCCATAATTTACAATATATAACCATATTGTTTCCTCAGCAAGAAATGGGATGGGTGTTATCCTGCCGTGGAGACACCATTCTTCAATTATTCCAAGAGTTCCCATGAGCATTTTCAAATATCCTAGCAGTGAGCTGTGACCAACCACGTTTATTCACAGTCTTAAGACAAAAAACTCGGAGCTTTTCACACCAGCATATAATATGCTCATACCTGGCAATTTCTAACAAAACCCAACAGTGCACTCCTTAGCAAAAATGGCCCACTTTCTTTTCATGTTCCAAATTATGTGTTCGCATTTGTGGCGTGGTGACCTGTCTAACCAATTTAGCACATTGGCCTTAAGCAGAACCACACTATGCGATGGTCCTCTTCACCACCCTGAACAGCCTTGCTGTTTTGATCAAACTTGCTGCAACAGGTTGTGATAAATAAGATTGAAAGTATTGGGTGTAACTACCGCCCTTCATCTCAGAGGAACTATAGGAGATAGATAGCTAAAAAGCCAAGTTAAGCTCAAATCAAAGGCACATGCAGGCTTGAACTCTGAGCAGAAGGGTTTTGCTGTGGGGCTGTTTGCGTGAGAGTGAGAGGAGGATGTGAGGGAGCAGGGTTAACCAGTAACACCAAGAGAAAACTCGAGAATACAGCTGAAATAGTTAAGGAAGCCAAATCTTTTATATTTGTGCAAATAACCAGAATACAATGAAACATTCCTTATTCCTCTATCAACCTCTTCTCACACCGAGCTATAGGATGGCTGCTAGCCACCTGGTTCTAACAAGTGGTGCAATGGCGCGTAACATATGTGAGTCAGACACACATGTGCTTCACAAATGCCCAGTTCAAACCTGGCATGAAACACTTATGCAAGCCTTACATTGTAAAGGGGCAGCGTGTACTATGTGCTGGTGGCTCTGTGACCTTCAGCTGGGGATTGGGTGTTTCAGGCTGTAACTGTGATAATGATTGCTTTCAGATATTGCCAAGGATGTTCTACATGATTGCAGCTGCATAGGTCACTCTTCAAGAAACTCTGCAGTCTCTAAAGACCAAGGAATGGCAAAGAACCCAGTATCCATTTCTGCTTTTTCATACTCTCCTTTCTAAAAGTACTAGTTTATGTTTTGTATTTCTAATTTCTGGATTTCTTTTTTAGCATTAATCTCTGCATTATTTGCTTAAATAATGTCTGAATAGTGTTTTTAAGATAGATAGTGCCCTTATGGTTATAATTAAATATTACATAAATAGGCAGCTTGGCAAGACTTTGCTTTTGATACCTCCTTCTCAGCCAACACTGAAAGTGTTTCTGCTTCTCAGTCTCAAGCCTGTGCCTGCTGTAGATTCAGCCATCTATTTGTGAAACTCTTCAATCCTCTTGATATAGAAAGCATCTGCATTAAAATAATGTGTAATTTTCCCATGTGGCAATAAGAAGAAGAACCCTGGAATCCCTGGGAGTGATCTCCCATCTCTGGCAGTGTTCAAAGCCAGGCTCAATGGGGCTTTGAACAACCTGGTCTAGTGGAAGGTGTCCCTGCCCATGGCAGGGGGGTTGGAACTAAATGATATTTAAAGGCACTTCCAGCCCAAACCATTCTGTAATTCTATGATTAATGAGGAGGTGGATAAACTGCACCTTTCTGGTTAGTTTACAATATTTCAGCTAAAGCAATTGTTAACTGTGAATTCTTCTTGTCTTTACTATGAGCAGGTAATAAACTACGCATACCTGGGTGGAATTGAAGAACCGAAGGAACCCTACAAAAGGAAACCTTTCTAAGGCCTGTCACAAAGGAGCATTGATCGGTGTTTTGTTATTTGCATGTTGACTCCTAATTTGTACTATGCAGCTGGACTCTGTAGATGGAGGTACTGTTGCCCCTATTGCATGCCAGAACTCTCTTGCATCAATGAACTTATAAACCAGTGTTCCTTCACTATCTTTTTTAATTCTTTTTGTTTACCCTGAGGGGTGAAAACCTCTCATCTATCAAGAGCTTATGAAATCTGAACCATACTGGAGAATACTATAAAACTGCATTTCAATAGATTTGTTTCATGGGAATCAATACTTTTGTACTCTTATGAATATCTAAAAGGTTTTAGTTTTTAAGCAGATGCAAAAGGTCCATTAGTTGATTTTTTACATGCTAGATAAGGGCAGATTGATTTGCCTGATCTTCCATATTTAACCTCGAAAGGTTAGGAACATTCTTTGGCCTTTGCTGGTTCTGCTATAGACCAGCCCCATATATTTAATTTAAAACGCTGAATCTTTAGCGCAGACTTACTTTCTCCAAAATATTGACTAACTACTACAGTTAATCAATAAAAACCAATAAAAATCTGGCTTGAAATCTTTTTCTTCCTCAGTTGTTCAACATTTTGAGACTTGCAGTGCCATTTGCCCTTCCTTGAGTTTTTGAATACACCAGACTTCTCAAAATTCCCTGTAGTTGCTGTTCCCCCTGTTGAGGAATTCTGTGTCTGTAACTCTGTGGTTTAGCAGTGGCAGTGACTGGAGAATGAACAGGAGTCTCTGAAATGGAACTTGCCATGCCATCTAGTTGTGATCCAAGAGAAGTTAAAGAATATGATGCAGAACAGTGTCTCCCAGGAAACATCTGTCTTCTGTTCATACCAAGAGAAATTACCTTCCCTGTCCGTCTAAGCTGTCTTTCTCCTGAAGGTTTGCATTTCAGGAAAAACAAATAACAAATCACAGCAAATAACAAATAAATCCCAAACTGATGGTTCTGTATGTCAGTATATTGTGCAATTTGAGACATTGATTCTGCTGCCTGCTGTAAGGCACTAACCATCAGCAAAAGGGAAAAGCAGATAGAGATAGTAATACCCTATTGGATTGCTTCACTTGAGTTAGCCAAGCTTGTCTGGAAATAGTCAAGAAAGGGGAAGAGATGATTCACATTCACTTTAGGTAGTGCTGGTAGAGTTGATGAGGTAGTGACACGGAAAGGTGATTCTAATTGATTGTTTCTATTTTGAGATAGCTCATTTCATCTTTTCGGTAAGTCTGAGTCTGCCAAGTCAGTTTGTCGATCCCCTGTGTTGGTTGCATGGGTTTTCTTCAGAGAAAGCAGAAAACAGAAATGTAGTTCAGTGTCACACAAGTTGGAAGAGGAGTTGCTCTGAGACAGTGGCTCTCAGAGGCTGGGCACCTTCTCAGGGGACTTCCAGGCCATTTCATCTATTAACTTCCATTAACTGGTTTTATAGTTGTGTGTGTTTCCTTAAATGGGTTCTTTAAATGCATTCATTAGATGCATTCAGCAAATGTCATGTCCTAAACACCACAGGCAATAATCCAAGTGACTAAAATAAGAATAAAACTTGGCCGTAACCTGTAAAAAAATCATTTCAGACTTCAGATTATTTGCTGTATAGCTCACATGAATTACATCAGTGCCAGCACCACTGACATCAGCTTTTCCAAACAGTCATTTAGCTTTGTATTATTATCAAATGCTTTATGTTGATAACATAATTTGGACATTAGTGATTTACTGCACCCAAACTGGGCTATGTTATTACAGTCCCTAAGCAGTAATCCCCAACTGATCACCCAGAAACAGCAATAGAGTCACCCATGAGGTTGTTGGCTAATGGTCCAGTACAAACTGAAGTGCTGTTAGCTATCTAATAAACACATTTTTCATAGCAGACTTGCTAATACAGGCATCACTAAAAAGAACATCCCTAAATGATATATAATATTGCTGGTATATTTTTAGTGCATAATAAACAATCTTTTTACCCAAAACAAAAATTAAGCAGCCACTCTACTAAAAGTACACCTCATTTAATGCCTTCTAAGAATAATAGTACAGCACGTTCAAAATGTGTTGAAATAAATAATGACTGGCACTTCCCCAGAATAACACTTCAACGAGCCTCTCTGCTTGCAGTCTGCAGCTGCTCGGGTTGACATTATGGAAAAAGGCAGCTAGGTGGAGGAGTTGTTAATGTTATGGTGCTCAAGCTAATGCCGCCTCTGTCAGAGCTGGACTGGAGGAGGTGCTGAGCTTCATGCCCTTTGAAGAGTTTTGTTGAGTCGCTGAGATTACTCACGGGATATAAACTTAAGCACAAATGTAACTGTTTCCTAGGTCCATCATCCCATGCCTCGGGTTTTTCTTTGGCTGTTTTGGTTTATTTTTTTTTCTCCTATGGTTACATTTCAACAGTTAAGATAGGATTATTTTTTTTTTCCAGCAGGGCTTTTTCCACATGAAATTTCTTCGTCCTTTGAATTTAAAATGCTGAAAGAAAACCTGACCAAAGCTGCAAGCACCTGCACACCTGTAAATAATAACTAAAAAGAGTGAAGTAACCTTCCCAACAGGAACTCAGTGAATTGGACACCTTCTGACTGCACTCTCGAGGCCCCTGAGCTGCAGGGCACACTGAGTGCTGTGGGGTCTCCATCCCTGCTGCTCTCAGCTCTGTGTGTGGGAACAGCAGGACTGCCATGGTATGAACACATCACCCATGCAAGGCTCATGGGACACAGAGGTGAAAGACAAATGTTGGAGTAGTGTCTGAAAGGAAAAGTTCTTCATTATCTCGTCAATGGACTTGGGAGATAAAAAGAGTGTCTGGGTTGTGACTATCATGTAGTGTCAGACATAAGAAAAGATCTGAACTGTCAAACCCAATTGACCAGCTATCAAAGGAACCAACGCTGTCATAGTTATCTTCTTCCCCTAACAGCTTGCTGTTACTGCAGATCTGTTTAAGTGAAATGACTGCAGGTAACTGCCCTTGTTGCCCACTGCAACTCCTTAGTGAACCACTGCCCTTCATAGTCTACATGTGCTTGTAACACTGGATGTGTCTTTGTGACCCACTGTGTATCAATTTGTTTGTCATACAGAATTCACAGAATCACAGAATGGTTGGGGTTGGCAGTCACCTCTGGAGGTCATCTGGTCCAGCCCTGCCTTGCTCAGGCAAGGCCACCTACAGCCAGTTGCCCAGGACCATGTTTACGTGGCTTTTGAATATTTCCAAGAATGGAAACCACAACCTGCCTGGGAACCTGTGTCAGTGCTCAGTTGCCTCTCACAGCGGAAAAAGTATTTCCTGACATTCAGAGGGAACTGGTGTTTCAGTTTGTGCCTATTGCCTCGGGTCATATCTTTGGGCACCAATGAAAAGAACCTGGCTCTGTCCTTCTTGCACCCTCCCTTCAAATATTTGTGCACACTAATGAGATCCCCCTGCGCCTCCTCTTCTCCAGGCTGAACAGTCCCAGCTCTCACACTCTTCTCATACGTGAAGTGGTCCAGTCCCTTCAATATCCATGTGGCCCTTTGCTGGACTCTCTTCAGTAGCTCTATCATCTCTCTTTTGTGTTGGGGAGTGCAGAACTTCACCCGTCACTCTAGGATGGGCCTCCCTAGTGCTGAGCAGAGGTGAAAGATCACCTCCCTCAGCCTGCTGGCAATACTTTGCCTAATGTAGCCCAGGATACCATTCGCCTTCTTTGTGGCAAGGGCACTTTGCTGGCTCATGTTCAACTGGGTTTCCACCAGAGACCCCCAGGACCTTTTCTGCTAAGCTGGTTTTCAGCAGGTATAGGCAAAAAAGAAAAGAAAATGCTATCAAGTTAGATGAGCTGCTTTATAAATTCCCAGCTTGGTAGGCTAGAGCGCTAAGTTGATCATATAAATGTCATCCTCCCAGGTTAGTGAGCTGGAAATGTTATAAAGTTTTAATAAAACAGAAAGCCACATTTCTGCTGAGGGAGCACATTATATATTTCATAGCTATTAATAACATTAAGCTGTAATGGGGAGTCAGTAATGACCTGCTCAATTAGACATTAAGAGCATGGCTGAGTCCATCCCTGAGGTGTGACAAACCTTACGTTTCACGTATTGGTGAAAACTGCTCAAAAGGAACATTTTAAGCACATAGTATAAGAGTGTGTGTTTTTGCCAACCAGCCAACCAACCTCTTCCAGCTGCTTTAAAGTCTATAATAGAAGTACTAAGGAGACTCAAAAAAAAAACTTTGTACCTTTTTAACAGAAATGAGATCTGAGACTGCGCCTCTCCAGCAGAGATGTGATGGATGCTCCATGTTCAGCCAACCCCTCTGAAATAAGTTGGGTAGGTTGAACATTTTATAGCCCTGCAAAGGAAGTGTTCCCTTGATCTTCCTTATCATAGTATCACCATACCATCTCTCGGGAGAGGCTGGTGGTGTGGTGGCCTGGAGGGCACTGCTGCCCATGAGCAATTACTCTGCTGCCCCCACTTGCTGACCACCTTTCCAAAAGGACTTCAAGAATGAGTAGGGAACCGTTTTACGGGCGTGATGAAGTTATCAGATAGCAGCTGCCAGCTTCTGGGTGCTCACGTTTCTGTGATGAGAGGTGCGCAGCCTCCACATGCTCTCTTTGAAGCTGTGCAGCTTGCTCCCTGGAGCAGCCCTCCCTGAGGTGTCAGTGAGGCTAACTGGGCCCTTGGACTTGCGTGCGGCAGGGACCAACCTCTGTCAGCCAACTTGTCCATGGGCTCCACAGCTCCTGGGAACACTCCCTGCTGCAGTAGTTTGTGTGGATTTCCACACTGATTTTAGTAAGGCAGATTTCTATTTTTTTTTTTTAGAGGAAAAAAATGTGCATTTTCAATTTGCTCTGGCCAATAATTCTTGAAAATTTTAAATGAAACACAAACTCTGTACATGCTGGCTACAAGTGCCCTTATTTTATCAGGCTTTAAATGCTTAGATATGTGGGGGAAACGATGCAAAATAGGGCTTCTTCTCTAAATGAGAGTCAGAATGATCAGTTGGAAAGCCCCTTCAGACAAACTTCCTGCGGCAGCTTGTGCAAACCGGCCACCAAGCGACTATTACACAACTGGAGTTGCAGAAGATGCGAAGTAACTCAACTAGCCACATGATGGAGCTAAGGTCAAAACAGGAAGTGCTCCTCCTGGCTTTGGGACAAGGGATGCTGCCTCTCAAACTGCTGGCAGGCTTCCTGCTTGGTATCATCCAGACCTACGTGATCAGTAGGCCTGCAAATAGCGAGAAAACATAAACATACAAACAAAAAGCAGCTCTCAACAGGGAAGAGATTTAGCAAGTGGTTCAGCAAAGCTAAATAGTGGGATCTAATAGCAGCGGGCACAGGACCCCAGCTGCAGACCTAACTGCTGCAATGAAAACATAAGATTAGGGGAAAAGTTTAATTTTCTAGATGCTTGAACATTGTGGCTTGTTTCTACCTGAAAAAGTATTTTGTCAGGATCTAAAACACAGCCTGTGGCTCAGAGTAAGGCTGTGATTATTTCTACAGACACTACTCGCTGTGAATGAGAAGTATAACTGAGTGACACATCCAGTGTTTCCAGAAAAAACAATAAAGGCTTGCTGCAGTAACTCAGTCCAGTCAAGTTTTCTGTTCACTGCAATGAAATTGGTTCAAAACTATTGATGAGGCAAGTATCAATTGGCCACATCATTTGGAAGAGATGCTGGGATTTCTCTCTCCCAATGGGTGTTTCCACCAGCAGGGCAGGAGGGCCTGGTGAACTGTCCCCTGCTTGGTGCTGCACCCCGATGTGGTAGGTGGCAGCAAGTCACCCTTTGAGATGATGGTTTGATGGCCGGGAGCTCCAAGTCACAACCAAACTGGCTAAGAGAAATCACAGGCTCTGCAGAGACACTGCTTTTATGTCATGTTACAGTCTCCCTCCTTCCAGCAGTCCTTCTGTCTTCTACAGGCTATAAATTACCTATTCCTAGCTTGCCTCACCAGATAACCACTTATTCACTCCCTTCCTTCCCACCCCTCACAAACAATTCATTGTACAGAGGCAATACCACTTGTTTTTGCTGTGGTTTTATCCCAGTTATCCTTTTTTTTTGAGAAGTTATCAAGCTGTGATTGAGCACAATGACTGTCCCTTAGGAAAGGGGCCAGCCAGAGATGGTTTTAGTTCCTATTAAGTGGCAATACCAGAACTCCACAGGATCAGGCTTTATATGGCCGGACATATTTAGCATTTTAGCAGCACTGTGAGGATGTGCATCGTTTCCTGGGATTGTCAAGCCTTTAATGGAACTCTTGGTATGCAATGAATAATATTATTACAATACTGTACTCTCTTAAACACAACGGACCTCATTAAAGCCCCACCCGCAGAGGTCAGATCCGTCTGGCTCACTATTGTTAAAACTTAAGAGACTTCCATTTGTTTTAACAATGGCTTGTTTAGAATGTGAAGTCAATGGATTTCTTCTCTTTGTGGAAGGTGTCATTTTACTATGCCAGGGACAATGTGGAGTTCTGGAGTAAAGCTAAAAATAGATGACAGATACTATTGGATCTGCTGTCCCTTAGCAAAAATTAAAGTCATTTTGATGAAATCAGCAAAACTGTTATTTGCATCAGTGTATTATCTGGTCCTGTGTATTTAAAACATGTCTGTACCTTCAGAGGTAGGGTGGCTAAACCAATAATACTGTAGATTATATGAAGCAATAACACTTTTAAAATCCCAGTATTTGTAGGTATTCTGCTTGATTGTTTTATCACAGTGAGCTAGGTCAGACAAAAAATTATATTTCTCATTTTTATGTCAGTTTTACCCTCTGGAGCTTTTGCAGAAGCACAGAACTGGTGCACTGCACTTGTATCGAGCATTGCATTGGAACACTTAAGGGGATAGAAAAGGAGTTTGAACTATTATCACCAATAGCAGCAAAATAACTATTAATGAAAGCAATTAACAAAAAGCAGTCTCTATTTTTTAGCTGTTTAGTCTATGCACTTGATAGCCCTCTGTGTATAATTACTTTCATGGTTTTACAGCCACTTAGACCCAGATCTTTAGAGGCATTTCAGTTTGGAAACCTAGGGCAAGCTGGTGCTTGTGTTTATTATGAGGAGCCTAAATAACTTTGTGGAGTCAGACATTAGACCTGATAATAGAAACACATTAATCTGTACCTAACTCTGTTACTGTGAACAGTCTGGTTGTCAAGCTCAGAAAGAAAAACAATGAAAAACAAAACTCCTCTCTCACTCCTTACATAAGGAAAGCAGGCAGAAAGCTTACATGCAGCACTGGAAAAGACACCAGCTGAGTCCCCAGTGGGTGGCTTTCACTGTGGCAGCTCACACTGCTGCAGATGCGTTCACAGGGTGACCTACCCAGGGCATGGGGAATGCAGGATGGCCAGCAGCTGCAGTGGGGGCTCAGGTGGGCAGCCCTCTTTAGCCAGAGGACCATGCTGTAACCACCTCATGAAGAGGTGACACAGCGACAATTCCAGGCAATGCCTCTTCTAGCTTTCTTGAAGCAAGCAACTGGGGCACCACTGAGGCCCAACATCTCTGAAGGATGATGCTGCGAATCCAGCCTGCTCCACTTCCCACCATGTGCCATCCCAATGGCAGAGCTCAGGGCTGGCTGTGCTCATCTCCATGGTTGCTGTGTGCTCAGTGGGCAAACCACAGCCTTGCCTGAGTCCAGGCACCATGAATAGACTTAGCTGGCAGGGGTTGCAAGTATATGTTACACTTTTGTTCCATATTTGTGTAAGTGAAATGCATTGGCATACGTTGCTGCATGTGGTACTGATGAACATGCTGGATAACTGAAGCAAAAGATTCCAGCAGCATCTGGCAGTGTGAACAGCCAAGCTGCAGAGGAGTAGGAGGGACAGTGCCTCAAAGCCACTTCTCAAACCATTGCAATTTTTCTCCTCAAGCTGAAGGAGAGAGGGCAGGGTTCAACACAACACTGGAATGAGCCTAAATTTTGTTTGTGATTGATATTGCTGTCCTGCTTACATAACTCACCTAATCCTGCCTCCCTGCTTGGTAAATCACAGCTCGCAGCCCTCTTCTTAGGCATCAACCCAGAGGATCATGATGAAAAGCAAATCTCATTACGCATCAGCAGTGCAAGCAATAGAGAACAGAAAGTAAAGAGAATTATAACGTTGCCTCCTAGATGGAATGATTTTTATCTTCATTTTCATCCAGTATTAATTCTTAGACACACAAAAAAACATTGTGCCAAGGTGGTGGAAATGAGGTAGGAACTGGAGTACAGGATTGTCTGTGGCCAGAGGAGCCTGGATCTTGTGCTGCAGGTATGGGATTAGAGAGTCAGGGGTCATGTTTATTCCAGCCTCTCCAGTTAAGCCCTCAAATGAGTCGTCAGGATTTACAAAGAGATATTGAACTCTCCGGAAGAGTGCTCTCACTGACATATCCTGGCCAGTAATAGCAATGTGAAGCACTTCTTAAAAATACGCTCTTATTTATTGACCTAAGCAGGAGCTGAGCTCTTCAGTTTATCCCCAGTGGGGAGACTGAGCGTGTGGGACATCTGACCTTGCACACCCTCCTTTGGTACCTCCCTTGGTACAGGGAGGTACAGTTTTGTCTTTCATTCTTTATGTGCAAAACCAAAGGCAGAGCTGAAATTATTCAGGGGGGTAGGGTGGTCCCCTTGCAAAAGCTTGGGGTTTTACATCAATAAGTTGGGTCTTGTTTCTTCAGTTGGGTTTTTTCCTAAAGTAAATTTGCTCTTTGCTGAGACTGAAATAAAGTATGTTCAGTTAGTGCACGGGGAGGTAGAGGGAGGGCAAACAGAAGGAGGCACAAGCACGGCAGTCATTTGCAGGAACTTTCATTCCTTGGAGAGTTGTGGAAGTGGTGCTAGCTGTCAGGAGGACAGGTACCTGCTGTCCTCCAACCATCTGCACCTGGAAAACTGTGCTCCTGGGTGAGGGCCGAGGTAGGTGTTCAAACCAGCCCCTGCAGACTGCGAGGGTGAAGTAAAGGAGGGTAAACTGGTGAGACAGCACCATCTTTCCTAGGCCATCCTTCATGGAGAGCTTGATCCAGGCCTTGGCAGAGTAGGGGCATGAGACGACTGCTCCAGCCTGCAAATAATGGATGGAGGCAATGCTGTTGGAGTGTGCATGGTCCCCTTTCTCTTTGACCCAGCCTGATTAGGAACCTTGTGTTTTGCAACAGTAGCGGAGCAAGTGCAATCGGGAAGGTCACATGAAATCAATTTCTGTTAAATTATTCATTACATATCTATGCTGTACTGAGGAAATCATTCCAAACCCTATAGTGCCCAGCTACTTTCAGCTGCCTTCCCGAAGGTAAGCATGTGACTCGGGTTTCGATTGCTACTGTAAATATGCAATTATTTATAAACTACCTCACAGGGACCATATGGTCCCCTTTTGAATAAAAATGAACAGACGGAGCTGACAAAAAATCTGTGAAAGAGCAGCATAGTAAATTTATACGTAGCGTACCATCTGCTTCCATGTGCAAGTGATGTTGTAACGAACTGCAGGAGGCACGGCTACGACAACTCTAGAGGGCCGGCTCCTTTGTGGTGGTTGCAGATTTTCTGCTGGTCTTCTGCCTAGTATCAATTTTGTGTTGTCATTTGCTGTTGCAGTACACCAGGAAAGCCATATTGGCTAACTTCTACATGCTTGGGACTAACAACCCTCTGCGGTTTCCCCTGCATATGACTATGGAGTGAACGCCTCTTAATTTGATTTGAGTTGCTTTCAGTTTTGGTAGGTTTATGAAACACATGAAGTATCACCAATCAAATGGGCTGCAGCTAAAATGCTTCTGACAAGGTTTATTCTGTGAAACAGCAAGAAAACTGATGCAGAACTTCTCATTTATTGAGATGTTTGCCATACAGGACCGAAATATTACGGGTTTGCTTGGATGATGTTAGAGTAATGTTTGTATTAGTTCTCTGTTATTACAAAGGAGCTGTGAAACCTGCAGAGGTATGTTTTTTGTTATTGTTATTGTAATACCAGGATGCCATGGGTACAAGTGCCAAATGGGAGCGTCGCTGATGCCACTTGGGTTACGGCGCAGCAGCATGAAACCTTAAATGTGTTGTTGGCTCTGCAGGGAGCGGGTAGCTCAGTACCAGCAGAAGGGCAGTGTAGGTGTGAGCGCATTGTCCTTGTGCTTTGCTCAGTTCAGTGTTACAGGAGCCAGGCTGCTGGTGGTCCCTCAAAAGCAAAAGGCAATGACTGAAAAACTGTGGGTTTATCATGGCAAGAAAAGAATGACAGGCAGGACAGCCAGTCCTAGCCCTGACCGCAGGAGTTTAGGAAGGGTTCAGTGAGCCTGCCTGGCACATGTAGTGAGTGACCTTTGCTCTCACCTGGTTTGTGAACTTGCCTGGGAGCCAAGAAGCTGCCTCTACCCTTCCTACTCAGCCCCTGAGACCAGGCAGGTACAGAGAGTCTCTGGGCTGGGCTGGGGCATGGGGAAGGGGAGCCTCAGGTCCCAGCTGTCCCCATGGACATCCAGCTGAGGCTACACTGCCCGGGCAGGGGGATAGGGGAGGTGCTTGAAAATGTCAGGGACTCTATAAAAAAATCAAGGAAAAGATAATTTTCAATAGAAAAGCAGAGGGAATGCAGATTTTAAGAATATAAACAGCACATTTTCTGAATTATTGCTATTGCAATAATGTAACAATATTATGACTAATATTATGAATAATATTATTACTAAGATATTAAAATGCATTAAAATTGCTCCTGTTTAGACCCTGAAATTGCAGCCACAGGGCAGAGGCTGAGTCAGACAGAAAGCACAGGAGCCTCAAAAAGAGAGTAACAAATAAACTCAGCTGCCTCACTCTCCTCCCCTGTCCTCTTCAAGGCTCGCAAATGCAGGATGGCAAGTGAGCACAACACCCTCTCCCCCGACAAGCTCTGAGGAGGTATTGGGTCTCTTGGGGGAACTTTCTTCCTTTGCAGCTTGTTTCGTGTCTCTCTGCAGAGCACACTGAGCAGAGACTTCACCGCCTTGACTGGTTGTGCACTGGGGCAGTTTGAGACTCTCTCCTGAGAAACAGTGGTATAAAATGCTGAGATGAGAGAGTAGCACATTACTAAAAATGAAAGCGTGGGTCACCAAGGGACGATATTTTCACACAAAGCTTTCTGACCCCCTGTCAGTCTTCCCTGACTTCAGTCAGCGTTAGGTTATGTGTGCAACCTTTTCCTCTTCTCCAGATCCTCTCCTTCCAGGCTTCCCAGATGATGTGCGGCTTGGAGGGTCTACCAAACTCCTTTGGCTGTAAACCAACTGAGTAAGAAGGCAGTTCTTCTAAAAGCATCATCTGCTGACTTGAAACAGAAAAAGCAGCAGGCACCCAGCGTTTTGCAGATAGGATAAGGCCATTGCAAGCATCATGAGCTGGGCTGCGAAATGGCAGGCACACATTAGTGTTGTGCTATGACTATCTTTTTTACAGCAAAAAAGCATGAAGCAATGCATGATGTATCTGTCTTATTCCAGACCTAACCCTGCGAAAAATGCTGTGAGTCCCAGAGAGGCTTGTGGTTGGTCTTTGTTTCCTTGCTGGGTGAGGTGGATTTGTTCCATGGTTCATCAGGGGCTTGTACACTGGAGTAACACTTCAGTTCCTGTGTGTTCAGATATAAAACAACAGTGCAGGAGGAAACAGTTTTGGTGACCCAGTTTCACTGAAGTTGAGTGCAGATGTATTTTCCATAGCATGCAGTAATGCTACAAAGCCTGTTGGTTTAGAGCTAAACTCCTGGTGTCCTTGCTGACCTGCCTCTTGACTTGGGTAAGAATGATAACTGTGTCAGGGATTAGTCTGCATGTGTAGCAGTAGAAGTAGAAATCATACAGCTATTGATGTTTTCGCTTAACTCACTGTGGAACTGAGGAAAAAGAGCAGCAGCAGCTAAAGACACGCTTAGAAAGATGAGTGCATTTGCACAGTAATGTTGCTACAAGAACAGAGAAGGTTCTGGTGCCCCGTTGTGCAATTCTCAGTAGCCATCACTAGCCATGTTGGCTACCTTCTCACAGCTTGGGCCTCACACATTAGATGGAGTTTCACTGAGCGTTACACCTGCACTTGCACTAGCCTTTGATTTTTTATTCTTAGTTGCGATTTGCGCAGTAATGTTGCCCTAAAAGACCTGGAACTCCTACCACTCCATTGTGGTGGTTTTAATCCCTTAAAATGTCTTCCTTGCCGCGCAACACTGGCATCCTTCGATGTTTATTTTCCTGGGTTTTTGGTGAATCTCCAAATCCTTCACAGAGCTGGTTTAGATAATTTTTCATTTCTTATCAAGCTTGCAACCAAGAAAATATAAAAAACTAAATCAGCAATTAAAGATACAAAGGCTTGAACCCTAACTAGCATTTCTCTTGTCTCCTCCATTGCCCCTAAGTGACTAATGTCAGCTTAGTAGAGACCCGTTAGGACAGTTCTTCAGATATATAAATCTAAGGCTAATTCCACCAACCACATTAGACCTCAAGCATTTCACAGCAGGCAGTGAACCTTGGAAAGTCTGTGGAAGTGATGCTTGGGAATAGTTCTATGTATCTAGTAAGTACATTAGCCTGGCCCTTTTCAGTCGCGTTCCCACCACTTAGTGGAGGCTGCTAGTGGCCTTTGTGAAATAAGTTCTGTACTGATCCAGATTCTTTGTGGCTAAATTTCTTTGCTCATTAAACTTGGTGCTCTAAATGGCATTCTTATGAGCCATTAATTAATGAATCAAAAATGTATAGCATTTATATATGGGTGCTATATAGTTAATCTGGTCTATTGTAGCTAGCCTGTTGATTTTCTGCGTTCCCTCATCCAGATCTTCCTGGAAGATCCCAAGGATTGAAAACTTGCTCAGGAGATCCATGGAAAGGACACATGAAATCTCCTGTAAGAAATCCCAAAGGTAGTACTTCCCCAGCAAGGTAGCAGAGGTGTTGCCAGATATGTGTTGGGACAATACTGCTTTTGGTGGACCAATTATAGAGGTCCACTGAGACAACACCTATAAAGTACTGGGGTTGGAAACACTGCATGCTCTTCTTGTGGGTAAATGCCCTCATCCTGTCTGTCCCCTGGTGAAAAGTGCACCTCTCAGAGCTGGCTTCAATGAATCCTGCTCTTTGTGGGTGTTGTTTTCATTGCTCAGCTATGCTAACCTCTGTGTTTCCTCAGAGGTAGGTGGGTAGGTAAAGAGTGTGTTGCGAGAGGTGTTTTCTAGCTATTGGTTTTGATCTATTTTGTTTACTGGCATCTGGACTGTTTGTGAATACCAAAATAAAAAGAAAAAAGCCTTCCAATTTTAGTCCTCAGCTCTCAGAGTGGCGTTCAGACACCCTCAGAGGAAGTACGGGTTAGTTCTGCAGTAAACAGGACTAATGGTCTCTTGTGCTTGGTAGAGGGCTGTAATGTAAATATAGACATGTTTTTACTTGAATGAACTGATTTATAATCATCTTTTTTTAGGATAGTGAGATTGTCCCCAAAGCAGACAAGGTGCTGGTGATGTGTTTGTAGTGTCACCCCACTTGCTCAGTGCTTTAGCTGCCTGCATGGGCTTTGCAAGCTGCAAGATGCCCATCTTCCTGCGTGTGTCTGCAACATCATGAGTCCCACCAAGAGCTGACTTTGCCCCAGTGCAATCTGGAGAGGGCAGGGACATGCCAGAGTACTGGGCAAAGGAAGATAATTAGGTAGCATGTGTGTGTCTGAGGGCACTTCTCACTCCCTAGTGAGTACTCTGCATCTTGATGGGCACTGGCAGCCCTGTAAAAAGGATCTCAGGTGAGTCTTTATTCCTTGGCCGAGTGCAGAGGTGAGAATATAATCCCCTCCCTGGGTTAGATTGGTCCTGAATGGTGTGGCCAGTGATCACATCCTACTCTAAGAAATCAACATGCCATGTGAAGATGACACGTCTGCTTTTGTCGAACTGAGTGTGTATTGAAGCCATCGGTGCAGCTAGGACTCACTTTTTCAGGCTTTTTTGTCAACTAAATTTGACCGTTTCACTACCAGAATTGTTTAAGAAAACAATTTCTGCATTGCGCAGTGCCCACATTCCTGGGTTTTATTCCACTGGTTGCAGGGACTGTGGGTTTTGGTTCAAATAACGTGCCTCTGGAAAGCGGAGAAGTTGACCCTGTTTGTTCTGCCCAGAAAGATGCCAATTAGTGCTCTACTGGAGGCAAAATTTAACAAAGGCTTGAATGTTCCTGCGCCTGTTGCTCAACAAGATTGTTTATCAATTTACAGGGAGGCCACACTGCCTTTTCAAAGTGCTGCTGGAGGCCTGCCAGCAGTAGTAACAGAGACTATGCTCATTGTTTAGATGCTACTGGGTGTGAGAATGACAGGCTGATGCCTATTTTCCTTTCATTTTGTGATGATCTAATTGCAGGTGATATACAATTCCTTTTTATGTCAGGGAAGTTGCTTCTCCAGCATCTGGTACTTCTCTGCTTATCTAAAACGATATCTGAAAATCAACAGGAGATCCAGCTTTCCTGTAGGAAATGCTAGTGGGAACTGTTGCCAGCACGGAGCCCAAGCAGGCTTCAGCGTCTGCGAGACCTGGCTTTGTCAGTGAACGTATAATTTTCTTTCTTTTTTAATTTCTTTTTAACATCCTAGTAAATTGCAGGCTTTGGTTATGGCTCGAAGAAAGGTGTTCTACAAATGTTGTAGCATCTGTACGCTGCTGTTTTTACTGCAGCTGCGGTACAGGTCATTAATCTGATTTCACGTTGTAAAAATTTCTCCACCCTCTTCATGAGTTTCTTTGTTATAACACTTCCCAGTACCTTGGCGCTTAAGTCTGCTACGTTCCCTTATAATTACCTGGGGTAGAACAACTGCTTTTTTATCCTCAATGTGCTTAGCTCCTATGGCAGTGCTGCCGAGCTCCACAGTTGCTGCATCTCTGTGGCAGGAGCTCCGTAGGGCTGCTCCCAGTGCTTGGGGGAACATTTGGTCCACAGACCTTCTCCTCTCATCCTCATCATCTGTTCACCAGCATGAGCTCATGGCACCAGCCTGAAGAGGGAAAATGGCAGCCAAGGATGCTCCTGCATCTGATACTTGGTTTTCACCCCTCTAATCACTGTCAGACACCTCTGAACAAAGGTTGTTGCTGCCCAGTGCTGAGCAAGGGGAATGGTTGAGCAACCCCTCGTAAGTGAGAGGAGGGAAGCTGGCAGCTTTGCCTGAGCTGTGGGGCAGGTCTGTAACAGGCAGTAACAGGGATGGTCCAGCTGTTGCAAAGCTCATGTGAAGTGAGCACTGCCAGAAAAACAATGGGGTTTGGAAAGAATCACTTTTGGGAACTTACTTGAGCATGGGTCCCACAAGGTGTCCAGGAAAGAAGAGCTCATAGGAGCATGTCAATGGCATGGTCAGTGGCTGGTACATTCAAAGGGTGGAGCCTGAAGTAATGATCACCACCAAAAACTAGGTGAATTTCGCCATCTTTTCATAACTGGCAAGACGGCAGTGCTTAACATTTGCTGACCACTGGACAAACACTCTCCCAAGGGGTCATAGTAGGCAGGAGGAGGGGGATCTGGTTACCTCTGGGGAAAGGACCTGAGTCTTTAAGCCAGGTGGCATTTTCCAAGGAGGGGATGTGGTTCTTGTCTGTTCTGACTCCTGTGGTGATACACTTCCATTTTTCCAGGGCAGCAGCCTCTGTGGACCCACAGCACAGGGATCTCAACGCGGGTGGCAGTCAGCCAGGCACCATCATCAGCCTCATAAAGGAGGCTTTGCTCTCCAGGTTGGCCCTCAGACGGGCTGGCCTGTGCCAGCCCAGCTCATTGCAGCTTACTTTCCTATGCCTATTGTCTAAGCCTCGGCTGAACTACCCCTTTTTCCAGGAATCCCAATAACCTCATGTTTTTCAAGCAGTAAGCCATGGTAAGCCTGAGGGACACCAAGCCAGCAGCACCGTCCCTTGCCAGTGCTGTGGCATTTAGCAGTGTAACAGCTTTAAAACTCTCACTTTTCCCTAACTCTAAGGTGAAAGAGAAATGCATGGCACTCAGTATTTGCAAAAATGCTGATGCCAGGCTGCCTGAAATCTGTCTGACCTCACTGGGATCTGTGTTCAGGAGTCAGTATTGCAGTCAGAGATTGCTAACACAAACAAATACAAATGGTGCTGCTGTCCTGCATGGGGACATCTGAGGAGTACAGGGTGTAAGAAACAAAGCCCATGTTCAGTTTATCGCGGGTTTGTGGTTAGAAAGGCTTGGAAATGTACTTATCACTTGTTCCTGCTCCTACCATCTCCACTTTCTCCACACTTCTTAAAGTTGGTGGGAGTGCTCGCTTCCAGCTCTTGGCATGATGGAGAACGAGACATTTTAACAGTGGCCTGTATTTGGGCTTCAGCCTGAAGGCTGACTGCAATTACACATGAACTGAAGTCTAACTAAGACCTCACTTGAACCATATGGAGGACTCTCTTCCTCCAGACAGAGCTGCATCCCTTGCCTTAGGAAATAGCAATTTTCCTTTCTTCCCCCCACCGCCAAGTACGGACTGGTCAGATGAACTCAGAAATCCGGCTGGCTATGGGGATACAGGATCATTCCAAAACAAAGGTAGAAGTGTGCGGCAGGAAAGGAGATTGGCTATGTGATATGGCTATGTGGATATAAGCTCGGCTGCACGGAGAAGTGGGTGCAAATGGTACACCAAACAGGAAGGGCTATTAGACCAGGTCAATGCAGAAGCTCGTATCTGTGTACTCCCAGGATTATGGCTTTGAGACATTTTCCTGGGTTTTCGGACAGGGCAAAGGCTTGCCAAGGATCCTCTGGTACATAAATCCTCCCCTCGCTTCTCCTGCAGAGGGGCCCAGAGAGCTGTGCCAGAGGTGTTGGCTGTAGCCATCCTGTTCAGCCAACTAAGCTCTTCAGTTGTATGGCTAGGATTCTAGCCAAGAGGTCTTCTATGTCACCTCAACCTGAACACTAGCAAAACTAGTGGTCAAAGGCAAAAAGTATGCATTTCCAGACCCTCTAAGGCTCTTATAGAGGCACTTTGGCAGGTCTAGATGGGAATGCTTAAGACATTACTGTCTTTTGTATCCTTCTCATCCATCTGCTAACAGCTTCTGCTCCTGTAGCTGAGAAAGTGTGGCAGAGGTTTAGCTGCTCCAGGTACCAGTTTGGCATCTGAATTCAAACCCAACTCTAACAGGGGCCCTTAAAGCTAAACTGTCTCTCTTGACCCTGAAACAGACCGGCAAACACTTAGACAGTCTTCAAGGCGCAGGCAGAAACAAGCGCTGGGTTTGAGAAACGCTGTCATCTTCAACATCCCCAGTCTGTGCTGACCACACGCGCCAGCTTCAGGCCCCTCAAAAACTGTTTCAGAAACTCTATGTTAATGCTTCATAGCCACCTATTGATAATTTGCACTATAAACTGCACAGGTCTAGTATTTGCCACTGCAAGAGCTGCATGCCCTCAATACTTATATAACAGCAGGAAGCTCATGCTGTCTAAGGCATTATAATATACAGTCATCCCTTTGAAAGAATGAGTATGGCCCCAACATTAGTCTATAGATCACAGTTTTAATGTTTAAAAACTATGGAGGTAACAGATCACAGACCTGAATACTTTTTTTTTTTTAAATTTTATTTTTTATTTACACACAGAAACTGAAAAACTGCATTGTTTATTTGGATATGAGCAGCACAAAGTATGGTGATGTTAGCAGGAGCAAAATATGACCAATGACTCACTTCAACAATCTATTAGAGATGAGCTCGCATCAAGCATACATCATTCGAACAGTACTGTTTATATTGAATCTGGGTGAGCCTTAACATACCTTGGGGACACTAAAAACAGATTTCTATAAACAAGTCAAAGTTCAAGTCTTGTGGAAAAATACCTTTACAGTTTATATTTCATTGGCTATAACACTGAAAACAAAACGTACACTGGTATTCATTTGAAAAGCTCTGTAGAAGTGACCGCATACAGGGTTTTTTTCCTCAAATTTGTGCTCACAGTAAAAGCAAACAGTATTTCAAGTTTCATTTTCATCAAAGACCATAATATAAACATGGAAAAAACATACAATTATTTTAAGATGCATTTCTCAACCTCTGTATTTCAGCAATCCTGAAAAAAACATGTTTCTGTGCTTTACCAGCGAGAAAGTCTACGCAAGGCTCTTGACAGAGGCACTCTCAGGACATACATACACAACCCTCCCCTCCCATCATACTCATTCCTGGACACGCAGCTCTCCCTCAGCCAAAATACTGGCCTCTGCCTGTTCCTAGGATAGGATGCTCAAGCAATCCCTGTCTGGGGATGCTCTTGTCATCCTCAGGTGCTGGTGTTGTGGCTGTGTGATAGCCACGTGCCTGGGTCCACAGCAGAGGAGCAGCCACAGGACTCTGCAGGCAGTGGGTCAGAAATGGCACAAACTTCCCTGGCCGCCTCCCACCCCTGGCCTGTAGTACTGTTTTTCCTACTACAGGCATTTCTGGTGGCTGAAAATGGAAATGCAGAAGTCCTGACCTGACTTCTGTTTGTATGAGTCGGTTAAATACATGCCTGGATACAACATGGCATAATGCTGGGTCAAACTGCTGGCTGCAGTTTGGTCTGGTTTCTTCATAAAGCCTTTTCAGCACTTTACTACCAAGTAACCTCAGCTGAGGAGGTAAGAGGCACCTGGGTACCAAAGGGGCCCTTTACAGGGGGGATATTTTACCCAGGAGGAAGACTGGCTAACTTGCTGTTGAGAAAACAGGGAGTCGTGCACTGGAATTAATCCTAACAATTTCATTGGAGCTTTTGTTTCTCTTTTCTTGTTAACATTAGTGATGTAATTATAATTTCAAGTTTAGGATTTAACATGGGATCTCTTGGAAAAAAGGAAAGGATACACATTTTGCTAATTCAGAAGCTAAAGTATTTGCATTTCTATTAAAATTATTTGTAATATGCAGAGCCTATCTCAACACTTCTATATCATAGGGGATAAACAACTGCAAAAATATACAGCATCCTATTTATTTACAATATATATATGTACATAAAAATGAAACTTCCTACAATACAACACAACTGCATAGATTTGTCTTCAGTAACACAGGCATGTGTACAAGTTGTGAATTCTAGACCTTTCCAGCCCTGTACTTTTTATTAATTCATTTTCTTTTCTTTTTTTTTCACAGTTTGTTACAGAAATCCTTACATTAGATACAAATAAAACATTCTTTGAGTAAGTTACAGGAAATAAGGATCTTCCTGATGCCAAGGGCTCTGGGGAATTGTTTAAGAAAGCACCTTGGTGCCAGGCAATAAAGCATCTCGTGGAGCTGCTGATAGAGCTGAGTACATTCTGCTGTGCCTTTCTCCTACAGGCACTGGGGTGGGACGGTAGGACTGGAGGTGGGACACCACCACATGGAAAGAGTTTGTTTTGACCAAGATGCTCTTTAGCCTTAATGTAAGGTTCAAGCAAAGAAACTTATTCATTTGAAGATAAACTACAGATACCATTAATTGTTACTGTTAATACTTGATATCAGAGAGAGCTGTGGTGCTTATGCATTGTAAGGCAGATGTACAGACTCAACCTATGTATCATCCAACCTGCATTTGCACGTGATCTGTTGCAAATGGAGCACAAGCTGTGGGTTGGTACATGGCTCAGGAAAGCAGCCCTCGGGAGTGAATGGGAATCCCAATCCCTGACCTCACAGGGTGAGACCGGCCATTCTGCCCTGTGCTGGGCACCACTCAGCCCATCTCAGCCCTAACAGGTATGTGCCAGCACATGGATTTGGCATTGGCCCCTCCGACCAGGAGCAAGCATCACCCAGACAGGTCACTGCTCCCAAGATGTTGTTCCCAAATAACCATTTACTGTGTTTTACTTACTAGGTGTGTTTGTCATTGGAAAGAGAAGGGCAGCTGTATTCTGCAACCATCAAGGTGCTTTAAGCTCATGACTATTTTCTTTGCAATGTGCTGTGGACTAGGAGAGGCAGCAAGGCCGTCTTTTAAGCGTAGGATTAACACCTATGATCTTATTAGGAGCCCCTGCTTCTAATTAGTCCTTCGTTGTTCCTTACCTATGAATTGCTGCTATTACGCAAATGAGAATTAGAAACTAGTTTGTTGTAATTATTGGGAGCAATTTTCCATCCAGTCTATGACATTTGCAGTGTTCACAATAGTGATAAACTCTCTATGAAAAGAAAGCATGCTACCACCTACTAAGTAGATACGGTACTCTGGTTCCTATTAATTTAACAACAGAGAAACTCCTACAGCATTTCACTGTGCTCTTAAAATCCTAGCTAAAATGTGGGACTCGTACACCGTTGGCTACAAGTTCACTATTCCAAATGAACTGAATAACAGCAGTACATTTTACAGATAATCTCATACAAATATTGTCATCCATCACTGATGTTGACAGATACAGCAGGGTCTATTGCATTCTGTTAAGAATGTATAAACCTGATGAGAAAACAAAAAGCACGTTATTTCACGTTCATTACCACAGACATCAATAAACACATGATTCTTTTCCATAAATATCTATACATATGATGCCAGTAAATCAGTCTCAGCAAAATTCCCTCTTTTTTTTTTTTGTTTGTTTTTTTTCAGAGACCCAGAAACAAAGCCTGTTTAAAGACTTGATATTTTGGGTGTCTATTTTTCAGTATCTAAGATATACTTTGATAGTCCAGTAACTTGGGTAATTTCACTCTATGCACACACCCAGCTCATTCGTCTCCCTGTTTATCCAATAAAACTTCCATATACAAATAAACTGGGAAAAAGCAGAAGGCAAAATAGCAAAGAGAGAGAGGGATGGTGATGGAAGAAATTTGGGAAGATGCAAGGAGCAATCAGTCACCAAACAGCCCTTCAAGTCGAAGGAAGCTGGGTGCCAAAACTCAATGGCTGGTATTTTAAACTAGAAACCACCTGGGGGATTATGGGAGGGAGATGTTGCAGTTGCGACCTTGCTGGGACCCAATGCAGCAGATCAGACCTCTAGCTCATACCCGGCTACTTGAAAGTTGCTCCCAGGATCTTCTCTCTCACAACCCCCTGATGCACAGGGCTGTTCTGCTCATAAATCAGTAGTAGAGGGATGAAGAAGGGAGGAAAGCAGGAGAGCCCTGGAGCATCTTGAGGATAACACTGTAAAGGCTTCTCAGGTTTGAGTTAGGTTTCTCAGGGTAAGATCCAGAGAGATTATAAGGCACCTCAAAAGCTGAAATGCAACCCCAGCAAACTGAGTCAGAGAACAGAGATGCTGGGCTCCTGCTGCAGTGACCAGGGAATGTTGGATGCCTGCAAAAAGGGAGCCACAAACTTATATCCTGAGCTGGGAAGATGTCTGGAATGAGCTGCAAGGAGATGGGAACCAAGCACAGGTTCTTCTCTCCAGAGCTTGAATACCTGGCCTCATAGGCTGTGGTACGGACCTCTCGGTGAATATGGGCAGGGATCAGTCTCATAAAGAGTAAGCACAGAGAGAACTGATGACATGCACCATCACAGGCAGTCGGAAACCATCTGCAGGAAAGCTCAGGACCTTAGTGCAGGGGTCTCAGGTAGCTCAGCGGTTTGTGTGTTAAATGCTGGGCTGTGGGATACCTGGAAGGAGGGATGCTGCACTGGAGACCTTGCTGGGAGCCTGTCAGTGAAGGCCTGAGCGCCAGGAGGGAGAACCTGCACTCTGCAGTCTACCAGGTCACTTTGCTCCAAGGAAGGAGGCTTCCAGTTTTGCACTTGCTGCTGGGCTACTCCGAGGACTTGGTCAGCCTGTGGAGTCCGCTCTGCCTCATTTCTGGATCACAGTGGAGCACTGGCAGAGCTGGGCACCTCACTGCCTAAGCTGAGGTACAGATCTACAAGTTGGGTTTATTAGGCTTAGTTTCTGCAGCACGAATGCTCTGCATCTCAATGCCCAAATTCCAAAGGCCCCAAACTAACCTGTCTGGATGTTACCCGTAGAAGCCAACTTTCAAGGTCCTGAGAAGCGCTCTCTGGTCTCTCAGTGACTTTAAGCCATGCAGAACAAGGCATGGCAACTGAGGCAATTCAACAGCTCACAGAAATCCCAAGATCCCAAATTCTTCATCCCTAACCTTAAAAAGAGCAAGCTGCAATGACAGGTTCCCCACAGCTGATGACAGTCTCCTTCCACAGTTACAACGGGAGTCGGCAATGAACCAGCTACCGGGAACAAGAGGGTCACTGCATACTGGCAGGTATGGCTCAAGCATTCCGAGGGCATCACTCTGCCCTCAGGCATGAAGCAGGGCTCCCTTTATCCATCAGTTCTTTCAGTGGGAGCTGGGCTTATATTTTGAGGCGCTTTTTAGCTCACATGGAGAATGACACAAAACAAACATGTTTATGCTGCTGGAAGTGCACTAACAGAAGATGTCTGCTCAGGATGGGTAACAATCACCTGCTTAGCATTTGAGTCTCTACAAGTAGTTCTCTACACCAGCTATAAGGCATTAGGCAAACGCTTATTTTGTGGACAACAGATGCAAGTTACAGTATTTCTGCTAGTAGCAATTGAATATTTTGTCTTTAACTGCTATGGAGAATCAATGAGAAATGTAAATGAAACATTTTAAGCATAAAAAATGTTTCTGTTTTTTTTAAAGAAATGCTACAGATTTCAATTTCCATTAGAAATCCAGCAGTTTGGCAGGGTGAGTCAAATCCTGCTCCCATTGCTGTCAAAAACCCCGCTGACTTCAGTGGGAGGAGGGTAAGACACAATGGAGGAGCCTATCTCAATGAAGTATGTACACATGAATCCCAGAATGGAAAAGACATGAGGTATGATTAAATGCGTAGGTTTTGATAAAACTGGAGCTTGTCTCTTTTTTTCTGAGGGATGTGGGGCATCAGTGAACAGCTAATGCTGAAGAAAGCACAGACTTCCTATGGAAATCCCCGAGCATCTGCTTCTCATCAGGGTCAAGTACTCATGGTTTGGGGTAAAGTCTAGTTCTGGTCAGGCTTCAACTGAAGTGTGCCAAGGGAACGTCTTGCTGGCCATCTTTCTTCTGCTCCCTGCACCCCGTTACAAGACACACAAAAACATACAGGTCTGTTCCCCAAAACCACAGAAGTGCCAAGCCCCGCGGCTGGTTTCCCCACCAGAACATCAGAGAGAAGCACCAAAATCAGGACCTACTCTTATAAAAGGCTACTTTATGCTCTCATAATGCTTTTTGTGAACATATCCAGAATGCTACACTTTATCCTGTGAGGCAAATGGTGCATGAAACAGCAACAGAACGTGTCAACAAACTGGAAAACCAGATGGGTACAGTCGGAGAACAGAGTTCTGGCTAAAAGAGGGGAGGGAAAGGGTGCGAACAGACATCACTCCAGTTGGGATTGATAACAACAGGCACTGCTGCTCTAAAAGAAGGATATGGGTGAAGGGCTAAGGATAACCAAGGAACAATGCAATTCATGGGTGGAAGAGGGGAAACAAATTAATTGTGATGAATTCCTATGAGCAGTGCTCTGGTACAGTCTTACAGACAATTAACACAGACTCAGCGCTGATCTGATAATGCAGTACTGGGGGACAGAATGACAGGAAAACGGGTCTGCTTTCTAACAGTATTTTCAGTAGCGGATAATCATTATTTGGATTTGATTTGAGTGAACTCACAAAAGATGGGATAGGTAACAGAACGGATGGTTGCGATTTTGGTGTGTAGCAAACAGGGGTGTCTTCAGGAGGTGAACTTCAGTGGCCTTCGGCACTGCCTCGTGATTGTACCCAGTCATAAATGACCAACGGAATGCTCACTAGGGAAAACAATATCCCCAGTGCCAAGAAAAGAGAAGCCTGCAACAAAAAGGAGAGAAAATTAATGAATTACAAGAAAAGACCATGAATTCAACTATGTTAACTTAAGGAGATTTACAAGGTGTGGTATCAAAGCTATCAGGTAAAATGGGATAGCACTTCTGGTAGAGACAAGACCCATAGATAACTAAAGAGATTAGCATCATTAATAATTACTCGCTGAACACCAAAACCAATTTTTTTCTCCCTTCAATTCACTTTTTAAACACTGATCATCACTGAAGAGAATTAAGGGAGATTGTTCGGCTCTTCGCAAAGCCTCACAGAAATACATATACTCTTCCCACTGGAAGAGTCCAATATGTGTCCAGTATGTGGCCACTGAAGTTCAGCCCTTCTGTCTTGGAGTCTGTGGATGGATCCATAAGTGAGACATGACTGCTCAGAGCAGGAAGGTTTGACCTTACAATGCTTCCACTGCACACTGTCAGACTGGGAATACACAGGAGTGTTGCATCTCTTCAGCTACAGCTCCTGCTGGGACTCGTAAGAAACCTTTCCAAGGCCATTCCCATTTGCTCATGCATGCCAGAGGGCTAGCATTTCAGCTGGCTGCTTCTGCTGGAAGCACTGGAGGTCTGACTCAGGTCCATTAAAACCATGTGGAATATCACAGAATGCTTTGCACGCTTTCTGGATCAACACACAGAAATGGAATAAGCTTGCTGGGCTGAAAGGTTTGCTGAAGCGGGCTGGAAGGGTATCTGTACCCTGCTGACAGCTACAGCTGCTGCTTGCCAGCTAGTGAGAGAGCCCCTCGCTCCACAAGGAAGGGCCCCCGGAACACAAGGTGCAGTGTGGTATGGCCCCTTCGCAAGGAGACCTGCAGGGTGAGCAAAGCGGAAGGGCAAGAAGCACAGGTGCCAACTAACTGAAGTAAGGAGGGAAAGCAACATCAACCAGCTCACACGTATGTTCAGATTAGGTACACTTTGCATCTAGCACGCTACAAACAATGACAAGACGAAGGAGTTGCGCTGGTGGGAAAGGAATGCATACCCAAATCCTCTGAGTCAACTTTGATCCATCCTGCTGTTTAATTTTTAAATACAACGATGAAGGAAGAATGAAAATCAGCATGTTGGCAGAAGTGACCCCTGCAAAATGCAAATACACGCGTCTTGTTAGCTGTCAGCCACAGCTAATTACTGTGTTGCTGATTAGCAACAGACTTTTATTAGTAGTACAAATCCAGGATACAGTACCTACAACTCCGAAAATATCCTTCATGGTCGGGATAAAAATGACTAGCAGGTTGATGATAACCAAAAGAACAACAGTAACCAAAACATGGCGGCATAAGTCAAATTTTGTTTTTCTAGCCAGCTCAAATAATGATGAACGCACCTGCAGGAAGAGAGAGAGAGAGAAACAGTTCTCCGTCAGGAATATTCTACAAGCCAATTCAAAGCTTGCCGTGTTTATTTTAACAGGTTCTTCGTGTGCCAACAAGTGCTGCATGGACCTGTCAGAAATTCTGGGGTCTCTGCTGGAACAGCCTTTGAAAAAATCCTTAAAGTCAATCTGGCATTTCAAAACTATGGGTTTACATGCATCTGCAGCAGGATATTCCTCTCTTTCCAACATGCCTTTGGGATCCTTCTGCACTTAAAAATGAACTTCACCTCTGAGGCTGCTCCAGTGAAGGCATGGGAAGCAAAAGGCGGCACTTGTGGATTCAATTTAAACAGGTTTGAGACCAAAAAGCGATTAATTCGTTTTCTGCAGGGAGAACTTCTCCAGAAGTTGGTGGGAGTCTGGTGTAGGAAAAGACTGATCCAGGCTCAAGCTCCTTCTGTAGCTGTCACATCACTGTCTCAGCAACTGCTGATCTGTGGTTTGAAGTAACACACTGCATACAGCTGTCACTGACTGCCAAACCGTGTAGAGCCTTTTTTACTTACAGTGAAAAACAGCACTGGCACCGTGAGTATCACCGCAACAATCACAGCCAAGCGCACGGTCAGGATGAGGATGTCATCTTTGCTCTGGTACTTGTGAAGCAGATCTGACTGCACAGCGTCTATGGGAAAGACAGTAAGGTAAGTGTGTGCTAGCAAACAGGCAATTTGTTCACAAAAATCATTGCTTAACAACAGCCTTCTTGAAAAACAAGTGATTTATCTGTGAACAAAAAGAGTATGGAATGAAACATTCTTGAGTTAAAACAGCGCTTTGAACCAAATCCCAATGATCCCATTATTCCAGATTAATCCTTTGGAGGCCTGATTTAGGAATGCATCTTAATTCAAGACAGCACATGCCTAAGTCTAAGGTAATTTTCACTGTAGGAAAGACAACAGTGAGACGTACACAAAAGCTTGCTTACATATATACATATGTGAAAAAATAGGTAAAGTGAAATAAGCTATTTCTAATTCTGTGGGCTTTTTTTCTTTTTAAGTTTCAAATGATGTAAAAATAACCACATGCACTGCAACTGCTGAAGTTAATAAAACCAAAAGGTTTTGAGCTAAATTAATCTAAACAGCAAATAAACCTCCAGTGAAAAGCAGTGCCCCTGTTCTCAGCCAAGAACAAAGCCTATCTGGGGTCAGCTCTCAGTGGGATGCTCTGACATTTGCACTCAAATCCCTCAGCAGCTCCTCTGAGGGCTGCCCTGATGGTTTCTTCTCTTGAACCTGCCACCCCCCAGCAGTGCCTGCAGCTCGGCCCCAGCAGCCAAGACAAATCACGGGGGGTGCCTAACGTGCAGGCACTGGCAGTGTTTTAACACAACCTCCTGCAAAAATGGTTCCTTGCAGCTGCGGTAAATAACACAGAATGGTTCTGTGTGTGCTAACCAACAGGAAAACCAAGTTGCTGAGGGACCTATGTGTTTGCTTTGCAACTTTCAAATATCTAGGAGCAATAACCTAAGGGGGCGGCTGTTAAGCACACCACAAAACATACTCGCTGCCCCGTTTTAGGCTCATGTTTTGTTTCTGACTGCTAATCTTAGAAAGCTGCTGGTAAAACTTAACAGCTCTTAAAGCAAAGTCCTTAAAGTGAACTCAGCATCCACGTCCAATTTAAAATCTTTGGCACTTGGTAAACCTCTCGTATTCCTGGAGGAAGAGGGATCTGTCCTGCAGTGAAATGCCTGCGCTCCCCCCAGGATACCCTTCTGGTGAGAGGTCAACACCACCTACACAGGTCAACACCACCTACACAGCGCTTGAATCCCCACCAGGAGAAAGAAAACACTCTCCCACCTCCCTGCAGATTAGGAGTGGGGTTTTCAAGCCGGGCACATGCACAGCTTCTGCAACACAGAGCTTACTCTGCTCCTGTAAGCACAGACTGCAACTTCTGTACCGCTCACGGACTGCAGCCAGGTAGGAAGTGAAGGGCAAGGCTTACAGTTGAAGGTCTGTTTTCCTTTCAGCTAGATACACCACAGAGCCCAACCACACTGTGACCTTTTAGGGGAAGAAAAACACCTCTTTTCTGTAATTCTGCAATGTAAATATAGTCATCACTGCAACACTTTCGAGAACACAGCAAACAGACAAGTACTATTGGCGTAAAGAAGAAATGGCCACAATAAAAAATGTTCTTACCCAGGTAAGGGTAGAGAAGAGAGTTAGAAAAATGCAAGTGAACATATGAAAGATAAGGTCTCGTCAGTCTAAAGGGGAAGAAGGATCAAAGTGGAGGAATTCTGTATCCCCTCAGCATGTTCTTTGCTGCCTGCCATGGCACTGACCATTGCAGAAGCCGCAGCAGAGCCGCGCAGCTTCCACCCGCAGGCTCTTGGTGCTGGGAAGCAGGGACGCCTGACATGGGGAGAGGCACACGAGACACCCAGGGATTCCTCCGCCATTCCCCCTCGGGAGGGCCAGAAGGACGCAGCCCCTACCTCCTCCATGGACTCCAGACCCTCGTCCTTGAGGGGTGTGGGAGATTCCCAGAGAGGAGCGCCACGGATCTGCCTCCTCAGATCCCTGGGGCAATCACATCAGAATCTCCTCCCTGCCAAAGCGAAGGGGTCCGTGCTGATTTACACCCACTTGCTCCCTGGGGCTGCTAATTTGATGTGCTTCTACAAAAACGTGTTAGATGGGAGCAGTTGGATGAGAACGGCTGTTGTGGTTGTCACTTGCAGAGGGTTTGCAGTTGCATTGGGAAAGTTAGAACAGATGACCTCGAGTTACTTCAATGCATGCAGACTCAAGGCCTCATCATCAGAATGAGAGAAAACAAATATGAGATAGATACACCTTTGGGGAGAAAAAAATGCCACATTTCATTTTTGCTTATTTTCTTTCTCTTGCAATATGTGGCTCACAAGGAAGGGTACCATGAATGAGGAGATCGTAACAAAAAGGTTACTTGGAATAGGGTGGAGAAGACTGATGACCTATTGGTGACTCTGAGGTAAAAGGCAAACATCGGCTTTGTCATCTGTCTTGTAACCCCTTAATGGCTCGTGGAAAAAAGACACTACTTTTCAACATTCCTGTTATACTGGGACATGGGAGTAGCTTCCTGGGCAACACTCATATTTTATCGTGCTTAATACTTTTGCCTTTAGGGCATACATGTTGTATCCTTTAGTGATACAACGTAATTTGTTTATGACTTGATACGCATGAAAAGAGACAGGGTGCAAGTCTCAAACACTGAAATAACCGTCCTATGGCAGCTGAGCTGGGACAACTCTCAAAGCTTCCCCATCTTCACTGCCAGTTTACTTAATCAAGGCTTGGAGGGGTCAGCTCTAGGGACGCAGGGAAAACATTTGGTCCTTCACCTCTATGATAAAAGCATCAATAAGGACATAAAAAAGCTGTGATGGCTGATTTGATACTAATTTCCTAGGACCTGCTCTCAGATCTGTCTAATTTTACACAGATATGCCATGCTTCAGTCATTTTCAGTGTATGCAAAATTCAGGTGAGGACCTCAGAATGAAAATCTTAGGGGGGCCCAGCTAATCCTCAGTGCCGTTAAACCAATCTCTCCCTCATGTTTTGAATATGCCTTTTGGAAATAATACTTTCACTTGTGCTTTTCATCTGTAGGGGAAAAGGAGGAAAAGATTTGTACCTCCAGCATGAAAACCTCAAGGAAAATTATTTGAGTGAGTATTTTAATGCAAGTAGATGGGACTTTTCTTTCCAGCTGGGATATGCTATTGATTTCGCATGTACTCCCTTTCTACTTTGATCAGTAAAGAACTGCATACTTACCGTAGAAAGTCAAATAGCCAAATATGGCAGTCATAAAGTACATCACAAACATGGCAAAAAATGAGATATTTGAAACCAACTGCATTTTTTTCTGTGAACGGCTGGAGAAAGAAGAAAAGAAAGAGAGCACATAGAAATGGTTAGGCTGGATTATCTTAAGGTCCTTTCCAACCCTAACTATTCTATGATGCTATGATTCTATGATTTTCAATAGCTGTTTAAAAATTTATTAAGCCTCTGCATAAACGTAGTGATTCAGGAGAGACTTATGAATGCATTTTCATTTAAAACAGGAATTCATTGACAGCTGCACAAGAACGAGAAGGACCCTCCTCGGGGCTTAAGTCAAGAGATGGTGAGTCCACTCTGCGGCTCTGCTCCCAGGCCATACCCGCTTAAACAGTGAACCCTAACTATTCTATGATTCTATGGTTCTATTACTCTATGAAGAGTGAAGCTGATTAGTGAGGGATGGCCCTTAAACACTTCAGTAATTAAATAAACAGGTCAAAATCAAGCAGAAGTAAAATTATATAGAGGGGATTGAAACATATTCTGAATGTTTGCAAAGAAGCATTTGTGTCCCTGTGGGTAGCAAATCATGAATGTATGCAGACCACTGCGGACCCATAAAATAGGTTGAATACAAACGTTTCATTTTTAGATATTTGTTATGAAATATTTACACTCCAGTACCTAAACTTGACTTCAATTCCCCCAGGGATGCCCTAAATAGGCACCTGGGAACCTGCTGAAGACACCTGACACTCCAAGCACCCAGCAAGTGACTGGGACCTGAGGGCATCCATGGGTCTGACTGACCCAACCTCTACCCTGGTGCCACCAGCAGTGTCACAGCAGGGCCAGCCGCCAGGTCCCCACAGCCCTGCCTAGTGGAGGTGACAGTGAGACAGCCGTACTGGCAAAGGTCTTTTAGCACAGGGGAGGCTGAAAGCACTTTGTTTTTCCTGCTACCACAACACATTTTTAGTTGCACTGGAACAAACACCATCAGCTGAACACACGCCTCTCTCCAGTGTCAAACAACAACCGGCACGACTTGGCTCTCCCGGCCAGGCTGCCGTGTACTTCCAGAGAAAACTCCCAAAGTACTGCATTATCCTCAGGCTCCCTCCCTGCGGCCCCAGTGGCACGCCTAGGGGCCAGATTTCCTATCTGACAGCCACGCTTGTTGGCTTGTCGGGTGTTACTAAAGCACATCTCCTGTGAATGGCAGGAATGACTCAGAGCACCTCTGCGCTAAAGTTTTCCATGTAAAGCAGTTCAAAACAATTGAGGAAAATAAAAGAAGATGAAGGCTTACTCTTTAAGCTCGCTGTAAATCGGGAGGACTGACGGGTGGCACACAAACGCAAAAGCAATGGTGGGCAAAGCGTACACGGTCTGTTCAGAGAGAATTTCAGAGAACAAGTTAAGAGGCGCTTCCCCCAGTGGTGTGAAGACACAACCTGTGTTCAACTACCTCAGCTCCCGCCTCCCTGGACTCTTCAACCGAACGCTGAGAGCCTTCAGAGGAGGCAGAAGACCTGTCAACTGGCGCGTGTTTAATGAAGCATGGAAAGCAGCGTGCTCTCAATGGGAGGACAAAGCCTTCTCCTTGGTCGCGCCAGCACAGCGCTGAGTCTGCTTGCAGAGCGCAGCGCTGGATGCCACGCGGCTGCTGGCTTTGCTCCCTGGGATGGGTTTCCCTGCCCAGCTACTGCAAGCGCTACTAGAACAGTGTCATGCGTACAAGGGACGTATGGCGGGTCACCGCCACGCTACCCTGCCTTGGCATGGAGAGGGGCGCGCACCCGTGGTGCTAAGGCTGAAGTCCTGAAGAGGAAGCCCATATCCAGACTGTAAGAAAAGAGAACAGGAATGCAGAACTTACAAATAAATGGATATTTCAAGGTACCAGACTGAGTCCCTTCATTTCCCAGGCCAACAAAAGGGCTAGGAGGGCTGTGGAGGGAGCATGCTTTTCCTTGGGGAAAGAGAGAGACCGTTACGTCACCAGGAAGTGCAGGAGGCCTCTGGGGGGGACCTCACCCCCTTCTCCACCAAAAACCTGTGTGGGTTTCAGTCCTCAGCACACAGCCAAGTTTCACAAATGATCTCAGTGCCCAAGCACTTCCATTCTCCCCTGGGAATGGGTATGAACACAGATTGCATGAAAAACAGGTCCTCCTGCAAGGACACAATGAGTCCATCCCTATATGCAGCTCCACCCAGCCCTCTGAGATCTACTCGTGCTGGTCACAGGCATCCCCTTCCCTCGGAAGCCATCGTGGGGTATGCCCCAGGCCTGACACATCCAGTAAATACGCCAGTCGCTTTCCAGCCATCCTGCCTCATCCAGGCCTGTGCTGCCTCCTCTCCCTCACTCGTAGCATGCTCTGTGAGGATGCTCAGAAGTTGCCTGGATGTAATACTGGACAACCAGCTCCAGGCAGTACTGCTTAAGCAGGGAGTCTGGACCAGATGATGGCCCTCCAGAGGCCCCTGCTAACATCAGCCACCCTCTGATTCTGTGAAACTGTCTGCTCTCACACACCAAAGTCGCTAAAATGATTGGCAAACTGCTGGCCCCAGGGGCAAATCTCTAGAGTTCAGCTCAAGCATGCCCAGTTCAGGCGAACTGATACTTCCCACGTGCCTCCCATTGACTCCAAGTCAAATGCTGACACTTACTGTAGGAGAAGACTGCCCTTCAACGCTATCTAAAATATACCTACACCTAAGCTGCTATTGCACACCACGTTAACTAATTCTTAGTCCATCGCATGGCATCTGGGCTCATTGATACCCCTAACTACAGAAAAGTGCTTGGGCTGGCTTCTTCAACTGAAGCTGGTAGGATTAATTTAGAAAACATCAAACTTTGCATGCATATGCTATATGTGGGTGTTCCCTATGGATGTGCCTGCAGCACCCTGGGGACCTGCCCTGCTGGATAAGGTGCTGTTTAATGAGCACTGCGCCCTGGCACAGCTGGCAGGAGCAATCCTCCTGCTCCCACAGCTACAGCCAATTGCTGTTTCGCATTCTCTTGGCACAGCTTTTCCTGCAGCTGTGTGGTGACGGAGGAAAGCATCCAGCTGAAAGGCAATCAAATTTCTGCTGGATTAGCTTTCAACTATATCCTTTTTGCAATCCAGTTCACTGTACGTCTACAGAAACATGTACCCTGTCACAAAGGAGTGGTTTGTCTGCAGAAGGACAGAGGGATTACTTCTGGGCTTTGGATGCAGGAATGGCTTACTCAGCCTCGGCTCTACTACAGTCTGAAGGCGCAATTCCAGCAAGGACAGTGAGAAGCAGTGGAAAGGAAAACTCTCCCAAAGAAAGCATTAGTTGTCTGGTGGTAGCTTGGGCTCACAGCCTTGGCACATCTGTTACCAGAGGAGAGCTAGACAGCAAGGAGGGAGGTTCAACACAGCATCTCCTTAAGACTGGGCAAGAAGCACGAGTGGAAGCCATGGAGAATCAGGCCCAGCATGATGCTGAGCAGGCTAAGAACACGAGGTATAGGTGCATATGTTATATGAATTAAGAATAAGTATTATAAAAAGAAACATACCTTGGAATTAAAGATAACATACTTTGGCTTACACATATTGTCATATGCTGAGCTATTTGATAGGCTAGATGATGTTGCATTTAGCTCCACTCCACCACAGGGAATTTGAAACTTCTTGTAAATAACCTAGAATAAGAGTGGAAGACAGCTAATTGCTAAAAATAATAATAAAAAGCAAACTAAAATCAAAGCAGGAGGGAAATTGTGAGTACCCTATCAAGTGACTGTCATCCAACGAAGAAAGCAAGCTGAACTTACCACTACCAGGAAAAATACCATGCAGCTTAATGAAAATCCACTGGTATAGCCAAGATACCCTGAAAGAAATTAAAAGGAGATCTCATCAAAATTATTTTCCTTACCCATATCTTGGGTTTTACTTCTTTTTGCTGCTTCATGAAGCCTGAACATGTTATACATTTAATACGTATCGTGAGCTTCTGGGCAGGACAAACCCATGTCCTGTCTCCCATATCTCAAGCTTTGTGGCTTTCAGACAGACCCGAGCTTTTCTCTGACTGGTTTGACCTCCTGAGGGTCACCTTTACAGCAGTTTAACTACTTTCACTTCTGAAAGGGCCTGTGATAATTGAAAGAAACCTGAAAATGCACAACTGCAATCAGAATGTGACCCAGATTCCCCGATACGAGCCACTTCAGCTGAATGTGGGTTATTTTCTGGGAAGGAAGATCCCAACAGGACTTCAGTGCCAAAACTTGTTACACGGTCTTAAAAAGTACATTGTGTACCTACTGGCATCTCTGTGGACTCAAACACATCTGAAAATGCAATCCTTAACACACATCTTCAAAGCCCAGTGCCTCCAATTAACCTCACCACTAAAAATTTCGATGCTGATAAAAAAATAAGTCATTTTTTGTAATCTCACAATTTGTGAACTTATTTTTACAGGCTACACATAAAGCAGAATTGCTTTATGAAATGAAGACCCTCTTAACTGTAACTTTAGACATAAATTTCCACAGCTGTACAGAGGAAGCTGGTCCATACCAAGTTCAACCACTGTGACAATTTAGGCTTACTTGTTCCAAGATGCTTAAATACAGCTTATTCCTTGGCCAGGGAGGCTGCTAAGATTACAATGAGAGCCTTTATTTGTTATTATAGTTGAGTTGCCAGTGTGGCTGCCAGTGGCATGATGTCTGGGCAACTTTATTTTATTCTCACAATGACATTTTCATCTTACCTAAGTTCTTAAGGAGACATAAAGGGAGGATTATACCAAACGTCACTGTGACAACAAGAATCCGCCCATCCACGTACCATGCTCTGTATAAAAGAATTGAAAGAACCCATGAGCACACCTTAAATCCTCTGTGGTTTTTCTTACACTCAGTCAATCTCTTTGCTGCAGTTACAGAACTACCTTTGGTCTCCTTACCCTACAAGCTCCTACAAAAGGAGAGATGGGGCCCACATCTAAGCTTTGTAGACTCTTAAGTATCCAGGCCTTAAAGCATGGCACTGCTCCGACTCAGGTATGGCAGATTTTCATAGTCACCAGGGAAAATGTCACCCTACTGCTGAGATCAGTGAGTGGGACTGAGAGGCAGAACACCACCCTCCCTAACCTGATACAAGCCACCCTGCCAGGATGAGGGAAGATCATGCGAAGGGCAACACATACAGCTCAGTGGGACAGGGAGGGCCACCAGATTTGCTTGCTAAACCACCTGGGCATGTGCTTGGAGCAGCAAACCAGGCTCCTTCAGGCTGGCATGCACTAGCTAGCCCAAGCATATATCTCCTTCTAGCCAAGTGCTTTGAATCCTGATGGAAAGCAAGAAAGCAGAGAAGGGACAGCATCACTGACATTCTGTATGACCTATTTCCACTGCTTGGTCCAATTTAGTATGGAGGCCTGAGGAAGGGGATCTCTACTTTCTTCTTGTGTATTACAGCACACCATATAACCCAGTGCAAAGAATATTTACCACCCCTCTTATTAAAGAAGCTGGTAAATGTCATGGAGTGGTAAGTAGCAGAAACCTATGTATAATATTCTGCTGTTGTCATACGCTAGTACTGAGAATTTCAGACTACAGGCAGTGCTTCAGAGGCAAAATTCTGTAAGATGCTAACGACACAGGGAAATCATAGAATCACAGAATAGTTAGGGTTGGAAAGGACCTTAAGATCATCTAGTTCCAACCTCCCTGCCATGGGCAGGGACACCTCACACTAAACCATGCCACCCAAGGCTCTGTCCAACCTGGCCTTGAACACTACCACAGATGAAGCATTCACAACTTCCTTGGGTAACCCATTAAAGTGCCTTGAACACCGCTAGGGATGGAGCATTCATGATATCTTAAACATGCAACATTTCCAATATCTTAAGCTGAAGCCGAACTCTAAAAGATTGGATCCTATGATAAGAAGATTGTCTAGACCACAATTCTACAAGATATCTGGTGTGCAACGAGAGTGACTACTGATGACTTCATGTTCCATTTCCTATTCATCCTCTTTTCCTTCCCAAACTTGTTTTGGTTTTTATTAACCCCCTGAGATATTTCTGTGAAAATCTACTTTGACAAACCTAAAGAGTATCCCATACTTAAAAGCTTTTATAAACATATGCTTAAACTTCTCTACACAGCATTAAATCCTATAATCTAACCACTAAAATTAATTCAACTTACGAAAAATCTTCTTCTCTTCCCATTAGAAAGATTATGGCAGAAGGCAGCTCATTTTTGACTATGAAGAGATAGCTCAACATTGCTGGAGGAAGAAGAAAGTCAGTTTAGAAAACAGGTAAGATATTTTGTGGAACAAGTACAGAGAAGCATCCCGAACCTGTTCCCACATCAGTGTCTGATGATAGAAGACCCCAAACTATAGAATCATATAGATTCAAATCTATAGAATCAAACTATAGAATAGTTAGGGTTGGAAAGGACCTTAAGATCATCTAGTTCCAACCCCCCTGCCACGGGCAGGGACACCTCACACTAAACCATATCACCCAATGCTCTGTCCAACCTGGCCTTGAACACTACCACAGATGAAGCATTCACAACTTCCTTGGGTAACCCATTAAAGTGCCTCACCACGCTCATAGTAAAGAAGCTCCTCCTTATATCCAATCTAAATTTCCCCTTTTTAAAACCCATTACCCGTTGCCCTATCACTACAGTCTCTAATGAAGAGTCCCTCCCCAGCATCCCTATAGCCCCCCTTCAGATACTGGAAGGCTGCTCTGAGGTCTCCATGCAGCCTCCTCTTCTCCAGGCTGAACAGCCCCAACTTTCTCAGCCTGTCTTCATATGGGAGGTGCTCCAGTCCCCTGATCATCCTCGTGGCCCTCCTCTGCACTTGTTCTAACAGTTCCATGCCCTTTTTATGTTGAGGACACCAGAACTGCACACAATACTCCAAGTGAGGTCTCAGGAGAGCAGAGTAGAGGGGCAGGATCACCTCCCTCGACCTGCTGGTCATGCTCCTTAATTGACCATAAACTACTGATCATCCAGTAATATAGCATACTTAAAAGGCTGCATGCAAAGTGTTAGCCACAGCGATATTGAGGAGCATGAAGACCCCAAGACATCACTGAGAGCAGGAAGAACCTGACTGGTTGATAGCTGTAAAATTAAGACATTTCTGGATTTTGTTTTTCAGTGTCCCTCATCTCCTTTACCTCCAATGTTCTGGAGAGATGTAGATCCGAAGACAAGCATTTTTCCTGGGGTACCGAAGACTTGCTCACCCAGCTTTTCATACACCATGCAGCCTGCATTTAAAGAATGGAGGAGAAAGGTAACAAATACACTGGTGACAGCTGCTGGATTGAAACACTTATGCTTCCTTTTCAGCAAACCACCCATCTGTGCAGCCATATCTGCCTTTTGCAAGTAAATAGAGAGCTCTCTTGTAATTACTAGGGCTGAAACTTATGTAGGAATGTTGTCTTGACGTCTGTAAATGTTATCATTGGCTACCAGGCACTTTTGAAACTGAAGCTCTTAGTGAAGCTTTTACACCCCTTTAATGAGTCTGTCTATACCTCAGTAACATGTTAAGTTCTGGTATCCCCATCTGGGGATATTAGGTTTGCGCCCCCAATGACAGTGACGTGGAAAGCCTCCTCTCCAGACAGAACTTGGTACAGTAGGATCTACAAGTCAGCACTGTCAGCCTGGCCACAGCAGACACAGTAACTGCAATTCTGCAATTTGCTTGCTTTGACTAAATGATCCAAATGAGGGCAGCCACTGTTTACAGGATGATTTACAACTTCTAATGAGGAAGCCTTAACTTGCAAATTCTCAGTGTGGTATGTTTTTATTAAGAGCAGGGAGAGGTGTAAATTATAACTAAAACTTTTCAATATCTGTCGAGCTCCAGAAACCACCCTATTAATTAGTTTGTCTTAAATGTTCTTCTCCTTTGTTGTGATTTAGGCTGAGAAAAAGACTGGACACTGTGAAGATGAGAATAGAAAGAGAGAAATATTGCCGATGTTGCACAGTAACAATGATTTTTAAAATGCATCCCACTGTTTAGATTTATCCATATTTCTTTATAGCTGACATTTCTGCTTTGAGACTTGTATAAACAGAAGGTTTGAGCTTAAATGTAACATCAGCATAGAAACAGGGCTCAGATTCTGAGAACTAAGAGGGCACTAATGTCCACAATTAGGCATATGTACCTAATTTGAATAGGCTGTTGCAACCTATGCTGCATAATACCTGCTATTACAGTAACTCATGTGTGTCAAAATTACATCTTAAAATATTAAAGTGCTCTCCTGCATAGATGATTTTAAAAATCTAGCTTTAGATACTGTTTCCCAAGGGAAGAGTCTCTCAGATTTCTGAGCACAGTGTCATGTAACACTGTAGGTTACTTCCTATTTCTGTGTTTAGAACGTATTTTGCCTACAGATCCACTTCTCTCTGGAGGAACAGTTTCCTTTTACGTTGTAGGAAACCCACTATACCACAAAGGCTATCAGGAATTTCATGCTAACCATTAAGGACAAACTGTATTTCCAGGTAAGCTTCACCACAGGCAAAGATTCATAACATTTCATTTGCAATTGTTTTTGTAATGCAAAGAAACTGTGAGCTGTTCTTTCTAGCTCACTGAAGACAACATTTCATGCTAGCAAAATTCACTCATTGTAGTAACTTTTTCTCTCTGTAGTGACAGTCACATGCTGTTCTTCATTGACATGTCATAAATTCTTGTTAATTCTGGACTTCTGACCCAAAATGTGTTAGGCTTTTCCACTGTGTCAGCAAAGCGATGGAAATTCCATCTTACACAAAGCACCCGGCCTTATATGAGCACTTTTTATCTCTTGTTCTTTACAAGTCTACTGACATAGTATAATAACATCTTAAATTACCTGTTTCCTTTGAACACACCAACAGGAGATGTATTGAATAAATAGACAGCAGCGTCACTGAAACCAAGAGCAGCCTACAAAAGAATAGAAAATTAAGCTTCCTGTAAGAGCTGAGCTCTAACACCGCAGTATTTCATGTCAGGTCATATTCCCGTTGATTCCAAGATATTTTTTTTCACTCTTCTGACAGTGCAAAAAGCCCTAAAAATACATGTGATTCACATACTGTTCGCAGTTTCACCACACCACAGTGCAGGCAGAAAGCCCTGCACTCAGAGGGATTCAACCATGTCAGACAGCAGAGCAGCCTGTCAGTGAGTTATACCTCCCCATATTGAAAGAAGCAAGAATAAAGATGCCTTACCACATAGGAATTAAGATTCAATCAGAGCAGGGATGAGCCAGGTATGTTCCTCACCACCTACTCTAAAGCTTTTTTTTCTTGAAGCAGGTAAAAATTTCAAAGGGAAGTCGCCTATTTAAGAACTTCCATACCAAATGGAAGCATCTGTTGCCAGGGCATGTTTCATGTGCTATCAAAACGGTGCCCAAATAACTTTTTATGTGCCTTCCAGTGCACAAGCAGGGGGAAGAGGAGGGGAGTTAAGGCTCAACTGGCTTCCCTTGGGAATAAAGGCAGAAACCAAAGGCTTATCCTTTGTCCAGGTGGCGACTGGTGTTCCCTCACTGATGCCACTTCTGGTCTGCTGTGATCCACAATTTGACTTCATGTAGAAGAACTGGAGGAAGTAATGACCAAACTGTTTGTGTAGGGAACTTGCTGGCACAAATGATAATTAGTCAGTGCCGGGGGCTAAGTGCATAAAACCACATTTGCTCATTGCTCTGTGTCTTGGAGCCAAGCACCATGTGTGCTTTCCTCTCCAACACTCTGACACACAAAGACCTGATGATGTTTTCATGATGTGTGTGAAGAGCATTCAGACAATCTGTTGGCAATTCCTCTCTTTATTATGACAACTACCCTCAGGACACCAAGAAAAACAAGCCTAAGATTTAACAGAAAACAAGCTGCTGCTATAGATAGGCAGCAACACATCTTTTTCATAGGAAAGAACAGGATAAAAAGCCTCCTCCCCCCACTTTATTATCTTAGATTAGAAATACGTTAGAGCCAAATAATGACCCACAAGTTTCTTGGGGCCAGAGAAGGGAGAAACATAAAGAGGCGATAGGAGGAACTGCTCTTTTGCCAACAAAGAGAGATGGTTGACAGTAACAACACACTCTCTGTACAGCCCAAAGGGTGTTTCTCCTCCAGAAGGTGGAGAAGGGAAAGGAGATTGCACTGGCTGAGGTCACTCTGCTTCATTTTTTATGCTCCCTGCAGAGCTGTTACACCCCTGCCTGCCTGCAGGCATGGTGCTCGCAGCTCCCCTATGCTCTGTGCTGGGCTGACTCACTCCAGCCCCAAATGGCTCTGCTCCGCATGCCAGCACGGAGTTTATTCTGATATTAAAAGCTCCCGTTTTTCAGACACTGAGCTCACGGAGCCTCTGCAGCGGTAAAAATAACACTCCCAAGCAGCCAGGTATTTATCTGATCTGTTGTCCTTAGCTCCCCATAGGGTTCTTGCAGGGACACGTGGCATTTCCATTAGCGCTGCATAAAAAACTTGTTTGTGTTAGGGTTGTGCTATGGACAGGAATACTCGTGCCAGAACCGCCCCTTGGAAAGGAATGATAATGTCCATGCCACTCGCGCTGCACAAATTCAAAACAGAAGTAGGGGAGCTCGCACTGCAGTCCCAAAAGCACTCCTGTACTTTTCATTCTGCCTGCTTTTAAAGACATGCTGGCAGCTATGCAAGCGACCAGCACATACAAAAGTCACCTCCTCCCAGCAGATCCAGAATAAACACTTTAGGGCAGGGGATTCATACAGTGCCGTGAAGAACAAACTGTTCTGCAATGGCGTTGTTGTTTGCTCCCAGCTGCCATATTACCGGGTCAGATGAAACTGGCTGTGTTGTCCCCAGCCTTCTTGTCCAGTTCCAGGCTTTAGAGGCAGAAGACCTGTGAGGCTTGTGTAGTCACCTGCCCTATTGCACAGAACAGCTCTGAACCACACAAGGTATGGGGTGCACAACAGCGTGGCAGAGCATGGTGTTTGCCACTCTACAGCCTCCCAGGGGGTCTGGTCTGCCCTACACCTCTGGAGGAGTTGGCTGTGGTTTTATGGCTGCTTCCAGCCAACCCTAGCAGAAGCAGCTGCAGAATGCAGTGTGAAACTTTGGTTGTAGTCTCATACTACACCTCCTCTAACAAGGTCCTGTGCCTCAGCACGGCTTTTCAGACCATGTGCAGTGCCATGGCATGGCAGGATGATCTTGCACTCGGCTGGCCTGTATATCTCTGCATCACGATCCACCACTCTGGTCCTGGCTCTCCAAGATGAAAGCACAGGCAGCTCCTGCCATCCCTGCCTGGCCTGGCCTACCCCCAGCTTCCCAAACCTTTTGTGCCATTGTTCTGCAGCAAAGTTTTTTCTCCTTTTGCATACAGGAAACGATGCTCTTCTTTGGCTAGGCTGTAGATACCAACAGTACTGGGAATGAGGTCCTCTCAGTTCCTACCACATTTGTTTTGCCTAGAAATCATGACACTTTGCTATGGCACCAAGTTATGCAAATAGGATGTCAGAGTATATACTCATTGCCATATTTATTTTGCACATCTTATGCCGAGAGCATAGCATCTGAACTGATCCAGGTATGCATGGCAGCGCACATTTCACATTGCAGGAGCCTAAAAGGTGTGAGAGGAAATCAAGCTGGGTACGCTTTGTTAGTGCTGAAAATGCTCCTTTAATTTTTCCACCTCTACTTTTCAGGGATGGTGCAAGCCAATACTACAAAAAGCAACACAGAACTATCCACATCTGTGCAACTCAAGAACAATGAATTTAAGTGCTTTCTAATGTGCAGAAGTGAAAGTACTGCTAGGACTCTATCTTTAATCACTTGTAACGCAGAAATGGTTCTAAGATCTACCTGTGATAACAACATTCATGAGAAAGATACACTAAATGAGTGTGAGAAAAAATCTACCACTAATGGACTAGTTTTAACTCTTGAGATTGTCACATGATAAAAGAACATTTAAAGGAGTTAAACTTTCATGCGTAACTGCAGACATCACATTGGGATCCTGTATCCCCAGGCTTCAAAGGGAAGAGCTCTGCTAGCATGGTCAATTAGGTCCTGCTAGCTTCCTTACCTTTGATCTCAGCGGGCTGGCCTACCTCCAGGCCAACAGATCTAAAGGCATTACAAAGCTAACAAAAACAATTATCCATTTTTAAATACACACAGTTAATTCTGTAGAGAATAATGCTGTTATTTACTGTATAAAATCTCTACGTTCAGGGTTGGCAGTTTTTTGACATGTGATGGTACAGATCTACACACTCACTACTAAGCCCAAGAGGAGCCCAGTCACCATCACACGGTGTTAGAAGTTCCTATGGTGTTCGCATCTCTGGTCTGATCTATTTCACTTAAAAGAAACTGCCTTTTACATCCTTTAGAGCAAACACATTTCACATTTCACTTCACACTCATGAAAAACTACTGGAAGAAAGAAAAGAGAATGAGATAATAGAAAACTGAAGCAGGAAGGAGAAACTGAGGGTGTTCCTTGGCTGAGACACTATTATCACAGAAGAGGTAACATGGCTGAAGAGAAAGAACTTTTTCTTCCTGCTTACAGCAGTTTTTGCCACCACCAGTCTGTGTGTGCTTGTCAGAGCATCACAGGGAATATCATATACAAGTTAATGCACTGGGTAAGAAAAAGCAGCAAAAATAAAATCAACTCAGCTGCTTTGCATAAGAAAGACCTAAATTATAGTCCAGCTACTCATAACACGATTATGAGACTTTGTACATTCTTAATGTAAATGGATTAAGTCCTTGGATTATTTCCGGATTTTACCCAACCACAGCAAACTGTAAACTAGCAGCATGGATGTCCGGGCACAAAACCCCAGAGCAGATGGCTATATGTACCACTTTGGCCATCTACTCTGCTATATACAGGGCTCATATTTCTCAAACCCTGAAGAAAACAAAAGTTCTAGATTTTTAAATTTGGCATTCAAGAAATGACACCTCGTAAGAGTAATCTGTAAACTCAGTAACTGTGTTGAACACTTCTCAAAGATTGTAAATAACTGCATTTCTTCCCTCAATGAACATTCATCACTGAAACCTCCACACAATTCTCAACTGATTTCTTAGCAATCACTTTTCACAATGAAAATTATCATACCGCTATCCAGAATAACACAGAATAACATCGTCCTAGCCATCCACTGGCAAAATTTCATTCTTTAACTATCAAATTCTCCTTCACGGAATGCCTCTTTTTTGCTGGAGTTAAGTATTCTACCTCAGTTCTTTTTTATACTAAAATGTTGGTTATGTTTATGTTTGTTCTCAAAGACTCTCACATAAGAAACTGAAGAAACTGAGGGAGTGAGATGAAAATATTATATGTAACATACAAACAAATTCTTTTACGTGGTTTCGAAAAAGCAGTTATTGCGTCATGCTTTGATGAAAGCTCTGGAGATCCTGTGACATGACTAAGAACTAGGTACTATCCAATTGCAAGTATTACTACTGAATATTTCTGATGTATGTGTAGCTTATGGACCATAGGAAAAATCCCTGGCTAGGCTCAGGCAGAAAATAACATGGACTTGATTTGCTCTAGCATTATAAGTAGTAGCTTTTCCCCAAAAAAAGATGTGACTAAAAAAAAAGTCCAAAACTTGTAGCTAATTCTTTCAGGCTTGAATGTTGTATCTGATTACAGATGGAGTGTAAATCCCTCCACTTGATGGCAGCACGTATGTTCTCTGAATGCAGTGAAACTGCACAGAGATCAGCTACTCACCATGCAAATACTTACAGAAAAAGGAGAATTCCTGTGTTGGCCAAGGCAAAAGCGAGACCCAAAATCCCACTGCCCATAATGGCATTGCTGAGGTTGAAGACAGACATCCCCAGAGAAGTAGTTCCTGGAATCTGGAGAAGTAAAGACCGACGTGTCAGCAACAGCTTGGAATGGAGCAGGCAAATGCATCTGTGCTTCAAACTCCACAGATATTGCAGTGTATCAGATATAAGTAACTACTGCTGTGGAAATGACTTAATAAAAATTGGTCTGAAAGAGGAAAAAGCATCTCTGAACACTGTCATAGCTGCACTCTGACTGCTGAAAACTGACATAAATGGTGGAGGCAATACACAACTCATACTACAGTTTCAATTTTAAACCCCATCTTTTGCTATGTCTATGAAACATCTCAGGTGATTCATTTATATACTCTAAGGCCATAAGGACCCACTAGGATTTCTGCCTAACATAGGTCAGAGGGATTCCCTTGCCTCAACTTGACCAACATGTTTGTTTGGGTTTTTTATTTATTTATCTATTTAAAAGCGCTGAGCACAGACGGCTCCTACAGGAACCTGAATTTCAGTTATAATTGTTTGTGCCCAGTGCTTTTGAAGACCGTGTCTAAAGGCCCTTCATATACATAACACAGAATTCACTTTGACAGGGAAAAGAACAGCAAGAGAGACTTACATATTCATCACATTTCTTCTTCTCCAAGTGGCTGTTTGTGAGACTTCTTCTGCTTTCTCGATCCGAAATGAACTTGCTGAAAGAAACCAGAGGATTTATTTCCAGCAAGTGTTTAAGAAATGTGAACACACTAATTCCGTGAGCAGCATGTGATTACAAAATACGCAACATATAAAAACTGTATGCGAAAAGAGGTCAGACTCATAATTATTTAATGAGCCAGATTAAGCTTCACTGATACCAGCGTATGTTGGGCATCAATAAAGGTAACACAAGCATAAAATCAGAATAAATGTATATATACAGAGAAAGTCTTTTAGAAAGTTCAATAAAGCAACGGAACCATTTTTGTGAATGAGAAAGAAATCTATTTGCAGAGACATTAAGAGGAGGTACTTCCCCAAGTGTCCTGCAGAGGTGTGCGCGACGGGTATCCCCTGCTCCCAACCCCTGCTCATGTGCTTAGCATTACTAACACCATTTCGTAAGGCAAACAGCCATTCTGTGACCGAGTGGGTCATGTATTCATTCCCTTTTCCTCATAATCAGGCCCTGAAGGTCCTGTGAACCAAGTAGAAAAATGACTTCTTCCCCTCCCTATCAGCCTCAAGACTCCTGGGCTCCAGTCTGATTACTCCATTCCTTGCCAGCCTTGAATGTCCCAAGGCAACCAACCCATTGGGCGACTGTAACAGTGTGGAGAGCTTGGATGGGAGCTGCTGCTGGGCAGTGACACCCAGGACCCACAGTGGTCCAGTACACCACCACCGTCCTCTGGTTACTCTGAGGACTGAGGGAGTGACTTGTATCCTTCTTTACGATTTACAAGTCAAAGTTATGGTTGTCACAGTGATACAGCAAACCATGTATTAAGATTTGATCTGATATGCATAGAATCCAGGTGATTAGAAATCATTAAGTTAATTGATTCTGCTTGTAGAATCCTGTGCCATTCTAATAATAATTTCTGAGCTACAGTAATCATAATATCCTGAGGAAATAAAGCTTTAATTGTAACTACCATTTAGTGCTGTCATCATTCTGCCAAGGATCCCTAACAGACCCTATCTGTTCCCTCTGTATTGGGTGGCACTGCAGCACCCTGTGAATCCCTAAATTGCCACCGTAGGGTCAGTATGGTTGGAGTTAAGAGGAGGAAGAGGTGCTGCACACAGCCAGCACTACCTGGACCATCCTGAACCAGGCAATGTGCTCTGTTGGTGCACGACTCAGGACTACTTGATTTTCATTCAAGTGTCTTTCAAAACTCAATACTGAATTCACCATATTGCAAAATGATACACTTCTGTGCACGGAAACATAGAATAAACAGAGTTTTTTTAATCTGCACCCTTTACTTGTCCTGTGTCCTTGATTTCTCCACATTCAGGAATTTACCGTCACCAGAACAAGATCTGCCTCCTGCGGCTCTGCTGGTATCTTTGGGATTTATGACAATACTGGTTTGGATGAGCTGTTATTTTCTCACAGATCTTTTCTCAGCAAATATTTTAGTTTGTATAAAGCATTCTTTCAGCTTTTCATCTTTTGAATGTTTATGTACAATTAAGTCCCTGGCATCTTTGTTAATCCACAGATGGTTTTAGGCTGCACTGGCTAATGCGTCAGCCATTGTACATGTTTCATACCTAACATTGTACATGTTTCATACCTAACTTGGCTGTCACCAAGTATCAGAGACCTTTCTTGCTGTAGGTGAATTGAGGTGGCTCTTAAATTAAAACAAACAATAAGCTGAACACAAAGAGCAGCACCTCTGGTCCTTTCCCTCAGCTGGGAACATCTACTGGCCAGGGGTGCATAGTTTAAACCGTGACTCAAGACTCTTCATCGCTGAGTGCATCCAGCAGTATTCAGTCTCGTAATGTAACTGCAAACTCATACAGACAGAGCTCTACCAAACTTCCCTACTACCCCAGCTGTGACCTAGCTACTAGTGATGCATACTAGCACAGCTTCCAAGTGTACGCCAAGATCATGCAGTTGTAACGCTGCTGACTTAGCTTCCACAGCTGACACACTGGGCTCTGTGTCTTCACCATTTTGTGTACTCCATACGCATTTTGAGTTTATCCCTTAAATCCAGGCACAGCTGGCAAATGTATGGACTATTTTGGATGGGCTGGTTGCAACTTTGACTCCTGGCCATTGGTCTGCTTTGACTTCCTTAATTTCAATAAAAAATAACTACAGGCTTTCCTCGTATTTTTTAAACCACTAAATTCAGCAACTGATTTGTTACAAAATGTAGACACTGTGCCACATTTACCAGCCCTAACGCAGTTGGAATAGATGGCTGAACCTCCCCTAGTGTTTTAAGAAGTGAAAACCAACCACTTCTAACACAGACTGATCCAAAATTAACTTTCCAAAGCTCACTGTGTAGGTATTTCATCCTCACAGAATAAAATCTCAACCTGATTCAGAGCATGTGCTTTTCTGTTTCATGTCTGTTTAAAGCCCATCTCTTGAATGCGGGCAGCAGAGTGTGAAAGGTTTGAAACAGACATTCCAACTCTCTCGAAACACCCCGCAGGCAATTTGTACAGGCAGGAGCACAGAGAAGAGTTTTGTCTCTTTTGGATTTGTAAGGGCTGCTGGGAACATCTGCGGACTTCTTCTTCTGTCATTTACAGAGACCATGTGTCATTTTAGATTTTGTCAGACTTCAGAGAGAAGTAACTTGTCTGCCCCCCCGCCCCCTTTCTCCTCATCCCTCTCCAGCCCCCTTAATAATTAAAGAAATAACACATTTGTAAATACTATTGTTATTGCCACCTGGTATTAAAGTTTGATGAAAATTATTGTTAACACATGATACAAGACAACAATTGAGTAATACTGCCTGAATATAAAGCAACTGTGGGACTTTCCATCAGTATACTTTTGACAGAGTAAACAGCTTCTGCAAAACTGGTATCTTCTGTGGCAAGCAAACGCATTTTTTCTTTCTGGATGGGATTTTAAGAAAACTAGTTTTATTTGATAGATTGATCCAAAGTATCTTCTGTGTTAGTCCTACCGCAAAATGGACCGGGCTTGCTGTCCAGCATCTCAATCTCCATTCCAAGCTGGGCTCTCCATCCACCCCACAATTACCAAGTCACACTGCACATTTTTCTCCATCTATGCAGTGTGACATGTATGGGAGGGCAAAGTCAGACACAGGAGTGTGGCCACTGTGCTCCCAAATCATGAGGTACATAGCATTGCACCCAGCTTTTGTATGGGGTGCTTCCCAGCCCCAGCGTGCTTGCTTGGAAAGCGCAGCAGCGCTGCAGAGGTGCAGGATGTGGGGTCTGCCTGGTCTGGAGTCTGTGCTGCATTTGCTACTGCAGGCAACTTAACCTGCAAGTCTGGATGAGAAGGTTGCCTCGGGACTATGCTTGGTAGGTGGCACAGATGCAGCGAATGACAGGTTAAGTTTTCAATAAATGGAATGTATTACTGAAGTTAAATAAAACAGGGCAAAGGTAATCCAATGGATTCATCTGAAACAATTTTTCTCAAGACTCCGCTTTTTTATAAACATCATTTTTTCATTTCAGGGCGGGTTTTTTCCCCCCTGTAGCATATGAAAAGTAACACATGTTGGAATACTGGAATTTCTGCTTAAATCATGACACGCATCTGCTCTGCTCAATAGATGCGCTTAGGAAACAAGCTATTCACTGTCACAGAACGTTGTACATTTGACCTTTATAAATACAACACGAATTAAGTGAAATGACTGTTTACTCCAGCCTCTCCTGGCCTTCCCAAGGACCAGAGGACACTGTGACTGACGCTGTGGAAATGCAGAGTAGGATTATCTGTATCATCAAAGCCTTGTGACTCCCAGACAAGCATGAAATTCATTTGCGCTGTTTGTTGTCTTCATTTCACACACTTTACTCATCATTGTAAGATATAACCTGCTCTTATATGTTTCTGCTTTCCTGTTGCGTTTCCCACATCACAGCTGAGTATGAGCAACTTAGACAAAACTTTTCAGAGACGTTAATAGAACACCCTGGCCAAAAAATAATTAGCTCATCCTCGCAATGCAGGAAGCCTCATGGTTGGCTTGGAAAGCATTTCTTCATCTACTTCTTCTCCTGGCTTGATTTAGTACACAGCAGAAACTTAGTCTTACTGATAAAGTGGTTTTAAAAGGAGCATGCTTAACTATGGTTTCCAAGATTAATGTATTAGAGGACTTAAATGAGAAATGTTTCACTAAGGGGATATCCCCAAGCTAACCATTTTGGCAAAGCAGAGTTAGCCAAAAACCATTTAGCCATCTCAGATATGTTTAAACATAATTAAATTAAAGTGATATTTGACAATGCCTTAAACATTTGTTAGGGAAAGCTAGTTTTGCCAAGATGACAGAACTTCACCCTTAGGCAGCTTCTTAAACTGAGCACTAACCTGAGCAACAGCAAAGATTTCCAGGGCAGGCAGGAACAAGAAATGCAGAAGCACCCTTGGTCTGATTTACACCATGAAATTTGGACCATATCCGGTCTAACAACTTTGGTAACTGAACAAGGAGTGCTGAAAACTTACTAGTAGCTGTAAACCAAGACAGGCATTCAGCCATCAGCTTCCTGAAAGCATCAGCACAGTTACAGATAAGAAGCAGGTCATCTAAATGCTGGTTTACAGTTATGTGCAAAGATGGCAAAGTTTTATAGCCAGGATACATGGTTAAAAGTCACCAAATACACGTCTGGATTTGTTGCAAGTCTCTTTATTGACATCCTCAGAAGAAATTCAGTATCTTCATACAAAGGAAAACCCCTCCCAGTTTAGCCCCTTCCAAACTACATCCCCTTCCTACATATAACTGCATATATAACTGTGTATTTAGGCCCAGAAAAGGACGTAAATCCAAACAAATATACAGAATTCTTTTCTACAATGAAGAAATATTTGGAATTTACAACCAGACCTGGAATCAGCCTCTCCCTGATGTTTCTTCTCCAAAAGATCTTTAAAACTCTGCTCTGTATTGAGCTTGAAAAACGATGCACTGAGAGGAAAAAAAATGTTTAAAATGGAATAGGGAGTGTAAAATCAAACAGGCTGAAACAACAACAAAAAGTAGTTAGTTGAGAATTACAGATCTAATCTAAAGCTCAAGTGAAATAAACGGAAAAATTCCCATGGATTCTGATGGACTTCGGAGTTTCACAAGACCTTGCACCATATGCCAAAATGTGTTCTTCCATACACCCATTAACCTCTTATTCCATGGAGATAAGGTGTTTGCCAAAGTAGTTAGGGAAAGGGAATAACCGCATCCTCTCAGGATGCATTTGGCATGAAGTACAGAGCAGGGTCTGTCCACCTGCTCATCACCCATATTGGTGTAGAGATGCTCGCACAGGGCAGTTGCCATGGGTGGCTCAGCCCCAGGGAATGCTGACAGGGCTGCTCCAGTGCCAGTGTGCTGCTGTGCTGGAAGCTATGATAAGTGTGAGCTGCCTTGAAACTCTTGTTTTAGACATGGAGGGGAATATGGACACAACAGGATGTATATAGGGCAAAATACTCATGCATGGGATGCAGGATTAAGTAGCTGCCCAGTGAGCACCCTGCCAGAGGGATAACAGGCAACCTTAATGGGCTACATACAAATGATGCTCTGCAGAGGAAAAAAGTTACCCAGAAAGGAATGGCAAACTGTGGAATATGTTCATGTGCCCTAATAGCCACAGAAGTAGTAAGAAAGCCTCCGAGTTTCTGACACCCTTTCCTCAACCCACTTTTCTTCTTCCCTTTGTAGGCAGTGCGGACCCAACCCAGACCTTGCCACGCTTACTACGCCCTAACTCCACAAAGTTCACTGTGACTGCAGAGGATCAGGCACATACGGCACGCTCCTTCTCCACCCTCCATAAACATTAACTGAGAGATGAAGTGGTAACAGGGTTTTTCCCCATAACAGTTACTGGTGGCACCAGCCAACAAGCAGTGGAGGCGAGGTGCAGCCAGCCTGCTTCAGCCACTCCTTCTCTTGAGGATATAAATCCTCGGCAGGCTCCAGGGAGAGAATTCACCACTGTCATCCCCTGAGCATCTCGCTTTGCTAAGTGAGCCAGCAGGGAAGCGAGCAGGTTCGTACTGGAACTGTTTTGTGTTGGCAAAGTTGCAGGGTATTTTTTCCTTCAACAGAAGTGGTTTGTGTTTCACTTTGGCACTTTCCATCAAAGCAGTTGCATCAGAAAATTCCTGACCAGCTCTAATCTGCACCAGGGCAGCTGTGCTGTGGTCCCACTGCCACACAACATGGCTGGTGGTCACCCCAGCACTTCCCCATAGTAGGCAATGGGGAACACAGGCTGGCACCCTCCTGCTGGGGGGTCACTCATGCCACCAGCCAGGGCCCCCCACTCGGTCCCAGGGTATGGCCAACTGGTTTTGCTGCATGCATGGTATGGACATAAGGAATAAGCAGGTGCTTATTGCTGCTCTCTATCCACCCGTATGGCCACAAGAGCCCTATGACTCCACCCTCATTAGGGAAAAAACAGCCCTTAACTTTGTTCTTACATCATAAAGTGAGTTTCTCCAGAACAGCTGCTGCCAAAAGGAAGAAAGGGCAAAGAAGAGATTTTTAAAGACCATAAACCCAGGCAGTGGCAGCCCAGCAGTAAAGGAGCAGGGGGATGTGCCAGCAGAGGCTTCCCAGCAGCACCAGTGCTGGGCACGGCTGGGTCCCCGTGCAGGCACAGGCTCCACCTTGGTTTGCAATAATTGAACAGGAAGCTTGATCAAAAAATATCTTCTCGTTTTACAGCTTGCAAATCCCAAATAGGGTCTGCCAGCAGGTCTCTGCTGTAAACAGGACACCTCAGCACCTGCTGGAGGCTGGTAGGAAGGCCTGAAGAGCCACCCATAGGTGGAACAGGCTGCTCATTGGAAATGACTGCGCAGCTTACAGGAAAAGTCAACATCCCAATAATTTAACAAACCTAGTGATTTTCACCGATATTGACAAATAGGTGCATTTTTTAAACTCGACATGAGTTAGGTGCAAGCCTCTGTTTTACCATCTTCTTGCCATCCCTGCCCCAGGGAGCGGCAGCCACTGCCCAGTTTAACTTGCCAAACGGCAAACACGGGCCAGGGCTACAGGTGCTGCCAGCCAGGAGCTTGTGAAATCTCCAGGAGCTTGGATGCATGGAGGTGGCCAGGCAGGTCACAACTGTCACACTGGAGATCAAAGGTCAAGAAAAGAGATTTGCCCCAGATTGTGCCATGGGTCCAATTGTATTAATTATTATCAATCCTGTGCTGTGTGCAAGCAGACTTTTCAAAATGTTGGCTTTTTGCTACACTATATGTTTGTGCATTTTATTAAGACTAATTTGAAAGATTCAAAATGATGAATAAATTGCCACTCTGTTTGCTTTATCTGCTGTTGCAGCCTATGCCCAACAGATGTCACATATGAAATTCAAATTACATCTTCAAACAGAGCATGACTTGGTAATGAATAATTCAAGACATATATATTAGAATGCTGGTTTAAACAGTGTGTTTCTTAGCACAAGCAGTGTCAATGGAAAAATACTCACCTATTTATCTGGCCATTTTCCACCTCTGTGAAATCATTTGAATCGTTGCTGATGTTATCATCTTCGGGGACAGTCATATTCTGCAATTCAGTCAGTTCTAATCCAGCTTTGAAAGGCATCCTGGGTGAGGAACTGTACCGATCCAAGTGTTTCTCCAAATATTAGTGTTTGGTGGGTATCTGGTGAGTAAACTGCAGCCACAGTGTCAGCAACCTAAATAAAACACAAGAAGAAACCCCACGAGATGTATACCACCAACAGCAGGCAGCGTTACCGGAATAAACCAGTGAAATCTGGACAAGACGGACCATTCTCACCAACCAATTTTTATTGTTAGAAGGACCTCAGCTTATAACCTAAATGCGTTGCGGAACAGTAGTAACCTTATACTCCTTAATGAGATCAACTTCACTAACCTTACAAATTCACATGGTCCCACAACCTGCTGCTGAAGGGGATACTTGTATTTATAAACTAATAAGCAAATGAGTCCTATTTGTTTCAGGAAAAAAAGATTAACCATCTACAAATTAAGGAATAAAAATTATCGGATTGTCTAAGTCCCATTTTGGTATTTGGTATTTGTCTGCTGTATGTTCTCCATTCTGACTTAAAAATATCAAATATATTGTGTCCATGCTGTTGGTAAGTGGATGGAACAGAGTGAGAGAGTTGTCCCAGTACTGTTCTACTAACATCTGTATTCCAGGTATTTGAATATGCTAAGGGTTTTGGTAAAGAGGATGTGCGCAGGATGCTTTGCGTATGGTTAAGCTTATTCTGAACAAGGACAGAAAGAGAACAAACCAAATCCCTAAGCTCATGTATCACCGGAATAAAGAGTAATGTGTATCTAGTGTCCAGCGGTTATATGGAAATCAGGCGATCTCTCCTCTGATCAATGTGTTCCATAAATCACCAGGAACACCACCAAAGGCAGATCAGGCAAGCCTGCTACGGTGACGTATTTCCTCATCAGCAATGCAAATCAACTGGAAGACCAATATTTTCCAGAGTCTGACCACTCTCAGCTGCGCTACAACTCCAGCGTGGTGCTGAGGCAACAGGCTGTTCTTCACAACCAAGCTCCTGCACCACAACGCTGCCGGTTCCCATGTTGTGAATGAATTTCCTGCAATACTGCCAAACAGCTAATCACCCTGGGGTACATGGTGAGTGCTCAGATGCCAGATTAATCTGGGGATATCTTTCAATTCTCAGGGCAACCTCAAACCCATCAGACTGCTCACACGCAACCAAAGACGCAGGAGCATCCCTGGCTCTTGCAGGTATTATGTCAAGGCAGAGGGAAGTAGTTCACTTGTTCAGTTATGCTATCTGCCTGTTTCAAATTAAGTATACAGAACCCAATGCTTCTGGTTTATACCACATCCCCACCTCACAGAAAATGGCTTTGCAAACGAGCAGTTTTTTCCCTCAAACGCTTTCTCAGAAATGCAGTTTTAAAGTTTACATGCGCTCTTTAACATTTCCTCAAGAGCCCAAACTGGCCAAATTTCAGGTTTAAAAGCTAGCCTAGAGGCTTACAGTAAGGCAGGACTTACTCTTTTCTACTGAAGGAGTAACTAAGCACATGGTTACAGCAGCAGACGGGGGCTGGTCTAGCGTGGTGCGAGGATGGTGCTGGGGGGATGTGAGCTGGGACCTTTTCAACTCCTCTACAGAAGAGATTTCCACTACAGATTCCAGCGGAGCGACCGCTCGGGTATTAAAATGTCAGCACAACAGAAATAAAAAGGATCCAGGCTGCTGATAAATAAAAGCAGACTGGCAAGCAGAGGGTGGCCTTAGCAGTGACATTCTGGAACAGTCTTCCCAGAGGCTGCAGGGATAAAATAGTCTACCTATTTTGGAAGAGAAGCACAATCTTCTTATAAAAGGATAAAGCCACAGGAGATGGCGACTGCTGAGGTGGCAAGGACCAAGCCTGCTGAATCCTCAAGCGTTTTGTGACCATGAGTTCCTAAAATAAACAATTCCTTAATAGACCTGACAACCTCTGCACCGAGATCTGTATCCCCCGGCATTTAAACATCCGAGTAAAGGTTCCTCTGAGATCCAAGCAGAGAAGCTTTTCCTTTGGTCCCCCAGGAGCGTTTTCAGAACTCCCCTGACACTGCCTGTGCTTAATAAATTCCCCGTTAAGTGTTTCAAAAGCAGGTGCTGAAATGAGCCCTCCTGCGAGGTAAACAGCGTGCTGGAGAGCAGACTTCACAGCTCACTGATGTGCAGATCCTGCTTTGTCGTTCTGCCCCCCTGAAGCTGAAATGCTGCACGGCCGGACTGGCAGGAAAACGGCTCGCTGCTTTGTTCACAAGGAATCTTTGCAGTGCAAAAGTGACAACCTTCTTTTGTTTTAACCCAAACTCCGATCCCACAGAAAACTGACTCAATGAAGACTTTTTACAAGGGCAAGTAGTGACAGGACAAGGGGAGTGGCTTTGTACTTGAAGAGGGTAGATTTTGATTAGATATTAAGAAGAAATTCATTACGATTAGGATGGTGGAACGCTGGAAGACGTTACTCAATGAAGTTCTGGCTGTCCCATCCCTTGCAGGGCCCAAGGACAGGTTGGATGGGGCTTTGAGCAATCTGGTCTAGTGGAAGGCGTCCCTGCCCTTGGCAGGGGGTTGGAACTACATGATCTTTAAGGTCCCTTCCAATCCAGTCTATGGTTCTATACGACAGAGTGAAATGTTGGTGCTAGCAGTGCCAGACGAAGCATCAGCAACCATTCCATCAAATTCTGGGTTTCAGGCAGACAAGTTCCTCCTGAAGGAAACACGTCTTTCAATCTGCCTCAGGTTAAGTGATTTACTAAAAAACACTAACCAAAACCCTGAAATAACAACAAAAAATTGTTGAGTGAAATAATACATTTCCAAGCATAAGTAAAGCTGATCTGAGTGTCAAAACACGAGGAGGGTAAACAGAGAGAGTGGTGGGGCTTGCGACTGAAACTTTCACTGCCATGGCATGAACTCATTGCAAATCTTTGGCAAAAGACAACCAACTTGTCCTTAGCACCTCTATCTGTAACATTAAGATGATAATAGTGACAATAACACTCAGTTTGTGAAGTGCTTGCAGATTCAGAGGGAAAGGGTGATAGAAGTGTGATACCTGGAAAAAAACCCACTATGCAAATCTCTTTTATTTTTGCAAAGGTAGCTTTACCTTAAGATATACAGAGAGCAAACCCTTTGTCATGGCTCATCACACCAGGCCCCCTCCATAGTCAGTGGAGTACAGGTGGTCACACACATTTCATACCAAATTATCTCTTTTAAATTTCAAGTTTATGGGTGTGACAAATCTCAGGGTCTACATAAAATCTACAGCGCCAAAGGGTAGGTTCGTGTCAACCAGCTTGATTCCCTACAAGTGAAGCGTCCACTTCAAGATCATCATCTGGCCTTTACAGAGGAGCTTGGTGATGCCAGAGGGCAATCCGCCCTGGCCTTGCTCCCAAAAGGGAGCTTCCACATTGGGATAGCTGAGTTAAGGAAGTCACCATCTCAAGTGCAGGCACCGCTAATGCTGTGGGAAGGAAAATAAATTGCTTCAACTAATAAAGATTCATCATATGCTGATGCTGAGCTACACTGGAAGCAGCAAGGTAATACTTGTACTTTTAAGGCCTTTTCGTTCAAGAAATGTTGTGAAATAAATGAAAATAAAAATGCTGTGTTGGCAAAAGTTTCCAGCCTGAGCTTTATTCCTAATTCACATTGAAAGGAAGCAAATAATCATCTGAGGAGTGACTGCAACAATCCCAATCACTCCCAGTCACTGTGCCTACTACTCTGCCCAGCCTTAAACCTCCCAAAATGAAAACTTCCAGAGACCTGCCATCAAACCTTTCCCTCCACACACATAAACAGTAAATGAACAAGAATTTTGCTCTTACTTCAAACATTTCTACTTGGATGGGCGAATATTCCTTCCTGAAGTAGGGATCACCCTGAGAGAAAACCAGGAAAGCACTAGTGATCCTTCCAAAGGAACCTCAAAGGTCTGTGTTTGGTAGCTGATCCAGCCCCTCTGTTTAGTAAAAAAAACACTGCTCTGGCCTAGGAGCTTGGCTTTAAACATCCCATGACATGTCTTGTAAAACCCATTATGGATAATTTATTCGTTGTGTGCTCCTTACGGAATATGGGAAAGATCACGACTCGTCACAGACTTCAGAAGGAGGACTGTGCGATGACACAAGAAGATAAAAAGAGTTTCTTTTTCTCAAGGACATTGAGACCTTCACGAGCCATTAAAACACATTCCAAGAACTGGAGTAATTTTCTCTGTTGCTGACTGAAACATCAACAAAAGCAATAAATCTCTGCAACTTCAGTTTTCTGGACTGTTAAAATTCTACACCAGCAGTTTAAGGGGCTCAAAAAGTTTGTATTCAAGGAAACACAGCAATACAGACAATCTAACTTCGTGTTTTCTGCTGGCTCAAGCACAAATCCTTTCTGGGCAGTACCCAGAAGAGGTGTAATCTCAGCAAACACTTTGCTAGAAGTTGTGTTTTTAATAGCAACATCATCACTCCTGGTGGTAATGGTGATGGCTTAATTCACAGGCCAGCGTTTTTCATATCCTGTAAATGATATCATTTAAAAAGTGCCATATGAAGACACGTGGCTGCCCAAAAGCTGACCCAGTATGTGAGAGGCATCTGGATAAGTGCTTGGGTTGGACACCATCTCACCTGTCTCTGGGCATGCTTTTTGTCACGTGCCCTTGCACACTCACCACGCATTTCATTCACTGTGTGCTTTCTGCAGTCGAACAGTCTTGGGGATGGCAAATATCCAAGATACACTATGCAATTTTAACTATGGAATTCAAGATAATTTGCTTGAAAGTTGAAATATGACTCAACTTTTATCTCCAGGGGAGTATTGCCAAGAATTCCTCCTGGTCTGTTACGAGTCATCAGAATCCAGCGCTTGAGTTTCACACAAGCTGATTTTATTCCTGCACAGCCTGAGATGTGCTATATCTTTCTTTGCTCGTACTCTTGAAAGTTCTCCCAAAGAAGAGCAATATGACCAGTAAGACACTATGGACATAAATAATGAAACACTGAGCCTGAAACTCTGTGTACAGACTATTCACTTAAACGATAAAAAGCAATAATAGGCTTTATATGTAACAGTATCACGTTGGAGGCGGGGAAGCCACTACCTACTTTTTGTTCAGCATTTAGTGACACCTGACATCTGGAACGTAAAGCTCCCCATCTACAGGAAGGACAAAATGGAGAGATTAGAGAAGAGCCACTGAGATAACAAAAAGCTTGGAAATTAAAGACTGACTCACATCCCTTGAGCAAACATCTGCAGTGTTTGAAATGTCATTGCCTCCAGCTCCTCGGTGCTGTCCCTCTGCAGCAGCCTGCAGCCGACTGATGGTAAAAGGAAGTGGTGGAAGGAAGCGGATGCACCCTGGCCCCACAGCCACCGGTGGGCTTGAGGGGATCATGGGGAGCCACTGAGGTGCTGGCATGCGCCCATGCTGCCCACTGGCGGCGTGGGCCTTCCAGCTGCTGCAGCTGCGTGCTTGGTGGCTGCAAGCCATTTACTGTTCATTTCCAGGCTCCTCACACGTAACCCCCATGGGATGGAAACAGTAAAGAGATAAGGGGGGAACAACCAAGTGACAGAAGTCTTGAGAAGAAAGCTTAGAAAAGGATGCTGTGAAAAATAAGCCATGAGCACAAATTCTCAACCTTTCTCTAGGTACTGTGTGACCTTGCACTGCAACAGGAAAAATGCTCTGCCCCATTGCCCTCCATCCACGCTGCCCTTCCATGCTGCCATAAAGAAAGGGAAGACAGTCCCAAATTAAGACTCAACGGGGTACTCAGATGATCAAAGGCAGGCAAATAAGAAATCATAAAATCCCAGCCTGATTCACCCAGTGATTCATTACTTTAGGCAAAACACTTAAAGATGAGCCATAAAGGAAAATGGTTTTAAGTACATTTTTGTTTTGAGCCCATCCCAGTCAATTTAGGGAAGGCATCTGGCACAGGAATATAGTCACATTTTTTCCTAATTATGTTTCTCTGTGAAATCCTCTCAACAGTCTTGGTTTGCTGAAGAGATCCCGGAACACAGAGCCACAAACGAACAAACTCTGGTCTTCCACGGAAAGTGGAAGTCAGGCTTATGGGTTACAGCAATGGAACAGACTGTCCAGATGTGTATGGGCTAAATAACAGCTCTGAAACCCTTATTTAAGACAAAGTTTGTACTACAGGACGAAGAACCCTTTGCACAAGTTCATATGTAACTCACTTCTCCTGCCCCAGGTTACAAGTAATTTCTTTGCTTCAGGTTTCTTGACTGTAAGAGACTCAGAGTGATATTTACCTGATAAACTTACACAAATATTATGAGAGTTAATTGCAAAAGGGCCCTGAAACACTTTCAACATGGAAAAGCTGCCATTTTTCCCAAGATTGGCTGCTCAAATTCCTTGGACTGGTCACAGCAATAAATACCTATCTGAAAGGATATGGAATTCTGGCTTAGAATATTTAAATATTGCCAAAACATCTCTTTTGCCTTCACAATACACACTTTCAAAGCAGTAGTTATTGTCAGACTATGTTCTAAGCATGTTTCTACAGGAATGGGCAAGCTGAGAAGAAGACTGGGGAGAGCACGGAAGGAAGGATAGTCCCAGTTCTGCTCAGTCACCACTCTTCCCCTGGTAAAGAACAAACCCCAAAAGCAGAAAACACCAAGGAAATGTAGAACAGAGACCCAGGATGAGCATCCTGCAAGCAGAGCAGCTGAGAGAACCTTGATCCCCCTTTCCATCCTTTAAAACCCTTGTAAAAAGCAGGATTTGAACCTGAAGGACAATGGATCCTCCATGTTCTATGGCAGCCTGCGGAAAGCCTTGAACAACTCAGAGCATAATCCTCTGCACAGGGGTATGTGGAGTATGGTGCTCGCTGTCAACAGTCTCCTGTCCTCACCTGGGCCACAGAGCCTCCTTGGTCCAACCACAGCACAAACAGTCTCAAGCGACAAGGCAGAGTATGCTGCAGCATGCTTCAGTGAAGTGCTCTCCCTATGGTGCCTCTCCAAGAGAAAAAAAGCCTTCCAAAAAGGCAAAGTCAAATAGGAGTCATTCTAGACGACAGTGAAGCAGATCCCATTTTAGTCGGTGAATTTCCACTGAGCCGCGGCAGAAGGCCTCTGCTCACTAGCAATATGGCAATTCCCAGATTTCAGACAGGTTTTGCCAGGGGATTTCGGCACAAATTCAGGGGGGCTCCAACCCTGGAAAGGGCAGTTATTGACATTCTGTGTCCCTCAGCAACAGTTGGAATTTCCTTTTACAGGCTTTTTAAACGAAGTTGGTGCTTTGGTGGCAAGTGAAGTAAGTTAGATGGAAGGATGCTTTCTTTCTCCCCCTGTAGCTGTTTTTACTTCTGATTTAAGACACTTAAGACTCAGAATGTCTTTTTCTATTGCCCTTCCAGAATGTATTTTCTCTATCAACAGGGATCTTTTTCTAATACTTTACTTTTAGAACAACGGCTGTTCCGTGTTATTTTGCCTTTCAAGCACAGGCAAAACCCAAACAAACCTAACAGTGAATGAAGCACCACAAAGCACAGGTTACTACTATTAAGAATAGAGGTTAGCAGAAATGCCTCAAAGCAGTCCATGAATAGCTGAAGGACATGTGCGTGTAAGCACAAGCAGATCGTAGCCTCGCCTTCCATAAAACCAGCTGCCAAACACGGGGTTTATTTGGGTCCTCCCAATGTCACGTAAAGAAAGCACGGGTTTACACATGTCCTCCTCTCACAAGGACGTACATCTTTGCTACAGGTTGTACTACAAACTGCAAAACAGAGGGTACAAGCCCTCGGCCAGAAAGCAAGCTGGGCGCATGTACACGTGAGCGAATGCCTCCCCAGGCACCCGAATCTGCGCCTTTTTGTTCTCGCCTTCGGCTCACCAAAACCGGGCAGCTCAGCTGCTACTATGCGTTTACGGGCAAACGCACACACACGCAGACACACGAGGCAGACAGACAGACAGACAGACACACACGCCTGCGCGCCGTGGGCCCAGCCTGCATTTTCTGAATACCGTAGAACTTCCCCTGCCCCTACGGCAGCGCTCGATTGCAGCGGGAGGCAGGATCGTTTCTCAGCGAGCCAGGGCTGCGCCCGCGGCCGCACGTCTTGCAGGGGCTGCGGCACACGCGGTCCGGCGCTCGCACCGCGTTTATTACTATCATTGTATCTCGGCGCTGCCACCGAAAGCCCGAAGCTGCCGGCTGCCGTGGCTTGCGCTTTGCCTTTGGGTTTTCCAGCCGCAGCCCTTGGCTACGGCAGCATCCCTGCGGGCCCCCAAATCCTCCGCCGCGGCGAGATGCCGCATGGCCGGCGCCGTCCCGCCGCCCGCTGCCGCCCCGCCGCAACGATGCCGCTGCGCGACCCATCCCGTCCGGTCGCGTTCCCTCCCCGTCCCGCTGCGCGCATTTTCAGGGTTGAAACAGGTAGCGCCCGGGGGCTCGGAAGCACATTTTAGGGGGCTGGGGGACACACGATACTGCGCATACGGCGGAGACAAAGCGCGGCCGCAGCGGGCTCGGTCGGCGCTGCGCGGCCGCGGCGCGCAGACAAAGGCTGCGCGGGGAGCCGCGGCCCCGTTCCCCCCCTCCGATTGCATCAGCTGCTTCTTACCTTCCTCTGGAGCCGCGGGGATCCCCCGAGGAATAATCCACCCTCTCGGCAGGAGCCGGCCGGAGAGCCCGGCAAATAATTTCAGTGATAAGAATAAAGTGAAATAAAAAAAAAAATATATATATATAAAAATTAAGGAAAAAGGGCCGAGGACGAGGGGAAATTAAACTGGCGAAACGGAGACAGCGAGGAGGATGCGGCTCCTCCTCCCGCCGCGGGTGTGTGCATGTGGAGGTGGGCAGACGGGCAGGCGGGAGCATGCGGGGCGCGCCGCCGTGCTGGGGCCGCGGCTGGGGCCGCCCGGTGCCCCTCGGGGCACAGAGCCCCACGGAGCCTCCTCCGTACGGCCTCCCGGTCGGAGGTGGCCCGGCAGGGGACCCCCGGCTCCCGCCGCTGCCCGGTTCAGCACCTTTTATCGCAACCAGGGGTTTACTCGTTTTACAACAAACCCACCATTTTTCTGTCTCTCTTTATGCCACGGCTTGCCCACGGGAGAACCCGTCCTGGCAGACGGGCCGCATTTTGGTGACGTTTCCCCAGAAATGGCCACGGAAAGTCTGGCATCATCATGTTACCCAATTTCCTGTGTCGTCATTCAGAATCTATGCTGAAAATGCTGCCATTTGCGCGGGAGGTCACAGCGTTTCCAGCTGGGGCACGATGCGCTTTTCAGATACAAAGGGGGGGGGTTGATGCACAGGTGTTTTGCTGCAGCTTGTTATTTCCACGCTGATCTCTAGAAAGCATTGTATGAGCTTCTTGGCTTGGAAAAGACCCCAACTTATTAAGAGCAAACCAGAAGCAAGATGGCATTGCAGCTGACAATTGGAGACCACAGTCCTTGGTTCCACCCCACACAATGCATAACTAGTATGGGGTATCACAAGAGTGAGGATGCTGGAGTGTGCAGGCCTGGGGGCAGTTTGCCTGGCCATCCACTGGGTGGGAATGGCTGCTGGGAAGCTCTCGTAGTAACTCTGCCGCCAGCTTCTTGAGGTGTTTGCTCCCTAAGTTCCCCTACTGAGTCTCCTAAATGTCAGGTCAAAAAGGCAGATGACACACATGAAGAGCTGTGGTTTTCAAATTACCATCTTTGCATGCACAAGATTCCTGTTTTGGTGCTTGTACCGCCTTTTCCTTTTTGCTAGGGTAATTCTTCTAATGTGAAGCACTGTGCAAACAGTAATTTAATTATACCCTTACACCCTGCTAGGAATAGAGCCATATCATCCCAGTATGAGAGTGAAGCCATGGGTAGAGCTAGCTGCCCAAGGTCGTTAAGCCACTTCCTTCTGTGAATAAACCTTGCTGGGCCTCATGCCAGTGCCATGCGCAGCCCCACAGACATTTCAGATGGACACAGGATGTGGAGTTGGATTCCAAGGCAGGAGCTTGACTCCCCATCCAGCCCCATGTGCAGGGCATCATGCCCCAAAGCAGAAAAGAAAGTATTTGCAATTCACTTCTACTTGATTAGACTTATCTGTGGGAGGGAATGTGCCCTCAGTGAGTTTTCCAATAATGCAAGCTGTGTGGTGCGGTCGACATGCTGTAGGGAAGGGATGCCATCCAGAAGGACTTGACACACTTGTGAGGTGGGCCAATGCCAGCCTCATGGAGTTCAGCAAGGCCAAGTGCAAGGTCCTATACCTGGGTTGGGCAATCCCAGGGGTTTTGGTTGATGAAAAACTGAACATGAGCCATCAGTGTGTACTCGCAGTCCAGAAACCAGCCGTATCCTGGGTTGCATCAAAAGGAGCGTGACCAGCAGGTCGAGGGAGGTGATCCTGCCCCTCTGCTCTGCTCTCCTGAGACCTCACTTGGAGTATTGGTGTTCAGGATAAAAAGGACATGGAACTGTTGGAACAAGTGCAGAGGAGGGCCACGAGGATGATCAGGGGACTGGAGCACCTCCTGTATGAATACAGGCTGAGAAAGTTGGGGCTGTTCAGCCTGCAGAAGAGAAGGCTGCATGGAGACCTCATAGCAGCCTTCCAGTATCTGAAGGGGGGCTATAGGGATGCTGGGGAGAGACTTTTCATTAGAGACTGTAGTGATAGGACAATGGGTAATGGGTTTTAAACAGGGGAAATTTAGATTGGATATAAGGAAGAGCTTCTTTACTATGAGCGTGGTGAGGCACTTTAATGGGTTACCCAAGGAAGTTGTGAATGCTTCATCTGTGGTAGTGTTCAAGGCAAGGTTGGACAGTGTCTTGGGTGACATGGTTTAGTGAGGCGTGTCCCTGCCCCTGGCAGGGGGGTTGGAACTAGATGATCTTAAGGTCCTTTCCAACCCAAACCATTCTGTGATTCTATGTTTTCTCTTAAACTGTCTATCAACCTTCCCCCAGATTACTAAATAAAGCGTGTAATGCAGTGCATGTGGTCAGATGATACTGTTGTAGGGAATAAGAAGAAATTGTTTTGTGTCTTTAAAACAAAACATGTCAGGCTGACTGACAGGTGAATGGTTATTGATTTAACACATTCTGTTACCACTATTCATTTCACCTCTGCTAAGATAGGCCTTTCCTACCTTACAGATAATTTGATTCTGACCTTGTCATGCACATTCTTAAAACCAAGGTAATTATTTTTATAGAATTTGGGGAAAAAAGATTAAATAAATTAGCATATGTTAACACAGCTCCACAAAAAGAATAGCACTTCTTGGAAATATTTGAGTTTGCACCTTTGGTGTTTCAGCTTTCTCCACTATCCCTCTCAATATCTGTCTGATTTTTTAGCACCGTTGGTTCTGTTTGCCATGTTATCCTATGAAACCTTGAATGCTTGTGGCCAGCATCTTCTAGTTTTTATGATTTCTTGTAAGTTTACCTTATTTACTCCTCCTAGGCCTTACTCTTTATCCTCTTCACTTACAATCTCATTCCTTTATCTAATGTAACAAAGATTCAGGAATTTGCTTTTGCATTTCAGGTCCATCATTTTTCTTGTTCTTATCTGTCTAGAGCTGGCAAGTTCTCTTCTTGGATGCCTTCCAATGCACTTTTTTCTAGTCAAAATGAATCCTCTTTCCTCTGAAACAGCCCTGTGCCTTTCTCTGTTTGTGGTAACACCATTCCCGTCCTTCTTTTGTTCAGACTTGCAACTTCCAAATGTTCTTTAGCTTATATTCCAGCTGCCGAAAATGTATCCACAGCCATATTCATTTTCAGAACTACACTCTGAAGTGCAATGTTCTTCCAGCGTCTGTAACATTCCCTTCTCAACTGCCCTTCAAAATGTTATGTTTATTGACTAACTTGCACTGTCTGATGGAAACTGCAGGTATGCATCAAAAAAATGTGCCTACATAACAAAAGTGAACTTCAATCAAAAGGCACCAAATACTTGTTTGTTTGACTAAATTATCGTGTGTGTGAGCATGTGGCACGCTCCTGCATGCACAGTTTCTGAATGGTGTTAGGTTTGGGGGGCACTTTATTGGAAGTGGGGCTTGGTTGGCTTGACTGTTGTCTTTTGCTTCCAAATCTCAGTGAAGCCTATGAGAGATTCCAAGCACAAGTCTTGCACCTGGCATGAAGCTGAGGACAGGGTCATTAAATTTGGATGATTACCCGCTCAGATATTTTACCCTTGGGCAAATATGTGGCTACAGCCCAGGGGAAAGCAGTCTCTGCAGTCAGAGGTAGCTGTGCCTGCGGTGGGGGGATTCATGGCTGACGTGACAAGCCTGACAAGAGGAACTGGAGGTGCTCAGAGTTCTCTTCACCTCTATTTTAGTACATCCGTCACTGGCATGTTTGAACTTACGTGTTAGTGCTTGTGTGAAGAGAGGGGAATAAAAGAGAGCAGGAGCGGAAAGCCAGCTGAAGGAGAAAAAAACCTGTGTTTTGCAGAAAAGATTCTTGCTGCCAGAGAGTGACCTTGAGCATCTTTGAAGTCTCTGACAGCCCTTCAAAAATGGCCAAGAGTGATGAGAAAGCACTGGGTGTAGGCAATGGCTATTTTTGCACCTCAGTGCTACATCTAAATCTTGTCCTAGTTGAACTACAATGCCAGGACAAATGCACACAGATTTTGGGGCTGTTTTTTTCCCCTGGTTTTGTTTTTCGGAAAGAAGACTTTGCATCCCTTTGCTGCATAGGGCCTGCTAGCTTAGGTTTGATAAGGCAGTGCCTAACCTATGGGGCTGCTCACAGGAGGGGGCAGTACCGGTCCTTTTTTAGGAAGCGGTTAGTGAGATTCTCTTCCCACCAAGGCTTCTCAGAGACTGGGGGCTCAAGAAGTGTTGCGCTTGTTTTGCAAGCAGGAACACCGTGCTGGTGCCTACTTGGGCTCAGGGTGGTTCAGGCCCCACAGAGGTGGATGGAGTCTTCCAGGGTGGTGCCATGAGCTATTGCATTGCCCAATGCAACTTACTTTGTGGAAACAGAGTAAAAAATTCAACAAGTATCTATGGTTTCTCTAGTCTGCCGTGCCACCATTTGCTATCGGACAATAATAAAGGCTTATTGGAAATCTACTGCCATGTTAAAAGCCTGCTGCTGCTAGCAGAGTCCTGATGTTCATTCTGTGACACTAGCTGAGGATATTTTGCCTAGCAGCTGAGCAAGAAGAAACATCACTGAGTACAATGCATAATGTATGATGTGTACATGACTGGTCTTGCACGGTACTCTGAATAGAACTGCCCACACTTGTCACAGATTTCATGAACACTGATAGCAGTAACTGTGTTTAAACATGTGTTCGGCTGCCTCCAACTCTGCATGTTGAGACAATTGGTTCTTGAGGGCTGCGAAATCCTGCATGCATGTCTGTGACTCTGTGATCATGAGATGTTATCATTTGTTAGTTTCCTGGCCAAAGTGTGGTGCACAACTATGATGACTAATACTGGTTTAATAGGAGGAGTTCTCCTCTGCTCTTCCTCTTTAGATTCAGAATTCATGCAATGAACCAGGTAGTTGTGCCCTTTCTCCTTACCTTCTGATCATCTGCTCTCTTTTCTTCAGTCAGAACAACTGTTTTGCTGGAATACGAAGGTTTCAGACTTCCTGCATGAGGCTAAGGAAATAGCAGTGACTAAAAGAAGATGATTTGCAAGTGTGATAGATGCCTGTGGTGATGACAAAAGCTTCATTTAAACACACTTTAGAAGTATGTGTAACAAAGTGCTCTTTTGTTTAATTGCTTTTAAGGCATTGCTGTTACCATCAGTTTATAGTGTTATAGATCAATTTATGTGGTCTGAGTAGACCATACAACTTTAATCTTTCTAAAATGAGTAAATTCAGGCTTTGTCATAACCATGGTGCAGAGTTGTGTTGCAACACAGAGAAGATCCTCTCTCCTTCTCCCCAGAAAAGGATATTTTTTGCCATTCCATTTGTATAGAGTAATTTTAGAGGCTTGCTCAGTGTTTTGAAACATAGTACCTGTTACGTCGGGTTGCCAGAAATTGTCCTGGCATCTTGCAACTCCTACTCCCAGCACAAGCTATAGCTATGGAAGATGGGAAGTGTCTATGAACATGAAATAATTGATAACTTTTGTGAATTGAATTATACTGAAGATAATTTATTTAATTCTGGACTGGCCTGCTAGTGCAGAGCCCAGTAATTGAATTATCCTCTGTTAAACCAGATAGATTGATACATATATAAAAGAAAATAATATGAAAGTTTAATTCACAGTTTGGGTGACAAATATTATATATCTAAATCCATAATATTAACTAGAAGCATTCAAAGTTGAGATGAGCGACTCTCACTGCTGCTTAAATCTGTGGGAGTTGAGGAAACTCAGTACCTCTAAAGATCAATGTGCTCATTCACCTGACTGTATATGAAATTAGATGCCAACCTGCAAATATCCAGCTTACACGTACTGACCTTATTGTAATCCAACAATAATATATCCTGGAGGAGAAGTGGAATCATGAAGGGGGCCTATAAGGATACTGGGGAGGGACTCTTCATTAGAGACTGTAGTGATAGGACAAGGGGTAACGGGTTCAAACTTAAACAGAGGAAGTTTAGATTGGATATGAAGAAGAAGTTCTTTACTGTAAGAGTGGTGAGGCAGTGGAATGGGTTGCTCAGGGAAGTTGTGAATGCTCCATCTCTGGCGGTGTTTGAGGCCAGGTTGGACAAAGCCTTGGGTGATATGGTTTAGTGTGAGGTGTCCCTGCCTGTGGCAGTGGGGTTGGAACTAGATGATCTTAAGGTCCTTTCCAACCCTAACCTATGATTCTATGAAACATCATGAAATGAGTGAATTCTAAATAATGAGTGAATCCTTATTTTTGACAATTCCCATCTAATAAGTTGGCATAAGCTTGTCAGGATGGTGGTAAAATTATGAACTCTGTAAATCACCCTGGGAAACAACCAACCAGTAAAGATTAGCTTTACAAGAAGTTCATACTCAAGAGCCAGAGGACTGGGTTAAAATGAATTCCTTTAAGGACATCTTGATGGTTAATATTTTTTGACAGAATAAACCAAAGTAAGGCTATTGACATGCCCAAGCGCACCTTGGGAAGCATGGCTGAAATACAGCAGAAATAATAAGCTTATTTAAAAGCTGAGGTTGTTAACAGATCTGTAAGGCTGGGCAGGTGCCTCACGTGGGGCCCAGTACCCATCCCATTGTTCCTCTGGTATTTACATTAGCTTTTGCCATTCTTTAAAATGCAAACAAATTCCATTTTCATTAAACCTAAATGAAATCAGCGAAAGCAAAATTTAATCCATAATTTACAAGGTTGTGGGTATTGTGTATTCTGTGGAAGCCCTTCCCTAGAGACTGTGACAGTGCTGTAGGCCAAAGCAGTGCTCTGTGCCTGCATGTTCCTTGGTTATTAAATGTGCATGCATTTAATAATGTGTTTATGGAGGAGTCAAGTTCTGTAGAAAAACCATTCAACTGATAAAATTAAGCTAACTGGAACCTCATGTTATAAATATAGCAAAGCTTCCCAATCTGCTCGAGACAGGGAAGTCGCCAGCACTGCCGGTGTGGCTGCTTCCCCCCCCCAGCGCGGGTCTGGCCAACAGCAGTCACACCTCCCTGACATGTTATTGAGCTCAAGCTGCAAATAAGGGAAAAAGCTAAATAGCAGACAAAAATGTCAAAGTGTACAGCTCTACCAGCAGTCATGCTTGAAAGTATTCTGAGGTACCGGTGCAGTAACCTATTTCTTTCTACGGTTTTGGGCTTCATATAGCAGCTGTCATTACAGTGATGAAGAGATTAGATCTGCTCTCTTGCCTAATTACAGGACTAGAAATGGCATGCATTCCTGCAATCTAGTTAAGTGCTCTATATCTGAATCCTCTGATTTCAGGGATAGTCTCTGGGAAATTATCTTTAGAGAACATAATTATTTTTTAACGTGCACTTGATTGAAGTAAGGAGTCTATCATATTACAGAATTATTGATTGTGTAAGTACTTTGAACTTACACAGTGGTTTTCACCTCAGAATCTCCTAGTATTTTGCTACAAGCGGTATTATTAGTCCCATTGCAGATTGCAAATTTGGAGGAAAAATCAGAGAATACTTTATTTATTTGGGATTCCCATCAAATGGTGGAACAAGACGAGTTAGTTCAAGTCTACCTCTCCTTTCCTTTAATGCCCTTGGGGGGATCCTACAAGCAAAGACCTTTTGTTGCTTTCCTCTAAGATGGAAGACTTCCATGCAGGCTGTAGTACTATAGATTTTGAGTACAAAATGACCCAGCCTCCAGTTGGATACAGCACCTGCAAGTTTTCTTTCCCAGAGCAGCTCCCCTCTCTTTGTTCAATAACCAGAAAGTTCTATGTGGTCACATTAATGATATGAGCACAGTATTAGAAAAGAAAAGACATCTTAAAAGACTTTATGTGTCTGCCTTAATTGTCAGTATATGCCTCTATGGAGGTAGGTCTGCCTTCATGCCAGCTCCTGACATCTTTGGAGATGGAAAGCTGAACCTGCTCCCTAACAGCATCTGTTTTATTGTCTTGCAGCAGCTGTATGTTGGGTCACCTAAAATGGGTTGCAGAGGGCTTTACAGCACTCTCCTGTCTGAGCTTACATCCCTATAGCATTCCCTATATACTTGTGTAATCAGAAGTTGAACATCCAGTGAGCAGCACCTGCCTTGTCCTACAGCCTCTTGTGATAATCAGAGGTTAGCAGGAGATGCTGTTCACTTAGCAGTGCATACAACTAGCTGTGTACACTCTTACAGCAAACACGATAATGATTATCACTGGAAAATATACAAATCAAACATTGATACAGTCCCTTACACCGGAAAAAGGATTTGGTAGTTTTAATTCCCACTGCTTGCTCTCATCTACAAGTACCTCCTGTTTTTCCATCTGTTTCACACTGCTTAGTCAGAAGATGAAGAAAACAGGTAACATTTTAAGAAAACTGTGTCAGAGGAAAAGTATATTAAAATTTCTAAGGTTCATGTAAAAGTCTGAAAGTTGGTTTAAAAGAAATTATCCTGAAGAAAGGGATAGTAGAAGAAATTCTTACAAGGCTGGAATGCAACACGTTTTACCAATAGACCTGGTGTCTAAAACTCTGGGTGACCAGAAGGCAGAAGATCATAGAATCACAGAATTGTAGAATAGTTAGGGTTGGAAAGGACCTTAAGATCATCTAGTTCCAACCCCCCTGCCACAGGCAGGGACACCTCACACTAAACCATGTCACCCAAGGCTATGTCCAACCTGGCCTCGAGCACCGCCAGCGATGGAGCATTCACAACTTGGGCAACCCATTCCAGTGCCTCACTACCCTTACAGGAAAGAATTTCTTCCTTATATCCAATCTAAATTTCCCCTGTTTAAGTTTGAACCTGTTACCCCTTGTCCTATCACCATAGTCTCTAATGAAGAGTCCCTCCCCAGTATCCTTATAGGCCACCTTCAGATATTGGAAAGCTGCTATGAGATCTCCACACAGTCTTCTCTTCTCCAGGCTGAACAGCCCCAACTTTCTCAGCCTGTGTTCATACAGGAGGTGCTCCAGTCCCCTGATCGTCCTCATGGCCCTCCTCTGGACTTGTTCCAACACTTCCATACCCTTTTTATGTTGAGAATGCAAGAACTGCACACAATACTCCAAGTGAGGTCTCAGGAGAGCAGAGCAGAGGGGCAGGATCACCCCCCTTGACCTGCTGGTCACGCTCCTTTTGATGCAGCCCAGGATGCGGTTGGCTTTCTGGGCTGCAAGCACACACTGAAGCCGGCTCATGTTCATTTTCTCATCGACCAACACACCCAAGTCCTTCTCTGCAGGGCTGCTCTGAATCTCTTCCCTGCCCAACCTGTAGCTGTGCCTGGGATTGCTCCGACCCAGGAGTAGGACCTTGCACTTGGCATGGTTAAACTTCATCAGGTTGGCATCAGCCCACCTCACAAGCGTGTCAAGGTCCCTCTGGACGGCATTCCTTCCCTCCAGCGTATCAGCCGAACCACACAGCTGGGTGTCATCGGCAAACTTGCTGAGGGCGCACTCAATCCCACTGTCCATGTCACTGACAAAGATGTTGAACAAGACTGGTCCCAACACCGATCCCTGAGGGACACCACTCGTTACTGGTCTCCAGCTGGACATTGGGCCATTGAGCACAACTCTTTGCATGCAGCCATCCAGCCAGTTCTTTATCCACCGAGTGGTCCACCTATCAAATTGATGTCTCTCCAACTTAGAGACAAGGATGTCATGTGAGACAGTGTCAAACGCTTTGCACAAGTCCAGGTAGATGACATCAACTGCTGTACCCCTGTCCATCAGTTCCGTCGCCCCATCATAGAAAGCCACCAGATTGGTCAGGCAGGATGTCCCCTTAGTGAAGCCATGCTGGCTGTCACCAACCACCTTGTTGTTTTTCATATATATTTATATATATTGCAATATATAATATAATAATACATAATATAATAATATAATATATTATATATATTTAGATATATTGCAATATGTAATATATAAAAATTTGCATATATTTCTATTTTACAGCTAAAATTTACATATACATATAGTGCATATTATATGTTGGTAGATGTCTACACAATATTGCTATTGCAATAAATAATACATAATCCTGCAAATGGATTTAGAACTTCTAACTGACTCATGAACTTGCTTGTAGTTTGTTAGAGTGTTCTTAGTCCAAAATGGCCATTAGAAAATGCTGTCTTCCTAAAGCCTTGCCTTGGCAGCAAATCACAGCCTGATCCTGCAAATTTTGTGCATTCAGGTACTGAAGATGCATTGGAAATGTTGTTTAGGACTAGTGTATGTGAAGCTGCTTGACCTGACATGGTTTTAGCATTGCCATCATGGCCTAATGCAGTTGTAAAAGGAGGAAGTAAGTGCATTTTGTAAATGCGTTCTGAAATATTCATGCTTACTGCAGTTGCTACCTGGTGCAGGTTGCAGATGCATCTGTAAAAGATCGTAATCTACAGATGATGTTTTCAGAAAGAGTTCTGGTGCCAGTTTCACAGTGTCCATCACTCAGATTCACTCCCTGTGTCGGGGGGCTGCAGGAAGTCGTGTCTTCGGCAATCTCAGGCACTGTTGAGGCTTATTGGAAATTCCTTGAAGTCAATGAAGGTACGTAAAACACAGCCTGTTCTGAAGCCCTTTCCCAAATCTGATCTACAATGTTATGTCCAGGATGTAATGATGTAAATAATTGTGCAGAAGTTACAAAGGTCCATGCGGAAGAAGCAGCCTGGGGAAGAGCATACCTCCCTCATAGGCTGTGGTTGCACAGGTATATCCTTTGCTTTGAGCCAGGCCACACATCCAGGTTAAGAACAACACCTTCCCTTGACCAAGCTTTGAGCTCAGGTCAGTTCACGGGAAGGCCAGTGCAGAGGCAGAAACAGGCATGAAGTGCACCGGCTTTGCTTCTCTGAAGCCTGAGCTAGCATTTTTGACCCACATGAAGTTGTCGTAGAAGAACTTGTCTGGGACCGGCCAACTTCCCACTTGTTGGACAAGACACTTTTTCTCCCACCCTTTCATGTCCCCTTCCCAGACTGTGTGCTCAAGAGTCCCCGCTGTACTGCTGTTTCTCTTCTGCAGAGCAGGTCCCTTTCCAGGACCTAGGCAGTATCAGTGAGAGCACACCAACATGAGGTGGCAGGGGCAGGACTGGGATGACTGGAATCAGAGCAGGGTCACAGATTTGTGAGAGCTGCCTGAAAATACAGGGGAAGGGGCTGACAACGCAAACCTCCCGTAAGCCTGAGAGAGGATGCTTTATATGCCAGCCTGGCATATATGTTCCAGCTCCCAGGAGCAAGGAGCACAGCCCTACAGGATCTGCTCAGCTCCCCAGGTTATAAAACTGCATTTATTCCTGCATTCCAGGTAAATGGAACAGTTACGCAATTTTCCAGCACTTTTTGGTGTTTTAACTAAGGTATGTGGTTTAGTGCAGAGGTGAGAGATGTGAAAAACCTGGGCGTTGAGAGGCAGATCCACAGCAGTGACACCCAAAAATCTGAGCTCAGCCACAGGCTCCCCTCCTCTCTTCTTGGCTGAGACAGTACAAATCCAGCCCCACAACTGTCCTCAAACCACCTAATGCTAGGAGCACACCTGGCATATGGAATGACAAGATTTTGATAGTGGTTTTAAGAGACCCAAATCAGAACCTTAAGTGCAAAAGCGATCAGACTTTGGGGCATGCCCATGGCCTGCAGGGAGAAAAACCCAAACAAACCCAGTGGCCTGTGCTACAGGGAACTGGTAAACTAAAAATATGGTAAATGAGAACTTGTTTCACTTGCATAGTTCTGTTTGAAAATGCTGTGGGTTTAACCAGCAGAGTGACATAACAAATTGCCGGGAGCCTGACCCCTCTCACGGTAAATATTCAGCATGCATAGAGGCAGCGTCCACAAACGAACAAGAAGCTCTCAAAGCTCACAGCACTATACAATTATTACAATCTGAGCATTTTTTAAGCAGAGCAAATATTTGCTTTCAATTTCAGGGCTAGCTGTTGCTGACGACACCCACAGCCTCTCTGGGTACAAGCATTCACTTGCTCCTTGTTTGCCTTCTGGTCTTTATGCAGGAGGTGGGTTCGGTGCCAGTGTGTAGTATGTGTTTGCTTTTCTCTGACGTTCAGCTAGTTTGAAATGGCTACTGATGCTTTCCATTTAATTTCTGGTGTGGTTTAAGCAAACATGTGCCACTCACAACAAACACTGCTGCTCATGACTCATTAAGTTGTGTTTCCTAACCAGGTAATCAATTGCTTGAAAATGCTGTGACAACAGAGTTGATGAGCTGTGTAATGCGAAGAAGATGGTAACACAACCAAAGGCCGCCTTCTTCAGGCCTTTTGCATGCAACAGCGCTGCATTGGGAGTTCTGAAAAGGGAGGGGTTTTTCCTCATCATTTTAACCTTGTGTTTGGAAAATTTCCAGATTAAAATTGATGTTTCCCACTGCCTTTTTCCTCACATTTTTTCCTTCATTGAGGGTAGGTTATAGCATAGATAGCAGGATCTGTTACATCATGGAGAGGGTGGAGTGTCAATGTCACTAAAGACGGACAAAACTTTCTCTTTACCTTCAGGGCATAGCACTTTGCTGATTAAAATGCCCCACTGCCAGCTCACTTCTCTCAGAGCAGATCCAGACCTTGCCCCTGTGTGCCTGATGGGACACAGGGACAGCAAGCACACATTGCACCCTTCCTTCTCTTGGTGACAATAGGCAAAACCTGGGAGGTCCATTTGGGGCTGTTTGAGTATGGGTATTTATTTGTGTGCTCTCAGAGTCTTGCAGACCATGTGGCACATTTGGAGAGTGAAATAAAACTTTAAACCCCCCTTTTTAACCTAGTGTTGAACTGCTCTTGGAATATATTCAGCTACTAACAAAAATGAGTGTCCCCGGCATTTGTCCAGTTTAAAAATACTGGTCGTACAGAATTCACTCATATTTTATTCGCAAAAAAATCACATTTTCCCTAAGAAATTATTTCTTACTGTGAAAGTGTTCATTTTCCCCTATGCCAGTGACATGAGGCTGTTGATGTCATTAAGCTAATGCTTGAACTGTTCATATCGTTGTCATTACTGCTGCAGTAAAACTTGCCCTCTGGTTTCTAGTTGTTAGGGTTATTCTGTGTTAGAACATCGTGTGGTTTGGCAATGACCTGGGACATGGTTCATGCAGAGGGAGGGCACTGGCACACGCTGGCGAGCCAAGGTTTAATATGCAGAGTAAAACATGAGCACACATGGTCTTCTTCAGGTAAGGGGTAGAAGCAGACTTCAGACCTTGGCAGAAATGGAGGGGATCTGCTCTAAGCCGATTCAGGTGTGCATAAATGAGGCCACCTAATGGGAAAGGTGCAGCAAAATGGAGAGGTTTGATGAACTCCCTGAAGTGCCAGGAGTGGTAATGCATCACCTGCCTGATGTGAGGGTGGGAAAGGAGCAGACTGGGATGTGCAATGAAACTTAGTTTCATAACAAACTTAACATTTATTGCTTTTATTTCAGGAGTTTTCAAGAGCTTGTGCTGCTCCAAGCTTCTTTTATTATTATTACTAATTTTTTTAATTAGACTGTTACTATTTTTTATTTTTATTATTATTTTTTTATTAGACTGGTTCATCTAACAAAAGATATATTCTCTAGCTACAAAACTTGTCTTGTTTATGTTTATGTTCTTATGCCTTTTTGGCTATAGAAATGCTACACCTTTTGATACAAATATGCATTGAATACAACTTACTTTGATACATAATGATAGCATATTCTCATCTTTCGTTTTACGGCATGTGAACGACATAGTCTGTTCTTGTGATGAAGTTCATGGAGGGAAGTAACAAAATTAAATCGTGATTCTTATGGGACAGTCCAGGTTTCGTAATAGACTATTCCGAGAATATGTGTTACACTAAACCTGCTGAACTGCACTATTTCCACAGTCCTATTTAAGATGTATAGAAAGATTTCAATATTAAGTTTTTGGCATCCAAACTAAAAATGCTTTAGTTTATTTCTGTGTCCCTAATCAGTTTTGGTATGCATTTGTTCTGGGTATATAGCTTTGTCTCTTTTCCTTTATGCTGTTCTGGGAGATAGGTGTACCCCTTTCAGACAAGCGGGAAGTGCTTTATCTTTAATAGAAATGTGCTGTGACATACAGTGCCCTTATTGATCTACTGTGGTGGTGTCCTCAGGCACACTTTCGCTGCAGAGCTTTTTTTCAGAGCACTAAGTTAAAGAAATGAGCAGCTGAAGTTCTGATAATCCCAGGCTAAATCTAAATCACACTCAGAAGTCTAAATATAAAACTAATAGCAAGATGTGATCAGGGTTTGCATATGTCAGCTTCACTTGCAAAATCAGATGTTGACAGGAAATGGAAAACGAGAACCTAATAATTCCAAAATTTGAATGTTTTTATCTTTATTTACTTGATCCTCTTTAAGGATTAATACAGTGCACCAGGGTGGCGCTTCCTACACAGGAAAACAATGTTGAAAGGTCTTGTATCACAGGAGAATGAAAAACTGCTTGTAACAAGAGGAGAATGATGAGTGAATTCAAAGGAAGCGGTTGCTTTTTCATAACCCAATGACTTAACAGCAGCAGGCAGGAATTGTCCTAATTTTCCCTGAGGTATCAGATTGTCCGCTAATTAGTCAGCGGGAAGGAAACACAGCAATACTGTTCTGTGTGCTGTCATATGACCTCTCCCAGCGGATCACGGTGGCTTTGCCAGCGCATGTGAGGGGCGCAGGGAAGCCCCAGCATGGGCCATGGGCACTGCCCTCCCGCTCAGCCTCATGTTGCATGCAGTGCCCGCACAACGTGGTGGTGACTGCAGAGTGACAGTGGTGGTTAGATGAGGTACAGCAGCCACACTGAGGTGGTCCTCTTTGCCTCCCTAATTCCCCTGCTGAGAAGTGTCCTTCCAAAAGTGGCCATATCCTCCCTGGAATACCGCCAGGTCCTTTATCTGGGAAGCTCCTTGAAACATTTACCGTGAAAGGGCATCTATGAGAAATCCTTTGGACTGGTACGGCTGGAGCAATGTCTGGGAATACTTTCAAGAGCCCATAAAACTGAAAAGATGGTTTGATCAAAGGCCAAATACCTGGTAAATGCATTCCACCACCATTGGCCTGCCTGGACACACTGATGCTATCCCCTCTTTTCCGGGTGCCATGCCTGATGCTGTGAAACACATGCAAGTGTTTTGGCCTTGAAATGGAAAATACCGTGAGAACAGTTTTAGTCATGATCCAGACACAGTTTCTAATAGGATTAGGTATTAGCAGAGCTGAGGTAACTCTTCTCATGCCACAGGACTTTACCCCGCTGCCTTTCTCAGCACGTGCCCAAGTCACTTACTTGTTTTGGTGCAGTTTGAGCTCCATTTTCTCTCTTCAATTTCCAAATTAATTCCATATAGGAGGACCTGAGTATGGAAATAACTTATTTTAGGCTTGAACTCAAAACTAGTCTAAACCAAGTGTTAAAATTAGTGGGGCCATTCAAACTGGTTAAAGCACATACTTAATTTGGATCCTCAGAGCTGCAAGCACAGTGCAGTGAATGCAAATGTTGCAAGGCTAGACTGACTGCAGCTGGTCTCCTCCAGCACCATTGTTGCGCTTGGAGTACAAATGCTTATGTTCCAGCAAAAAAGAAAGCCTGGAACTGTAATAACAATGCTATCAGGTCTGAAGATGGTTTTAACAAGCTTCAGACTCCTTTCTGCATATTAAAAATGGTTAGAAGATGAGCAAGCACCTTCACTGGTTTTGGAGGGGATTTACAGCTCTGTTTCTGTTATTGCCTCAATTAATCCTTATTAACTTGTGGTAGGTTTAACAAAAGTGAGCTGGGGTGAATATGTGGCAGCTAGCACCAATGTTATGTGAAACTGCTGCTGTTAAGACTGTAATCTCTTCAGAGCAAAGAATTTATCCATTTTTGTGTCTTCTAGGTAAGCAAACAGCTTGACAGCAGCAACATAACTCAAATTAATTATGCCAAATCTAAACCTCTTTCAATGTCTGTGTTGCTATGCTCTTTAAAATAGTTCACCACTGTCATGTGCCTCTGGTGCAGCCAGCTTCAAACAACACACGAACACCCTCTCATTACAATAAAATACTACTTAACCTTGTTCTTTTTTTCAGAAGGCAAGTTGTCCTTCCTCGAAACACAGGCATAGCTCAGGCCATCTGTTTTGTTCCACAAAGGCTGTTTTTAAATCCACAAGAATAAAGATACTTCCTATGAGTCAAGACAAATTCCTCCCTTTAAATGTGAATATCACGATCAGCCTCTTGGCCAGAAGAAAATACTTACCTTCTATTCCTTCCTATCTGCTTCCTGGAAAATTGCGTCAAGCCTCCCGTTTTCTGATGATTTGTTTTTGGGAAGGGAAGTTGCTATCGCTCAGGAGGTGAAGCTGTGAGGTCAGAACCTCCTTTGTGACTTTGCAATTTTTACATGATCCTTGTGAGTCAGAATACTGTGACTGTGAGTATGTGTACAGCATCACTGGTATGTTTGGGAATAGAGTGACAATGCCGGGGCCCATCCAGGCTGCGGATGTGGACCAGGTTGACCATTTCCCTAGGGAATGAGTATATTTTAAATATTATATTTGTAGAACCGAAACTCATCACTGCAAAAGCTTTCCATAAGAAGAGAGAATGTTTTCTTCTCTGGGAAGGGGTATGTGCAGGCATGTGTGTTTAGCCTGTGTCTGTGCAGAAGAAGGAGGAATGACCTGCCTGCAGTTTGCCTGTGAGGGCCGTTGCAGGGCTGCACTGGCTGTTGCATGGGCCATGGGTGCTACATGGCTGTTGCATGGGCCGTGGGTGCTACATGGCTGTTGCATGGGCCGTGGCTGCTGTACGAGCCATTGCTGCCCACCACTTTGTGGCTGCCCTGGGACACTTTGCCATGACTGGAGCCAGTGCTTCTTTGTTTTCCAGGATGTATCCTTGGCAAAGCATCAGAAAAAAATGAAGTCTGAAAAAACCTACTTATCTCCTTTTGGCTTGTTTCTAATGGTTATCCACTCTGAAGATCCATGTTCCGATGGTGATCTGGACCCCCATGCTACTTGGATGAGCTATTTCCTTAATTTCACTAAGTATATAAATGCTAATAATTGCTCACAGTCAGCAGGAAAGGATTCTGGCTTATAGTGATTTATTTTATTACTTATGTTAATGTGCCGGTGGGATAGAAGATAGCTTTGTGGGCACTAAGTAACAAGAGTTAAGTAATGACTCAGGTTTCCCTTGGAGACTGTCAACATGAACGTTTCTCTCCGGCCTTTTTCACATGATTACAAAATAATTTCACATGATGAAGAATATTTATTATCTGACCTGCTTACAGGCTGTGCTGTCTGATGTTCAGTTCTTCACACATCCTGTTATAAGCACCCCATCCAGGGAAAGCAAGGGGGCAAACAAATAGCCATGAAATCACTTTGGGATGCTTCCCACAGCTGATCTTCTCATCTCCCTTCTTGTGTCAGTGGATCTACTCTTCTTCACTATCATGGAATTATTCTCTTCTTCTGTTCCTCTCCAGGCCTCTTTTTGCTCCTGTGTTTCTTCTGGCTTGCTTTCCTCCCCCATAGCTTGCAGCTTCAGCAAGCCCCATTGCTAACTCCAAAAATGCAGTCAGTGCCTATGTCTTCACTCATGCTCACAGGAGCCCTCAGTGACACTGACCTACCTGCAAGCACACTGGGGAGGGTGGGAAGACCTGAGGGGTCAGCAGCTCCCACTGTGACGGGCACTTGGCCACAGGTGGTGGCCCCTTTCCCTATGTGGGATAACTGGCTGCTGGCAGCACTTGCTCCCACCCTTCAGGCATCACAAGGCAGGGACCTTTGTCCAAGCATCCCTTTCGTTGGCACACACTAGAGTTTTTGCCTTGCACACCTTGCTCTTTTGGGCACTGTAGACCCTCCCTGTGAGGCTGAAGGGCTCACAGACAGAACACTGCCTAAAGGAAAACCCACAAACCCTGCAGATTTGCAAGCTGGATCAGTGCACAGGATAGCAGGTACTCATGGCTGAGCTACAGCGGGAGGACGCAGAGAAAGCTCTGTGCAGCTACATTTTCAGTTACACTCCCCTGCGTTGAAGGTGAGCCGTAGTTTAGTAACACCAATGCATCAGTTGGCTGTCGTACTCACTACCATGATATGGCACTATTTCTCACTGTTTCTTTATCTCCAAGTCTTAAAAAAATTCCCCTCTTTTATACTTTTATAAAGTATGGTCGTCAGTTTTCTAGCCTGGGTGAAAAGGACTTCCTCCTCAAAATCAATTCGTCTTTACAGCCTGGGAGAAAATCACATGGGAAACTCTACAAAGCAAATGAAAAGCAAATACATTTATTCGTGGGAAAAGAGAAGTGCTACAAAGCTTGCAAAACCTGAGGAGAATTAGTTTCAGGTGTCTGGGGTGGAGGGGAGGAGGGTAAACTACAATGCTTTAGTCTGAAGAAGAGTGAAAGAAGTCAAACAGGAAAGAGGAACTTCCATAGTTTTATCTCTGTGTTATTGAACTGTGTGTAATAACTCATTGTGCACAGACTCGGAAAGCAACACGTCTAGTCACTTCAGCAAGGGAAAAATCTAAATAACATGGGAACTGGGCTCAGATAACAGCAGAACCGACAGAAGCAAAATAATCCGTAAAAGTACTTTAGGTTCCATGTGGTTAAATTTTCTCAGTATTTATAAAAATAAGAAGACGATCAAAGTAATTACTCCCAGTAGTTGTTGATGCCTTTTTCAGAAGGTTTCATGGTTCTCCAGAGTTTCTGGATGACAGAGATTGTGTCTGATTCTCTCCCACACTTACCCATATGTAAGAAAGGAAATACTTCAGAGGTTTAGTTTTGGTCAAGTTGCTGCTAGGAAATGAAGAAGAGGACTACTGTTCCCTGCCAGACTAAAACTTGCAGGGGAGGACAGATGGATATTCTAGCAGTTAGCTGTAACACTCAGACATAATAACCGTCACAGGACTTCTCCACTGGGACTTGGAGATAAGCAGTGTGTTGATACAAGATAGGGATTGTTTAAACGGGTTGAGAAATCTAACCACAAGATGGAAACTGGCTCTGTTAAGAGTAGTAGTGAAGTGCTGCATTTGACCTACCATGATGGCTGGAAAAACCATTTGTGGCAGCAAAAAGCCAAAACCAGTTGGTTCACATTATACTGACTCAGTTTTGAAACGCAGCTCACAGTCTAGTGTGACCCAGCTGGTGACATGGCCTGTGTTTGGTAAAAACCAGCCTAAATGATTTTGCCTATTTGAAAATAAAATCAGGGAGAAGAGGATGTGTTTCCATAGTAAAATAATGAATCATTTTCTCCTGGGAAAAGTTGCCCCTACCATTCTCTCCAGCAGGGCTCTGTGCTTGGCCAAAGGCTAGAGGGGCAAGAGATGCTCGAATGGAGTGTGGAAGTGAGCTTCTATGGGCTGTTGAAAGAGACCATGCAGGCCTGCTGGAGAGCTGGGACTGGAGAGCTGGCCAGAGAACAAGAAAGTAAGGCTTGTAGTTTGACTGAGGCCATAAAGAGACCGGTTGGGCAAAGGCTAGGAAAACTAAAAGATGTTTCAAGCTGAGCCTGGGTGAAGTGAATGCGGAAGGGTGGGAGCTGGGCTTTGGCAGTTATGTAGTCAGGAAAGTAGTAAGATTAGGAAAGGTGGCTCGTAGGAGGAGCTGGGGGGAGAGGTGGTGTTACTGGGGAGCTGTGAAACTGGGACTGGGGTCAGAGCAAGAGTGAGAGAGCTGACAGGGAGTCACGTTATGACAGCCGAAAGCAGTGATGCAAGAAGATGGAGGAAATGCATGTGAAAGCAGGGGGGGTTTAGGCTGTCACGCTCAAGAGACTTAAGAGAATGCTACACTCAAGAGACCAGGAAGGCAGAGGAAGTGAGCACTGGGCATCTCTGCATGTGAGGTGGGATCATGCCTGTATTCTCAGAGGGACAGGATTGGGCTCCCTTGTGGCAGCTCAGCTCCTTCTGATGCTGAAACTTGGGCAGACACAGGTCTCCAGAAAGGAAACCTGGGCACAGACCGCATGGGAGCTGTGCTGCTCTGCAAGCAGGTATATAAGCTAAGCCACAGGGACCTGAGGGCACGACCTGATGCAATCCAGCCACTGCAGGAACATTTAGGGGTGAGGAGCCTAGGCATGACCTTGGGACAGGACAGACTTGTCAAAGCCAGGGGAGAAGAAAGAGAGAAACTTCATGGAAACCAGTTGCAAGTAAAGATGACATCTCTCACCTGTAGGGGCCTCAAAAGGTTCCCAAATCTCAGCATTGCAAATACATTCTAAATGAGAGCTTATCTCTCTTCTGAAGCAAAAGCCTTGTGGTCAGTGAAGAGTTTTGAAGCACGGGATTTTGGACACAGTCACACAATGTAATTTCTATGTTTTGGGGTTTTTTTACACCGTTGCATCACCTCACTATTGTACAGGGTGAGCCAGCTCTTGAGAGGAATCCAAAGTGTGCAGAAAAGACTACTTCACACATTGAGTTGGTGGAAATGCCTGATTGCGGAGAGGTGGGCTTAACTGTTCAACTGGTCAAGCAGCATTCTAGGGAAAGGGCTTCTCTGCTTCAATGAAATTCCTGTGATAGGCGAGCTATGAGAACAAGCATTTCCAGACATGACCCCCCCTTTCCATGTGGCTAACTTGATACTTAAGGTTCTTGTTTCAGGAACGGTGATCACTCAAAACCTGTTTGCACTTATGCTGTAGATGCATATAAGCAAATGCTGAAATACAAAATAAGCAAGTGAGGGACATCAAATTACAGACTCAAATGCATGGCTGCTTCACCACACTTTGGGTCCCCAGAGGTGTAGCCTCATTAACGCCTTCTTGAAGGCCTGCAACACTGTCAAAGTAAGTGATCATTTGTGTTTCGCAAAGACGACATTAAAATGAGAGAAATGAGGATGTTCGTTCCTCATTGGGATGGGCTTCGGACTTTGACCAAATACAGAAACACTGAGAACACGTAAGAAAATGTGATGAAAAATGAAATAATGAATAGCTGCTCAGTGGGGGTTCCAATGAAAACCACTGCACCATCATGTAATTAAAGCAATCTTAACGGAGGCATTTCAGGGTACTTAACCATGCCTCGTTATTATTCCTTTCATAAAGTGTTTCGTTGTGTACATAACACCCCCAGCTACACCTCCAGCCTCTCTTACACCCAATTCTTAATATTCGGGAAAGAAAAAGGTTCATATGAATTGGTACAGATTTCTGGAGAACAAAGAAGTTACTTGGTTTGTATCCAGCTGCTAAAATACAAGTGAAACAGACAAACCCGTTTTGCAAATTTAAACAGAAGCAGTTATTCTTCTAGAAATTCAGTTGTAGGAAAACGGCTTAGGATTTTGGCAAGGCTTACTCACACAAGACCTAACACATTGAGTCTTGTCTCCAGGTACGCCTGCACTGCAAAAAAATAACATAAAGGCTCCTTGCAGGATTTAATCTAACATTTTCTTTTATGTCCAGACTTGCTCTGATTACTTGTGTAGTGTCATAAATCATGGACTTAGTTCTAAGCTTTATTTTTCCTTCCTGAAAAGTGCTCACAAAGAAGTTGAACATGCATGAAATTAAAGACACACTTCTTTTAACGTGGTCTTTAAAGAAAATCATTCAGATCACACCTTACTCCCCCCAAAAACACCACCACAGTGTTTAGGATTATCTGTTTATTTATTTCAGTTAAAACAAACATACAATGTTTCATTGAAACTGAGTTGCACTCCCTGCCAACAACTGGAGCTAGACTGTTGGCCTCTAACAAGACGGTGGGTATTTACATATGTACACGGATGTACCGCAGGATGCTTGAATTCGGTGGCCTAACAAATATGTTAGATCCTAAAAGCTGTTATGTTGTTGCATTCAGGAAATCATCACATCCATGGTAAATTGTAGAGGAAAGGTATACATGAACCTGAACGATGCTTTTATGGACCCAAGTAACTCCCGTGTTTATTGCAACATATACATTTGTAATAAATACAATCTTAGTGTTTTCTTACACACCGTAGGCGTAACACATCTCTGCTGTATTTGTAAGCATTACATTTTGCTGTAAAAGAATCTTTCCTTTGACAGTTGTTATACAGAGGTACAATGTGAACAACTCCTTGAAATGATGCAACAATCAGTAATGAGAGAGGAATATATACATAAATCCTGGATTCCAAACCTACATTATATACATTTTACTTACAGTATATACACACATACAATTTTATGTACATAGACTATCATAAATATTGAAAAATAGGTTTAGTTTTAATGGATTAATGTTTTATAAATAACATGTTATATTTATGACTGAAATATCATGGAAGACAGTAATGTCTGAGGTGACAAAACAGTGGTTTAATACTGAAGCTGCTCTTTTTAGGTGGTTTGTAATGTAGATAACTTTTAAGCAGACAGGTTTGGAAAAAATACATAATTAAATAAATCGTATGTTGGAAACCAACCCAGCCAAGAGGAACTCAACTGTCGCAGGTGGAGAACCAGTCACCAAACAATACGACACATCATGTAAAATCTGGAAATTGCTACATTCAGAGAATTAAGTGACATATATGGTATGTTATGAGGTGCCATCTCAAATATCTTCCTCCTCTTTGGCTGCTGAGAGGACCGTGTAGTAACTTCTCATTTATACCTCCTTGCTCTTCCATGGTTACAAAGAGAAAGGAGGCTGTTTCTCTCTTTCCTTTTAAATACTGGCAAAGCAAGCACTTCATCCCTTATGTGCTACAAATTGCTCAAAGGTAGACATTTTAATCCTCTTCCACCTTCCACAGAAAGGAGGAAGAAAAGCTGCCAAAGTACTGAGGAGGTACGTGTTCAGCACTTCTGTGGAGATCAGGTACCATGGGACAGTCAGTCAGCCATGGATGTACAGTACCTGAGGCAGAGAAGTACCTACGGAGCGTTAGGTAGTGCTGACTCTAGGATTGTTAATTGCCAGTTGAGTACCACTGAACTAATAATACAAATAACAGAAGAGGAATCTAACTTCTCATTACAGTTTCATACTACGGACTTAGTGACCAGTACTTACAGTCATGCAGAAGTATCAATACAGAATGCCTGCAATTTCTTTTCATAGATTTTAAATGGCTGGGCAGAGATTGACATTATCTGCCAAACGGTGAGTGTCATTTAGATTTGTTCCCAATTAGTTCTACAAGAGCAAAAAAAGTCTCAGGCACGGTGTAATCCGTGGATCACAGGCCCTTCCTTGTTCCCTCTGACACAATGACCGAGTGGAACTTTGTAAATCAGATTTTTAAAGCATCATGTCAGATGAAGACAGTTGACCACATTGCCATGATTATTTCATTAATAATCTCTATCTAGGCTTTTGTACCCAATATTGTTGTGTTTGAGAACCTCTTATATGCCAAGTACGCTGTTATACAAGCGTTATTTCTCTTCAACCTGGGATAAGAATTAAAGGGTAAACATGCACTAGGAAACAAAACAGCTAATCACAACCATACAGCACCTGTTTCATCAGCTAGCTAGCTAGGGCTCATAAGAAACTTACCTATTTCTGAAGCAAACAAGTATGAGATGACTATCCAGCCTATGAGGTTATCTTTAATACTACTATACAGTATAAATTGGAAGAGGAATCCCAGTTGTGTATGTGAAGAGAGTTTGTACCAAGCATGAAATACTGGTGCAGTTATTTTGTGGATTTGACTCAGAAACAGAATAGTCAAGTAATTCAGAATCCATTAATGGATGAGTAATTTGAGAAATACTGTACAGTTTTTGAATATTATACAACAACTACACTACATGAGGACCTTTTTGTTTTCCTACAGAGTGTTTCAAGATAGATTGGACAGAAAATAAACCCCAACAAACATTGCTACAGCTGACAATGGACCTTAGTAATAAGAGAACTCCCAGAGGGAGTTTTATATTAATGGCAACATATGCTCCAGTGCCATTCAGTTTATATCTATCTAAAACAGGAAAAAAACCCAACCCCAAAACAGAAACAACAAAAAAAAACCAAAACCCCCCAAACCTGTTTTACTCAATTGCACTATTGAGTACCTCAAGAAGGGAAATGTCAACGCATCTTTACAATTCCTAAATTAACTATGTTTTTCCTCAAACGCACCCATTTTAAAGGGTGGTTTTTTAAAGCTTGAAATTTTGGATTTCCACACTATTTTTGGGTACTAAGGTAACTGTAGTTACTTAATTTAAGTAAGCTGACAAACGATTTTCTGGACTCTTTTCCCTCTACCTCAAACTGAGGGAATTTCATGGGAAGCAGTTATCATTAGAGAATTTTGACTTGAATTGGTTCATTTTCTGTTTTGGTCATTACAAGAACTTTTTAAAATAAAATTTCTCCTGGTTATGCCCCTACAGCAAGGCAAAGCAGATTTAATTTAGGACACTGATTAAATATTTTTATGAGCTCTTCTATTTTATTCTTTTTAGAAAAATGTTTCTTAAAGTCAAAATAGTGCTTTTGAGGTCCATAAGAATTTTTGGTACAAAAAATAATAGTGTTTCTCTCTCTCTCTCTCTCATTGGTTAAACACTTCGCTGTAAATTAAAGAGTTATTTCTCACATCAAATGGTTCCATTAGGCACATTCAAGTAAAATAACAAAATATCCAAGTAACAATGACAAAAGCCAAACATGGCTTGATAAAAGTCTACAGAGTTTTCTGTCCATTCTCTGGAATGGAATAAAGTTGTCACTTCCTTCAGCCAGACACTCACGTTGGTTTGATGCTAGCATCCACTTCCACTATGCAGAATAGTTTCTTAAACACAAGAGTTCGGGTATTCTACAATCAGAAGAACCATCAACAAAGAATCTGCATTTGAAAGGAAGCTGAATAGCTCATTTTCGGTTCTCAGTAGGTATCTGAGTGAACACTGGCATTTGAAGTGGAGTATTAGAGATTAAACCAGGACAGTTAATGGCCATCAGACGCAACATTCTGGGTCCAGTCTAGAATAATCAGTGTCATACACCCAGTCATCACAAGTATACCGCTTAGAAAGAAGAATGCAGCCTGGAAAGAAAGAAAACATAAAGGAAGTATTTCAGATCCTGCTACTATATCCACGAAGTCATGTGCATTTATGGCACGAAGCAAAAGAGACACAAGATCACAGTAAACAACGAGTCAGGAACCTTTTCATACTTGGGGTCCTTTTCTCAAATAAAAAAGTACATTTATCTCCAGTAGAGCAGACCTCATCCTCAACTGAGGGAAGGTAATGTAGCTGCTTATAACAGCCAGGAAGTGCCACTGTACTGACTCGATTCTGACTCAGTATGTCTAAGATTTGATTCTGACTCAGTATGTCCAAGATAAGCAAGAGCACCAAGATCAGTCAGGATGACCTAAACGATTGGTGAAGGTCAGCTTTTATGAGGTAAATTATATAAGTAAGCCTTGAAAGAAAATTTAAAGGAGAATAACAGGACTTTTTTGGTACAGCTATTGTCAGCAACAGAATGGCCCAACTATTGTTGAGATTGAGGGATGAAGGGGTAAGAAAAGTCACTGAAGTGAATTGAGCCTTGCGATGTTTATTTCCTTGGTTTTGAGTACCTATGCGACTCCCATGTGTTAACTAAGATAACATTAAATGCCAATTCAATGTCTGCCTTCACTAGGACCTCAAAATTCTTGAATTGTTAAGGAAACTGAAGTTCTTGCTCTGAATTAGTAAACAAGTGTAACTATTCATATTTGGCTATACATACCCCGATCTTTTGCACTGACTTCATTGGTTCCTTCTTCACTAACTTGATGTAGAAGGCAGAAGGAAGTATAAATATCAGCATAGCAGCCGCAGATGCACCTGTATTAAAAAAAAAGCATAAAAATAAATATTCATAAACCGTTGCAATGGCATTTTCCAAGATTTTTAAGACTACTTGGACCAATGTGAAAATGCTTACCGATGAATCCAAAGATGTCTCGAATAGTAGGGACAAAGATAACAAGCATGTTGGTAAAGGCCAGAAGAGCAACTGTAATGGAACAGTGACGCCACCATCTAAACTCCTTCCCTGCCCACAACAGCTGGGTAATGGAACTGCGAATCTGTTGAAGAGGGAGGAACAAAAAACACCAGACAGTTTAGTCTTCATTGTGGAAAGCAGTGACTGTCACCTGAATCAGACCTTCCTTCTGAAAGTATTTTAACACAATTTTCCTGAATATTTCAGATTTTAGTAAAAGTTGAAAGACATTATTTTTTCTTCTTTTATATTTATGTCCTGCACTGGAGAGGCAGTTCTGTGCCTACTGGTCTGTTTCTCTTCTCAGTGATTTAGATTTTCAAAGCACAGCCAATAATGGGCTAAAAAACTAGGAAAAACACCTGTCTTGGACAAAAATAAATCTCAGGGTTTTTTGTGACATCTAAGGATGCTGCTCAACAACACCCACCTAAATGGCCAGAATTCCATATTCACAATGTACTTACAGAAACACAAAGAATTTTGTAAGCTGATAATATACGAGTGGAAGTACTTCTATAAAGGCGCAATCCATTCCACCTCCCCAGTTAAACGATACTGGGAAAATAATATAACTGAATGTATTTGTATCTACTGCTTTGTAACTGTTGCCTATTCATTTAATTTATTTGAATGAACAGTATACAGCTATTTCATCAAGCTTATTAGAATAAATTTCTTCTTCTGTTAAGAGAAAACTTGTATAAATTAATAAATGGGAGTTACCAAATCAGTACATGACTGCAGCAGGACAGGGGATAAAACCAAAAAATGGCAGTAAGAGTAAAAAAAAGTAAATTACTTACTGGGAAAATAACTACAGGTACAGTAAGGGTTACAGCCATAAGTACAGCAAGACGCACAATCAGAAGAAGAACATCAGCACCCAGATAAGCAGAGTAGGTATGAAGCAGTTCTGGTTCAACTTTTCCTATAAAGATAAAAAACAGTACTTAATTAGATATAGTTGACATACTTCTCAGACAAACCGCTTCTGCTCTAAATCCTAAGCAAATTTTACAGTTAGAACAATATGAATTGAGAGCCTCAACAGCTCCTGTAAGCATGTTTCCATTTTACACAGGGATAACTTGTAGGAACTGCATCTGTTTTAATCCAATTTTAATTCTGTGCCTCAGGCCTAATTCTACTACTGGCCTCTTTTTGGGTGTGCACGTATGAAAGTATTAACCCCACCACCCAACAAACTGTATATTTAGAACTCATCTAAGTGCTTGCTTGCTCTAACTTAAAAATAATACTGTGGTTCTGCAGAACATAATTAATTTAAAGGAAAGCAAAGAAGGCAGTATTCACCATAAAATGTCAGGTATCCAAAGAGAGCAGCCAATAAATACATGAGGAACATGGCAAAGAAAGAGACATAGGACACATTCATCATCCTTTTACGGCTTCGGCTATGAGAAACAGAAAAAGAAACATTGTTAGCAATGAGAACATACTTTTATATTACTTTTGTTAGTGTAATGATATTACAGACACATATCCAAGATTTACCTTTTCAGCTCTTCATAGATGGGAAGAATTGCAGGATGGCACACAAAAGAAAATGTTAGGATTGGGACAGCATAGACAGTCTGGAAAACAAAAGCGCCTTTCTTAAATATCTCAACAGACATTAGAAATGTAGTTTAAAAAAATTAATCCATAGATATTTCAGTTTTGACTGAGGCACCAGTCCGTTTTTGATAAAGCCTGGCTGTTCTCTGCAACTGAAACTTTGGCAAAAAATTAAAACCAGTTCCTATTTTCTTAAACCCATACCCTGAGGTACCAAACCCTCTCAAAGCTCAGTAAAGTCCAACGTGAGCTGAATGTACTTGCATTCAGAATTATGTTCTGTATCTCACTGGCTTAAGCCATTACAGCCTGATCTTGGTACTGGCTATTACACACGCTTCTTCCCCATGTGCGAAGACACCACTGTAATTGGGAGCATTTCATAAGAGTCAAGAGCTTGTGACTGGGAAGTTAAAGTCTATCCCAAACCTTGGCATACATTTCCCAAATGCTTTTGCTATTTACTTCTTCTGCAATCTACTTTTTAAAATCCCTTACTAACTTGATGAAGCTTGAGAGATGCTGTGCTGAAAAACGAGAGATGCATTTATTGCCACTCATCTCAGGCAGGCACCTCAAGCTCCTCCAATTTCCGTATTTGGAGTGTGGAGACACTCAGTCTACAGGAGGTAAACAGTGCCTTACTCTACTGGAACAGAAAGTCTTAGCACATCCATAAGTTTACAACTTGGCAATTATTCGAAGGAAAAATGACCTAATTTATCTGCTATGTATTTAGTCTCTCTTAGCTATTTTCAGAGAGTCTGACTTTTAGACAGTTACCTGTGAATTGAAGATGAAATATTTTGGCTTGCACATATCATCACTTGTTATGTTTTGATCCACCAAAGGTGCCAGTGTCACATTTACTAATGTTATGTTCATGATAGCGCTGTCCATAGGACAAGGGATCTGAAACATCTTCCAAATTACCTAGAAATAAAGTCACGTATTTATTGTTACTTTGATGAATACAGTATGTGAAACTTTTCAGAAACTATCTCATTTCACTCTGAAATACAGTTTTAGAAGCACTGGAAGTCTTCAAGATTATACTTACAACAATCAGAAAGAAGACCATACAAAGTAAGGAAAAGCCACTGGTATAGCCCAAATATCCTGTGTTAAAAGAAAGATAAAGAAATCTAAGGTACATAAACAGAAACACCATTCAAGTCATAACATTATAACAAAATATATTCTGTCAGCGATCTCTTTAGATTGCCATTTTCTTGGTGTTACATAGAACAAATTAATTATTCATTAACATCTGCTAATGTCAACTCAGAAACAAAAACTTTCAAAGGCATATTAGGGCGTATATATACAGTGAGTCTGTAATATTCAACTTTATAACTAACAAAAGAATTCCCACACCAACAACTAAGTGAATTGTTTGTTACGTACTAAGAATGATTAAAGGGTTAATTCTAATAGAATGCAGTATGCCTTTTCCCTTCTGTTTTTACTGATTCACTCAATTTGTAGAAGGTCGTAACTTGAGAAAGTAATTCACGTTGAGACTCTCAGCAAGAAAGGTTCCAGTACAGGATTCTCTGAGCAAACTGAATTATTCCAATAATTCAATTGTTCCAATTGAATTATTTTATGTATTACCAAATTACAGACATTTCATATAAAGTATCTGGTATGAATATTCTGCTACTGCTTGGGATCTAAAATGAAAATGTGACATCTGTTTACATTGCAAAGACAATTTAACTGCCCTGGGCTAGCATCCCTGGCTATTGTAGGATAACTTATAACACTATTAGCTAGTAACATCATTATATATGATTTCACTACTGACCAAAATAGGTCAAACTTTGTGATAAGAACACAAAAGTTACTGCTGAGCCTTGTTCTAAAGAGCTACCGTATCTATTGGCTTTTGGTTTTCCACAAGTACATCTGTAACTTCCGATACCTGCCTTGATTTCTTTATTATTATTATTTTAAGCAGACTGACAGCAATTACCTGAACACTGATTAGTCCCAAGAGACAAGTTTGGGGGCAGCTGTTAATTCAACATAGTACTTCAGGGCTCAAACATTATATCAACCCATTTCTCCACAGTATTTTCAAGTGTTTTTGATGGTACTCTACCACTTACCTAAATTTTTCAGTAAGGACAGAGGAAGAATGAGGATGACAGACACCAGCAGCACTAAATAGTCGCCATTAAGATACCATTCTCTGCAGAAAAAAAGAGTAATATTTGTCAATAATCAAAGTATTTAAAAATGATGACATTCGCAGTTTAGCGTTCATTCATATCTTCTACAACATATGGCTTCTTAAATAAAATGTAGTACTTGATGTCACAAAGAATTAGCATTCAACTTACTATATGGACCTAAAGCCCTACAATCGCTTATCTCACCCCAAACCTGCATTGTGCCTTTCCTTTAGTGTCCTTTTCTAAAATTAATATGCATCTGGAAGTCAGAAGACAGGAATGTAAATGACTGGTCATAAAAAAAAACCCCATAAAGTCAACTGGGATCAATCATGGAAAAAATAGTAATTTGCTTAAATGCTGGTTCCCAGCTCTCCAGATGTATTGGAATATCAGGGCCCCAGCAGGGTGGTGATCCACTTTTAATGGAAATGAAATTCTGTTGGGCTCCTTGCGGGAGCTCAAAACAGGTGAGGGCTGGAGTTAAGACAGCAGTAGCTCGAGCCCCCCAGCTGGGAAAACTCCAAGCACTGGGAGTCTCTTGGAGGCATGTTTATCCTTTTCCATAGGGAAACTATGATAAGGACCTCAGATATATTTCATTTATTCCATAAGAAGTAATAGCTATTTTTTGGGGAAAAAAAAAAAACAACAAAAAACAAAACCCCAACATTTTGGTATGATAAGAGATTAACATCTTCCTTTGAAATGCAGGAAAACAAAGTCAGATCTGCATAAACACAGTTTTGCTGATCTAAAAGAAAAACTGATCTTGAGTATTTAATAGTGGCAGGGTAACTACTTTCTTCACCTGTCCTACAGAATCATCCTGTACTCTTTAAGTAACACTAAGCACCTATTCCAAGATATTAATACCTTATATTCTGTTACAGTATTGTCTTTACAGTACGTATTTTAAAATGCACTGTATACTATCTAGATAAACAAAGAACACCTAATTAGAAATCTGTGCATTCAAACTCAACTGCTGAACTATAAGCCTATATATGGTAGTGGAAATATGGAATAACTTTTACAGACTTGCTCTGGATTTATGTAGTAAATGCAAAAACAATTTGGTCGTCTCTTTCCCCAGTTTTACGTGGGATAACTAAATGTAAAAAATGTATTTTAGAAAGTTCAGACATGTAGGACATTAACATCACGTACCTTTTGTTGTCTTTCTTTTAAAGTGTAACAGTCTTGTGGTAAATTTGAAAGAAACCACAGCACAAAGACTCCTTGCATTTGATACAGCCATAAGAACATGCACTGTTACTGTGCAAGCCCCACAGGGAGGCCCTTGGAGTTTCAGACCGAGGACTTAAAAGTTTGTCTGTGCTGAAGAGTAAAGAATGGGATTGTGCAGCTTCAAGACACAGCTGAGTACTTCAAAAAATGCTAAACAAATTTTAACAGTGGAGGTAGTATTTGTAATATTGTCTCAGAATTCCAAAATACCTTCTACAGTAAGCATTATTTTGGGACATTTAAACAGGTAAGTGCTTACATTTTAGGCACCAGGCTACCAGAGTGGAATCCAAGCCAATGGTAGCCACCCAGACTCCCCTGAGCAATGCATGGAGACAGTCAGTTAAATGGGGTCCACAATGGACAGAGCACTGAGAAAAGGTTTACTTTATATCAGTGTACAGCTGCCTAGTGCCAGCCAACACGAAAACACTTGAGATACAAATCTCAAGTTCTTAATTTTGTCTGCCAAACTGGCAGAGCAGCAGCTGTATGCAGCCTGATTCACAGCCTTCAATTGTCCCCTTTGAACTGCAGTCAATTTTGAATTACTCTATGATGATGGGACAATTATAATTACTTGCCTCCAAGTCCCCTTGTAACTACTGGCTAGCCCAGGGACTTCCTTAAAAAGTGGAAAATAAGAACTTGAATTCAGCCAAAGGGGGGAAATGAACCTTCCCAGCAAGGAACTTTTAAATGTTACATTACTAAGTAAATGGGGTGGGTGCATTCTTAGAGTACATTAAGGAAAAAAAAAAAAGGAAAACAAAAAAAAATAGAGAAAAAAAGATGGCTAGCACTGTTGTCATGACAATATCTATCACAAGCTGTATGAACACCACCAAATGGCTTGAACCCCTTGGGGAACACAGGCAGAAAAATGCCTACCTTCTGAACTCAGGCTTAGGTGTAAGTTGGAGTCTTGAGCTGCTCAGCCCTCTCAAGACTGGGACACTTCAGGACAAGGCACAGAAGTACAACTCTGAAGAGTGAGATTTATAGCACTTAACTCTATCCATCTGAAGTCAGGCATCTTGTTTTAGATAACTGTTTTTACACACCCTCTCAATACAGAGCTATATGATAAATTGTTCTTTGGAGATGCCCAAAACAGGTGTCTAAGCCAGGTGCACTGAACTAACCACTACAGAGGATCACCTTTCTCCACTGATTATACCAAGACCAGAGTAATAGTAAGCTCAAAATCTAACTTTCAGATGGTACGGTTAGATAAAATGAACCCTACCCAAGGCACCCACTTTTGAAGCTAAGCAGGAAAGCCACTACGGAGTCAAGGTGTCTCCAGGGCTAAATGGCAATTTGCCCACCATTTTAATCTTGGGCACGTAAACTCTGGTTTAGATCAACGTTTAGTCCCCATGTCTTTCTGGGAACTGTTCCTTAACACATTCATTACATAACTGCACTTTAGCCTTATATTTAATCACTTCCCACAATATTAACACTAGAAAACCCAATTAATCAGTCCAAAACAGTTGGAATACAATTAAGGAAAACAAAACAAAAAAACCAACCATGACTGCATTTACCTTCCCTTATTGAGAGTATGTACTGACTGGTACATACATTAACACTTACCTGATGTTCTTTACAGAACAGCTTTCTGTAGTGTGATGCAATACCTGTATTTTTCTACCCCTTCCCCAGGACAGGCTGGTTCTAAAAGCTGTGGAGCACTCAGGGGAAGGACAAACTTACTGTATCTCTGTCTGAGTAAGAAGCTACCCTACGGTGTACCGAACGTGGTCTTCAGATAAATATATATACAGTCTCCGTATTTGTTTCTCCTAATGGTTTCTCTGATGAGGAGCTCTAACACCTACCCTGTGGTCTCTTCGATGTTCATAAATGTCTTGATGACCAATGGTAACTCATATTTCACTATGAAGAGGTAGCTTGACATAGCTGTAGGTGAATAACATCATAGATCATTACAAATACAGAATATGCCACAAGATGCAAGAATCACATAACATGTTTCATAACTTCACTTGAACACAAGCAGTTAATGAAGACATGTTGTGTGAAAAAAAAAGTCTCCAAGAATAAGTAGGGAACAATTAGTATTGACAGTACAAGCATTTTAAGATCTTGCCCTCACCTCCAATGTTCTGCATTGTAATCGATCCAGAAGCAGCAAGTTTTCCAGCCATACCAAATGCCTTCATTCCCAACTGTTCATACAATAAGGATCCTAAAACAAAACAAGATAATCCATTGGAAGAGTGTGTTTCAATGATACCACATGAAGCAAATACTGCATGTTTGTAAAATAGTGATTTGCCATACCTCCTTCATTGGCAGTCTTCAGAAGGAGATGTACTGAATATAAAGAAAATATTGAGACAAACAGCAGGAGTATCCTGGGGGAGGAAAACATGCAAATTTTTAGTAGCCACAAATGACTTACTGTAACCCTATTAAATAAAGGTGTATCAAAACATCAAAATTAATCATGTTAAAATATTATCTTTTAAACCCCTATAGATTCTAAGGCCAGATGAAAGCATTCTGAAAACCCAACTCATGACTAGTTTAGAAAGGATTTTATGCCGGAATTGCGTTTCAGAGGCATAGAGATCAATTGTAGCATAGGATTAAACAATGTTTACATTCAGTGTTAAGTGGCCTAAGCATCAAAAGACCATTATAACTGGCTACATTTGATACAAATAACAGTGTCAGTGGGAATGGTCTTTGTATCATTGTAAGAAACTGTATTTCTCCTGTCTTCCTGTTCTTGTTCAAAAGTGACCCTCGGTTGTCCATCACAGTTATCCATCTATTGACCATCCAACTGCGACTAACTGCAGCTACAGTGAAGATTACCTCTTGGTCTTAAACAAATCAGCTTTTCACAGCTTAAACCTGTGCTATGTCTTTTTTTATATAGATGAAACTGCAAAAGCCTTAAAGAACTGACTGAAAGATCTATCAAGAGCAGCGTCTTCAATGGAAATACATTAAAAAATGTTGATTAAAAAAAAAACCCTTTCTTTGCTCAAGTTACTCTTCTTGTGCGCTTACATAGGAATCGCTAGCAGCTTGTTTATCTTCCCCACAGCTCTTACATGCAATACATATTTGCAACATGTAGAATTCGGATCTCTCGAGAACACATCTCTCCCACAACAAATGCACTTCCTGCAGTGGCACACTAGGGGGGACTTCTCAACTGCTGAAGAACACAGTGGAAAATTACAACACATGCAAAGAAATCCCTGGCCTTTCTTACATCTATACAAGCATTCTGCTTTATAGGAAAGTCAACAATCAGCAAAACGCTGCTCAAAAAATGGCGAGCTCCATCTACAGCTCCCACAATATTCTTTAAATCTTGTGTAATTTTTAATGTTGGCAAAATTAGTAAACACTGCACAGAGAACTGGAAACAAGGACATTTGAGAACAGCTTCGCAGATGAATGTTTGAGGAATACAGGAAACTTGTGTTACTGTGCCAATTCAACACCAACACATGCACACAAATAAACCTCTGTATTTCTGACAGAGATTAACCAGGATATAATTCAAACATCAAAACAGGACAGCAAGATGTGAAAGGTTCATTAAACCAGCACAGATCCTGGACCCCTCAGTCCTAACCTAGAGAGGCTGCGTATGGTGTTGACAAGATCAGTCAGCAAACTCATCCTGAAGCTCAGTTTCTGGCTTCCATACTGCATCATTCATTGATTTAGTGCTGACACAAGTGACAAGTCACAGCACTGACACAAGTGACTTCATGCAGTCTTCAAAGAATTTACTGCCTTAATCAACTGCATCTGGATCTGAATCTGTAATCTAGTTATTAAAGGATGTCTATAATGCCCTCAGTGTCATCATAAATCCTCAGTATCATCAGTGATTGACTTTCTTCCTGCCTTGGAACTGTATAAACTGCGCTCAGTTTTGCAAGGTGTATCTTTTGAGTCAGTACTAACACAAATAGATCTGAATGCAGTATCTGGAAATGAGAAGGTAACTAAACAACCTCAGCACCCAATTGTTAAATTGGCAGCTTTGAACATTTTTGTCTTCAGAAAACAGGATCCTTGTTACATGTAAATCTATTCAAATATTGAACCTTACGTTCTTTTTCTCTCCTCAGAGATGTTCCAATTACACTGATTATCTGTGCTGCAGATCATCTTTAGAGCACGAAAACTGATGTGTAGAGCAATTAAGTACCTCTTCTGAATTCATGCTACTAAAGTTGTTCATTCAGTTTAGCATCATCTAAATAAGTGAAAGCCTTAGTAAAAATTTAACAAATTGTCATGTATTTAAAATAAAATCCCTTAGATCAGAACTTTACATGCTGGTAGTTTCCTCAGGAAACTTGAATGCCATCCCGATATACTGTGAAATGCATGGAAGTAAACCTGACCTACAACTTTCTGGAAATCTGGTAACAGAGTGAAGCAAATTTCAGACTAAACATTACTCTTCACTTGTTCTTGAACGCTCAGCACACTTATCTATTTCCAGGATAAAAATACAAAGTCCCTTTAAGCATATCCATGGATTCCCATTTGCATTCAGACGCTGATACTACATGTTGTGTGAGCTGAACTGCCTTCAATATATGAAAAACACTTTCCCAAGACATTTAGGTGCACTGCACATAATTGTTTGCTTATGTAATTTCCAACTACATTATCAGACTCTCATTTTATACCTGAAAGCTTTTATCAATATAGACATTACAATAAAGATATGCTGGTTATCCTACATCCCTCCCTTGCAGGGATGCTACAATTTTTATAGGTGAAGCTGAAACCAGGTCCCTGAATTGAGTAAAAGTACTGCAATAGAAAGGGTTTCTTTACTGGTGTAAAGAAACACAGTACTTACGCACATTGCATCTCTGTTCCTGAACTCAGTTGTGCTTAAAGGAGACTCTGATTAGTAGGACTGGGTCACAGAAATAGTTAAGAGTAGAAAGAGCCAGACTTGCAAGAGACAAGGAAAATATCCCTCTTCTGCCTACTGTTTTCTTCTGTCTGCAGCCTGATCCTGTACTTTTTGTGCAATTATCACTTCCACTAACTGAAAGATTTCTGTTGCCATTAATTTCAGTGAACTCTAAAGGAAAAAGCTAATGCAGACTTCAGTATTTTAAATAGCACCTCTCCTTCCCAATGGAATTTTCAAGGGAAGTCTATCAGCTGCTCATGGAGCAAATACAGCTAAGTAAAGGAAAATTCACCGTAAAATGTTCTGTGGGTTGCAGAACTTGCAATGAATCTGATTAACTTCTGCAAGTCCTTCTGAATGTATCAGAATCTCTTACAAGCCATAAAATCTTAAAGTGCAATTCTGAACCCTACGGCAACGATGGGTATTTTGGAAAGCTCATATCCTTATACCAAGCGTTTTCCATTATTAGTTATACAGCAGAGAGAGTATTTTTGTTTATGAACCAAAACATACTTACACAAAAAGAGCAATTCCAGTGTTAGCCATGGCATAAGAAAGACCAAGGATGCCACTACCCACAATAGCATTGCTCAGATTAAATACTGACATTCCAAAGGAAGTAGTACCCGGATGCTGAGAAAAGGAAGACAGGTAATAGTTAGCAGAAAATTAACGCTTACTTTGGAATTAACACAAACATAACATCGGCAAGAAGGGCTCTGCTGTGAAACGTCATTGGCATGTACTTACATACTGAGTTTCATATTTCTTCTTTCCGACATTGGAGTCGAGCAGGAAATTCTGATTTTCTGGATCAATATCCGCATAGTGGCTGTAAAAAACACTGCATCATTAGCGGCTGCCACGGGCAGCTTGCGCCTTAACTTCCCATTCCGCCACTCCCAAACACTTCAAAGGGAAGCGAGAAAACAGCGGCGCGGCCAGAGGAGCACCACCCCCCCCCCCCCCCCCATTCCCCCGTGTCCGGCCAGCGCACAAAGCACCGCGCTGTTTACATCCGCGGTCGCTTCCGCGTGTCCGCAACGCGTGCGACGCACGCGGCACCTCCGGACCCGAGGCGCCGTTTATCAACCGAAGGCTGCAGCGCGCCGCCGGGGGCGCGCCCTCACCTCTTCATAGCAGCGGGCTTGGTGGGGTACGGGTAGCTGAAGTCGTTGCTGTTGGAGCTGTAGCTGCTGCTGTCCTCGTCCGGGGAGATGTTGAACTTGCCCACCTCGGCGCTGCTCATCCTGCCGGGGCCGCTCTTTTGTCCTTGGCGGCGGGGGGGGGGGGGGGGGGGGGGTCGCCGCGCCTGCGGAGGTTGGGGGAAGGCGACGTCAGTTGCCGCAGCGGGCGCAGCGCCGCGGACACGTCACGTGGCCCCGGGCGCGCGCCCCCGCGCCGCCGCCGAGTGGAAAAGTACCAGGCGCGTGGGGCCGGGGGCGCGCGCGGACAAAGGTGGGACCCGCGGCGGGGCTGGGGGGGGGGGGGGGGGAAGAGGAGGAGGAAGGGGGGGGGGGGGGCACGACCCGTTCCCAACACCGCGGGCACGGCTGAGGTACCGGTACCGGCACCGCCGCGCCCTCCCGACACCCCCCCCCCCCACCCCCCCGACTGATGCAACACCGGCGGGAGATGTCACACTGCCGGACGGCGCCTCCCGCCCCGCGGGCGCCCCTCTGTTTACCGCCCCCCTCCCCACCGGGGACACCGGGCATCCCCGGCGCTTTCAATGGGAAAACGCAGACCGGTGGCGGGACCGCACCGCGCCGCAGCCGCTCGGGGTTTTTTTCCATCCCGGCGGTGTGTCCCTGGGAGCACCCGGCACCGCGCGTCCCGGAGGAGCCCGGCGGGGCTGGGCGGCAAGGCGGGGGGCTGCCGCCGGGAAAGGCTGCGCCCCGAAAATCGCCCCGTTCCTCCTCCCGCGCCGTACCTTCTTCGCAAGGTCCGGAAAGCGGGTTCTTCTGCCGGGGTAAGGAGATGCTCCTCCGGCCGCTGCTGCTCCTTGCGAGGGAAGAAAACCCTTGACTGTAAAACGTCAACGAAAACAAACCCCTAAATAAATAAAGGTAGGGAAAATTCCCTTCAAAAAGCCAGCGGTGTCAATGGCAAACGAAATCTCGCGTCCGTGGTGCTGCGACGGAGGCGCTCCCGGTCTGACGGCCCCCTCGGGGCGCCGCCGCTCTTCAGACAGGAATGCGGGCGCGTCATCGCGGAGGGGCGCGGCGCCCGCGCACCGCCCCCCGCCCTGCCCGCCCGACTGACCCCTGCGCCGCCGAACGAGGGGTGCGGGGCGGGGACACGGGGGGACCGCCGCCCGACGGAGGGGTGGAAGCCGGTTCAGCGGCCCGTGCCCTGCGGGGGGTCGGGAGTGGGGCTGCCGGTGCATGGTAGAGGTGGTGGCGCAGGGCAGCTCTCCCGTGTACGCGGCGGGGTGGTTGCTCTCCACCGCGGAGACGGAAGGCGCGGGGCTTGTCGAGGGCGCACGGTGCGAAAGGTGCCTCGCCTGCCTCGTGCTGCACCCGCAGCGTGACAGTGCCGGGTACGGACTGATCGGGGGGGGTGGCTCCCTCCCAGTTCCCACCCTGGCGCTGCCCCGCGGCTCGGTGCACGGCCGGGATGCGGTGCCACCGGCCCATAGCCACCCGCTGCCGTCAGGCGCTAGTTTTAACGTGCGAGCCTCGAGCGTTTCCTCCGGGAAAGCGATCCGGAATGACGGCCTCCCCCTAGTGATGCCAGGCAGGATAAACCCCGCTTGAAGGGAAAAGGGCGGGGGGAAAACATCCCGCTTCCCTTTCCTCAGGCAGTCAGAAATTCTGGAGGGCTTCGCTGCTCTACCCCCTGTAGAAAGGGACAGCCCGGCTTTGATCTTCGCCTGAGCCCCTTACACAAGCTGCGGGACTGCAGCTCCAGAGGAGGCTTGGACACGGCTGCAAGGGACCCTTTGGCCACTGTTTCTGGAGACAGAGGGGGTCTGAAGTAGGTGGTGCTGCCGCCAGCCTCGAGTATGGAGAATGTCTGGCTAGTCTGGAGAATGACCTTCTATTCGCTTGTCCTCTCCGTGTTGCCTCTCCCCCTACTCCTGCAGCACCCACGGCTCGGTGCGAGGCCCGCCTGACAGCACATCTCAACCGGCCGGGGCTGCCACAGTGGGCCGGGAGCCGCTCGCACCGTCGAGGGGCAGCGACCGCCGCACGGCCACCGGCGCTCCCGGACCGTGCGGAGAGGGACACGCGAGGTTTCCCTGAGCTGAGACAGCGCGGGAGGGCCGGGCCCTGCTTGAGGACCACGGGCGGCGCGAGGCGGCGGGAGCCCATCCGCTCCCGCGGAGGAACGTTCTGGATGCGCGGGGGGCGGGGCACGCGCGGGAGATGCGGAGCCGAAAATTTTCCATCACCGCAGTTCTGCCCCCGCCCCCCGCGCCATCCGGCGCGTGACGTCACGCCCCGTCCCCTCCCTCTGCCCCCCCCCCCCCCGCAGCCCGGCCCGCGGTGTGTGAGGCGGTGCGGTGCTCGGTGCGGTGCTGCGCTCCGCGTTTTCCCGCGCAGCCCCGGGGCAGAGGGGCACGGCGGCGGTCCTTGCCGACGGTGCTCATGGGCTGGGCTGTGCCGGGCAGGGCGCTGCCGGTCCTGAGCCACCGGCGATGTGTGCTTAGTGTGTGTGGGTCGGGTGTTAGGCGTCTCCTAGTGGGCTTTGAGATCGCTCATCTCGGGGTGCGTTAGGGATGAACGCGGCCCCTCGGAGCCACCTGCCGCTCAGTTCGCACTGGGGCAGAGCCTCTCCCGCTTGCAGGCCAGGGAAGTGCGACTTGGGGTGCTGTGGTGTTTCAGAGCTGCAGCTGTAGCGCGTTCGGTCTGCCTGGAAACGTGGCAGCCTTGGCAGGAGGTCCGCAAAGGCTGCCGCGAACTGATGGGTTAAACCGAAGGACCGCACAGCGCCGCTTGGAAGTGCCGTCACGGTGATAAGTAAATAAGCATTGCTACCGGGGAGGCAGGTCACACGCCTCTTTGAATGGGAACGGTAGATGCCTTATGCGTCCTCCAGTCAGTCCCACTCTTCAGGTGTCAGCAGTTCTGTGAAATTACAGTTTACACGAGAGAGGTCAAGGTGACCTGTTTATTGTGGGTTTGCAGAGCATAACAACAAGCGTAGCTCTAACGTTTCCGGGATCTCTTTCAAGGCAAGTGCACAGATTTGGTGCGCAGTGAAGTGTCCCGTGTGCTCCTGGTAAATGCAGAAGCTGTCTTCATGGTTGTGGCCTGATTGCCATGAGCAGTACAGTTCTTTAAACCAGATTCTGTAGCAAAACAAAAGTTCTAATGTACAAGTGCTTTTCTTTTTTACTAGAACTGCCATAATATTATGAGGAGGAAAAAAATGATGAGGCTTCTTTGCTCATTATGAGAAGAAAAAATGGTAAAATACATACAGGAAGAAAAATTGCTCTTTTTCTAATGGCTCCATTATTGGAAGGTTCACTGTGCAACATGAGAGTACAATCTGCACTGCTCTGGAATATTGAGTCTTCAAAATTCCTACCCATGCAGCCTGTTTGATGGTTCAAATGGTCTGCTTTTTCAAGTGGTTTTAAGTAATGCCTCACTGATTGAATTATAATTTTCCTGACTTTGTAATTGCCAAGAATGTCCTTGGCAAAATATACATACAATGTGTTTTATCCAGTTTTGAAAAGTATTTTGTAATCAGAATAATAAAAGTTAATGTTCATCAGTTCCTCCCACCACAGTTTCAACGATTCACTTGTTTTCATGTCCTGCTTTTCTTTCTCCCCTTTTTTGGTGTTCTTATGTTGTTTTTTCCTCCCCTTTCTTTTCATCCTCCTTGTCCCTCAGCCACCCTCATCTTTATACCTTCTGTTTGTTTGCCTTCTATTTATAGGTTTTTATTATAGATGCATGCACCTACTCATTGCAACCTTCCTTACAACGTCTGAGCCTTTTGGATACTTGAGAATCTGTTAATCTGGAGATTCTGTTTCTACTTTTTGTATTCATAAGATAACCCAGCACAATTCTGGAGGCTCAAAACTGCTGAGGATTTTTTTTTTTTAAGCACTGAAAAACAGGTTTTTGTATTTTCTTCGATATAGAGCTGTGGGTGATGTGTCTTACTCAGGTTTCCCATGCTGAAAGACCTCATAGTCTTTTATGGGGTGATGCTTTACACTTTCAAAACAAAGCAAAACCAGACAAACAAAGATAACATGTTACTGTAAGGATGTTGTAAAAGAAACAGTAAGTTAGTTGTTAGGTGTTGTAAAAATTGAGTTGTGTTCAGTTGTATGGGTACAAACGAGCTGGAGTTTTCAACGTATTACACGGGAAGTTAACGGGATGGTTTCATCTGAAGAGCTGCCTGCTATGCTCTCCTAAATGTTGGTGTGCAGCTCAGGCTGTGCTGTAGATTTACCCCATGCCATAACATGGCCTACCAGAAACCAGCCTATGAACGATTTCTTTTTGTATTGCATTAGTTGTTTTTATGTTTAGAAAAAGAAGTAGCTGGCAAGTGCCCGTGTTTTTAATTTGCTCATGTTTAAGCAAATAAAAGGCCTTTGTAATATGGGAGGTTCTTGTTTCATGCTATTTCTTCCGATGTATATAAACAAACCTTGTGGAATACTGCAAAGCTCTCTGTAGGACATGCCCAGTAAAGTCATTTGTGTTTAGGCTATGCATTGAAAAGTTATGTGTACAGTAATACTGTAAAAGCCAAGTCCATCCACATGGTTTTTAGATGATGCTTCCTAAATTGCCCAAAGGATATCTATTGAAATATGTAATATGTCAAAGCAATCTGTACTAATAGCTACATAATATTAATTTTGCCTGTGCCTAGTATGAATAACATACAAATAGCAACAGAATAAGGATGTGCATCGGGTGAAATCCTTGGCACTGTCAAGAGTCTGGGGAAGAATGCAGAATGGTGACAGGGACCTGAGAGCTACATTATGTCTTGATTGAAGCATCTGCAAAGTGATCTCTACGTGACAGCCACGGTCTGTCACAAGGAAAAGCTGGAAGTGTGGGTGAGTGAGTGGGGAAAATAAGTACTCATGATTTTGCTGCATGGACTCAGTGGTCCATGAAGATGCAGGTGGGGCTATGGGTTCCACCATCCTTCCAAACAGTTTGGTTCATTGTTCTTACCTCACATGGACTGCCTGTAGCATGTAATTAATGAAATTACAGGTTCTGATTATATGCTTTCTCAAACAAAACTTCCACTGAAGCCAAGAGGTATTACGAGTGCATAAGGAATGCAGGATTGCATATCCTGCCTCTTGGGGCTTTATGATGGTGAGTTGGAGTTACATATTAAACTCGGTTTAAGCCTTAATTTTTTCCCTCTGTGTTTATCCTAGTCTAGTTTCAGTTTTGCAATACGAAAACAACAAAATCACTATGTTAAGAACATAAGCAGCAGCATTCTTCAACAAAAAAAATACATTTACTATAATTATAACGTGGATTTAAGCCAAAAATAAAGATTCTGAGTCTGAGTTTTCAAGCCATCTGATTATGTTGTTATACTTCAATAAACTTAAAACAGTGGGTGCTGCATGAGGTATACAGTACTAGTCATCCGCAAGAAACTGTCAGCCTTAAATGGACATTGCCAGTTGCTATAAAAATATTTTTTACGTTATATTTTTAACTCTCTAACATTTTTTGGGGTTTTAAAAATAGGATTTCTCCATTAATCTTGATTCATCTTTTCCACTCAGCAAACACTGTTGGTTTTTTCCAATTTCCTGTGCGAAACTGATGTAAGCTCTTAAGTATATCTTTTTGTTTGCTTTTTTAAGTGTATATTTTTGTTTGTTTATATCTTTTGTCTAGTACAGATCTAGAAAAGCTTTGGAAATGGTATTTGTTTATTAACTGATAAATTAATTTGAAACTCTTTCATTTTCTGTAAGCTATCTCATATTTTTGTTTAGATCCTTACAGGAATAAGAGCTACTATTTTTGTTCTTCTCCCATTTGCTGGTGGCAGAGAGTACAATTCAACATGTACATTTGAATTCCCAGAGATGTTATTGCAGTAATTACAGCAGGCTGTACATCAGCATCACTTGTTATGTCAGCAGATCTTTAAGGATCTTGTTTGTCAACTATCTAATGCTTCGCATCTTGGAACTGTCACTTGCATTTTTGTGGTTCCCTTAAAAATAGTGTAAGTTTAAGACATTAGATGGAGTTCTCCAACAAGGCTCTGTGCAAGACCTGTATTCATAGAATCATAGAATAGTTAGGGTTGGAAAGGACCTGAAGATCATAAGGGAACAGAACTGGAATAATTGTGTAGTTAGCAAGATGTTTCTGTGCTTTACCAGTTAGAGTAAGTGTGGAGGCAGTAATGGGGCAAAAAAGGGTGAACTAGGGCAGGAGATCAGCAAGCACTCTACTTTGATGGAAAATAAAGCCTCAGTGAGCCAGCAAGATCAGTTCTTCACTTTCTTGCCAAAAAATACAGTGAAAACACATAACAGTAAAAACATATTATAATTGGATCCCCATTCTGTAAATGTGTGTGAGTTTGTATGCATTATCCTTTTTTTTTTCAATTAAAATTGTGGATATTCCTTAATGTTTTGAGGACTGGAGGACTGGATCCTACTTCGTGGATGACAACCATTATCTACTGAACATAAAATTCCACTTCTCATCTTGAGCACACAGAGCACAAGAATGGCTATTTACAGTATCTCAGAAGGTCCCTAAAATGTGATACATTTTCTCTGACAGGGGCCAGTAGAAGATTCCTGTGTGACAAATGATAGGAAAAAGCATAGGACCATGTGGTTGTATGTTCTAGCAGCCTGATGTCTAGGAGCTACTGAGCCAAAGGTTGTCTCTATGTGTTTGTATTTAAAAGTTTCTGGTGCTCACCTGCATGAAATTGTTGAATCAGTTTTGAACCCACGCTTAATTTGATATGTATCGTAAGTGATGGCAAAGCTGACTTGGGCATTTACACAAACTTCTTCCATTTGTTATTTTCTTCCCCCAGACTTCTTCCTGATCAGTTCATCCGAGATCCCCAAGTTTTGCACAGTAAGAATTGGGTTTTATGTACCTTTATTATACTTTGCATGGTTGGTTGTCTTGAAACTGAGGAGCACTAGTCAATCCTATAGAAACTGTTTCATATCTTCAGTTCCCCTGGATTCCTATGCTAGTGAAAATCAGGATGGTTAAGAGATGTTATAGCTGTCTTCTTGTTTGTTAAGGAATAAAATTGAGACCTGTAATCTCTTATAAAGTGGCAGTCAGCAGGTTTCCTTTACACACTGCTGTTCTGTGTTCAGGTTGATATATGTGCATCTGCACGTTCAGAGGAAGGACTTTCCCCCCAGCTCTTTAGATTGAGTGTTTGCTGTAGATCTGGATATTCTAAGTTGGCTGGTGTCCATGTGTAGAAAACTTTTCTTTTTTCTTTTTTTTTGAAAGGTGTTTTTTAGTTTTAAATAATTATCAGCAACATTTTTAAACTTTTTCTTATGGGAGGAAAAATCACTCTCCTACCTGAATGTGTATGCTATTTTTATAGTGAGAAAAATGGACATATGTAATTTAGTTGAAGAAATCTGCATGGATAAACTCCTGGCAAAAAAATTAGGAATGGTTAAATAATGCAGTTTATACACTCTCCTTTATATGCAATGAGAAGATTGAAATGAATTAGTGAAAAAATGAATACATTAATTCAATATTGTGGAACAGAAATTTTTGTTTATATGCATCCCACAGAATTTCTTTGCTTGTAAAAAGACATCGCCCCTCCTGTTTATCTCCTAGGTGCAGAGTGCTCTGGGGGAATAAGCAGCTGCTGAGTCATGTTTTCACTGAATGACTGACAACCCTTGCTTATACTAAGAACTGGTAGACCTTCTCTTCTGTGTATCAGATGAGCAGTGTTATGCCCCTTGCTTAGGAAATGAAAGCATGACACAGCGTTACAGCCGACCTCATTGAAAATGCTTATGCAGAGGAATGGAAATGTGTTTATGCAGCCATGTAAAGCAAATCAAAATCTATCCACATTAAATTATTTACTGGCAGTAGCAATTTGTTATTAAAGAAAATAATATAATAGGGTTCATTTCAATGTGCTGAACTAGCAGTTTTGCAGTGCAGTTATTCAAAGGGAATTTTGCCGGAATATATGAGTAGTAATAGAACTGAGAGAGGCATGGTGCTCTCTGTTGGCAGTTTCCTGAAGAAAGAAAAATATGTACATAACTAGAGTGGTTAAGTCTAAACCTAGATAATCTGCACTTTATGATACCAATATATAACTTATATTGAATAGTTTATGAGGCCAAAATAAATTGTGAGAAGCTGTAAACATTGCCTTCCTCTTCATAAATGTAGGAAGGTTTTATTATGGAACTATAAAAATGTCCAATGCATTTATTTCTCCTTCCTGTATGATGTTTTAAATTCTCTTTTCCTTGAATGTGTAAGTGTGTATTTGGATTGTGACAAGCAGAGTCCAGTTAACATTTACAGAAGTATCTGCAGGTATTACTTACTTTAAAATCCTTTAAGTAGTTAGTTTATGTTGCTGCTAGAAGCATAATTATTCAATAAACAGCACAGTACTTCATGTTTCATTTAGCCATTGCTTCTTTTCTTAAATGTATAGCTATAACCTTTTAACAGAGACTGAAATTTACCTTTGACCATTAAAGATTTTACTGTCAGTTGTCATATAAACACTCATCTTTTTGAGATTTATTGCACCCCCATGGTATTCCATAAAAAGGCTTGTCAGTGCATTCAGCAGGGACAGAGTGAGTGCATTTATTTGGTTGTTGCTGCAGAAGTGCTTATTACACCATTCTTCTGATAGCCTTCTTTGGATTGGGAAAAGATGATGATATGAACTTTGGGTGATTTGGATTTTCTTATAGCCCATGAGTAGCTCAGTTGCCATAATACTGACATAAAACTTCGCTGTGTAGGAAACTTACTCATCTGAATAGGGTCATGCGGTCATCACATGCATGATTTTATGCATGTACTAAAACTTTTGCAGGACTGGATGTGATAGATTTCATGTTGCAGTATTTGTGATAGGGTATACCTTATTGAAATGATGGCACTGGAACTTGATATGGGATTTTGTCATGCTGTACTAAGAAATCTTAAGCTTTTGTTGTGGTATGACAGGAAAAAGTAACTATAAATTGTACCGATTATCTGAAGACTTTTGAAATAGCAGACAGTTTTGTAAGTAACTAACGTATAGAATACATCATGATGTTTTGTCGTTTAACTCAACACATATGTGACATGGGTGACATGGTTTAGTGTAAGATGTCCCTGCCCATGGCAGGGGGATTGGAACTAGATGATGTTTAGGTCCTTTCCAACCCTGACTATTTTATGATTCTATGTGGAACAATCTACATAACTCACAACCACCTCACATTAACAAATGCAGAAAGTCTAGATCACAAACTCTCCTATTTATTCCACATACAGTACTCTTACATGCACAGGTAAGCACATGTGGACAAACTTATGAGCAGGTGATCTTGGCTGCTGTTAATGAACAAGGAAGCTACAGGAAGGAATGGAATCCCTTCACTAGAAATTTGGGATAATTTAAAATACTATCTTGTGAGATATCATTAAGTAGATTTACGAATTAATATTGACATAGGTAATACATTTAAAAAGAAGAACATGGTATAATGGGACTTCAGAGTTAATCATGGCTAGTGAATACTATTGTTAAACACAAATAGTTCCTTTCTGTTCTGATTGCTAAGTTATTTTGCTATCATGTTAGTTTACAGTACTCCTCAAGGTCATGACCTAATTTGATATAATTTTCTAGTAAAGAGTCTGAAATGGAAAAGTCTCACAGAGAAATAAAATTGTTGAGATAATGATATAAATGAAAATTTTGCTATGAGATGAAGGGAACGAAGGTTAATTATAGAATCATAGAATCATAGAATAGTTAGGGCTTGAAAGGACCTTAAGATCATCTAGTTCCAACCCTCCTGCCAGGGGCAGGGACACCTCACACTGAACCCTGCCACCCAAGGCTATGTCCAATCCAGCCTTGAACACCACCAGCGATGCAGCATTCACAACTTCCCTGGGTAACCCATTCCAGTGCCTCACCACCCTTACAGTAAAGAATTTCTTCCTCATATCCAATCTAAACTTCCCCTGTTTAAGTCTGAACCCGTTACCCCTTGTCCTATCACTACAGTTCCTCATGAAGAGTCCCTCCCCATCATCCTTATAGGCCCCCTTCAGATACTGGAAGGCTGCTATGTACTGGACATTCCCATCATTCCCAGACCCAACCCCCCCAGCTTTTACAAATATCCTTTATTTTGATATTGTTGGAATAGTACGTAACAAGTACCACCTGTTGTCAGATAGGAATTCAGAGACCTTCACTGTTGCCAAAATGGTCTTAGAAAACATACAAATTTAGTAGTAGTCCTTACCTAGCTGTATCTTTCTTGGTGACCTTCAGTATATGCAGTGGAAATAGAATCATAGAATACCAGGTTGGAAGGGACCTCAATGATCATCTGGACCAACCTTTCTAGGCAAGCATGACCTAGATTAAATAAATGTTTTTCCAAAATGTTATAGCCCTTCAAAACACCTTTTACTATTGTAGGGATCTTGTATTTACATAATATTATATTGCTTGTAATCGAAGACCTTTGGTGCGGATTTGGCCCCAAATCCTGCAGTTATTAAAAGGGAGGTGTGAGAGTCTGCCTGTGTAGTCACTACAGGCTTTTATAGGTCAACAAAATACTTTCTTACTGAATGCTACATTTAAAGAAAATAAAACAAATTCGTTCAAGTTTGAAGCTCCAGCTGTTTGCAAATCATGATAAAGACAGTATAAGATTATGATGATCTACTTTTAAATGCATACCTTAGGTAATAGGTTTCTGTGTGAGCACCTGAGCCCAGCATTCAGGGAACAGCCTTTGCGTTTCAAAGCATAGCTGTTCTTCTTTCCTATCCAATATAAATCCATAATCTAAAAGTACTGAAGAATAGTAAGGGCTTGCATTATTTTATACAGTACAAAATGTGCTAGTAGAATTATTGGAACATCTCTTAAGGTTTTATATTCCTTATTATTGAATTAATTAAGCAAGGGGAATTCTAATCCGATAAATTAAGAGGACTATGCAAATACTTGTATTTTTAAAGCACACATAGAACTTTAGTTTTAAAGCACTTGTAGAACTTTACAGTATTGCCCTACCAGGTTTCATGCTTCTGTGCGTACAAATGCATGCATATACACTACCATATGTAGATGATCATTGCTGTATAAGACCACATAAGTATTTAAAAAAATATTTCAGCAATAGAAGTTACAAATATAGTTGTTATTATGTACCCCTAAATTGGCTGCAATAACCAATCTGTGATTCTTTTAAGCATTATCAGAACATGTATGACTAATTCATCTTTTTATCTATCTGTGGATAATCGTGTGGAAGCTAGGCACACAGGAATGCTATACAGGTAATATAATTGCTAGTGTAAACCTGAGTGGGTAGGCAGCTGGATTTTCTTCAGTCAGTTCTTCCTAGCCACTCTCTTTGAATCTGTAATCCTTCTGAGCCAAGCGTGGTCTCAGGTTCCAAACACATATTCATGCCATGATAAGAAACTTGCTGCAGAAAGGTTGTGCTGTGTTGGGGTGTCACTGCTCCCACAGCCAAACCAGCTGTGAAGCTTCCTCACTTGTTTCAGTGCAAAATCAGTGGCTTTCCAGGGTAATTTTAAGCAACACAAGGTATTTTGCATGAAGCACGTAAGGAGAGCTCACGTCTTTCATCAGCTCAGCGCTGGACGTAGTATCTTTTGCTAAATTTGTGATCACAAACATCTGGTGACTGGTAACTGTTTTTGCAGCTGAGCTGAGTTGAGGTACACGGTGTGCTCTGGGGTGCAGATGAATGGAAGAGGAGAAGAGACAGAGGATGGTGTGACCTGCTGTATCTCTGATAATGGTTTGACTTCATTCAATGAGGCATCTATGTCCTTGAGATCAGTGGAGTCAGCAGGTCCCTCACAGGCATGCAGACATTAAGATCAGGACCCAAGTTTGTAGTCTCTCATGCCCAGTGCTGGGTAAAACATTTAAACCTTTTCTTTCTGTTAAATAGTCAAATACAAAAATTGCTCTCCTGGTATTTTACTTTTATAGGTGTAAAATAACAATCATATAACTGAGGTGCAGGTTTTGAGTAACATCAAATACTACCATATAAGCAGTGCAAGGGGGATTCTCTGAAATCTATTCCAAATTACCTGTGAAATCCTTTCTCTAAATTTAAAACGCCAGATTATGCCTTTCTGTGTACAGGCGCTTGTGAATGAAATCAATGACAGAGACATCTTCCCGTCTGTACAGGAGAAGTATTTGACACAAAGCATTACTTTCTTTTCTCCTGCCAACTTCAACAATACCAGGAAATATGTTCCCAAGCAAAAGGATAATTCAATTAAAACCCCGGTTAGAATTTATGTAGATTAAGGAAAAAAAAACCAGGGAACACTGAGCCCACCCTGGAGTCCAAAGAGCAGGTTCTGGTTAATTGGAAGCCTGAGGAGCCAGTCTCCTTCCTGTTGTGGGTGGTGGTAAAATAGTTACAATAATTAATCTGGTCTAACTCTGTAGCTAAAATTCTCCTGTGGGAAAAACCATTTCAGGAGAAAAATGACTTTGAAGAATGAGGTGAATGCTTTATTCTAAAATGTTGTGTCTACACAAGAAATAGTTATTTTGCTAAAGCTTGTTCATTCATTTTGTCACGAAGTAATTTCTTGTAAAAGTCCTCAGTATTCATCTACAGTTGTCAGGCATTAACAGTCATGGACGTTTTCAGCAATCATCTTGTTACTGTGTTTGCTTTTTTTTTCCTTTTCATTTGGAAACTATTTCTATTCATTCCCAAGAAGCCGTTTTCCTGCTCTCTTCCTTTTCTCTCAGTTGCTGTAGAGATGTTGGTCTTTGACTTTTTCTTAAATTCAGAGGTCGTAATTTTTAGCCGGGGAGGGCTAGATGAATTTACGCGTACACTGAAAAATGAGTGTCCAAAGCTGCTGACGTGTTTGTATTTTATTTTTGCTTCTGAAGCAATTCAAAGGTTTTACTGAATGTTGCATTAGAGAACTCATAGAAAACAGACAAAGAAAGTAGCCCTTGAAGGTCATCTAGTCCATCCTGTGTTCTCAAGCAAATCTATGGGTGCCTATATCATTCTTGGCAGAGATTTGTCCAGTTCTCTCTTGTTGCAATTTAAATCCACTACCACCTGGTCTCTCTGCAGTAGCCTTTTACACGTCTAAAGACAATTATCATGTCACCCTGCAGTCTTCTCCCTTGTAGGTGGTCCTTTCAATGTTTCCCAGGCTCCTAGACCTCTACTGCTTTCCTCTGTACTCTCTCCATTTGATTCTTGGCATTCCTGGAAATGATGCTTCAGGCTGAAGATAGTACTCCATCTGAACAAAGCCTACCTATTGACACTTTTCCAGGGTGATATTTGCTTTTTCACAACCTTGTGGCATCGCTGACGCATGTTTATTCTGTGACCCACTACAACCTCTGATCCCACTTGTGGAACTGCTGTCCGGTCATCTTCATCTCATATTTGTTTAGTTGATTATTCCCAAGTGCTGTGCTTTGGGTTTGTCCTTAGTGAAATGACGACATAGTCTTACTTCCGTAATTCATTCTGTTTCTTCAGTTCATCCTTCTGAATTCAAATCCTGCTGCCTGTGTAGGGCTAACAGCTTCTCCAAGCAATTCATCATTTGCAAAGCTGATCCAAGTGCTATTGATTCCATTGTACAAATCATTAATGAAAATACTGAAAAAGTGCCAGATCTGGGATAAGTACTGTCCAATGTAATGGGCATGGAATGTCCTGGTCAGTGACTCTTTGTTAGTGAAGCTCGCAAGCAGGCATACTGTGAACAGGGAATTATTCTACCAATGCGCCATTTACTTGAGAGAATTGAAGTTGTGTCAAATCATTGAGGCCTGAGGAGCACTGAGATTCTTCAGCAATAGTGCTGATGAGAGTCCTCAGGAGGTCCAGCGCTGAAAAGACAATAAATAGCCGGAGGCATCAGTGTCTCTTCCATACAACCAGGGGAGTTATATTTGCTATGGTCCTTTCAGCTTTGTGGATGTAGAAATCAGCCCTACATAATCATACTAGAACTTTGTTCTAATATTTTTGTAACTTAAACTGCTTTGTGAAAAATTAAATTAAGTTTAGCTTAGTTTTTCTAAGAAAAAAAAGGGTGCTCTTAAGTAGCGGGAGAAAGAAGGAGAAAGGTATATGAGCAGGAGCGAGAAGTATTGTTGGAAGGGAGCAAACCTTCAGGAACTAGAGCTCTGAGTGAACCATGGTGTGTGTGTTTTCCTACCCATGCAAAAACTTTTTAATTTTCATTTTTGAGAGAAAAAAGAAAGAAGTTTCTCTGACTGAAGTGCTATAAATGGCATGTTTCATTAGGAAATTGTATTTTAATTTTGTGGTTGTCAGAAGTGCTTCTCCATGAAAAAGAGCTACCCGAGATATTTGGGGTTCACTCCAGTTTTTCAAAATCTCATGTGTTTTAAGATAAGGTTTCTATTCCGGTTATCTTTCAAATAACTTCCAATGACCAGACACTTTACAAGAATGCTCTTTTAACAATATATTTTGCTGTGGAAAGTGCTTTTCTTTCTTACAACTTCCGGTAAAACCTCTCCTTATCTAATCTCCTGATGAAGATGAATTTGCTGTTCTCGCTAACAGTGACTGCACTGTTTCCCAAGGTCAGTCACAAGAAAATAAATAGGTTGAGCTGCACTGGCACTTATATTTTTTGTCATTTGGCTCAGCATATGAAAATGTGGAGATATACAAACATTTAAAAATGTTTTGCCTGCTCCCCAACCTTAAAAATAGTTGCAAAAATAACACACACACATACGTAATTCTTTGTTTTAGGCACTATAAGGCCGGATTCCTGAGATTCCTTGAGATTCCTCAAGATTCCCAATTTAAATTTTTGTAAGGGCTCATTAGGAGTACTTGCTTAATGCAAGTGAAGTTACCAAATACCGCACCTGCTATGGTATAAATGGTTTTTAAAGTATAGCCCTGCATTTCCTTTGGAAGGAGGAAGACACGGAAAAATTACATTAAAGTATGATGTGTCAGCCAGGTAATTTTCCCTTAAGATATAAATGATTCAGAGAGGCTGATTCTTGTGGCTGTGTTATTCAGTGAACAAAAATACAGCCTGATACAAAGCAGTGTTTTGCTTTATAATGCTTTATGTTGCTCTTGACTGAGTGACACTGCATTGTATTGGGGATATCAAAGCAGATTCCCATCCATACTATCTCATACATTAGAATAATTAGTAAATGATTTTTGCCATCAAAAAGGTCCAGTTCTGGCGCAGCCAAATTTTTACTGCACTGACCTGGATTTAACTGAATAGACCAGTATGGAAGATGGCAAATGTAGTTACCAAATCAATGACATCTGGCCACAACTGAAACCTATTTGATAGAAAAAGGAACTTGAGAATTCCAAGACAATAAGATAAGGCAGTAGTCTCTCCATGGTTTAGTAAAGTTGGGAAATGTGCAATCTAAGAGACTAACTTGCCCCATGATTTTGCAACTCTCATTCAAAGCTGGTATTTTGCATTTCAAGGTCTTAAATTGATATTTTCATTTTTTTATACTTTATGATGTGTAAACAAAATTTCAGACTGTTTTTTTGGTTTTGTTATTACTTTTTCATCTTTTACCTTGAAAGCCAGATACTGTCTGGATTAGGGCACTCTTGAGTTATCTTGTCTGTTTGTTCTCGAGTAACAGATGCTGTTGTCTGATTGAAAAAGCATCAGTTCGGTGTAACTGAAGGTTTAGATCCAGCTTTGATAGCCAGTATGCGACTAGCCTACATAAGGTGGCTGCCAACTCGGTGAAGAGACTGCTACTCAGGCTTACTCTGTGTCACCTGCCTGCCACTTTCTTCCAGAGGGAGATTTTTGCTCCCCCTCCCTATGCGCCAGCCTCCAGCAGAACTGAATGCCTGGTTACTCGTTAACATTGCTCTGTCTAAATGATTTGGGTGAGTTTGAATACTTCATAGGGAGGGATTTTAAAAAAACACACCTGGATCAATTTTGACAGAACTGGGTTAGTGGAGACTGCACACAGTGACGCCAGCAGATGGGAAGGTGCAGCTATCTCACCCAGGATGGGTGGTGAGGCCTGAATAAGCAGCTTGGGGAAGTCTGCATGGGTAACCACTGGTGCTAGATCTGTCACAGCTGGAGAAGTTTGACTGAATGGGCTTTCTTTAAATCTAGCCTCACCTTCAGTGAGTTTTTCAGTTATGAATAAAATGTGTAAGGCGACAGCAGCACCAGTGAAATAGCAACATCACAGCACCTGATGGAGCAAGCAATCCCAAGAAAGGGAGGAAGTTTTCAGCTATAGTTTGTAGACTTTGGAGTGGGGAGGTGAGTCTGTAACCTCTTTAATGCCCATGATTAACTTGCCTTTGGGAATCACAGCTGCTGCTGAAGACTTGGTGCCTTCTCCCCTTCACTGAAGGTGTTAGGAACTTGCCACAGAGTTCTTCACACCTCCCGTAGCTGGTCCCCCGCCACAGGAGGATATTTCTCAGGATGTCAGTCTGTGTTATGAAGATAATGCCAGTTCAAGTAGTTCTGCCTCCTCGCATGTGCCTCTTCTGCTCATCTGTCATTCCTACCCCTACACCACAATGTATCAGCCTCTCCAGGGTTGCTCGAAACCCAGATCTTTTCAGTAATCCACTCTCTCACAGTGCCCCACCAGCAGCTCTGTGAGTATTGCTGGGAAGGCAGCAAACGGCTGTGATAAAAGAGAAGCCCAGGGTTCTTAAACTGGTTTTGCTGCTGAAGCCAGTGACAAGTGAAGCAACCACTGAGACAATAATTTTTCAATTTTTGTCTAGGCTAAATGTGTTAAAATGGTCTATAAATTATTTGGAAGACTGTGCAGGTGACTGGGCACAACTTTTTTAGGGCAAATAGTCTGAAAATGTGCAAATTTATTATGTTTGTCACCATTATGAAACAAGAGCATCAAAATTCTGTCTTTGGCTTTAAGATCCAGAGTACATTGTGGTATGATGTGTTAAATCTCATTATTGCAACCACTTGCATTTGAAATTTTCTGGTTAGGAGCATAAGAATTAAAGCATTAACTTAACATTTTAACTTCCGTAAAAGAAACTTGCTCTTAAAACCCATCTGTTTTGACCCTGGCCAAGAGTGTGAGAACCATTACAACATTGTTCATTGATGAAAGTCATGTGTCATTTCGGTTAAAGATTTGTAAAACCTGTATCATCAGGGCAACAGTAAGTTCTTATGTTGTGTTTCTTCCTGTGTTTGTGAAACTCCTGTTGCAATAGAGTCACAACCATTTGAGGATGAGAACATTTGAGAACACCAGTAACACAAACAGTCATCATAGTTCAACTGGCCAAGCGCTGATTTACAGTATTTTTCTTAGGCAGATTACTAACAGGCAACAGTCCACAATACTTCAACGACCTTAAAATGTTTCCAAGAAAATGTTACTGATTTTAATGATGATTATGCAATACATAGTAAACATGAATGCAAGAGGTGAAGAGATCAGCAAAGGGTTCTCAGTAGCATGGATTTAACACAGGAAGCAATGGGGAAAGTTCAAGGTTAAACTGTTCAGTTAAAGCCAGAACGGAAATTGGGGCAAGAAAATGAAAACATGGTGTCATAAACGTAATGACATTTCTGTACTAGGAAGATGACTCACAATACAGTTGTAGGATCTAGGTACAGAAAGTTCTCATGAATTCTAGAAAGTAAGGCAGAGTTGGTAATTGTGTCATGTTTTCACCACAAATAAATCTATTTCCCGCTTTGATTAGAAGGCCAAGGAGAACAAATGCAATCAGATAAAGCACATAGTAAACAACATACTGAAAGTACTCACTTTACTCATGAAATATAATAACATGTCAATGAATTCTTTTCAGGTTAGGCAGAGAAGGAGTTTTCTTAAAGTATGCACACAGGAAAAAATGCACAGTTTTAAGTGAAAAGGATAGCATATTGTTCTAACTTGCTTACATCTAGAATGCATCAGCTACCTAAAATGGCTCAGGAAAAGTGTCATGATCATCTTTGTAGTTTCAAATGAGGACAATAAAAATGCTGTGAGAAGTTGAGTTCTCTGGCTTTCACTCTGCAAAGCTCGTAAGCACATTCTTAACTCTAAGCCCAAACACTCCCATGGAAATCATTGGTGGTGACTCAACAGCTTGGAAGATCAGGTCCTTAAAAATGTTTGGTTTCTGTTGCTATTTTGCATATGTGTTGCAGATTTTCCTACAGTAAAGCAGCAAGCTGCTACATGTCCCTTGTAACTGTGGGTACAGAGGAATTTACAATGGAAGCATTTTGTCATGTATTTTGTGAAATCTTCGCCATTACCTCAAGTCTTTTCTGTAGATTCAGAAAGCTGCAAACTAAGGCATACATATTCACTCAGTAGATACTGATTATTTCTTTATTGTCAAAAGACAGTTGTTGGGAGAGTTAATAGAGCGAGAACAACGTATCACAAGGTTTATTACTTTGCATGTGAGGCTGAGTAACTGGTTAACAAAACTGTATTGTTTGCTGACTGGAGTCGTGGCATTTTGTAAGGGAAAGGAACCTCCTATGAAGTAATACAGAAATATTCTGGCTGTCCTACTTGTAAAGGAAATAATCTGTGCTCGTTTCTCAATACTAGTGTTTTGAAATTATGCAAGTACACCAGTGCAAGATGGTAATTAACTATTGAAGAGACAGAGTCTAACTATTCCATGATGTCTTTTTTTAGATCTTCCTGGTTTGTTCATATTAGTTTTACTATTTGTTCGCACTTACACCCTCCTCTTTGCTTCTAGAGAAATAGCAAAAACCTTTCAGTTGTATATTGCAGGCAGTCTGTTGCCTGCAATATATAAAACTGCAGCTTCCTTGCATTTTGGTGCGGCCTCTATCCTTATTCTGTGCTCACTTAATACTTCATGAAGTAGAATAACATCCTCTTCTACTCCATTGTTTCTGTTGATTCTGTGTCTTGGGATTTTGACAGGAAAAGGGACTCTAGTTTAAAACCAGTCAGAGTTAGCAACTGAGGGTTTCAAGACTGCAGAGTAAGCAATTGCCACAGAAGTGGCCAGAGCAGCCAGTTTGAATGTGAGTCCAAGAGTTCCCAAAGTTTTCCTTTAAGCGGTGATTCTGGTTACAGCTAACTTTAACAATCAGACTTGATACCGACCTTCTTCACAACATTTCATTTGCAGCATCTAGACAGGCAGGATCCTGATTTCTGCCAAGAACTTTCAGGCAACATAGTAATAGTCAAATGCTAATGCTAATGCTGTCAGTAATAGGGAGTTTATCACTGTACTTTAAAAGACTGAAAGCTGATTTACCTGTGTTGCTATATTTTTCCTTAAAAATGCAAGAAAAAGGTAAATTCAGATCCAAAATCTACTTGTTTTCTGGGACTCTGAATGCAATGAATGTTTCTAAATGTAGACGTGTGTGAAATAAAGTGTGCCCCAAATCAATGCACACCTCCCTTTCTTTTTTAACCTGGATATTTAAGCCAGTGCAGAGTGGCCAGCACTGCAGTCCTTCTGACCTTCTGCTAGTCAGGTAGGCATGAGGCTCTGCACTGGAACACAAGAAGAGTATTTCATTTGGCAGTCTGCAGAAGCAGTTGCAGTCTTTCAAAATACGGAGATTAGGATCACTGTAGCCTGTGAACTACTCCTTGTTTTGTAACACAAGAAAGAACCAATAAACTGCATCCTCAGTGTCCGCATTTTTTACTGTTCTTTGGAAGCTGCCTTGCTTTATGAATGTTCAAGTTTTCTTTCTTCAGCTTGGAAGATGCTGTTGGACATTGAATTATCTGCCTGTGAGGAGGGAAGCTGGTTAGAAACCAGTGGCTCTTGCTCCATTTTTCACAGAAATGATGTTACTCCAGTGTCCCAGGATGAATAATATCAAGCCCCCTAGACTTTAAGATGCTTTTGTGGGCGGATAGGTAAGATTTGAGGTGTGTGCTACTACTGATGATGATACACAATGATGTGCCACAATATAGAAGCTGCTTTTAGTTTTAAAGTTCCTCCTGGTGCTGGTGGTTGGGGGTCCTGGAGGTGGGCTATTGCTTTGGAGTAGCTGGATGAACCATTAATTCAACTCTGCCTCTGGTAAAGAGAACGTTCAATATTTGTGCTGAGTAATGTACCGCTACATACCCATGTACATTTTAAGATCTTTTTTTCCTTAAAGAAATCCCCGTTAACTGTTTACAGTTATCTCAGATTTGTAAAAAATGCTTTCTGGTCTCTGGTTGTTGAATTTTTTATGAATTTAGTTAAAATTGACTTCTTACTCCAATTGGTTCTGTCGTCATTTCGTGTAATGGCATATTCATGATGAGGGAGCGCAAAAAAGGGAGCATGAGGACACCCAAACAAATTCAAATTTTAATTTGAGTGAATACTTTCTGAAGGTTTAGCCTGGTGCTATTCAAAATGCAAAGCTTCTGAATCAGAAGTGGTCAACTTACAAGACAGAGTGCTGGAAGTTATCCATGGACATCCTGTTCTTATTAGACATGGGCTGAAACATTCTGACAGCTTTCAAACCTGCTGAAATGTTATTCATTAAAAGTTTTGATGTCAACTCCAGCATTAATGGGAGCACATCTTACTTATCTCTTTAAGGGTGACTATGAAAAAGGGGGAGGACAGAAGTGTATCTGGTGAAAAACAGGGTGAGAAAAGAAGCAGAGAGCTAACTGTATGAAAAGGAAAGGGACACTCTGGGAAAGCAGCAGAGAAAAAGGAATGAAAAAACTCCTAATTTTTGTAAGTATGTCTTTTCAGGACTGAGGCCATGCCAAACCTTGGACTTGGAGGCTGTTCTGTCCTTAATACGTTGCACATGATTGTCTGTAGCTGGAAAAACATTTTTTGTGGTTTTTAAAAAATTGAATTATCCTTATATGAAGTAAAACAAACTACGAGTTTAAATGACAGAGTAAAAAGAGACTAAATTCAGTTTGCAAGCCCTCGGAGAGTTTTAAAATCCCTTGGGTTCACAAAAACTCAGACTCCATAAGGTTCATATATTCCAGAGTAGGATGTACAATGGAGTTACTTCCATCTGCTTTAATTAAGTTTTCATCAGAGTCTTTATATTTAGCTAACGTATTCTCCTCTCAAGGCATGTTTGTGTTAAGAGCAAGATCCAAAATACTCCTTTGCCACTTCCTGTGCAATCTAGATAGAAGTTAGGTATGGAGAGAGGTTATAAAACCTGTGTATCTTTCAAAGATCATAAGCAGTTGAGTATGATGATGAATTTTTATTTCAGCACCTATGCCTCATTCCAAAGAGGCTTGTTTGCCTTATAAGATCTGCATCTTGACCCACTGGAAGTATTTAGTGTGTCTAAACCCCACAAATGGCAGCCCTTAGTATATTCCTTAAAAAATCTTTTCCTGTTAGCTGCCTTTTGGTGGCTCCCCACTCAGCAGGGCTTTTTAGCTTGTTCCACAGAAACACTGTTCCCTAGCCTATATGATGTCTAGGCTTCCAGCTTAGTGTCTTAACAGACTAACAGCATCCAGTTTTCAGATGCTGGACTGCCTACGGAGCAATGTGAAGCTGGTTCTAAGTGTTACCTCCAAAGAGAAGCAAAGCCTTGCAGCACTCCAGCCTGCAATACCAATGTATCTTCTAGGTAAGTAGCACCTATCAAGTAGATGCTGAAGCAGGGGTGTGTGTGGATTTGGATACTGAACAAGGTATTACTGATAGTCAATATCAGTAGACTTTGTTAATGAACAGAGATACTGCGGGGCTGAGTCAAAGCAAGGATTCACGTAGCCCAGGGGGCTATGACATTTATTTGACAGGGCGGCAGTCTGATCATGAAGATGGTTTTTGAGAGTGATCCTCATCACTAGTACTTCAGGAAGGCTGACTCCTGCAATCCCTGCAGATCCAGGGAACTTGACTGTGGAATTTGTGATGTGGGAGACTGTTTTGTTCTTTTTCTTGAATTAAAACATATTCCTACCTCCAAACTGTCAGTAATCTTAAACAGATGCCTAGGGAAGAACATAGGTAAAAGGTGATCTGATTGCTGCTTAAGCCTTTATCAACTTCTGAATCTTTGATGTTCCTTGAAAGGAATTCCACCCATTTCATGAGTACTACACCTTTTAGTTTAGTTTGACCTCTTATGTGGTGCTTCATTTGATATCACTCACTCTTGAACTGATAGATGCTGCACAAAATTGGTGCCAGACTACTCTTTCCATGACACTTATGATTTTACACCTCAGTCATCTGCTTTTCAGACCCTTGAGTCCTGAATTATTTGATCATTTCCTTACATGGGAGCTACTGCAGGCCTCTGACCACCTGTCCTTGTTCTTTTCTATTTTTTATTTCTTTTGCAGTATCTTCTGAGTCCCATTTCTTTACTCAGTTTTGGAGCTAACTCTAGATTGTAGATGAAGCCTTCCTTGGAGTTAGGTACCTTCACTATTAGCCTAGAAAATGATGTGTAGTAACTCATTTTTCTTAGGACACATTTATACTCATGCATGTGTGTAAGTATATGCGAGTACTTGAGATTTGCTTCACTTGCTCTTCTACCATGGATGACACAAAGCTGTTAACATATCACTGTAGCCGGCACAGGTTTGGGAACTCAAGTGTCCTGCCTACCTGCTGGTATGTGACCCCTCGACTGCAGAGTCACACAGGCTCATTCTTGCACTCACATTATAGGACCATCACTTATGCCATGCAGTGTGGCTGCTTCAGGGACACCCTTAATGCAGCGTGGCCTTGCCTCCTGCTTCAGGACATCTCTGAGACACAGCAGAGGTGGGTTTGCACTTGCTTGGGATCTGGGAGCAGGTTTTCCTTATCTTCTATCTTGCTAAGCTCTTCTGTAACAGGACTTTTCCCTGTCTAAGTGAAATAGCAGTGCTTGCTCCTGTAGGTGTAGGGAGTGTGCTCATGTGCCATGCAGCAGTAGGAAGCGTGTACAGTGGCACTGTAGATATCATAGGACAGAAGGTCACAGAGCAGTTGGTGACTTTGGGTCATGTGCTAACAACAGATAGTGTACTGAATAACTGCTGATAATGATAGAGGTGCATACACGATTAGGCAGCAGGAAAGATAGGATCATAGGATTTTATTTGGGACCGAGTAAATGCACAAGGTTAATTAGATCTGCATTAGGTGTTAAAAGACTGTGCAGAAAGTTGTTGAGCAGCTATTGCATCATCATAGTAGCCTACATCATACAGCAGTGGCAGCCTGGATAAGAGGTCAATAATGCCCCAGGTGTCTGATGTGGACTTACTGGGAAACAGCTATTATACTGAGGAACTATCTCACTGGGTTCACAAAGATGGTATTACTGTTATCCCTGCTTAATGTGTGAACTTGGAGCCCAGAGGGATTTTGACTCATCTAAGCCAAGGTCACTCAGATAGTCTTTGACAGGGCCTTGAGCAACCAGGTCTAGTGGGAGATGTCCCTGCCTGTGGCAGGGGGGTTGGAACTAGATGATCTTAAGGTCCTTTCCAACCCAAACTCTTCTATGATTCTATGATCTGTTGTATAGCATCCCAGTATCATAACTGGCCACCAAAGCTTTTTATTTTTAATTCTTTTAATTATTAAAATCTCTTGTAAAGTTGTGATCCCCATTCTTATGCTTTCTACTCTCCTGTGAAAAAAGAAAACAAATCCCTTGTGAGGAATACAAAGGAAGGAATTGATGCTTCATGGTGAGAATAATCTTTCTGTGACTTCTTTCCTTCTGAGCATCTGTGAACACAAAAGGCTATCTGTTTCTCGTTTGAAGAGGAAGTAAGTCAGCTTTCACATCCTTACTTGGGGACAGAAAGTTTAAAATCTAGATGATTGAAACTGGAATAACTGGAATAGAGATAATCAGTTTAAAAATGTATTAACAGAACATTAAGGTTGGGATTTATACCCACACCTGACAGAAGATTCGGCTGTGGGTTTGTTGTGGAATTTGTGCTCATTATGGTTTAGTGAGGCAAGACAAGTTTCCGGACAAGTACCTGTAATGTAACAATGAACTAATGAGGGTAAAATAGTGTTCTGAAGTGATACTACTGAAAGGATGTGTTGGGTTTTCTTGGTTTGAGACTTTGCTCACCTGTTGTTGTAGATAAACGCAAGCGAGGGATGGAGAGAGAATTCACCTTGATTTCCTTCAGAAGAGGAGATGTAACGATTTGATGTGATTAGTGATGTCATGGTTTCATGATCCAGAGCTATCCCAGCCAGAGCAAGTCACATTGACTTCTGGACAGGAGGGTCTTCAGGAAGGTCAAGACAGAAGCAGGAGCTGCATGGGTGCTGGTCCCCTTGCCCACTGAGGTCCCATGTGGTGGCTGTCAAAGGAAACTTTTCAGATAGGACTCATCTCTAGATCCGTGAAATCAAGTGCATTACACTGATGTAATGTTGCTAATTTCTCTGAGGAAATGTAGCAGTATGCTGTGTTCCTTCACAGATGTGTCACTTCTCTGCCCTCTTGGTATCAGGGGTGAGAGTGGCAATGGTGATGGCAGGGGGACAGTTCAAGGAGCATAATCCCACATGGGAGCTCCCCCTTCTGTGCATGCAAAGGAATAGAGGCTAAATCATGGTGGGACCCAGAAGAAAGGCTCATTTCTCACTACATAAACCAAGAATGGAAGAACAGGAGAGTTTGTCTTTGAATTTACTTATTTCAGTTTGCAAACATGAGTTGTAAATAAGAGTGTTTGGATGAGGTTTTCTTTACAAATGAAGAAAGATTCTTCTGTAACCATGCGCTGTTACCTGTGTGATAGCAACACCCTGTTCTGTATGGCTGTTTGAAATGAGTAGAACTGATGTTGAAAAATGAAATAAAAATATCGCTAAATTAATTGCATAATATTGAAATCAACATACTTATCTATGAACAGAATAGCAGGTGCTGCTCTGCTTCATAGCAACCAGATGATCAATGGCTACTGATATGTTATAGCACCAGAAAGAGTTGTGAAAATGCCAAGGAAAGATTTTCTCCTTTGGAAATATCATCAAGAAATTCCATCTAGAATGGATTTCCCATGGGAGATCTTAGGCTAGAAATCCAGAGATACCTAGAGGTAGCTCTAAACAATGAGCAAAGCCCGTTACTAATAAAAACCTGTTCGTATTTCATGTAGGGGAAAATAAGTGTTTTTCCAAATGCTCATCATTTCCAGTAACAACTTCACTGTGTGAAAATGCTTGTTTATTATGGCCTGTGTGAACCCTTTTTTGCCCATGTACACAAGAAGGAATTCTTCTCTCAAAGCCTTAAAAGCTCTGGTGCCCATGAATCCACAAAGATAATACTGCTAACAAAAATCACTTCCTTTTTCTGTCCATTGCCTCTTTATCCCTTTTTGAGTGACTAGTGTTAACATCATTGTCTTCATGCACAGGAGATTTTAATCTCAGCTTTCCTGCACTGGGTAGTTGTGAGTGTGTGAACACACAGTTGTTGTCATGTTAGAAGATGGTGAAATGACTTCTGCCCCAAGTATTCTCCTGCCATTTACTCTTTCCTGGAGTGTATTCACGTAAATGTTCTTTCCCACTTCCTTTGTTTAATAATGTATAAGCAGTTTCATCCTGCTATTGAAATTATTTTTTGCTTAATAATGAGTGTGTATAATATACATTATGCACATTAATATGATAATGATTATACATGCATACCAGTGCTTGTTGTTAGCTATTGTTTTACAAAGAGCAAAAAATGAGTCAGGATTTATCAGGTTATACAATTCTTGATGTCTTCCTTGAGCATTGTAACCTACCTGTGTCAAAATAGAAACCTGAGTGGTTATTCTTGGAAAATAAGGACGCAGGAGTAGACCTTCCAAAAGTGCAGCAGAACACAGGGAGAGATATTAATAAAAACATATTCTCAGCTATATTAAAAAACAATTGAGTGGTTCGAACTTAATTGTATGCTTGTATATAAAGTGGGAAATACATTAGTTTTGAAGAAATTTGGCAAGTTCTGTTTTATAGAACAGGGATTTTTCACAATGTAAATTGTACAGTTCATTGATGTCGGGCTGATTTCTTTGTGTTATGGTCAAACCTATCTTTTGGATGGTTTGTAAGTGACGTACTGCTGAATATATTTTTCATCCCTGTGTCTGCAAAGTAAGAGTTGTTTTTTACTTATGTAAGATGCCTAATTGAAATAGCACATAATGTAGCTCTGAACCAGGTAAGGATGTAATATTTTTTTGAGCACTTTTGTGTTTATTAAACAACAATTATTTGCTTTTAGTTTTGCATCTAAGCATTTACTGTTTTCATCTTGTTTTCCAGACAGAGACACTTCATTACAGCGCTGTTTATTTTATTGCTACTGGAGCATTAACACCTCCCTTCACCCCCCGTTCCTACATTTTAAGTAAAATTTAGTTTACTTCTAAATGTATACTTAATATGGGTTATAGTTTTGACAAAAAATTGAAAATAAACTCTCATTAGATTATGGCATCTCACTCACTCAAGAAATTATTAAGATTGCTTCTGGTCCTATGAATGAACTACCTTTTTGTCGGAGTGAATTGGGAAAGGGCAAAGACAACACAGCTTGTTTTTCTACTGCACCCCATTTGCAGGCAACAGTACTGCAGACGAGTATGCAATGAAAAGAAACAAAGACTGAAAGTTAATACCCCAGGCGCCAAGCACATGTCTGTGAAAGAGGAATGCAAGAAGACATTTCTATGTGCAGTACATTGATTTCTAATGGGCTCTTTCTCTTTTACAAAGATCAGTTTATTGGGCAAAACAGTCTCATGCAATGTATCACCTGCCTTGGTGTCTGTAGAGTAATCGCATGGATGACTTTCCTTGCTATGTGGTTAACATCCCCAAGTAAATGATCGATACTTCTGCTAGTAAGACATAGACAACTCAACAGGTCAGTCCTATCAGTTCTGGCTGTGGACGAATCTGGCTTTTTATACCGACAAAATATTCACTGCTGCAGAGTGCTGGGTGTCCCGTAACACCAGAGGGATAGGATGCCAAGGAAGATGTGTTCAGAGAGATCATACCCTGCCTGGTGTTTTGCTCCATATGGCACTTCATTTTTCAGTCTCCTTCCCTTTTTAATTGCTGATGATGTGATGGAAAATATCGGGCTGATAACGCTAGTGTCTGAAGCCAGGGTGTAACTTAGTCACAGGGTAAGAAATCAGTGCAAGCCTTGCCAGAGCCTCCTGTGAATTCAGGTTTGCATCCTCAAGGTTTTGCTATGGGAGAAGTTGAGCCTGGGCAGAGGCAGTGGGAGGGTAACTAGTGTGTGCCCAGGCCCCAGGGAAGGACAGAGTCACTTTGGAGATGGCATCTGAATAAGTGCACAACTTGCTGCCAGCTGCAGGGTCAGTTTCTGGTTGTGGCTGGCCGTGCAGCTCAGACCACCGACCTAAGTTGCTTATAGCCACCAAACCACTGGGGAAACACAGCAGCTTTTCTCAGTTCCACAGCTGAACTTAGAGAAGAATCTGAGAGATTTAAAACAATAAACAAGTCCTTGAGTCTGACTCTTTTGAGACAAATTTTCTTTCGGAATAAGGGCTCTTAATTTAGATTTCTGACTAATATATACTGCTCTTTTCATACACAAACATACAACTGTGCAGCTTAGAACTGCAGGATTGCAGCTTGTAATTATGAATTTTCAACATTCCTTTTGGTTTCAAAAGTAATTTTTCTCAACTAAGAACTACAAAACTTGATCACAAAGCTAAGCTTATGCAGGATTTGAGCAATAACAGGCAGTATAATAGTATTAGATTAATTGTTGAAAAGTGAAGCTATGTGGAAGAAGAGTAATTGAGCCTGGAATTTCTCACTGCCTTTGTTATCCAAATTTTGTCAAAAATAAAACTTATTCTTTAGATAAGTAAGAATGTATTTTTTTCCAGGAAGGAAATCAGTAGCATACAGTGTGAACAGTGTTTCAATGATCCTTTATGGCTGTGGAAATATATAATCAGTATATACAGCTTGTGATTAGCATGGTTTGAGTTTTATAGATGTCACATAACTGTGATTGTAATTTTTCTTCAAATTCTGCCTATAGCCTTTATAGAACTAACTGATAATTCTCAGTTACGAATGGAACATTTTATGCAGGTGGTTTTTGTTGAGAATTCAGTGTTTTGTACCATGTAGTAAGAATAAAAGTTGTGAAAGTGTCTAATAAATATATGATCATAGTTGAGAGTTTGCATCAGGCTGTGAAAATTTTAAAGGAGGAAGAGAAAAGAAAGCTTTGGAAGTTATACCTGATAGCTTTTTCTCACCCACCATCCCTTTAGGAAAGAGTGAAGTTTGCACTTTACAAAGGTGCAGGATGTGAAATCTCCAGATGCTCAGAAAGATGTCTTTCATTGTTGCATAACAAAATCTGATGGGTGGAAATGTCCTTCAAAGGCTATTTCCTTCCCTCGAATAACAAATGCTGTCATCAACTATTTTTGATTAGCCTGTGAATTACAATCCTGTCAAGGCAATGGGGTTCCGGTTACAAATGTACCTTCAAGCCCTTAGCAACAGACTTGTAATCATGAGCAAAACTTGGCCACCTGTGACGGCAAAGGGTTGTTCTCATGGTCCATAATGAAGTGGTGGATCTAGACTCATCTCTGTAGTACATGCCTGAGTCTTAAGCACCCATGACATTGGCTGTGGTTGTAATGCTTTTGTAGCTGAGAGGAAACACAATAACTCCTAGAATACACAGTTTGGAAATGTGGGAAAAATGGAAATGACAGATGCTCAATCAGCAGTAAAACAGAAAAACCTCCACTCTTGTTTCTTGGCTACATTACATGTATATTTAGAGAGTGAGCAAAACCTTTTGGGGAAGCAATTCAGCATATTTTGGTGATGTTATTCTAGGGAAAAAAATACACTAGTATGTAAAAATGTGGAAACCAAATGTAGCAACAACAGGTTTGAAACAAATTCTAATTTTCACCTAGAAATGAGACTAGTCAGTACATTATGTTTGTATGTCTTTAGTAACACAATGGGTAGGATAAGTTACTGTTGTTATTTACGCAGTTCTTACTTCTTAGTGTAGCAAACTAAACAGTTTAATTCCTTGTTGTTCACGCTTTTCCAATATTTTGTAGGAGTTGCCATTTTTTGTTTTTACCCGCGGGCTATGTGTTAACCTCTTTACTCTCTCAACACACATTAGTCTCTGTAGCTCTTTTATCTCCACTGTTGCTCTTTGCTGAATCTGTTCCAATTTGTGCCTGTCATTCTGGTATTGAGGCGTCCAGATCTGTATACAGTCATACAAAAAAGATCAGCATATCCTAGTTCTGTACCAACAGTACTGAATTATAAATTTCTAGGCTTATAAACATTTTGACATTCAGTATCAACTCACTCTTTTCAAGTAAGGCTGTTCTTTCTCAAAGGACTTAAGGTTATTATTTCCTACATGCCTTTTCTTCTAAACTGAACCTCACTTGCTTGTTTTCCATCAGAATTTTTCATCTCGTGGTTTCATTTGCGAATGCTGATCCGGTTCTAATGTTAATAAAACTCTCTCATCACTGGAAAAGCAGCCTCCTTTGATGAACACAATTGTAAGATCCTGATTTTGCATCATTTCAAAAGAGAAATCCTGCTCTGCTTACTACTTTCTTCCATGTTTTTAAAGTAGGAAAGTAGATACAAATGAGCTTTCCACTGATCTGTGGGACGTTCACAAACTACCTCCAAATTCAGTGTACAGCTTTGCAGCGCTGGTCTTCCAAGAGGTTTGCTGTCTAGTCAAACCAAGCAAAGACCAGTGTGCAAATTAAGAAAGAAAGAAAAGGGACAACCGCTCTCAACTCTGCATGAGCTCCTCTTCAGCAGGCCAGAGGTGACAGACCCTTATAGAGGTGGTTAGAGCCACCACTTGCAGGCTGACCCTGCCCCTCCATGCTGATGGAAACCAACACAAAAACTCCACCTGGGATAACTACTAGCAGTTGCGCCAGCACCGCCTTTGATGAAGCACTCCTCTGCTGCCAGTCCTCCTACAACAATAAAGCTGTTAGCCAACACAGGGAAGCCACTAGCACAGAAGACAGCTTTCCCTGGAGTTACAGCTGCGTGGTGGAATGTACATCCCACAAGATGCATGGATGGCCATGAACCTTCTTACACTAAGGGCTAAATGCAGAACTCCTTCTTTTGATTCAGCACTTGCCTAAGACTTATATGCAACAAACAAGTTATTTATTCAGTAGCTGTTTAAGTATTTTGGTTGTACTTTGTTATTATGGTTGTGTGGTTTTTAGGTACCTAAACAACCAAAAATATTCCAAAATACCCTGGTTAATCAGGTAATTTAGTTGACACTTCAAGGGAGGTTTAATATAACTCACCTTTTCTGAACAAACATCTTTTTCTGCAAATTAAATGATGCAGTTGAGTTCCTCAGCTGATAGGAAAAAGTGTGCAGGGCCTGAATCTCAGTATCAACCTGAACTGTGTCATCCACAAGGAAGCACGGTGAGTGAGTCTGCTGGATTAATGGTCCATCACCTCTCTGCTCCCTGCCATTAGTGCCCAACAGGAACTTCAGACTTCACCCTGACTACAATTAGAGCACCTACCAGCACCTGCCTACCCATGGGGCCCTGAGCATAGAGGGTTCCAGCCTTATATGAGGAGAGCAAACCTTCATTTCACCTGGGAGAACAGATGTAAGGGCAGAGCTCTTCTAATGGGCTGATTTTGACTTTGTTGCCAGGAGTGAGAACAGTGCAACTGCTCAGAAATGTTGGAGCAACCCCCCCCCCCCCCCAATCTTTAAAAGTAATTGCTTCCTCCCTTTGTAAACTGCTTGCTCTTTAAGCACTACGAATCATTGTAATTAATCCTCAATTCAAGTTTCTGTATCTATGTTACATTGTTATGTTTACTTAGATGTAAAATGCATTATTCTTTACATCATTATGGCATCAATCCGCAGTCTCTGTTACACGCACAGGCAGCTCTAAACTAAAACATTAGGTGGAGTGTTAAAGAGCTAGTTAGGTGCCAATATGTTAATTAATTAATCACAGGTGTGTTTCAAAGCATTCTTCGTACCTCAGGTGGGGCTTCTGGGCTGTTATGAAACGCCAAACTTCCCTTGGGGCTTTGAGGATTGCACTTCTAAATTCCTTCAGAAGTTCAGGGAAGCAAAAGGGTATGTTTTTGGTGTGAGTCACTGGAGTGAGGTAGGAGATAAAGATTTCTTACTTTGTTTTATACTGGGGGAGGAGGGCAGTAGTCAGCCAGCCAGCGTTTCAGGAAGGAACTAGGTGGAGAACAACGGGGTATTTTTCTAACCCCATCAGCCTATTTTTCTAAATGCATTCTAATTTTAATTTAGATTTTTTTAGTTTAATTTTTCTGAACCTTCTTCATTTTAAGTTCAAGTCTCTGGGCTGTATCAGCCAGGCTTCTCTCAAGTTCTGGGTAGAAATTCATGGTTACACTTTGTGCCAGCTTCTTGTGTAGCAAAGGGTCAGCAAATGCAAGTAACTTTAACAGTTCAGTACCAAGAACTTGAAAACAATGCATTTTCTCCCCTGTTTTTTGCAACCAAAAGATTGTTTTCTCTCAGCTTTTTGTCTGTGGGACTGTGAGGTACCTGCAAGGCCGTATCTGTAGATATCCCCCAAACTTCCCTTTTCTGTAGTAAAAGAGATGTCTATCAAATAACTTCATTATGTTTCGGGGGAGCTGAGGGGAAGGGGAGGGCAGGAAATAGGATGAGACTTGATAAAAAGACAAAACTACTAATAAAGAGAAAGCAGCCCTACCATGGGTATGTGCTGTGAAGTGTCACCCACCAAGGGAAGCCTCTGAGCTCTGTAGCTGCATGGTCAGCTCTGTGTCATGAGTGAAAGAGGACACCTGGAAGGCATCCTTGGTGAGGCTCGGTGAGCCTGACACGTGAATAGGACCGTACCAAGCAGAGATGGAGTATGTCGGAGACTGAGCTGAAGAAACATGGCTGGTGATGTGTGCTTGCAGGTAGTGATCTATGCTGTCACCCACTGTCCATTCCAGCCTTTTGTGCCAGAGTTAGGGAGCCGTGGGCCACCGGCTCTGCCTAAAACTTTCACTTGAATTGGCAGGAAGAGTAAGTGTAATGGAATTTTTTAAAGGGTTGGGCAACTCTGTTTATATCTGACTCACGCTGCGTGTAGGTTCATGAAACGTAAAGCGATTCCTGGACGCGATACAGAAGTGCCTCACATGTCAGGACAAAGCTGGTTCTATGTGGCATGTTAGCGCTGGGGGAAGGTCACTCGGTTTCAGGTTTTTCTCATTACCATTCCCACTCGGTATCTCATGCTTTACCTGCGGCGAAGTTGTGCAACACCCTGGGAACGCGTTAATGCTTTCCCAGCAAAGGTGCAGAGGAGAGACGGCGTTCAGAGAACCCCTCCTAAGTCCTGCACAGCTCAGCCTGGAATATGTTCAGGCAGGACCTTGGGAGTGTGTTCAGCACTGCCCAGATATCACTAATGAAGTGAAAGATATCCAAATAGTTGGTCTCTTTGCTCCGATTCAAAGGGCTCTCAGTCCACTGGAGAAATGAGAAAAGCAGGAAAAGGTTTTCCTTCTTCGGGAAGTTCACAAAAGGTCCTCGGAATGAGGTCTTTGAGTCTCACTGTGAAGTTAAAGTGCTTTGTGAAAGGTACCTTGTTTCTGAAGGAAAAAAACCAAACTGCAACAGCACTTCAAATATTTTGGTTGAATTCTAAGATTTCAGCTGATGGTTTAAAATAGATCATCAGGAAAGGGGGGGAAATTCAGATGAATGTTGGTGTGAAACAAGAGCCACCTTTTACCTGGATTTGTTCTGCAATAATCATGGGAATACAGGCATAAACTCAAACAAATATGGAAAGGGAGTGGCTTACTCAAAGCCTCATAAATAAAGTACAAAGGTATCGCAATGGGATCTTTAAACTTGGTAGCGCGTTTTGCAACCAGGAAAGATTTGGCAAGAATCTCTTATTTACATTCTACTGGATTCAGCTGTTCTTAGCTATTCAGTTGTTGCCTTCAGCTGCAATGACTGAATGCAGGCCCACAGGACAGCTCTTCTTTTACCGATTTTAAAATTGATGGGTATTACTGTGCATTATTCCTGAGTGTGGTAGGAGAATACCCTGGATCAAAATGTTAAACAAATAATGTAATAAAGAAATTGACCTTTTTTTTTTTTCTTCTTTCCCTGTTGTGGTTGCAAAAGAAATGTACAGCAAATACACATCTGTCAAAACTTCAGGAGTCAAATAATGTAGAAAGAAGGGATGAAAGAATAAAAGCTGCCTACAGAAAAGCAGGTTTTGACTGTTAATAATGTATTTTATTTAACTTTTCTAGATCTGTGCTGCCAAGTGGCCCTTACTTTACAGAGCTGTCATGCACTTGAATGCAGGGGAACAGCTTGTTTTGAAAGAAACTACAGAACAAACGTTGGTTTTATGTTACTGGAAAGATGTGTGCTTTCTCGCAGTATCGGCAGGCAATCAGAGTTTCTATGGACCTGGTGTTAACAGAGTTATAACAGCATGAAACTCGAATAATATGGTGATGAATGAGCCTGCAGGCTGAGGGGAGGAAATAATGTGGAATACTTTTTGGGAGCAGAGCAGTGTTTGGTAGCCAAGGAGGATCCTGCCACTATATATGGTCACTACTTTGTTCACCTTCATTCAGGAAGAGCCACACCTTAGGCTTGACACTGCAGGATGATAGCTGGCTCTCGCTTTGCCATGCATGTGGGACGAGTGCTCTAATACAATGCTCTGTGTTGGACATGCCTGTTTGCGTGTTGCAGCTTGTGTTATGTTTTTTCCCGTCTTTGTGATCACAAATATGAGCTGAATTTCAGCGCCTCTGCCCATTGGCATTGATAAAGTGGGATTTCTCAGAAACCATCTCTGAATTATCCTGGAAGGGTTTATATCTGCAGCACCACAAGTTATTAATGCTAGTAAATAGCCTGGCTTTATGACTAATTAATGTCTTTACCTCTTACTTACATCTTTGGATTTTATTTCCATTGATAAAAACAGGGAGATCATAAGTTCCCTGAAAGCCACTGGGAAATACCCATTAATACAGTGGAATTGAGCAACAACCTATTGTTGCTAAGCCCAGGCAGAAAAGCAGATAGACAGATGAATTAAGTGGGGAAGAGGAACAGAGGCTACATCTCTTTCAGGAAATGAATTATTATGTAGTAATTTACTCTCAAAGCTCAATTATATTAATTAGTTATTACATAGATATCTACATTGCTTTTCAAAAGTGGCCTTGAGGACATAAGTTGCTGCCATTTTGGTCTCTCTTGAGCGTTTGCCTGTGCTTGACTGTGAGCCTGGCAGACACAAGGGTTCTGCACGCTCCAGCAGGTACTCTCTGCCTGCTCCTGAGCTGGGGCTTTGCTCTTTACATGGGCCATGAGTGCAACATTGATGACGGCCTCCAAAGACAGGCTATATTCACCTGTCATACTTCCCACATTGATTACAAGATGAATGCAGGGAGGAAGCAGAAGGCTCATCTTTAATTTTGCAGCTCCCTCCTTACTGTCTGATATTCCTAGTTGCCCTTGGTCTTACAGAAATCCAGCAAAGGTGCCCTGTTGCTGAGATGGATCATGACTCCCTCTCCCCAGTGTGTGGCAAAGGGCTGCTATAGAGCAAGTCTTGCAAATAGCAGGCTTCTGCTGCTGAGATCAGGGGTCAGAAAATCCATGTTTAAGATGATGTGTGAAACATTCCAGTAAAGCTTGCTTTTACTGCAGTGCCAGCCCTGCAGAGTGAAGCACAAGAAGATGGACACTTCTCTGGGTAATATCTCAAATGACTTCTTGCATTACTTTAATTGACAAGACACAGAATCAGCTCCATGATTTTTCTCCTGCCTGAATGGTTATTTATGGGGAAATGTGACAACTATACTATGTGTATCCAATGCATCTCACAAGTGTACAGGAAAGCTGTTCAGTGCTAAGACTCAGACCTAGAGGCTTATGTAGTGCCTGCACTGAAGACTTGCACCTTTATTTGGGCTGTAAGTACATTTAAAGAGCTGTGATATAAGGTCTGTGAGACCAAAGCAAAAACATGTTCGTAACCATGGTAACCTCCAGACGTTCCTTTGCATTGAGAGAGTATGGGGTATAGGAACAGTGAGAGGATGGACTGAATGTTAATAGTGGGACATGGCCTGGCAGGGTTATTCTTTTGCTCCTGGTTGGTAGGAGAGTACGGAAAGCTACTCTTCCCCTGGTCTCAGTTGTGTAGTATGGCTGATTAGAGTAAACTGCTGTTTCTTCTCAATTGATTGCATGGCCTGCACGAGTTCTTTATTTGCACCCATATGGAGTTCAAAGGCCTCTTCCCTGCTCAGAATTCCAGCAGAACTCTTGCCTTGTTACCCTCCCTTGGCAATGTAATGTCTCCCAGGATGTGTCCACCGAGTTTGGATCAGGAATGATTTTTTTGAAGAAAACCTTCTCATCATCACGTGTGTCCTCAAGCAGTGAGTTTCTTGCTGTACAAATCTGCCTCTATTGAGGCACAAGGCTTGCGTCTCTCCGCACTTTCTGCAACTCCTTCTCTGTCATTCCATATTGCTCCTTGCATTCTTCAAATCCTTCTTCAAAATCTGACTCCTTTACAGTTTTCTTCCACTATTGCTTCCCAGTCTGAACATGGGAGAAACATAAAGCAGACCACAGGGGGGACTGAAGGCCATGGGCCTGGTGTCTGCATCATCTGGGAAAAATTAACACGTGAGACAAAGATGGAGGCTGGGCTCTTAGGAGTTTTCTATCCCCCTTCCTTCTCCACCAGCCGTGAGATACGCTCTTTCAGCTGGATGGATGTTTTCATGATTTTGTTTTTCTAATATGTGTATGTTATTAAATTTAAAAGGAGCTAGTTTAAAAATAGGATACAGCACTGTGTGTTGAGGTCTCTGCTAGCCAATATACACACAGAAGGGCGTGTATGCGATTCTCACTGTCCTGCATGACCAAAGTGCACATATTTTTGCCGATGAAAAAGCAGCTAATCCAGTGATGTTGAAGGTGTTTAAGACTTGGTTTCTGCTCCTGAAGTTGCTGGGTGTATTTAACCAAGTGCATTGGAGTGGCATAGATATATATTCCCTACGTATACACTTCGGGACTTGCAGTGGATCAAGGTGTTTAGCTAGTTAAGGACAAGCATGTGCACATAGAGCAAGAATGATTAAACTTGGCTGTGTGAAGGCCTCCTCCCTCCCCTGGTCCTTCTTCCCCCACATCTTCTCTCCAAAGTGCATTAAACAACTTCTAAACTGACTAACGTGCTCTGGGGACCGTAATTATTTGAGATCTCTATACTTCCCAAGTTCTGGAGGCAATTATCATTTGGCCTTATCCTTCAAAGTGTGCTTGCTGAATGTGGAGCTCTTGTAACTGTGTGCCTCTGAGATATTCCTTACATAACTCCCAAGTTATGAAAATACGGCATTTAATTTTTACAGGCAATGGGTTGGTTTGGTCTATTGTTTCCTGTTAAATTCACCATACCAAATTCCATCCCATGGGAACTGAAGCCAGTCAGTAACTGAGATGAGGATTTAGCCCATTCTTTTCTGACAAAATTGAGATATTTCACATATTTGATTGATAGTGCATCTGTTAAAGGGACAAATTCCTGTGCAGTCTGCTGGCCACTCCTTCTGTATTAAAACCTTACCTTAGATGTGTTAGGATTCCTATTCAAACCTGTCAAGGGGTCTAACTTATAAAAAAAAAAATAGAAAAAGGAATATATGGGTGGGTTTTTCTCTGTACTCATTGATAATTGTCTTTTGATGCCGTGCCCATTGTGCTTCAAATAGCCTGTGATTTTTCTTAAGGCAGGAAATAGTATTTATGGCTGTACAATAATATTTTACAGTGTATATGATCAAAAGATTACCAACTTCATTTCCAAATCAGGTCCAAACAATAACAGAGGCTATCAAGGTGCTGTGCTTTGTTTCACTGTTTCTCAGGAAAATCCCTGAAATTCTGCTTTTGTTAGGTGTATTTTCCACACTGCATGGTTTGGGGTCTGAACAGATGTGATACAGCCTCAGAAATCACAAAGCAAAGTGTAAAAGGAAACAAATACAGAAGTGAAACGTAGCTGTAATGAACAGCTTTAATTGATGGAACTCTTCCTATATGTTGCTCTAAAAGAGCAATATGCTGAGTGAGGCTGAGCAGGAATACTTGTAGCTCCTTTCATCATAAGCTATATGGTTTCCAGGTTCAGGATGGATAGTCAAAGGAGCAACTTCTTCTTACAACGTGTGATTAGAGAGTTGAGCTCACTGCCATTGTGTGTTTTAGAAAATAATGGATAGCAAGATTCAGCAATTGATATTAAAGTTCAGGTAGGCAGCTGCCATATAGCAGTATCTTGAGAGATAGTAGTAATGAGTGCTGAAAAAGCTCAGGCTGTGAAGTAATTTACTGTTCTCCATGGTTAGAATAACTACAATGGAATCTTAACATCAGATTGCGTATCTTTTATGCTTAACGTGTTTATTTGTGATACTGCTTGGGGATAATGAACTAGCTGGACCAGAGATCTGACTGTGTTTAGATAAATCCTTTCATTTTCCTTTCCCTTCCATCTACAAAAATGTGTCATTTTGATTCTGCTGAGAGGAGGGTTTTCTGCAGGCTTCATAAGAAGCATAATTTTTTGCTGTAGCTTCTGAGGGATGAAGTTGAATGAAGCTCTCTCTCAGGATGCAAGAAAACTGGCATTTTTTCACCTCTCAGGCTTTCTTACTGACAGCAAAGATCTACAACTAAACTGCATGAAATTTGGGTATGATTGAAGCCCTTTGAAATATCGTGTAGCTATTCTAAACCAAATTTGGTTTCTTATTCCTTATTTTATTTATAATAGAATATTCGCAGTCTTGGAGCAGTTTTAAAGAAAGAAATCAGTGTTGTTTAATATTAATAGCTGATTTAGGATCCCATGGTAAGGCCATTACAGTTATGGGGTTCTTGGGAAGCCATGGGACTTAAGCACCCAAGAGTCCCCTTCCTCCATGGTGCTGCAGTGGCAGAAACATGCTCTGCAAGTGCTGTAGCTTCTTATTCTTCCTTGTAGTAGGGGGGAAGATTAAACAGTGTTCAGAAACTAGGAGCTCTACTGCCTGTTCTTAGCTTCAGCTGGCCAAAGCTACCCCTTGTATTAAGTGACTGTCACACAGCATGTGTAGCGGCTCCTCTCTGTGATGGCAGAAGGGAATAGGGAAACACACAGCTTTTTCCTTCACTACTGCTGTGCCTTATTTAAACCTCTGGGATTTAGGATTCGGGGCAAACACGGTGGAAACAGACATTTCCATGCGGGACCGTGGGGCTTACCAATTGCATTGTGCAGGAAGACTGACTCAGTCTGATTGTTATAGTGACCTGGAGTGCCCAGAGGACTCGAGTCCTTGGAGAAATGAATGTATCGTTTGAATGGAAGCTGTTTGAAGTCCTCTGGAAACTGAGGGTTGAAAAAGCTACCTTTGCCTTAGAACAAATGTAAAAACCCCCTGAAATGATAGAGGCTGATGGCTGCAATACATCAAAGGTCATCTTGGACATGAGCTGTATCACTGCAAGGGTTTCAAAGGGATTAAAAGCAAGGAACAGGGTATGTCTGGGTGTGGCTGGATAAAGCTGTGTGTAGGCTGTGCAACTGGGATACCACAAAAGCAGGCAGAGACCACTGGGGAAAGCCAAGAATGGCCAAATGAGCTTCAGTAATAGGGCCCTAAGAGGAGAAAACAAACAACAAGAAAAAAGGTCATGCTTTTTGGGTGAAGTGCTGGCTGGGGAATGAAAGACTTGGAATAAAGAGCAAAGAAATTCCTTCTTACTGTTTGATGATTGTATTAAGAGAAATACATTTTCAGTAAATAAAGAGGGTTGCTACCGCGTTTATACACAATTCAATTTTCAGCTTCCTCAACAAAAATAATCTGAACACTAGCTAAAAACGCTGGCCCAAAGGGGTAACAGTAGCCTCTAATGGGAGTAAATAGAGGGTAGGCAGTGCTCTTTCAACCTGCTCTTTGAAGAGTGAGCTGAATGCAGCCTTTAAAAAAGGTGCAGGTACACAAATATTTACCTATTAGGTCTCTATTCATGAAGGGTTCAACCCTATTGTACTTGGCTGTTGCATTCACTCCTCCACAGATCTGAGTCCTGACCTGTGACCTGCATTTGCCAGCAGTGATTAGTGAACCAGGTGGCCACACAATGTCTTCAGGCACTTTGGAAGAGCAGCAATGGCAAGTTGTGTGCGCTGCAATGGCAGGATCCCGTGTGTTGTGCCTAGCTCAGGACTGGGCCCCGGATCAACCCAGGGCTCCTGTTATTGATTCGCATCCCGGGAGCCTGTGGTAATGCTAATGGGGATTAAGGCCTCGTTACAGTAATTGCTGGATAGAAAGTGTCATCTTTTGGAAATGCCTGTTGGCAGAGCTGCCTTTCACAGTTACCTGCCCTGTAATTATGATACAACGAGGAAAGGTCTTTAGAAATAACTGTCACTTTCGCATTGTCCCTGTCATGTAGTTCGGTCCTGGTGAACCATTTTATGGGATTAATTCAGTGTAATCTTGGATTTGCAGTTTTGTGAGATTAATCAAAATAATCTATATATTTTTTTAACAGAAGTGGGCAGATGTCTAGGGTTAAAGTGAAGAACAGGAGTTCTCCAGCCAGACTGCCCTGAAGGAACATGCCGCATGGCTCTGGAGGATTAATTTCCTCCTGGGAATGTGCAAGGCTGTGTTGAAAACACAGCGTAGGTGAAGAACGGAGTTGGGGCTTTGCTTTGTTGGCTTTGTGTGATGCCTCATGGTTTGTTTTTCCTATTGCAGAGGACCCCGTGTGGGGCAGATCAGGGCTGGAGGCTCTCGGAGAGGGCTTGGGGAGGCAGGCAGCAGGTCTTCAGGCAAGAGCTGCTCCTAGGGGCCATGGCTGACCTCCACGTGGCAGCTGACAAAGGCCCTATTAAGAGGGGACAGGGAAGAAGGGCTGCGGCTGGGCTGGAGGAACTTGATAGCAGCCTCTCGAGGCCAGGGAATCTGTAAAATAAACCACTGGGCAGCACAAACGTGGAGGTGAGGAATGTGAAACCGGAGTCGAGTTATTTGGGAGCAGCGCCTGTCCTGTGCTGTGTGAGATGTTACTGGCCAACAGAAGCGGCATAGCTGGTTATAAAACGCAGCATCGATGGGACAAACTCTCTGTTGGGATTCATAGCTTGAACCCTATCCAGATCAACTGCCCACTTATACTGGGGTACATGGGCAGCATCTGTAGCTCACTGGGCACTGTCTGGTTACCTTCCCCACCCTGGGTCCGGCCGGGCTGATAGAGTCTGGTAACCGGAGCTGGTGCAGTCTTTGTGACCTGTTTATGGAGGCATACAGCAAAATGACTGCTGCATCCCGGCCAAGGCTGTGCTCTCTCCTACTTGTGGTTATATCCCAGACACATTCTTGGGTTATTCCACCCAATGATGAGGTTTAAGGCAGAATCAAGGCTGTACTCGCTGAGAGCCATGGTCCTACATTCCTCCCTCATGCTTTTTGGCTCTTGGGTTTTCAGCCTGATAATAGTTAGGTCTCTTGGGTTTTCCTTCTGCCAGCTCAGGTCTGGACCACACAAATACTGGTACTGGCATAAAGGGAGCTAATGGGTCTATGCAGGCAGTGGTGAGAGGGGCAGGAGAAGGGCACTGCCCTTTTGGGGGATGCTTGTTCCCAACCCTGCCCCTGCTGCTCCCCAGACTGCTCCTTCCGGGGTTGTGGTGTCCTGGTCTCTCTACCTGGCCTTGTGGTTATACTCTGCAGATGTCTTCAAGAAAGAGAATGCACTACAGTTTGTGCAGAAAAAGCTGCAGAAAAGGCAGAAAAAAGGTTAAAAGCCAGAAATGGCTTTACAAGCACTTTCCTGTGGAGCAGGCAGTGGGTCTGGTGTCCTCATGCTCTCAGATTCTCTCTCTCTACTAGATCAGCTGCTGACAGAACAGCCCAAACCAGCTGAAAATAGTGATGTGTGCATTTCAGCTGAAGATGATTAAAGAAAGAAATGAAAATTGAACTTGAATTGGGCAGTCAGTCTTCCCTTCAATTCCCATTCTGTGCTATTTCACCCTTCCGAATCTTGCAATGAGCAGTGTTAAGGAATGTTGCAGTTCAGCAAAAAGAAAATAAGAACCCAAAAGAACTGATTCTTTCTGATGTAAATAAGCAAAGCATATGGCAGGCAAAGCCTGTTGTAACAACCAAGTCTTCCTATCTGACAAATTTTGTATAACATCAACTTTGGTTATAGGTCATTATATTACCAAGAGGAGTGCTCTGAACTGAGACTTATGTTTACTGTCATAGCAAAGAAACAAACAAACAGAAAATGGAACAAGATCTGTTTTAAAAGGAATAAGCCTTATTAATACTAGGACAACTGAGCTATTGTCTAAACGGTGGTTTTAAACTTGATTTAGGTTGTAACAAAATGTAACCGTACCCACCACAACATGTATTATGTCTAATGCTTTCCCTTATGCTGGAATGGAGGAATAGTTCATTCTTCTAACTTGTTCCAGGTATAGAAATAATGGTGGTTTTTTATAACTTTAAAAATATCCCCAGATGTTGATGGCATTATTTAATAAAAAGTATCCTGTGCTGTATCCGTGGAGAACCTCTAAACCTCTGTGGGACATGACCAACAGTTTATTAAAACAGAGGGACAAAGAATATAGCAATAAAAATCTATTTTGCTTGACTTTTGATGATCTCATTTAGTTTGCATATTACTCATTTAGTTTGCATATTACTCATTTAGTTTGCATATTACTTACCTGTATTCATTTCATCAACCTAAACTCTAATTAAAACTGAACCATAAACTCTTTTCAGTCACAATGTTCCTGTATCCTCTCTTTAAAAGCAGTATTTTTAAGAGACCTGAAGCATATTTGTAACTTCTCCTCCAAGCTCTCGATCTGTCTTCCTTGCTTAAGAATTGGAATGGAACTGAATAAATATTTGTAACCAAAAGAGTATTTGGCTTATTTGTGGAGTAATTTTATTAATTCTTTGTATATATTGAGTTGACATAATTTATGCTGAGGTTCTTGAACAGATTATTTTTTTTTACATTTTAGAAATTGCTTGAGTTTCTAGTTCAAATAATTATTCCTAAAACGGAATAATAGCTGTTACTGGATGATGTTAACTCTCTGTTATTCTTGCTGTTCGTAAGTTTCGTTCTGCCTGGACTTTACAGCCATGTTGTCTGGCTTTGATTACCTGGATGTTATTATCTGGGAAAAGGCAAAATTAATACTTTGTATATTAACTGTAGATTGTGTTCTTTTTCTAATCTCTGAGATTAAAAAATAATCTAGCAACCTAGTCATCATTTTATGAAAGTTGAAAGAAATACAAGTGAAAGAAAGGAAAAGGAGCTTATACTATGGACCACCTCATTCCTCCAGAGACTTTTCTCATTTTTAGAATTCATGGTACTAGATCTCGGTGAAATCTGTTGCTTTTAGTTGTGTATTACTGCATCCTGTGTGTGTGTGTGCATTACTTCATTGTCAGTGAAGCCTGAAAGTGTTCATCCACATTCCCAGGAAAAAGGCTCTCATAAGAAACACTTATTAATTCTGGCTTGCTTGAGGAGTACCTCTTCCCCATGTCACATGCCCTTTTTCTTGCTTGTAGCTCACTGGCTTAACAATGAAAGTTGAAATCTGACTCTCAACTAAGTCATGCCTGTATGTGGTAGAGCCTAGATTTTGAGAGCAAAATCCTTCCTTTTCCCCTTTAAATGTAAATCAGTGCCATGATATGTGATGACAGTCTTGATGAAGTGTCTGAAAGCCTGTCTTGTTGTGAAGCAGCATGAGCACTTAAACAGAATAATTTCTGGCTTCCTTCTAATATAGGAAAGCTATTTATTATGTAACTTTAAAAATCCTTTCTTAAAGATAGAGTTGCTTGTAAAAGTGCTTATAGTTTTGGAGACTGAAATTCCCAGTAGAGTGCTGCCGTTATTCCTGTGGTGTTTTGCATGTCAGGCCACTAAGGATCAAGAGATAGGGCAGTGCTAGCCTTCTCTTGGAGACGCTGGAAGTTTTCTAGCTGTGTACATTTTCTGGTGCTTCCCTTGCCACTTCTCCTCCTCACCTGTCCTCTGTCCCAATTTATCTGTGTATCCAGAAAAAACTGGCTTGAGATCAGCTCATTTGTCTACCAGCAGATGTCTGTTGCTAATGCCTTTTTTTATACTATGCTCGTTTGGACTGTATGTAAAACAGTGAACTAGAGATGAAATGACCCATATTATGGTTGTAATCTCCTGTGCCATCTGATCTCCATTTAGGAATGTAGATTTAATTGTCCTTGTGTAGGCTGGTAGATATTCATCTGTGATGTGGGATAGGCAGTCCTTAATATTGTTTTGGATTGTATATTTCAATTTTTGCACTCTTGTGCCCAGAACATAGGATGTACATCGAATGCTAGATCTAACTTCCACTGAAATCAAAGCAGCAAGGGCAGGATTTGCCTCTTATGTAAGATTTTATTAATCTAAAGAATATAATTGTTCATCCTTGTTCTGTTTTGCCAGCTTTTAATATTATCTCATTAAAAAAAAAAGACAAAGAATTGCCTTATATAGAAATGCTCATATTGAAGCTGTATCACAAATGGAAATTAAGTGTTACTTTTTGGAGTATCATTCTTGCTAGGACTCTTTGTTCCCAAACATTTATGATTTAAACCAGAATATTAACACATTGTATAATAATATGAACATTCTTTTGAAGTACAAGCTGAAGAGATGAGGGTAAAGGGGAAAATGGTGCGTGTTTTTTTAAAGCAGGGTAGTGTATTGTGAGAAAACTACTGTACTTGCTCTCTTCATTCAGCTGGAAAAGAATCACAAGTCTTTCATGTCAAAATGAAGTGCTTTTCCAACTCAACTATTATTCTTCAGAGTTGCTGCCCAGGAAACTGAATAGGAGATTAGCAAAATATCCAGCTAGAAGGATGTCATTTAGAAAACGTACTGCTATGTTTATAGTTGTGCAAGACCAGCCAATAGATCACTCCTAAGTGCGGAAATTGGAAAATGGCACCCTACAGTTGTGGAAAATCCCATTGCTCAGAATTCAGATGTTTTGTAAAGGAGAGAATTTTCTTCAGCAGATTTGGCTGAATTTTTGACTTTCTTGTGTTATCTCATTCTGCTGGGGAAATGTAAACAGTGCTCATCTGTCAGTATGACTGTTGCAGCTGGATGGCCTTTGGGAGGGACTGGGATTTTTTAATAAATGGAGATGTATCCTGAATGTGGTGCTTACAAATTGGCACCTCTAAACAAGAAAATTTCCACTGTGATGGGTGACATGTGACGGACATTTTCCTTTGTGTTGCCCTGTTTTTCTGTCTATTGTGGCTTGCAATGGAATTAATTCCAGGAAGGATGTGTAATCAGATTTGATGCCTGATTTCCTGCTTCACCAAAGTGACCCATAAAGATGCCATTAATTAATACTGAACAAGTGTGAAAGTCAAAGCTAAGATCCCCTTTTTGTCACTTTCTAGTGCTATTTTTTAGACGATTGAAAAGTTTTGCTTGTAATGATTAGAAAACATCAGCTTTTCCTTGTCAGCACTGTCTACAGAACAGTAACATTAACTGTAATCCTGTATTGCCCTGCATCTCTGGCTACCTTGCAGAGCATAGATTTTTCAACAGCTGTGAATTTCAGCCTGGGAGTTGCACAGATGCTAGTCACCCTTCTGTTTTCTTTCATCTTCTTCACCAAAGCTACCCTTAGCCATGCATTCCCATTTATTCATATTCTAAACGTTATGACTGTGCTGCCAGCAGAAGTTGGTGTAGGTATCTGAACTAGCTTAAGAAAGCTAGCTCTGGAGAGCAGTCCAGAGCTGTGTAGCTAGCTGTTCATGTTGGATATGACTTCACAAATGATAAATTTAAGCATCTGGTATTCACCAGAGCAGTGCACAGGAGCATGAACCCAGGACTCAGTGTTGGACTGCTGCCTTCTTCTTTGGCCTTCACGTGCTCTGGATGTTATATTCCTTCTTTCTATATGCCAGCTCTAAAGTAAGAATTCATTTCCGGCTTTCTCTTCCCAGTAGTCCAAGTTTTAAGGCAGGAAGTGTAAGGTGAGAGTGCCAGGTCTGCCTGGCAAGAATGGGAAGGTGGTTAAACTTGGTGTCCAATTCTGTGCTTGTAATTGCGGTGTTTTGGGCTAGGCTTAATCCAGTCTGCAGGCAGATTTTGGAGGTGCTTAGAAAATGCACAAGAGTCTGAGCTTCATTTAAATGATGAGAACTTGGACACCCTACAGCTTAGGCAGCTGGGTGGAGATCTTATGGATCACTTGCTTGAACTTGCATACCGTAATTTCTTCTAAATTGCTCTAAGTGCCTATTTATTTATTTGCTCATTCAGATTAGGCCCTTTCTTTTGCTCTGCTTCAGTCTCCATCCAGAAAAGAATAATAACAACAACTGCTGCCTCTCCAGAATGTTGTGTAATGAATATTCAAAGGCTTGGAAAACACACATCTATGATGTTAACAGGGGTTGTACTGAGCACAACTAAGTTACCTGGTCACTGTAGCTTTAGGTCCAAGAGAAGCAAACTGAAGGAATAGTTAGTTTTGCCCCTTCTTTAGATGTGTCTTTGTATTGATGAGAATTTATGGAGGGATACTTTTTCTTCATGCATCTCCCTCTTTGTTTTATAAGCTGCTCTCTGCCAGGTCTGACCATGGCGAATGAAATTCCTTTGTGATACTTGTCGTTTCCAAGTAAATTGGGATTTCCAAACTCCTGTAAATATGGAGCCTTGCATAAAAGTAGAAGTACAATTATATGTCAAAAGCTAAAATTCATGTGTACACGCATCCCTGCGCACAAGAGTGAGGCTCATTGTTGAGGATAGATTTAACGCTTATGTGTAACATCAACTCAGTCATATACTTGTAAGTTACAAGGTCTGTATATAAAGCATTTTTAAAAAGTGTAATCCAATTGTACGTTTCATTAACAAAATGACTAATGTCACTAAATATTACAACAAAAGTGCTGATGGAATTTAAGCTCTAATATGTGAATGCAGCTTTATAATTTTACAAGAGTAGCTGGTCTTAATAAACATCAAAGTGTATTTAATTATTATGTGACTTTAGTCCTTTTTTTCCCACGATACTATAGTTAATCTTGACAGCAGCTACCATGAAGTGCAGTGTTTTAACTCCCTTGATAATAAAGTTAAAAATAGCTTCGGTTCAGATTGTTCCATTCTGCCATTCTCCTTCAGTTGGCTGAGGGGGGTGACCTTCACTCTCTGGTCTGGAGGCAGGGGTTGGACGTGCTGGACACTGTCCTTTGGAGCCTGTTTTGGGAAATGGAACCAAGTCAGGAACAGCATGAAAAGTCTCATCCTCTTGTGGAAGGGCACCCACACTTTGAATATACGCTTAGGTTGTGTCAGTACTTGGCGGTTACCTTTATATTTCTCTGAAGTTCATTGATCTCAAAAGCAAAGCGAAACAAAACCAGAGCAATTGTAAGATTTGGAGCAGCTTGTCTTCCTAAAAAAGCAGATCTGAAGTTACAGAGGGGCTCTATTGCGATTAGAGCAGAGTGATGCTTTGCTTTATGGGGGACTTGCAGCATGTCTGTAAAGCCTGCAGTCTGCAAGAAGCCCTGAATTTGGGCTTCTGCAAAAGCACTGTTCTTTTGTGTACATATTCTTGATGGAGGTTTTGATAATGACTTGAGAGACTGGGGAGAATTTAACTTAACTCTTCCACAATTGAGAAGTGCTGTACACAATGGGCTGCTTTAGGGGATTTAAGGGACTGTTGTGTTTCAGGCAAAGGAAATGGAATCAAAATTCCCAAAACAGGATTGGGGCTCATCATTTACCTCTGTGGATTTTAGCCATGTTTTATCTCCTCCTCTCCACTAATGGTATGACCTGCCATATTTCTTTGAGAAATTCTGCTAAAATACAGACAAGTACACTGTGTACAAAGATTTCATCACATTTGCTACACTTGTGGTCTGTGCTCTTATTCACCCTATCCTTGACTTCTTGAGCTCATTTAAACAGGTCATTTTCTTACGAAGCCTATTACAGTGTGAATCCTAGTAGGTTATGTTGTAGGGAGAAGAAAATATAGCACTGAAATACCAATCTAATGAAAGAAATACTCAATATAGTCTACAGACAAATAGAAATATATTAATAGCAACAACACTGTTGTTGCATTTACTGACATCATTAGTTTATTTTCTATCTTAATGGGCAAATGCGTTTGCTCTTTGTGCAAACAAAAGAGTATTCAAAACTCCTTACTAGAAACAATGGTCACACATTGTACCTGTATTTCTTGAACTGAGAAGAGAACAAAAATCCAGTGTTTTTGTCAGGCATGCTTTATAGGTGTGCATTCCTGCTCATCAAGGCCCAAGCAGGATCCTTCTCGAATGACACAGATGATTATTATTTTGTTCCCAAGGGAAAGTGGTATTACAGCATCAGTATTATCCACTGGTAATGAGGTGCTCACAGATGAAAAGAGGAGGGGTAAGACAGATATAACATGAGTGACTACCCTGTGGCAAATATTGCTTTAAAAAAAATGTTTTCATAACACTTCAAAGAGTCTGAGCGAGGGGATCATGTGGTAATACTGCCTAACTCTCGCTTTAAACAACAGGGACTTCAATCGCCAGTCCTGGATATCCCTATTAATATTTCTGGTAGTTCCTTTGCTTGATGCCAAGTACGTGATTAAGACTCTGATTCAATAAATCAGAGGTGATCACTTAACCAGAAAGTATCATATGATAGATGAAAGGCTTCTGAGAGGGAACTCTCCTCACTTCTGCAGATCTGCTTTGTGTTTCTTCCTCACCGCAGTCCCTACCACCATTGCTAATGCCTGTAAAGGGCTCTGGAAAGAAAAACTGTGACAGTGGCTGAGCGTTTTAACAGGGATGATAGACGAAAGGATGGGAAAATATTCTCAGTGGAATATGTTTGCTTTTGTTTCTCAAATGTTGTGTAGTGAGGTTACTTTTTTTAGTAATGGCTTAGATAATAGGTGCAGCAGAGACTCAGGCCTGACTGTGTGAGATGGCTTCCTTGGAGGCTTTGCATGTCTGAAGACTGACAGGGTTTACTGTTTTGCACAATGGTAGGAGCAGTTCTTTCTTCTAGTTTCACTACAGATCTAATATGGAAAGTATTTCTGAACTGGCCCCATGTTTTGCAGCAGCACTATTCAACTACTTGCAGAGAAACGTAGCGAAGAGTCATTAGCCACTTTAAAAATATGAAACCTTCAATGCGCATTAAGGAGTCAGCTCTCGCACCCAGGTAATACACCAAGTGTCGATAAGCTGTTCCTCCACAGCTACAGGGAGGGTTTCTCAACTTGCCTTGTACATGAACAACCTTTTTTTTTCCTTTATTTTTCTTTTTTTTACTTTTTTTTTGTGTGGGTGGTCACTTAATTTCAGTGACATAGGTGCTTCTTACACTGTGCATGCGTATTAGTGGTACTCTTCCTTGGTCAACTGGACAACCAAAAGAAGCGCAGAAAAGAGAGAACTGGATGAACAAAACATGGAGAGGTGGGAACTGTACCGTGGCAGGGCTGAGCAATATGGTGTGCCAGCATGGCTGGGAGCTCAGCGTGGGGTCTCTGTGTGGTGTGGCCCCTTGCCCTCCTGGAGTTCAGCCACACTGCTCCATGCTGCAGGTTGAAGGCTACACCCTCAGTGTTTTTAAGTAGAAGAGCATGAGCCAGCTGTATGAGTGTTTATATCTCTGGTAATTCTGGCACATGAAAATTCCCCCATCAAAGCTTTCCTACATCAAAGCTGTCTCCTACACTGATGGCATGTGAGGATTTGGTGCCTTAGTGAATGAGCACTGATAAAGCCTTTTGAATCTCTCTACTTCTGCTCTAGTGCAGGATGGCTACAAACATTAATCCCTTCCTGGAAGCAGTGATCAGCAATGGTGTTTTTCATTGGAAAGGCTCTCTTGCTGGGTGACTTAAAAGGTAAGATGTCCCGCTAGAATGTGTGCCCAGCTGCTGGGGAAAAGCAGTGTTGTAACAGGAGCAGGGCCAAGGAGGGGTGTGCATCAGAGGTAAACCCTCTGAACTGGAGAAATGTGTGCAAGGTTAAACACTTGAAATAAAGAAATGCAAAGATGAATTGAAGGTCACTGTTTCGTGGGACATGGAACTGATCAGAGGTATACTTAAAATATGAGGAACGACACAGAAAGCAAGCTGTTCACTCTCCTCTGAGGAGTGAAGGAAAACATGGTGACAATCTTCAAACAAGTAAAAGGTTACCAAAGGCAATGTGGGATTGTTACACATCCATCCTCACTAGGACAAGAATTAATGGTTTTATGTTAAAAATGAAGTTTAGGCAGGAGGCATCAGTGGGAAAAGGTATTAGGAACTACTTCCTCAGGGAGAGTGAAATGTGGAACGTGGCTGGCAGAAGACGGCGAAGGTTGATGGTGAAGGTTTTAAAAACAAGTCAGAGAAATATCTGTTAGAAGTGATGCATGGTCAGCCCTGAAAAGCACCTGGGTTCTCGGGCCTCCTCTGGACTTTTTAAAATGTGTTATATGTTGGGCTTTTTTTTTTTTAAGCTTTCCATGTAAAGGCTTTATCCATCAAATTGATTTTTTTCTCTTCCACTATTTTTTTTCTTTAAATTCAGCCTTGATTTTAGTGGTTTTTTTTTTAATGGAATTTCACTTTTTGTTTATCTCTATAAAATGATAAGCCATTTTCATAAAGTGCTCTATCAAACGAAATCATCTCTGCTGTTTGAGGGTATAAAATTGGTTCATATTGTGAAGAAAATGCAGATGCTATACTGTTCAGCCACCCGTGTTAAAGATTTATTTAAGCTACTGTAAACTGGCCAGAAACATTAAGAATACAAATGGTCCCCCCCCGGATGTATATACCGTGCTTGTGAGAGCAAAGTGGGACCATTTCAGTGCACGTATCTGGAGGACGGTTTGTGCTGCCATGCTCACAGTGAGTGCTAACTTCCCTCTACCAGCAGTGAACACTTACAGACTGAAGATATTACATGTGTCAGTAGTGAAGTCAGCTTTACAGTTTATTTGGGAGATGATAATGAATTATGGGATTTATCACATTATCTGGGTGACTTATTGTAATCATGTCTTGCATCACTGTTTATTGCTTGTTACCTTTAAGTATGCAAAGCTATTTAATATGCTTTGTATTGGTGATGCTTTTGTAGTTGGATAATCAAATGACATATTGCAGTTAGTTTTAGTAGAGAGGATTTTCTTGTCCCTCTCTTCTTTCCCTGAATTCAGCATGTAGCCACCATCCCAAAGCTTTTGTCATTAGAAAAGATGAATGCCTGGCTTCTGAGTTTGGCTCTGCCACAGATTTGGTTTGTAGAACTCATCAAATTGTTTCTTCCTTCTGCTCAAATGACTCTTTCCCTCTAGTGGAACATATGCTACTCACCTACATCTTAGCTTTGCCAGGTAATATGTTTGCATGTCATATTTTGCGTACAGCCTAGTGCAGCAACTGTAATTAAATCCTGGAAGAAGTCAGTGGAAAGGCCAAGTGATCCATGAGTTCTTCTAATAGTAAAGCCAAAACATACTTCTCAGAGAAGTAATCAGAGTCCTTCAGTGCACTCTAAACCTAGGGGGACCTCCTTTCTGAAGGCCAGGTTTTACTTCTTCATATTTGCCAGGCATTTCATCACTTGCTGCAGAGATCTCAACTAAAGCAGTATCTTGAATGCTCTTTCCTTTTCCCTTTTCCTTTTCACTTTCTTAGATGTTTTGAGCCTTGTTTCTTTGCACTATCTGCTACAGAGAAGACCAGCACTGCCTGAAGACAGAGACAGCATGTTTGTTTAAATAACACTCTAATATTATTAATCAATGTAGAATTTTCAAGCATATGAAGGTGATGTCCAGATAATATGATAAGCATTCTAGCTATTAGTGAAAGCCATTTATTTACCCAGAAGATCTTATTTGAACCAATGTAAAGGTTTCACACAACTTGGTGGGATTTTGAAAGGAGATCTACTGAAATATGGCTACACTGCCTGTATTTTTCTACATCTTTCATGGTCTCTTCAGTTCCAGAGAAGCTGGGTTCTTTAAATATGCAGAAATGCCCCCACAGTGCATCAGAGTGTGTGCTTGAAGAAATCTCCTTGTTGTAATACTATCTGAGAGATTCTCAGAAACAGGGAGTGCTGGCCAAACAACTCCAGAGGGACCAGACACAGGCCAAAACTAACACAGTTTTATAATTTAGCTCTATAAGTTTACATGTAGCTGTTCTAGGAGGTGTTTCTTCAGTGAGCATGCTGATAGGGTCTCTAAAACTGAAATAAAATGAGGGTCTGTCCCTCAAGTATTTGCCCATGCCACAGTCTGAAGTCACTTGCTAAGAAAGAGTGGATAGTAATGTATGACGTGTAAATAGCAGCTGGCTCTTCTTCCCTCTCATGAGCAGCTAGTGCCAGACTACTGCATTCCCGGTCTGCATGTTTGGGATGCAGAGTGAGTTAGATTAGAAGAAATTGCATGGAAACAGTCTGCATAGTTTTGAACACATCTACAAACCTGAAAAAAAAAATAGTCTCACATAACATTTGGTGACTCGCTGTGATGAAATCTAACCTCTTGGTAACTCCCTGGGTTGATTTCCTGAGTGTCTGTCAGGCACTTCTGGTCCTTGGGGATAAGTGTTCTTCTGATGTCACCTCCAGTGATATTTGGGAATTGCACTGTCCTCCCCCTTACATTTCATTTCTTCAGAAGGCCTTTGAGAAGCACTAGCAAACACAGATAACAAAAGCTTTGCACAGGTGGTTTTTATCCCACAGTTACTTTGCTCTGGGTCTAAGCAAAGGCCTTTTCGAGCAGAGACCAAAGCAGACTTGCTAAAGCACCCTTTGTCTCTGGAGGTCAGCATGCCCTTGGGACTCCCTGGAAGTCTGAGTTGCATAAGCTCTGCTTTTCCCTTTTCCTTCACTGAGGCCCTGATTTGGGAGGATACTGAAAATCTCTGGCAGGAGTAAAAAGAAGTTGCAGCTCCTTTTATAACTTTATTTCTTCTGTTTTCTCCTTGGTTTAAGCCTAGGATTTTTCTTTTTACCTGTCAGTTCATGTTCTATTTTTTGTTACCGACCCTCCATATATATATATTATCAAATGTCACCAACACTGATGTTCTTACAGTTTCTTTAACCAGCCAGGAAAAAAAAAACTCTTTTTTTTTCTTCTCTCCTCTCACCAGCTAAAAGCAAATCTAAACTTCGTAGCTGCTTTAAAGTCATAGAATCATAGAATAGTTAGGGTTGGAAAGGACCTTAAGATCATCTAGTTCCAACCCCCCTGCCAGGCGCAGGGACACCTCCCACTAAACCGTGCCACCCAAGGCTCTGTCCAATCCAGCCTTGAACACCGCCAGTGATGGAGCATTCACAACTTCCCTGGGCAACCCATTCCAGTGCCTCACCACCCTTACAGTAAAGAATTTCTTCCTCATATCTAATCTAAACTTCCCCTGTTTAAGTTTGAACCTGTTATCCCTTGTCCTATCACTACTGTCCCTCATGAAGAGTCCTTCCCCAGCATCCCTATAGGCCCCCTTCAGGTACTGGAAGGATGCTATGAGGTCTCCATGCAGCCTTCTCTTCTCCAGGCTGAACAGCCCCAACTTTCTCATCCTATCTTCATACAGGAGGTGCTTCAGTCCCCTGATCATCCTCGTGGCCTCCTCTGGACTTGTTTCAACAGTTCCATGTCCTTTTTGTGTTGAGGACACCAGAACTGCACGCAATACTCCAAGTGAAGTCTCACAAGAGCAGAGTAGAGTGGCAGGATCGCCTCCCTCGACCTGCTGGTCACGCTTCTTTGGATGAAGTCCTTGTACTATTGACTACAATCTTCTTGCTTCTTTGAAAATGTACATAATATCGTACACTGAGTTTTCTAGTGGACTTCCCAATGATTTTATGGTGATAGACTCAGGACTGAAGTGCCACTGCTTTGTTCTGGATAAAGCCATCATCCACTGACAAGCAGAGGAGAGGCCCCTGGAAGCTTTCTGTGAGCATCTCTTAGCAAGCAAGTGTAAATACTGACCTGCAAATAACGCCTACTTCTGTTACTGTGTGACAAGCTAGGCGAAATGTGGTTGAAAAAAAGCAGCCTTACAAATTTGGAACAATAAAATGCAGTTGTCTGTGCTAGGAAAGAAAAGACAGATCAGTACCTAATCTGTGTGGGAGCAGTGCTTGGGTGGGGAGCTGCTTGGGCCAAATACAGCCTGGTACATTTGGGTAAGAGAGACTGGGAAGAGAAAGGAGGAAGGAACTTTGATGCAATAGGAAACTTCTGAATTTATCAAGGCAGGTCCTCTGCACAACCCTGGAGCTGAGACCTTATATATAGTCTATGCTATTCTTAGAGTGTGCAGCAGAACAATGGTTCCATTTGAAGAAGCTCTTTTATTGCTTGCCAATATAAAGAAGGCTGTGCAAAATGATATGATCATGTAATAGAACACTGTAAATAGATAATGCTGACCCAAACTATGATTTTAAATTAACTCACTTTCCTGCCGCTTCTAAACTTTGTAGACTTAACAGAATGAGAAAGACTTGATTATTTTTTCTGGTTTTATAAATGGTCATCTTACTTACATGTGATTCATAAAAGTAAGTGATGTGATGGAACAATAATGGGAGCTTTTTTTTTCTGTTCATTGAAATAGAAGCTAGATTAACATAATCCCTTTGCTGGTTTAACCTTAATGCGTAGTTATGAAATTAAGACCTCTGAACACTGCTAAATCCAAACCTCAAATGTGAAGAATACCTTTTACTTTTTATAATGCTGCCACAGCTTCCCCTATTAATTAGGATTAATTTGGATTATTAAAATTGGTTCTGTAAAATGCAATAGAACTGGTGATACAGGCTTGAGTCAGGCAGGTGTAGCCTGCAATTGCATTTTGAATGGCCACTGCCAAGACAACAAACTAATGTGACAACTGCTGCTGTCTGGTGCAAGTCATGAAGTGTCCTGGATTGCATGGCATCAAGGAGGCTGCTTCATGTGCTATATGCCATGGGATATGAGCAGTATTGTATGCAGGTGTTTTTGGTAATTCCCTTCCTTACAGAGCCAGCTGTGGCCCAGTGCAATAGTCTCTTGAAGGTATTCCCAATTGCCTCAGAGTAGACATCTCACCTACCTCCTTTTCACTTCAGCCTGAGCAGCACAACAACCTCAGTCTGCACCTAATCACACCCTTATTGATGGCTGCATAGTTATAGCAAGGTGCTTGACACTGTGGGCAGTCTTTGCTCTTCACAGTCGATGATGTACAGAAGCAGTGGATGCAGAGAGGGAGTTGACGGGGGCAGAGGTGGCAGGGCCAAGAGTGACTCCTGCAAGGAGGAGTGCGAGTCCTCCTGGTAGTCAAATTTCTCAAGATGGGACAAACCTGGTGTTTTGGGTGAAGGGGTGACAGGAGAGCAGGAAGTGGTTGGGCAAAAGATAATAATCGTCAAGGAATCCCAAACACTGCATTTTCCTTTGGGATGCTGTGGTACCAAGTTTTAGATTGTCCCCCAGGCACCCTTCTCAGGTGTCCAGCCTGGCTTGCATCACACAGTTAACCCATCAGGATCCTCTCTGGTGTGTTTTTGAAACAGCCTCATGAACTCATACCAGATGAATGTGTTGTTTCCTCGGCTGTGACATGTTTCTTGCAGCCTTTAGATATTGCATGTCTCTAAAAGAAATCAAGAACGTTGTAGTAATGAGTTTCTGAAGCATTACCACACTGAATTTTTTGTGCACCGGAGAAATTATTAGCAGGACTGACCTACAGCCATTTCATCTTGGCTGCTTTTACCATGCAGTGCCATATACTTTTGCTTAGTAGCTAGGACTTCTGCTGAATTTTTTGTTTCCCTGCTGTAGCCTTAAGCTGTGGGCCAAGTGACAAGTTGATGTTAAACCAAACTGCATGGTAAAGGTGTTGCTGTGTAAGAGGGGTGCCCTTGCATTTGCTAAGGACTGATAAGTAATTCCTTCCCAAGGTGATCACTCTGGGCGCCTTCAGAAGGGAGATGGTTTTTCCTTGTGCTCGATTTTGCAGTGGTGTTGGAATTCATAATAAATGTGGTGGTGGTTTCTCTCCTTTCTCTGGTGGTTTAAACCATGCATTTTTAACATTGCGGCTAGAAAGAGAAAATGTGAGCGTCGAAGGCTGAGTTGGGAATGGGACCCAGAGGTTGGAGCTGCCCGACTTCTGTGTGTCTGGAGCCTCAGCTGGAAAGCTGCTTTGCATTTATTTGATTTGCATTGATATACTGTTACATCATATATGTGATACAATAGATTAAAAAAAGCCATGTGTCTCTTGTCAAAAAAAAAAGTGAACTATGCACTTCTAGTAATTATTACCATACGGTTCTTGCACTATTTCTATGTGCGTAGTTGAGTCACTTATATCACACTGAAATGCTGACTTTTTTTTCATCTGAGAGAACAGTTGAAACAACATGTTTATTGCTGTAATAATGCTCTTTTTTTCATTTCAGTTCCTTACATCTGTTCCGTAGCCACATCCTATGCACACAGAGAATCTTTAGGCAAGAAAGTGAGCTTCAGATGTGTTTGCTTAATGTAATTTAAACAAATTCTAAGCAAATGGATTAAGCAAATAATTTTCCTTTCAGATGATTTAGAAACTGGTGGTGATAATGCAAAACAGAGGCAGGAACAGTCTTCCACGTGCAGTAATTTGACATGGCATGTTGAACTAGTTGTTGCTTCACACACAGAGTCTTATGTACCAAATCTTTTCTGAGTGAATTCAGGTAGCGCCTGAGTGTGAATGGTCGTATTTAATCTTGTCAGTGACATTCTAAATGATGTACAGTTTGAGCTACCCTGCTTTAAAGCTGTGCTCCTTTAACCCATGCTGTTATTGTCTGCTGCAGTTGTTGACTCAGTAGATTTTCTGATATGGTCTGGGAATGAGTTCTTTTGGACTTTCACATTATCATATTACAATATACACCACAGATTATTTATACTGGGGGTTAATTACATCATCTGAATGGAATTCATTTTCCATTGTATCTACAAGTTTCCATTTTAAAATAGACTTTTCTTTGATGGAAATTCAGAATAAAATGACATTGATTCCTAAAGAAATGAGCTCTACAGCATGATTTTTGGTGTACGCTTGGTTTTAAACAAACACGTTTTATTGTAATAATTAACTGGAATTATTATTGCAGGATGAAATATATCACTTCTGAACTGTAATGGAATATGGACTCTGTCCAGCTAAATGTAGCAGATAAATAAAATAAATAGTACTAAGCCTTCTCCAAGGGACAGAGTCGCTAAGGAAGATTCATCCATGCTCGGCATAATGTAAACTCTTCTCCCAAGCATTTCTATTTAATTTAAAAATAAAATCTAGAAAAGTTTCCTAAGGCCAGTAACTAGAAATATGTAATCTCATTCATGTGAAAAACAAGTGGAAGACAGAACTTCATTGTGTGAATGCTTACTTTCTTTTTGTTTGGCTGTCAACACATAAATGTGAAACTAAATTGCAGGCATTAACTCAAAAAAACATTTTTTGTATTGGCTTATTGGTGAGTTTAAAACCTCAAGGTTCATTTTGGGTCAAGCAAACACGGAACAAAGCGCCTCATTGAACTGCAGGAGACACCACAGAAAGGAAGGGTGGATTCACAACACGGAGGATGCAGGGCCTCCCTGCCGCTGTGCTGCCTTTGCCCGACGACCCCAGGGCTAGGGCACTCTGTGGGACTGGCAGCTCCGCTCCCATCTCACTGGGCTGTTCTGGATGAGGCTCATCTACGTTCGGGTGCCTGAGGCTCGGGCTCATCTGATACCCAGCTGCCACACTTCCTTCTGTCCCTTTGAAAGCAGCGCACAGTGAACACACTTTAGTGTTACCAAAAATAAGAGAACTCTCTTCCTTCTCTTCATCACGAATGAAAAAACAACACAGGAGCTTTATTTTTTCCTCCCCATAAATAAAACAACCTTTTCCCTCAGACGGCCTTGCAGGGGGAGTCTGGCCGGGCCCTGTCTGCACTGCACAATGGCCATGGGCAGCCTCTGAAGCAGCGCCAGCCCAGGAAGCAGCAGGAAAAGCCCAAGCAGTGTCCCAATCAGCATGGTGCTGGGTGGCCAGGGTGAGCCTGGCCTGTCCTCACTGCTATATCCATGCTGATTCTGCAAGGGAGAAAGGTGGCTGCAACTTTAGTGTGTTGGGGAATGAATCTGCCCTAACACAGACATCTTTCAGACACATTTTCACTTGACAATAGTCGCCTGGAGGTCTTGTGGAAGAAAGATGTTTTCTGTGGCTGCTTTGTATTTCTTCATGAGGGTCTGGGCTGAACTGGAAACAAGTTAAACAAATTTGGTGGATAGGCTTTGTGAAACTTCCCTGGTTGACCCCCTGCTGTGCTGTTGAAACGTGGGGAAGCAGGAGGAAGAATTTGTCAAGATGAAAAAAGACCAAGTCACCTGTCGTGCATGAGTTCTGTGCACACAGGACAAAAGGAAAGGGGGAATTAAGAAGCTGCTAATTTGTTAATAATGACCGGATACTTGCCAAGGCCCGGTCTGTATTCGTGTGCCGTGGTTAGCCGCAAAGCAGAAAGGACCAAAAGCAAGGGCTTGGTCAGTCCTTTCCATCTCTGTTTTCTCTGGAGGTATCAGGTCTAGCTTGGCAGATCAAGCCCTACATGATGCAGCATATCGAACTGTCATTAAAAAAAGATACTAAATCACCCCAAATCTACTAGCATCCAAGAGCGTATTCAGAATGAGCAGTCTGAGGTATGATGATGCAAGGTGCAGGGAGAAACTGAAATCCAAAGTGTGCTTTCAGTCAAGTTGAAAGTTGATGAGTGAGAGGTCTCTAACACAAAAAGATTGCACTCAATGCAGTAAGAAACATGTTTTTAACTTGCGCCAGTCTCTCTAGAGGTACTCTCTACCATTCAAATAGTGAGTAGTGCAATACTTCAGGGAGTCCAGAGTGCCTTTTTTTTCCCCTCTGTATGAGATTTTTTTGAGTCCTTATACAGGGGCTAGGAAAGTAAGTGCTCAATGTACTCTAATGCAGCACAAGCTATCTTTGGGTCTGGTTTTTATTTTCAATCTAGGAATGAGGGGGAAGTGCCTGGAGAGTTACCAAACCATGACAGGTGGTTGAAAATATTTAACTCTTCTTTAATAATAGACAAGCATTTACACTTCAAAAAAAATTGGTTCCAAAATCTATCTGACTCCCTAAAGTCATTCAACGAGTTACTGACAAGATGAATGTGGAATGTGGGATTTACTCCATGAAAACAACCTTTTCCCTGCTTCCCGGGCAGAAATTCCCTGTAGGTGCCAGTCACCACTGTGGCCCCATGTGCATCAGCCAAGATTAAGGGGAAGGTTTCTAGCTAAAATTGACACCTACCTTGCCCTTAAGGGGTCTTTTTCCTGATAAATGATGAGAACTTAAAGACTGTTTTTTAAATTTGGAGAGGGAGCCACATCTATTGGGGAGTGGCAGTGCTTAGGTGGAAGATTTCTCTCCTGCCTCTCTACTTGTCCAGCCTGTGTTTCGTGGCAATACAGCTCCCAGCTATGTGTTAGTTCTGAGAGCCGGCGTGGGTGTGCAGTGAATGCGTGTTTGCGGTTCAGTCGGTGCAATGCTGGTGCTTAATGAGGCTAGCATCCTCCAAGGTTGCTAATAAAGGATGTCCTGCCTACTCTCTTTCTTCGACTGGTGCTGTTGAGACCTGCCTGGGCAGTTCAGCTTCTCCTCTATTGGTGATGTACTCCAGCTTCTTCTTTCAGACTTCTGTAAGCTTTCCAGGCCCCAAGCTTGCACCTAATATGTTTGGCTGGACATAAATCAAAGCAGAATGAAAAAAAAAAGCTGTTTGTGTTTTAGAGATATCATATCATTTGGACTTCAAAATGTGAATTCTGTTTAAAGTCTTTTTCCCTCCCCTGTGGTTTAGATTCATTTGTTGCTAGACTTCCTTAGTCTCAAATACAGTTGTGTATAGATTAAGAAGGAAAACAGAATCTTTGTTTGCATTATAAATAAGTCTATATTGTGCAGTGATTGCCAGTATATTTTTCTTATTCAGACTGTATGTCAGCTTGGGATGAACACTTCATCATTGTCAAGCCACCTGTATGACTGCAAAGTACCAGCTGAATCTGTCAGTTGTGCAAAGAGGAAATTAAGAGACTTTGATCCTTTGAATAGAGTCCCTTATCACCAAAAGATGTTGTTTCAGATTAGCTTTTCATATGACCTTCAATGTGAAAAATTTCTAAGCTTTTTCTCTACAGTGGTATTGCTCTACCAAGGCTACCATGAATGTGTGAAAATGAGCTGCGGTGATTCTACCCAGCTCTTGCATGCTGCAATGCTCGTGTGCCATCTGCAACACCGCGTGAGTGGCTGATGGGTTTATGTTCCCCTGACCCCTGTGCAGACCACAGGCATGTCTGTAGCCTTAAGCTTGGCTGCAGGGCTTCCAGCTCAGCCTGCGCTTCCTTGTCTTGGCTGCTCTTAGGTTCCTAAGGGAAGTATTGTAGAGAATAGTTCCCCAGTATAAGCAGGAGTAAACATGTTTTTTGCTTTGTTTTCTCCCTTTCTGGAGATCTTTGTGTGTCCTCTCCTCCTGAGGTACTGACCGAGTCACCTTAGGGACCACTATGTGGCTGCAGCCTCATGGTCTGCAGTAAGTGCTATTTTCCCCTAAAGGCTGTGGTTCTGTTTCCTGCTCCCACCTGCAATTTTCTCAGTCTCGTCTGTACTGGCAATTAGTGCTGATGTGGCTGGCTATATTGGTGACCCTTCTTTTTGCTGGTTTAGGCAACCAACCAACAGAAAACTGATCATGAGACTGCATTGAGAGGGTGGCTTTTCTCCTGGCTGTATGCTTGCACTGTTTCCCTTGCTCATTTGGACATCTCAGGAAGTTGAATGTTCAGAAAACTAGCAGAACCACCACCACAAAACCTAAGTGATTCCAGTTTTCTTAGGGTTTAGCTCTCCCATATTTGCAAGCTGTGTGAGTAACTGAGCCAGTGTAAGAGGTAGTAAAGGGACTTTAACTTTTGGCAACCTCTCCGCTCTACTTGGCTCAACTCTGATGAGAAGCAGAAGTCCCAGTCCCTTGCAGGCTCTGGCTGCCATTTAATATCTACTGGTATGTTAGGGATCTGACTCATGTTTGCTTGACAAGAGCTAAAACGGGTTAAAGTGTGCTTCTCCCTCAGGCACACAGCACCTCCTTCGCAGCTGGGGTCAGGACATTGTGTTTTGGGTTGGCACGGCTGCAGCGCATGATCCTCTCTGCTGTTGGGCAACAGCCTGTGGCAGTGGGGTGGAGCAGAGGTCTGGAAGGAAACATGTTCCAGCGTCATGGACAGACTTGTGAGAGCTCATCTACCAAAACCCATTCTGCATAGCAGGGGTCAGGGACTGTGTGGTGCACTGGGGTGAGTGGCCCAGGCTGAAAGCACCAGCCTTGCTGCTGGCAGACGCCTGATGGCAGCTCCAATGGTGCTGGCAGGGCACTGCACTGGGTTTGAAGAGAGGTGCTTAACTGCTGTGTTTCATCAGGAATATTTTTGCCCAGCAGTGTAATGCGAATGGACTGTAAACAATGTACCAAGTCCCTTTCAGGCTCATAATACAAGAATGGTCTTTAATTTTTTACCTCTTATATCTTCTCCCCAGCAGCCATTTCTTCTCCAAGCAGTAATAACTGAGATCCTTTAGTTTCTTACCCTAGCTGAGCACTTTGATCAATCTAATATCTCTCTGAACTTTTTCCAACATGTTTCTTGTCTTTCCACCTTAAATGAGCCTCACAGAACAATGTAAATAATTTTTGTTTTAGGCAGGATATTTCTTGTTCTTCTGCTCTTCTGTGCTTTTTTTTTTTTTTATTTATTGTTTAAGAATACTCACAACACTTTACATAAAATCTAGACTGAAGGGTTGCAGGAATTTATTGAGAATTTCTGCTTATTTCTGGCATAGGGCCCAACCAAAGCCCCATTGAAGTCTTTGGTGGGTTTAGAGCAATAACCTCTGTTTGATAGCTTACAATGCTCCTTACTCTTGATAACTGCTCTATCTCAATTTTTCTCCTCTTAAGACATATGCTCTCCCTCAATGCTTCCCTTGTCACTTGTGAATGACACTGCATGAGGCTATTTTGCCTACCTGAGTCTGGAAAGAAAAGCAATGCTGCTGTAACTGCTGGTCAGTATTTGCTCCTGCCTGTGTCTGCTTGTGATCTGGGCCCCAGCAGCTATCATGCTGATTGATATTAATGCTACAGTCTGTTCTCAGACCTGGCTCTGCTGCAAAAAACATATAAGGAGGAATGTTCAAAGGCCTTATAGCTTGGTTAAAATAGACCTGCTATTTTACTGCTGGACTTCTTTGTCTTCTCCACTGCTTCCCTCTCCTTCTTCCTCTTAGTGTGGCAAGAATGTAGGTTCATATAGTTGTGCAATGTAAAATATACTGGATTTAAAAACAGAAAAAACCAAAAAATCCCTGAACTGAAATTGCCCCTGTAAAGCTGCAGCATTAATTTTGGCCATGATCCAGCCTGGAGACTTTCCTTGGCACTGACTGTGATGCAGAAATCTCACTTCGGAATTGCTCTTTCAGATACAGATTCCTGTAAGAATAACAGGAGCATGATAAGCCAAGTTATGCCAGGCAGCAGAGCCCACTGCCGTCCAGTGAAGACAATCTGTCCGTTAACTCTTATGGACTTCTCTGGGGCTGCTTGCATGTAGCAGAAGGGAGGGAAGGAATGTGAATGAGACGACAGAAATGTAGCTGTGGTTTTAAATCCTTCTGTTTCTGAAGGATTTAAGTCACGTAGGTGAAATAGTTCAAGATTCCACTGTGGAAAATTATTATCTTTGTTTTACATGTTCCTTCTGCTGTGCTTCATTAAAAGCTTGTTTCTTTGTTGGATTGTGCTGAACTCTTCCTGGAAACATTAATGCTTTTTGTTTTCTGGCCTGATTCAGCTGTCTTTAAAGCTAAGAGAAATCTGTTAGATTCAGTAGGTAAGTGGGGAGCTGAGAACAAGCAGTGCAAAATGTTCTCTGAGTGACCTATCTGAACGATAGGAGAGAGATCCGAAGACTGAGGTCCCTTGTTGAAGCAATGGTATAATTGAGGGCAGAAAGCAAGTAAAAATGTAGCCCATTCATTTCTAATTTGGGCAATAAGGAGTCTACCCACTTCTTACTGTCTGGCTTGGAATGACAAACAGGTGAGCCTGCCTGCTTCACTTTCCACCAGGACATTGCTGGTTTGCAGGGCCACCTCAAAACCAATGTGTATTTGTGTTGCTCCTCACAAGAAGTGCTGTGTAGGGGCATATACACTCTGCTGCTATTTAAAGCATCAGTACCAAGTGGGTGTCTGAAATTCTACCTCTGATCTGCTTGGCAAAATGGACCCAGTGCAGTATGGGTGGATTAACATCTCCTTGCTCTGTGTTGTCTTAGGGGAAAGGTTTTTTAGGCAAGAGTTAACTCAGAAGAACGTCTTATCCCAAATATCTCGATCCTGCTCAATTTTAATGAATTTGTCATTATGTTTTGCTAATGAGAATGAAGTGGCCTCAAATGCTAATGTAATCTCTGTTCTTCTTTTTTTTTTCTTCTCCTCTTCTGCGGGGAATGAAGCATTTCTTTCTGTTGCTTAGAAAGCCCAGCCAAAGCTCATCCATATTTCTGATGCTGGATGCAGTCCATGAGCAAACCATGATTTAGTTCTGCATGACATAGAGGGTTTTTCTTTATTTAAAGAATATGGTTTATTGAATTGCATATGCTAGTTCTTTAAAAGCCCATTCACGGAGCTCGTTCTTCATACTACTCAAATGAGAACACAGTGTTTTCTGTATTGTTTGGAATAGCCTGGGAAACAATGCCTCCCAGTGCGAACAGATCTCCTTCAGTGCGCTGGCAAACTCATCTCAGAGGAATGTGGTTATCGACTAACCCATGATTTCTGATAGCAATGGCTAAAAAGAGTGGAAAAGTACTCAGCTGCCTGCAGTCCAATAGCACAGCAGTTTACTGATGCTTGCGATGAAGTTGCTTCTATTTAAAATGGTCATAAATCCTATTTGCCCAAACACAGTGTCCTGGCTGCCCAGGAGTGGGGAAACAGCTGTGGACCAAGGCCTCTGGTGGTACGAACTGCTGTGGCTCTGTTGGTTCCAAAGAAGCAATTTCATCTCCACCAGTTAAATATTTCATCTTGCTATATTAGTTGTAAAAAGAGTACTTTGAGCTAATGCTTGTGCTTGTGAGAAAACATAAGATGGAAAATGTAATCATCCATTGTTAACACGAGTGTCTGGATTCAATGACATAAAGTTGGCATTGGTTTGTCAAATATAAAATAAGGAACATGCAAACAAATACACTTGCATAGAGATTCATGCCTTTTTTGCCCTGGGGGAGACTGGAAAGAGAACAGGTTTTGAGCTATTTCCCCAGTGAGCGGAAGGGAGCTGAGGGATTTTAAGCTCTTGGAATCCTGTAAAAGTCAGTGACATTTGTCCTTGCCTCAACTTGGATGCTGCCCAGGTTCTGCGAGTGAGCTCTTCTCCTTCTGCACCATGTTCTCCGTGGACAGTGTGTTGGCGATCACAGATGAGCCACGTGTGGGCAGAGGGGAGTTTGCTGCTGTGTTTCGATCGCTCCCTTCTTGTGTTGGGCCAGGGCTTCCTTCCTCCAGCAGCTGCTGGGGGCTGAGCTCCCCCGTGTTTTCCAGGCTCTGGGGCTGGGTGTAGGGGGAAGTGTAGCAGGAAGGTGCTGGTAAAGCAGAGCCTGGTTGTGATTTCAGAGTTCTTGCATTTCGAAGTGATGCCTTGCAAGGTATACCTGAAGGAGAGAAAAGGATTGCAAAGCTAAAGGAAAGCACTTTCAGACATGGCCTTTGTTAGAGCTGTTGGCTAGGCTGGGGCTGGCAGCTCTCTGCATTGCAGTTTCAGCTAAAGAAGTGAGATTGTAATGATAGCCAAAAACGAAGAGAGAGATGTCCCTAATGCCAAGGAGAGGAAAGGGGAAGATGTGCCTGCACTCCCTGCCCCAGCTGATCCCTCTTCCACCAGTGTTTAAGAGATGAGCCACTCTTGCTGCTGCTGCTCTTCTACAAGAGCATCCAGACCCAACCCGCAAGCCCCACGGGTCTGCCCTGTGAAGCTGGGTGACTATAATAATAAGCAGAATCATCGGCAGCACTGCTCAGTGATTCCACTTAGTGCTCTCATTTCTTTTGTTTTTACTTAAATGACTTTCTTAAGAAACGTTTTAAGGAGCAGGAAAAGCAACAAAAAAAAAAGTCAGCATTAACACAACAGCTGTGTAGTTCATCAGAAAGACTTCCCAGGTCTGGCAGCGCACTGCGCCCCTCCTTCCTCCTGCCACCTCCATCTCTGCCAGCTCAGCTGTCAACACTTTAACCCCTTACACAGCAGGGACAGGGAGGGAGGAGAAAGTTCAGCTCCCTCATACCACCGGAAACGTAGTTTCCTGGGTCCCAGACTGCAGCTTGCATTTGGGAAGCTTTTTGTTTGGTCAAAAGGGTTCGAATTCCTCTTTCTGAGTAAGGAATATACAAAATGTAGTTACTGCGACCAGCCACACCATGGCACTAACTGAAAACTGGCTTTTGGCCAAAACTCAGAGCTCATGTCAAAACATGCTACAATAGCACATTTTACTACCGCGCAGGAATGTTAATGTGATACAATTAAATATTATGTTGCAAGGAAATTACATGTCCCAAACCATTGCAATATGTATCTATGACCTTGGGGAAACTCTTTCTCTCAGTGGTGTGTTTATACTTCTGCCAGTTTGCTTTTCCCATCGCTCCACTTCTGCCATTGCTCTGCAAATGTAATTCATGCTCCCAATCAGTCTGTGAGGCCATGGCTTCCTCTCACATCCAGCGTCTTGCGCAAGGCGGAGCGGGGCCAGCTGACTGGGTGGATTCAGGGAAGTCAGACACAATTACTGCCGACTTGTTTTGTAATGAGAGACCCCAAGAAAATGCTTTGCAGGGAGCATCTACCATGGACAGTGAGCTGTGCTCCTCTTGCTGCGCACATTTTGTGTCGCAGTGTGGGGCAGGGGATCTTGGAGGCTGGTATCCTGCCATGACATGGCTTTTGTGGAAGGATAGTATGACCAGGTGCGGATTTAGTGGAGAATTTTCTCTCCCATGAGGGCTGACCAGTGCAATATATCCTGCAGTGCCGCGTGGTGTGGTTGCGGTCCATCATAGCCCTCCCTCCAGCTTAGACAAGGCTGGGTCTCCCTGGTCCAAGCCCTCCCTTAACAGCTGATACAAGGCTTAGTGCCTTGCTCTGAAAGTAAAAGCTCTTTTGCTCAGACTCCGTTTGTTGAAACCACAGATTAAATGTCCAGCTGTGAAGTGGCTGGAGTGAAAGGCCCTCTGCAGCAGGACAGCCCGTCTTCTCTGCAGCCCTCTTCTTCTTTCACCTTGTCCTTTGCTCCTCCTTGGTACTTGGTGCTTGGATGCTCTGCCAGCCACATCCACTTTGAGAGGCCTTTGGAGATGCCAGGGTAATAACTAGTGCTGGTGCAGTGGGTGCAGGGACTTTCCAGAGAACGGCTGCTGGCACAGGGGCATTAACACATGAGGATATAAATAGAGGTATCTAACTACTGTTTTCATGTGGGTCTAATATCTTAGGTATTATTTCATTGGCTGATTCGTGTTGAGTGAGGGAAGGCACCTTAGTGAATGTGTGTCATTGCAATGCAATAACAATGTCTTTAAAAGCTAAGCTACTTTCCTATATCCTGAAGCTTGGAGAGAGCCATCTCTCCAAATGATATATTTGCGAGCCAAAGCCTTAGATTAATCATGAGTGGTCTCATTTTGCTAGTTCTAAGTTGGAAGAACTAACTAATGACATGAAGAATGTTTAAGCCAGTCATTCATGTTTTTTCACTCTGGAAGCTAGTAGGCCTGCATTTTCTTGATGTTCCCCCTCCAAGCGCCACTCCTCTGTTCTGAAAAACTCCTGTTTTCCCCTTACTCTGCAGGTGAGAGAGGAGGACCAAGGTGGAGCTGCATCAAGTATCTGGTTCTTCAGTCAGAAAAAAGCACCTATAGCATCACAGAGTGCAGGAACCAGCTCTGGAATTAACTCTCTGGATTAAATTGTGCTCTGACTCCTATGCCTGACACGGCCCTTTGAGGGGCTCCTGGATACACTGAAGGAGGTTGGGAGCTCATTGTGAAGGTTGCTCCCAACCTGCCCTGGGGAAGCGGCAAGGGGAGCCAGGCTGGAGCTACGCTTCCTCCAAGGATGAATGCAACGGAATGACTACAGCCCCATCCACTGGAAAGCTGATTGAGCCATGCTGGCCTTGTGCAGGCAGCGATGAAAACCTCAGGATGTGTTTGTTGCCACTGTGTGATTTTCATAAGCTGTTCCAATCGGAACCAGCAATTTCCATTGTCAGTGGGGAAGAGGGGGAGGAGGGCTGTGTTAAGGCATAACTTGGAATTTTTAATCCTTTTGCTGCCAACTGACAATTTTTTCTGCTGTCAAAACTGCTGAATGTTTATTTTTTGGATTTCTCTAAGGGTGAACTGCTGCTCTGGGGAAGGGAAGCAGCTCTGAAAGCTGCAACACCAGTATCCCTTTTTGTGTCAAAAAGGGAGAAAACAAAAAAAGGCATTTTACCTAATCACTCTTTTCAAAAGCTATTACCACAGCAATGCTTTACTATGAGCTGTCTGTGTCCTTGATATTGTCACCCCAGGCAGTGAGCCTGCCTGCTGGCAGCCCAATGAAGCACAGGCCCAAGCATCTCTGAAACCTGGATCTTCCCCACAGCCCTCTCCAGAACACTGTTCCCCGCTGCCTAATTTGCCTGCTCACAGATGTCTACCTGGCCAGCTCCTCAGACACTGCCTCTTCTATTTAGACAGAATTTAGTCTTGTTTTTTTCTGGGCTGATTTGAATCATGTCCTGATCGCTAACAGCCAGTGCATTCAGGAGTGCTTTTGGTGACACTTTGAGCCTCTGCTATGCTCTTCCAGGAAGGGTCCTGCTGCAGCGGTGCCCCTGCACATGGCTAGGGATGAGCATGGAGCACACCTGGGAGCAGAGAGCCATGCTCAGCCTGATGAAATATTATCTTATCTATTGTAAGCTGGGTGGGTGGGAGAGCTAATAGTGTGCTTCTTGGCTGTCCCCTAAAGCAGACTGGGGAGGCCCGCGCACCTCTCCAGATAACCGGGGGTTCAATCTTACCCTGGAATTTGCTAAGTTATCAAGACTTCTACCATGTAAGTTTGCATGTCTGTTCTCCACAGAGTACAGATACTCATTTTCTTTTCCACACTGAACAATTCAATGGTTCCACTGCAGAACTGGTGTAAATAATTCCTTTTGGTCAGCTCTCTAGACAAAAGATGGTCTATGAGCTAATATCATGAGGGCAATTCCTCCATTAGAAATCCAAGAAAACTATTGGAAATTCTAGGCAATGAAAGCAAGAGGTTTTAAAGTTAAGCTGAAAAAAATAGCAGTTGTTGAAGTGGCAGGCATGACCAGCCAACAGTATTTGCACCAGTAGGTCTGCACTACTGGCTCTGTACCAGTAATGCTGGTTCTGTAGTGGTACTTGTACCCCAGTCTGTTCTGGGTGTACCCCACTTCTGTAAAATTCATAATTCGTTGCAGCAACTTCATGGGCTTTTTTATCTCTTAAAGACTCCTTGACTAATATTTGTGTTAGTTAAAGTTGTAATCTAATCACATCTTCTGCAAGTCCATGCACATTTTTATGCACACAGTGCATCAAGCTCTTTTCTGTAGGCAAGGTCTCATTGGTGACGGATATTTAGAGAGCTGGTTATAACTCAGTTTAACACAGCATTCTGTATTGTCCTTACTTGCAGTGTCTGGACAGTGTGGACACCAGCTGTAAACTGCTGTGATGTGACCATAACTTCCATCTGTTAGGCTCCCAAAGCTCAAAGAGAGGGTGGTACAGAAGGCACTGATGCACGTCTCTACAGACTAGTCGCTTGTGCTGCAGTAATGAAATTCCAAGATCATGTGGAAAGGGAATTCCACTCCACTGGAACTGCTGATTAGCTGAAAAGGGAGAAAGGGAGGATTTGCGCCTGGCATCTCAATTCTACACAATTCCTTTGCCATTGTACTGAGGAAGACTCCTGAAGGCTGATGGTCTTCCACTCACCTGAGGGTGATCTCCCCTTTACAGTTACAGCTTCGTGACTCCAGAGGCATGTGAACCCCTTGCTAAAGAGAAGGGGCAGGTCAGGCTAATGTAAGTCTAGTTGGCAATGTTGCAAGTTGATTTTTGTACTTCAGGTATATTAACAGCAACATATATGAGTTGTTCTGTATTGTGTAGCTTATTTCAGCCTCCAATTAGGTTACATTGTGTGCACAAAATCCTTTCCTTGACACTTGACACAGCAGCTGCCAAGTCTGGTTTCTGGACAGGTCTGTCTTGGGAACAGTGTGCGCCATGGTCTGGATAAAGGGTGGTCAGGCTGGGTGTGTGTCTCTGCTTGCCCCTTCCATTGCAACTTTGTTGTGGTAACCTTTATGAAACCCAAACCAGCTGCTTCCTAGTTTTACACAAAACATATTAATTGGGATCTCTGGCTTTGGTGAAACAGACAACTCCTACTTGTAGGAGTTCTCTAGATATGATGCTTGTCTCCACAAATTGCAAAAGTGTACCTTGCCCCAGAATTTGATACAGGGAATATTAAGTATTGGTAAGTGAAAACATATAAAAACTTTGTAGTGAGTCCTTCATGGCCCTGTACCTATTAAAATAGCTTCTGACAGATCTGATTTCCAGTTGCTAGAGTAAAAAAAGACTGCCAGGCAACCCATCTGTGTCTATCATTGAGTGTATTTCCTGGTTGTGCTTTTAGTCAGCTCCTTGCACAAGTTTCCCTCAAAAAGTGTGCAGTGAAGCTGCCTTCCTGAATCAGCTCCTCTGGAAGGTTGTCAACCACTAAAAGCAAAACAGTCCCACACTACAAGTGTAGAAGCAGCAGCAGGAGTGGAATTCTTTGCATCCCCTTAATACACTTAACTCAATCGTATTTCAGTCAATGTATTTAATGGATTTGTGTGTGATTCTTAGGGCACTTTTAACAGGTACTTACAAATCTACAAATTCTGTGCCTCGTTCAAAACGTGTTAACTTTTCAGAACTATTTAGGGCATACCGGAAGACAGAATCTGTATCTCTTGTTCTGACATCTTTTAATTTTAGAAGAGCTGTCCCTGTGTTTCACAAGCCACTGATTTGCGCAGCGGCACTAACCACGTGAGCACCGTTGATTTTGTGTCGAGGGTCCAAACCCTCCCAGCCTGTCCTTGGCCTGACATAACCTCCCAAGCTCCTGAAGTCAAGGGCAGAGCTTGTGTGACTTCAACAACAGGAGTGAAGTCCTAATCCCTGTAAGCACCTTTTCCAGATAAGCACTTAGTGCATGGAGGAGTCTGGTGCTTTGACTGTGTCAGCACAATCAAAGCAATGTAACTCTCCCAGTGCAGCTGGATGTTGTGGCAGCTGCTCTGGCTTCCTCGTGTCGGCATGGCTCTCTTTATGATGGAGCTTTCACACAGGCACGTGCAACAGGCTTTTTAAATAGCCACCCGACCAAGCTTTGCTGCCCTCACCCTTGGCTGCAGCAGCTTGGGAGCACATGCTGGCCCTGTTTGGGTCCATCAGATGCAAGGTGATGAGGGTGAGTGTTGCAGAGGGGCCAAGGCTGGGGGCAAGACCTGTATTTGAACTGGCAGGTGGAGGGGTACTCCAGCTGTGCATCAGCTGGGTGCACCATTCAGCAGCCATTTATGGCTAAAGCAAAAAGCCTTGATGCTTGCAAGCCAGATACCTAGGGTATCTAACATGGCAAGCTTAAGTTCTGCTGCTCAGTGTCTGGGTCACACTGGTTTTGGCAGTCAAATGGTTGATTTCACTGCATGCTATTTTAGCTCATTTACTTTCTAGAGGAATGAAATAGGAACTAAGAGGTTTTCTGGTTCGGAAACACCAGTTTGTTTCCTAGCATGACAGCCCTGCTGCTCTTCCCAAGAAGGCTGCTTTCTTGGCTCGTACTCTTGCAACAGCAGCAAGAATAGTATAAGCAGCCTCATACCTCAGCTAACTCAGCTTTACAAGACATTAAGAGCATACCAAGCCAAGTGTGAAGAGGACTGGAGAATGAGGAGAGCTCCTGGGTGTTGCATAGAGCTGCAGAGCCGCAGGAGAGAATGCAAGGGGTAGCTGCTGTGCCACTGGTGGAGGGGAGAGCAGCCAGGCAGTTGGGCTGTGCTGGCTGAGTGGCTTGTTGCAAGGTGCTTCTCCCAGCCAAGACCATGCATGATTCAACATCAAATGCTGAGGATTATCTCCCCAGCTGTGGGGGCCGCCATCTCAGCTAGACATTCCAGGTTCCTTTCCTGGGCTAGGATGGAATTGAGTGTTTGCAAAGAAAGGTTTGTCTTATATTAAAATGGCTGGTTATATTATATTAAATTAATTAATGGCTGGTTTATCTTACATGGAATGCCATCATTCTCATCCAGTATCTCCATGCCTGGAGATCTCTTCAGGGGATATAAGGCAGGTATTTGGGTTGCCTCTCTGTCTGAGGGAATCCTCAAGCCAGTTGCTTCCTGTGAGTGCTTAATCACTAGGCTATAAATCACACTGTGGGGCCAGAAGGGAGGGGAGAAAGCATCATCCTTCACTGTTCAAAAGAGACTGGATGTGTGACTAATTTGTTGGCTTTCTATAATGTGGCTACAGAACTGATGGATAGGGGAAAGCAGTTGACGTTATCTACTTGGACTTGTGCAAAATGTTTGACACTCTCCTGCACAACAGCCTTGTCTCTAAACTGGAGAGACATCAATTTGATGGATAGACCACTTTGTGGATAAAGAACTGGCTGGATGTCTGTCAGCAAAGAGTTGTCATCAACGGCTCAATGTCCAGTTAGAAAACACTAACGAGTGGTGTCCTTTAGGGACTGGTGTTGGGATTGGTCTTGTTCAACATCTTTGTCAGTGACATGGACAGTGGGATTGAGTGTGCCGTCAATGAGTTTGCTGATGACACCAAGCTGTGTGGTTTGGTTGATACATTGAAGGGAAGGAATGCCATCCAGAGGGACTTTGACACGCTTGTGAGGTGGTCTGATGACAACCTGATGAAGTTTAATCATGCCACGTGCAAGGTCCTACACCTGGGTCGGAGCAATCCCAGGCACAGCTCCAGGTTGGGCAGAGAAGAGATTCAGAGCAGCCCTGCGGAGAAGGACTTTGGGGTGTTGGTCAATGAGAAAATGAACATGAGCCGGCTTCAGTGTGCGCTTGCAACCCAGAAAGTCAACCGTATCCTGGGCTGCATCAAAAGCAGTGTGACCAGCTGGTCAAGGGAGATGATCCTGCCCCTCTGCTCTGCTCTCCTGAGACCTCACTTGGAGTATTGTGTGCAGTTCTGATGTCCTCAACATAAAAAGGGCATGGAACTGATGGAACAAGTCCAGAAGAGGGCCACGAGGATGATCAAGGGTCTGGAGCACCTCACTTATGAAGATAGGCTGAGAAAGTTGGGGCTGTTCAGCCTGGAGAAGAGAAGGCTGCATGGAGACCTTGTATCATCCTTCCAGTATCTGAAGGGGGCCTATAAGGATGCTGGAGAGGGACTCTTCATAAGGGACTGTAGCAATAGGACAAGGGGTAATGGGTTCAAACTTAAACAGGGGAAGTTCAGGTTAGATATAGGGAAGAAGTTCTTTACTGTGAGGGTGGTGAGGCACTGGAATGGGCTGCCCAAAGAGGTGGTAAATGCTCCATCCTTGGCAGTGTTCAAGACTAGGTTTGACAGAATCTTGGGTGGCATGGTCTAGTGTGAGGTGTCCCTGCCCATGGCAGGGGGGTTGGAAGTAGATGATCTTAAGGTCCTTTCCAACCCTAACTATTCTATGATTCTATGATTCTATGATTTTGAGAAGACTGCTGCCTTTACAAAAACTTGTGCAAAACTGAAGAGCAGCAATGGAAGGAGTGGTGTGCTTTTCCTCAGCCAGCATGTATCTCTGAAGAAAAATGGTTATAGCTGAAAGATGTGACCTCAGGCAGAAGTTCCCCACCATCTGAGGAGAACGGTGCTTTAACCACTGGGCTATTATGTGAAAGGTTGGAGCACAACTCCATCTTCCACCTGCGTTTTAATTGAGAGGCAAGTGCCTGAGTAGCTGAGTCAAACCCGAGCTGCTTGGCGCAGTTGTGTGTTAGGAGAGGCACCTGGAAGAGACAAACCATGGTGGGAAAGGCACGGTACAGCCAAGCCTCCAGGGGCCAGGGTGGGCTGGGAGGAATGTGCAAAACTGAATTGTGTGTGCAGGAGCAGGGAGTGGTTGGCACGTCCCCTGGCCACAAGGGCAGTGCCTTGGCTGGCAGCACAGGATGGGCAGCTGAACACATCTCCAGAGGGGCTGGCAACATCTGTGGGGCTTAGGTGGCTTTTGGCATCACAGCACAAGGGACTGCCACGGGGCTGGAACACTGCTCTGCCTCGTTTGCAAGAGGAGAATTGATCTGCCTGGTCCCAGCTGAATCCTTTAATCTGACAAGGATGGAGGAGCTCTGCTCCCCTTGCTTTTAAGGGAGGAGATTTTGGCTTCAGGGGAGGTTTCACATCAATGTCTTCTTGCCTTGCAAGGGATATAGGCTTTTAAAAAAGGTTCCAGGTTTAGGAATTTTCCCTAGGCTGCTGCTTCTGTGACTCTGGTACTCTGAATGCCTGCACTGAGCCCATGGGGCACATCTCCCATGGGCACCCTGCTGTGTGGTGGAGCTCCCTGAGCCCTGAATGCAGCACCCAGCCCCACATGGGATCTTGCTGAGCTGCTGCCCAGAGCCACTTGCTCCTCTGCAGACATTGCCTTGGCAGCTACTAGCACTGGAAAAAGTGGTTGGCAGTGGCTGAACTATCTCAGTTTCTTGTCTCCATGTGCAATATCTGTGTGGCCGCCTGGGGCTGCACCGAGGCAGTGTGGTGCTAACTTGGCTCCGCAGACCCTGGTGCTTTTGAGTGCACTGGCAGGGTGGTAACTTGTGATGTCATACCTTGACATCATACTGGGAAAATAATATTCACTCTTAAGTTTTCCTTATCTTGCTATTTCTTAGTATGTTACAGATGATGGCCTTTGTCTCAAATGCAGGGCATGTTTTGCCAAAGCCAGGCTTCAGGGAGCTCCAGGAAGCTCCCTGGATGGAGGTGATGGCAGTGTACCTCCATCAACCAGCATCAGGACTGGACAGTGGGGAGCCTCCCAGATGCTGGTATGGTTTCTGTGAGGCAGCCTCTCACTTCCCAGGACCCAGCCTATGCTTTTGGCTTGTGCAGTGGTATGAAAACCCAACATGGACATGAGGAAGAGCAACAAAAACCGGTTACAGAAAGCACATCTGAGCATTGGAGATGTATTTTAATAAGCATGACCCTGCTTTTTCATCACATCTCTCCCCTCTCCTCCTGCTACGACAGGGTACTTTTACAGCCTGCAGTGAGATGCCAGATTGCAGTTTATGCATTTCAGGGACCTAACTAGGAACAGATGCTGTGTTCCCACTGGCCACAGCAGCCCAGGCATTGCAGGGACTGCAGTACGTGGGGTATGCAGGGAGCACGTCCCCCTGTGCAGGGTGCTGCGGAGCACATCACGCTGCGCTTTGCCTCTCCCCAGGGCCCTGGTAGGATATCTTTTTGTATTTTTTTGGTTTTAGTCACTTGTCTCACACAGAGATCAAGACCTCAAAAGGAAAACCAAAAGCAGCCTCTAACGTTTTTTATTCCCCTATTCCCCCAGTAAGCCTTAGAGAAAGCAGGACTGAACCAAACTGTACAACTGGATAAAACTGGTATTCCTCAGAAATGATGACAGTCTCACCAGAGAGGAAATCAGTTAATTTTGTTGTATTTTTTTCCCCCATAGGGTCAGCTGCTTCCTCATGTACAGCAGGGAAAAAGGTGTCCAAATCTCCTGCTTCTGCACACAGCTTCTTCATTACAGGAATTAAAAAGGGAGTCAGTAACATGATAAACAAACACATTCATCAAGTGAGTTTGCTCTTTACTTCCCTGGGCTTTTTCTGTGCCAGCGTGAGATCCCAGCAAGGCCATGGGAATGTGCATCGTGGTCCCTGCAGGATTTAGCTGGAGAGACTGGACACATCATGGTGCCCTCATGGGCTCACCAGCAACAGCTCTGCTGTGCTGTGGTGAGGCTGGTGCCCACAGAGCAATGGGGACAGTCTGTCCATCAGACAGCAAATAAAACCTCAGCCAGGATGGCTGCTTGTTACAAGCTGTGCTTTAGTTTCAAGGTTTCACAAGCCTAAAGAAAAAGGGTGGTTGAAGAGAGAGAGGTGCCCTTTATGTGTCTATTAAATACATGAAGTTTGAGGGAGCTCTGCTATTGTGCCCTGAAGAAAAGAGAGCTGTTACGGAGCAAAGGAGCAAAAGTGTCCGCCAAAGTGTCTAATGAGATGCAAAGTCTTTAGACTTTACATAAAGAAACTATGTGGCACAACTAAGGAGGTTGGTTAAGGCCAAGAAGCCTCTCACACTTTAAACAAAAACTAGATAAAAGCTTTTCTGTGCCACGTGGCGGGGAATAATGGTGCTGCCTCTGGATCCCTTGACCCTAACCTGTGATGCACTAATTTATTTGCCTTGACTTGGCTGAACTGAAGACCCCTTCCTGACTTCAGAGAGGCTGTAAAAGTGTGGCTCTTGCTTGTGCTACATAAAGCACTTGCTTAAAGAATGCCTGGCTCTGAGTTGAGAAGTCTTGGAGAACATCGGTGCCAATCAAATCTTAAAAATCAATAAAAATGTGCCATGGAAAAAGCCCTGCTCTGGCCTGTAAAGTGCCTAGGTGTTCTTAAAGTGGTGACTGCTATACTGACAGCACAAGAAATGGTGACACGGGCTATATTTCTCCATTTCAGCATGTTTTAACAGAAGAAATATTTTCAGATCTGGAATACAGAAAGTGAAGCAGGTCTTTGTGGCCAGGTCTGGCCTGGAGTGCAGGGGGCTCTATTGTGAGCCTTTGGATGCTCTTTTCCATCAAAATATTAAAAATGAACAGCCCACCCCCTTAGAAAAGGCTTTTTAGTTCACAGTTGTGTGTGGGGATGGCTGAGCAGGTCTCCTCTGATCAGTTGTGTGCTGGGTAAAGTTGAGATGTTCAAAACATGCCCCCTACAGAGGGTGAACTCAACTGAAGCTATGCCTGGGCAGATGCTCCTGAGACAGCTGGCTTTAAAGCTGCCTTTTGCATTGACATCAGACTGTATCCCAAGCAATAACTCTTGTTTCTATTGTCAGGTGATACATCTCCCAAGGATGGGACGATTTCCCATCGACATTTGTCAAATTAATGTGAAATTTTGATTTAAGCTCACATTTGTTTCATAGAGTTACGGAGTCTTATTTTAAAACATGTCTGGTTTTGTTTAGGTAAGCATAACAAACTTAGTGGTTAGGAAGTAATGCTCATTACTGGTATTATTATTGTTAGTCAAGCCAAAGCTTTTGAGTATGAGAGGGTGAAAATAGAAAAAAGTCACATCCTAGCATGTCTTCAGCCCATAACAAATATCTCATTTTGTTTTTTTAAATCATGGTTGGAAAGTGTTTGTTTGTGTGTACTGCACTGGTGTATTTTAAAAAGCTGGTTTTATGGCCTTTGTTATTGGGTTTTTCTCAGAAGTGAATGCCATAAGTATGGGTAAAATATGTGTTTGTGTGCTCTAGATGCAGCAAGTGGGGTGAAGGCCTTTCTTGCAAGGATCTGTAGATATTTCTCTATCCTTCCAACTACCAAAATCTGCCTGAGAGTAGAGGATGTGATGCAGCGGAGCAGTGTGCCGCAGACCTGCTTGATGATGTGGTGGGGAGCTTGACCCTGCCTGCATGCGGGGTATGGACCCTACAAAGAGCATAACAACAGGACTGAGAGACCCCCTTGCTCTGCTTGCCTGGTTTTCCTACTGGGTTTAGAGCTTGGTGTCCAAGGAGTGCAGAGATTCATGCACATAAAATAAGACAAAGGCTTCTCCTCTGGGCTGGAGACAGGGAAAGGAGGAAGCCCCTGGGTTAGGATCAGCAGGGATTTGGAACTGTGAGTCTGGTCACTGTGAATTTATAACTCAAAGCATGCTTTTGGAAAGCCTTTTATATGGTCTGAAGCCTTTCTCCAAAGTAATTATAAGATTTATTAAAACATTTTAAAGACTGCTTGATATGAAGGGCATCTCAGATATAGCAGGGACAAACCAGGAGAGGTTTGTTGGCAGGAGTCAGTAATAAGCTCAAAGGGGAAAAGACTATCAGAAAAAGGCAATTCTCTGGAACAGCAGAATAGCAGTTAATTAATAATTACTGCAATTATAGTAAGTAATAACTGACTATTCATCAGTGGCTTGCCAGGCCTCATTACTCACAGATTCTTTCTGGTAGATCTTCCCCCCTTCCCCCCCAAACAATAAAAATATCAACAACCAAATATCATCTTTTGGTGCAAGTTCAGCTCTTCATGAAATCTAGAAAGTGATGTTTGATATTGAGGGAGTGTGACTTCTTGCTGGACTCACCAAGCCCAGAAATGCTGATCACATTTGCTATCCTAAAAGACAAAGGGGCTCGGTTCATCAGACTCTAACACAGCAGGATGGCCTCAGAAGATGGATCCTATAAGGAAGTGATTTGCACTTCCAAAGTGTTAGGATAAGGAAAAATACAGGATCTGGTCTGCCATTGGAGGAGATTCCTGTCTTGTAGCAAAACAGAGGTGTCTGCTATGCCTGATGAGGTGTTCTGTTAGTACTGCTGTTTAAAAATGGGTAGACTTTCAGGAACATTTGCATCATATACAGGTTGCAAAAGTGGTTCTTCAGGAAGCCAATAACTCTATGTAGACACTGGTTATATTGGTGAGTCAAACGATTCATATCATAATATCACAAAGAGAAGTGAATTTCCATACCCTAAGAGGCACAAGAGCAACCCTGTGGCAAGACCTCAGATTTAAAAAAATTGTGGAGTAAGGGTATAGTGATTGAAAAACAAGAGCTGGAGTTGTGAGCAAAATAAATGCTGTTAGAATGGTGATTTCCGATAGCCATTAAAACGGTATGGGAAGAATGATTATTTACATTCACAAAAACCAGACAAACGGCTCTTGCATGTAGTCATCTAATGGTATGGGTGAGAACTGATCAGTCAGTTTGTTTTTGTAAGAATGCAGTGAAAAAGTGCCTGCAGTCTTTGTAGGTAGGATGGGAGATGTATTGATGAAATTAATATGTTTCTTGACCAGGGAAAGATATTACTGTAGTCACAGTATCATAAACTTGGAGGCTGCTATTGGGACAGTATGTGCTGGCAAGAAGGGACGTGCAGCTCTAGCAAATAAAATGCTTTAGGTAGGTACCTTAGAATAGTTTATTTGCCTGACTGAGGACATCTGCAGTGCCCTGAATTATATGCCTTTTATTCTGCTGTGTATAACTAGTGGAATGTTGAAAAAGATGCCTTTTTCAGTGACAGTCCTGTTTGAGCCAAGGCTGTGTAAGTGTGTGACTGCTATTGTGATGTGTGCTATTTTCAGGTAAGTGAGCCCCAGTGACCCAGGATAGAAACGATTCTCTCAACTATTGTTCAATGGACGTTGATTCTTTTTTGTAAAAAGCCTTGATGATAAAAGATGACTTCTGAATACATGAAGAAATGTGGCATGTCTGGTGGACAATTTAAGGCTGAAAAAGAGCTTTAGACCAGGAGACCAGTGTAGCTATGTTTATTTCATAGCACATACATCAGTGACGCAGATATTCACTAACGGGACTAATTTTTCCAACAGGAAAGAAGAAGGATGCAGAATTCCGAGGTGAGGGGGGAACTGCAGGGGAGAATTGTGGCTTAAACAGAGCTTGTCGTCTTCCTCAGCACAGGCTCTCGAGGTGTATGGACCTGAGGGAGACCAGAGATACCCCAAGCTCCTAAGTAGGAGTTCCAAGAGTGATGCTAATTTGTAAATGATTATTCAAATGTTGATAAACCCAGAGCTTTTGGATGTGGAGGATGCTATTCCCATGAATGTGGCTGGTGAAAGTGTGCAGAGACTCATTCAAAAGCTTTTGGTTATTGCTGTTACCAGACTTTTTTCAGAAGAGGGAGCGCTATTAGACCAGTGTGGCGCCATGAGTATAGCAAAGAAGATGTAGATCCTCGGACTGTCATCAAAACAAAGCTGAGTCATCGAGGGTGTCAAACACTCTGACAGGACTGTCCAACTGAGCAACTGAAGGCAAAGTGTCTCCCCATCCCAGAACTGCATGTAACCAGCATCACTGAATATATTGCTGGCTTCCCCAGATCCACCATGGTGCTTTCAAAAGTGCTTTGGGCGTGTGAACATGTGGATGGAGAGAGTTTCCTTCAAAGAGGGATGTTTGCCAAGTCCTCAGCTCTTCGCATGTTCAAAATCACAACCACCCTGTTGCATGTGGCAACAAGAAGAGTCGCAAGGCTGGCATTTGGCCCACAGAAAACTTCTATGCGCCTTTTAAGGAGGGGCCTGTGTTTGCCAAAACCACGTCATTTGTGTGGCACTTTTCTCAAAGGCCAGACAAACTGCTTTTCTTAAATTACCCATTTGGCACAAGCAAGTGGTATCAGGGTTTCTGTTGTCATGGTTTGAAATGGGGAGATAAATGCAACACATTCTTGGTTGTTAACCAAGACAGTTGAAACATGTGAGAGTTTTGTGTGGATGCTGGTTGTTAACAAAGAGCTATGAGACATCTGAGAGCTTTGTGTGGATGCTGAGCCCTTTCCAGCGCTGGAGAAACAACACTGAAGGGCACAAGCTAGATGGCCCTGGAACTGAAAATGATAAAATGAGGAATGCCTTCAGCGTGGTGAGAACTGAAGGTCATTTGTTACATAGTCTCCCAGAAAGTCAGCTTGTGGCATTTATAAGCACTGCAGAAGAGTTTAAAACACTCTTCTGCTGGTTTTAAACTGGATAGTCTCCCCAAAGATTTCAATTGTTCTCACAGGGTAAGGCATCACAGGAAAAGGGTCTTCTGATGAGACGTGTTAGAGGGTGTAATATTTTGTATGTAATGAAGCAGAATCTCTCTTCTCTTACTCCTCTCTTGAATATTGTCAGATTTCCCCACTCACCGTCGATGGTGACTTGTAAAGCCCTTGGGAAACATCCTGCCACTTCCTGGTCCTGACTGGTGACAACCTGATGGCTGCTGAATTCCCTACCAGGAGCCATGGCAATGCCACCAAGCTCCAAGGACTGCTTGTAAAGGCTCTGCAAGAACCCATTTGCCATTGCCTTTTTTGACATTAAGTAGGAGTTTTAATTTCTTTTTTTTTCCTTCTACTCTTTCTGGTAAAAAACTCACAGCAATTCCCTGCCCCATCACCTTTTAAGATGCATGTAGGCCTCTGCATCTTGAGGATGGTTGCATCCAGAAGGTTTATACTATTTCAATAAACGGCTTAAAAGCCTGCTTAAAATTCTTTCCTCTGTTTAATCTGTACTTTTTCAAAACAGTTTAAAAGGCCGCAGGGATTTCACTGCCCATCTTGTCTCTTTAGGCTTAAGGCCCAGGCATTTTCTGATAGACTGCCCATCTCACTGCAGATGTACTTTGAACTACAGTTTTCTTTGGAGAGGTGCTGCATACCTTCGCCTTGGAATCTCCCAGTGTGCATCTGCAGCTGACACCTCCCACCCCATCTTCTAAAACTTAGTTTTGCTGGTTTAGGGAAAATATAAACAGCCTACAATTAGAAAGGTGTGATTTTACCTGCCTCTGAGTTATGGTCTCTGGCTGCTGCAGAGGTTTTAAGGGATTTCAAGACCAAACCCTGGGAGTGCAATGAATTTTGAAGAGATCCTTCAGTGTAGACATGTCTGGTAGCTGCACTGTCACCTGCTAATGTCAGGCTGGAGTAGTTGCTCACACCACAAACACTAACATCAAGATAAAGCACATTTTAGTTAAGCACTTGTGAAAGATGTTTCACAGCAGTCTGAGATGAGGAGACACCTGTGCTGTTAGAAAGTTAAAAGTAGAGTCACTTGAAGCTGTGCTTATTTAACATGCCCTCTTAAACAGTCATTCTAAAGATAGCGACAAAAATAGCTGCAAAATGAGAAAATATGTGTATGGGTTTGAAGGACCTCCAAGCAAGTTCCACGTTCAATGGGAAGAGATTTCAAAGAGAAGTGAGGCTGGTGAGCCACAGTGTTGGGTTTGGACATGGCCAGGATCGTTTCCCAGGTACCCACGTCTGCTCCTGGACGCTTTATTTCTGCAGAGCCCTTTGGTTCAAACCACACGCTGAGCAGCCCCAGTGTGGACTGCCAGCCTGTCCTCTGTGCTCATTTGTCGTTAGATAACTACTCACTGCCCTCTCCTTCCCCTGCTCAGATCCTTGCTGCTCTGCTGCAGCTGCTGCCCCATCTCCTTTTGGGTCAGGGAGTCCTTGGTCAGCTGCCATTGGTCTCACAGCTCAGTGCTGAATGGTGGGCTTGTGCCTTCTGCAGAAGATCAGCACCAGGAGACTGCTTTCTGCAGCCACTCCTGAACTCACTTCCCAAAGGAAAAAGGCTTGTGTGAGATTGCAAAGGAAGGAGTTTGGACTGTTATGGCCTGTGCCGTATTACCAGAGCACGTTAGTTAGCACAAGGTTAGGAGGTGTATAATCTGCTCAGATATTTATAGATATCAGAACAGGCATGTGTACTGTGAGCTGGTACACATCTGTGGGCACCCTTAACAGACACTGCTAGGACTGAGTCTCTCTCCAGATGAGTGAGGCTACCTTGGGCATCAGAAAGGCTGTGAGCATGGAGTTACTGATTCCCATTAGGAAAAAAAAGCCAAGTGATTGGAGAAGTAGGCAGGAAAGCATGGCTGGTGGCTGAGTTCATAGTGCAGCCAATAGTACAATGACACAGCCACAGACAACTTTGATTTCTACATATGAAACTCCCCTGAAAAATAAATAAATAAATAAATAAATAAAAGTATGTTTATTTTGTGTACTTAACTCTTTTGGCATATTTGGGGAGGTTTTAAACACCTAAAGCTCAGACTGGGACAAGCAATGAATGATTAATCCTCATAATTTCAAGCCGATGGTTTTGATTAAAAAGCTCATCCCATAACTGCACACTTCTAAATATCTCTTAAAATCTGCTCCTCACGGCTGCTGAATATGCACGCAACTGAGATCAGAATTGTGCTGCAGCCTTGTAAAACTCTTCAATTTGGGAGTCTTTGAAGTCTTGTACATCTCTATCTTCTGCAACAAAAAATTAATCATAACATAAAATTAACTTCTTTTTTTCCACCAAAATAGCCTATTCCAGCTAGCATATTTTTAAGCAAGAGTTGGACTAGGACTGCAAATGTTAGTGCTACGTGAAACTGCCTGTATTTGCTTTTCTATTATGTGCTTGCAATAATTGAATTTAGGTAGAGGGTGAATACCAGCAGGTGTCCTAATTTTAATTCATTTTGTTTTAAATAAGCCAGAAATAAATGCTAAAAAATGTGTATACATGTGCCTCTGGGAAGCTATTTGATACATTTCATACAACTGTTACCTTTTAGAAGTTGTGAAACTTATTCTTGGCTGCCAATTATGTCTATTTCAGGTACGTGAACAACATCAGAAAATAAAGTGAAAGTGTTTTGATAGAGCAAAATGTTCTTTGTATGTTAATGTGAATTCCAGAAGGCTTGTGCAGTTTGACTGTAATGCTTACTGGGTAACTGCTGTTGCTGAAAGGGGCTGCAATAACAAGAGCTTAATAGTTAGCTTTGGTACAGTGAGACTTGCAGGAGCCAGGAACTTCCTGACAGCACAAGTCAAAGGGGCAACTTTTTAGATTTTTCTCCTAAATATAGCTCTTTTGGTCAATCCCAGAAGTTAAACAAGCATTAGATGTTGTGATTACAGTCACTGGAGTGAGACTCGAGGTGTGCAAGAGGCTCCACCTTGAGCTCCCCTGGACACTGGAGCCAGAGAGAAGAGGCTAGGGGTAGGTGAGGTGGGGATGCATCCACATAGGACTGAGTAATGCAGATTGGATAACCTAGTGGGAGTCTTCCTTGATACAATCCTGAGGGATGGGGCTGGGGAGGTGAAAGAAAGTATCAGTTATGTCAATATGGGATTTATCTAGACTCTTTCCAGGCTCTTGGTTCAGGCTGTGCGTGATAAGGATGTGCAGCCCCTCCTGTCTCATGCTGTGATTTAGAGCTGTATTCTTGCCTCTTGGTGGCTGTGAGGATTTTCACAGGGGCAAGTTTTCCAGAAACTCATTTCTTAAAGTTTTCCTTTTTGTCTGTGTTTGAAAAAAAAAATAAATCGTTGCTTGTCTTAAAATCCATTTGGATATTAAAACAGGCTGGATTTTTCCTTTTTCTGTCTCATCAAATAGTTTGTGCTCTGCAAATGCAATTTCAGCTTAGTAGTGGATGCTTATGGATTGAGGACAAGTTTGGCAACAGTATGGATGAACAGAACAGGGAAGAACTTAGAAGTGCCTGGTTTGGTTTGACGTTTCAGAAATAAACCAAATACGTTACATAGAAAGTTCCAAAAAAAAAAAAAAAAAGCCAAGGACTTATGGGGTAACTGGTGGAGTCAACCTTTTCTCTCCCTTCTCCCATCAAACATTCTATAGTCTGCTGCTGGGATGCTTCCTGAGATAGTGGTTTGCAACCCTCCTCTGAATTGGACCTGTTCCCCCTGTGAGCTTGTTCTACCTGCTGGGAATTAGGGAGTTTGGAGGAAGGTCTTCTTCAGCTTCTGCAGTGACAGTGTGTTGTCTAAGCGCATGGGAAATCCAGTAACTGAATAAAGGTTAATGTTTGTCAGCAATTAAAGAAGTTAATTAATTTCTTCTTCCATTCTTCTGCTCTCGGTGTACCTCACCTCACGCCCATCATGAGGTAGCTGCTGGGAAGGACAGTCCTGTTCCTGTGCTCCTACTGCTCTTCCCTACTGCAGGTTTTAGTAGCTGGAGATTTTTACCAGTAGCAGTATTTAGTGCAAAGACTGCTGTACTGTGCTTAATGGTGAAGAAGAGGAATTGGCTCTGTCCTGATGTGTTTGCTCAAAGAAGGAAAAGACGCAAAAGTGTCATAAAGGACTTCCTATCTGTGCCCACCATGGTGCTATGAATCCTCCAACAAACTCAGCATGGGTTTCCAAATGCTGGGGTATAAAAGATGCCAGGGGGATAAACACTCACAAAGGGCGATACCCATCACTGTCCAACAGCCATGGTGAGGTAGCTAGTCCCTTCTAGGAGCACAGGCGGACAGTTATGGGTTGCTGTCTATCGTTAAAGAGATTCTTCATAACAACAAATGACTTATGTGTCTGAAGTACTCAGACATCTGAGACATTGAAACATACTTACATGCTGCCATCCTGTACTCAGCTCTCACCTCATGCCCATGAGTAGATGAGACTTTGAACAAGTCGATGAGACTTTGTTCTCTTGGAAACCAAGTCACAGCTTGCCTAGGGCAGACTTCATGCCTCCGTCAGCCTCAGGAGCCTAAAAGAGCTTTTGCAGCCCTTTCTCCCCTGCTCCTTCTGCAGGCTTGATATTCATCCTTTGATCTCCGGATCTACAGCCTCAGAAAAGCAACAGTTTCACTGAGGTTGGGGCAGAGCCCTCACATCTTCCAGGCCGTAAATCTGACTATTGTGTTTGAGCATTGCCTGTGATGCTTCTTATCGAGATCATTGTTCCACCCTTTCCTGTTTGGTTTTTTTCACAATTCCTTTTCAATGGGCTCCCTAGTAAAGAGCCCATCATAAACAAACACACAGAGCTTTGCACAATACAAAATAACACTGATTTCCCAGTTTTCCTCCTCCTCCGAATAAAAAATGCACCTCATACATAAAATGAAAGAATGCCAATGGGGCAGAAAACATCTAAGAAAGTCATGGCCTCCACTGGCAAACCACGGCTGATGCAGCTGAGAACCCACCATCCAGTTTCCAGCTTTCCCAGGGCTTTCCTAAGTAGGATAGAGTAGTGGTGTGGGCCCAGAGAGCCGCCCCAGCAGCACCGGCTCCAGCCCTCCAGCAAGGTCTTGTGTTGATTCAGTGTCCTCTAGCGGCAAACCCGAGGCAGAGGCCCACAGCAGCGCAAAATGGGGACACCCTTCTGCCTAACTTCAGGAGAAGCAGCAAAGGGCCTTGGAGTACGTATCTTGAAGGAAAGAGGGCTATTGCATGTGTCCTCCAGACTATGGTTATAATGTGTAGCACTATATGTGTTAGCCAAGACATAGTATTGCTGCTGTCTGCTTCAGCCTTTGGTGTTAGACATGCTGAAGAGGCTTCTGGAAAGCTGCTATTGCAATACTTCAGTATATTCTTACAAATGAGCCAACTATCCAAAATTTTTCACTGTGTTCGCTGTGAACGACTGAGATTCTTCCTTAAGAGTAACACTTAGAGCTTTGCCTGGGTGACAGATAAGGAAGCTAAGCTGCAGTGGTGAGATGGAGCCCTCTCTATCCCTGTGGCTGGCTGGGAGCCAGGTGCATCACACAGCAGGGCGGTGCTCTGGGGCTAGCTCACTGGCCCTAACATCTCTTCATCATGAGCCCTGGGAATAGTACACTCACTCTGGATGTTTTCAGCATATTGGCACAAGTTCTTCCTGTCACATTCAGTAGCCCTTGGTTACTTAAAGTATCATAACCAAACTGCATTTAAAGCGCTTGTATTGATCTTCTTTTCTAAGATCCGTTGCAGTTTCTTGCTCTCTGTTTCCCCCCCTTCCCCCCCCCCGCTTCTGATTCCCATCCTCCCAGATTCTTCCAAACTCTGTTGTTGGATGCTGTTTCCTGACCTATGATTTAGTGATTTCAAATCCCTTCAGACTCTGGGTATGTTTTCTGTCTGGAGATGAGCTCTGGCTAAGCTCATTTCCAGCGGTGACATGAAGGCATGACTTGTTATTTTGGCATTCTGCACAAAGTCGATAGAGAAATCAGAAGATCAAATGGATCTCTGCATTAGGCTGGCTTCCTGGAAAAGATGATGCACTTTTAGTTGTTATCAACACAAGCTCCCAATTAAAAATTTGTCATAACACTAACATTGAGGAATAATGATTCAGCTTCTCAGATAATGGAGTGTGGCTGCAATCCCTCTCTCTCTCCCCCCGAATATCTTTCTGTGTTGCGAAAACACATAACAAACCTTTGGCTGTAATTATTCTCCCACAAATGTGAAGTCAAGCACTAGAAAAGCTTTTTCTTCCCCTACTTTTGCTGCCCTGAAGAGGACAAGGAAAACTCTTCAAAATGTCTGAGGCTTTTCAGATGACACTGGTTGGCTGGATTTATTAACTGCATTGGGAGAAATCAAGACTGAAAAATGACTCTATTCCTACTTCTGCTTGCACAGTGTTTTGCATCAGGAAACCTGGTTTTGAACATATCCAACAAATTGTTTTTCTTTAACAATCTCCACTATTTGGAGTCTGGGTCTTCCCCTTGACTTGCTAAGTGTGGAGCAGCTACAGGGGTCACTGAGGACATCCACACTCCCTGGTCTCAGTGAAATTTCATTGCAGAGTTCAGAAAACTTCAGAAAACAGAGTTTAGGACTTCAAAGTAAAAGGCTGCTCTGGGGATCCAGATACAAGGGAAGCAGCAGCTGCTGTCTGCTGGGGGAAACCCAGACCTGGCTGTGCACCCACATGAGGCAGGCACTGGCTGAGGACAGCAGATCCCTAGGATGGTAAAACACCTCTGATATTATCACCTGCTTGGACCAAGCCACTGTCCTAGGGAGCCAGGTTTGCTGCTTTCTGCCACTTAGGGGTGCATTGGGGTAGATGGTGAGCTAATGTGTGGCCTCTGCTAGTGGCGGCAGTCACTCCACCACTGCGTCATCACATCAGGCTGTAGAAGTGGACAGCCAGGCTCTCCTGACCTATGCCGATCCTTCCTCTTCCTCCCATGGCAGGAACAGCCATTTCCCAACCCCTCAAACACAACATAGCAAAACCAAACTTTGCCCCTGTGGCTTAAAGTATGGAACTGGTTCAGATGGTGTGCACTGCATTACTCATGCTGTTGTGGTTTAACCCCAGCCGGCAACTCAGTACCACACAGCTGCTCACCCCCCATCTCACCGGTGGGGTGGGAAAATTGATTTTATCCCAGCCAAAACCAAGACACATCCTCAAGGAATGAGTGGAAAAGGCAGAAGTCACAGTGGGAGAAGGCAGTGATGTTGGTTTAGGGCTCCACTGGAGGTATCGTCTGATCAGAAGTATTTTGCCTCAGATGCTCCTAGTTCCTGCTGGACATGGAAGCCCAGGGGAGATGGGAGCAGCTGCCTTTGTGCTAACTGAGCTGAACTGCTCCTCAATGTCTGCAGAAATAAAGTTCCTTGTAACTGTTGGCAATGTTTTCTTTTTCCCACCATGTTTCTTAAACCTATCTATAGCACCCTGCCCTTTTCCCTAACTGCTGTCTGGGCAAGAGGTAAGACATTTTGTGTCTGGCTGGAGATATAGCCAAGTAACCAAAGAGGCCAGAGGCAATTTACAGCCTTTCCCCTGGCAAAGACTCTGATTTGGATCTCTTCTCTCTCTAGATGCTCATTTTTATGCAACTCTTAGAAACATTAATTTCTTGAGGGCTATGAGTTTCTGTCAGCTTGCACCAAAACTGGCCAAAAATCAGTCCAGAAAACAGCACGAAGAGTTGACAGGAAAAGAGAGAAAGAGAAATTGCATAATCTTCATTTCCATGGGAACCCAGGCTAACATGAAGATCTTTAGCCTATCAGTCCACCCTGAGCAGTGAAAACAGATAAAAGACAATATGATTTATGGAACTGCAGGCTGTGACTTCCAGCATGTCTTTATGCCCTCAGGCTTCTCACCATCCACTCCCTGTTATCACACACCCACCCCTGCCCCTGCACCCTCAAAGCCTCTCAGGGAACCAGCCTGCAGAGCAGCAGTTCTCTGGTCAGCTCTACCTCCCACTCTGTGTATGGCAGGACAGTATGGAAGCTCAACAGAGATGTGAGGAAATGTGGTATGTGATTTAAGGGTCTAAATCCTAATTTTATGTGCCTAAACCCTTTTAATGCTGGACCAGAAGGCAAAAGCTCACGAGAAAATTTTCAATGAATCCTAGGTGAGAAGTTCTTACTGCATTGAGGCACCGTCCTGCAAATGGTAATGGCGGACCACGGTTTTCACTTGATGTGATCTTCTGCTTCAGACTATCTAAAAAGTTCATGTGTTTGTGTTCTAAATAGTTAATATGTAAGACAACCTAAATAATCCTTGCTTGTTTTATCCTTCCAACCACCTCTCTTGTTTCAGTACTCTAGAGAAGACAAACAACCACGTGATGCCCAGGAAGAAATGGAAAGTTTCTACTAGCATGGTGTCAACTTTTTTCTTAGAGAGACAAGGTGGTGTAGTGATAGCGTATATGCTTTCCTCTCAATAGGGGTTTTGACAAAAGTCCCCAATTAGATGACCTTTGAAGGTCCCTTCCATCTCAAACTATTCTATGATTTTATGATTCTATGAAATAGCTGTTCAGTAAGCAAGTGGACACAAGTCAGGCCTACTGTACAACTGGTTAGAAAACAGGAGGAGCTGACCTGTAGTGATAGGACAAGGGGTAACGGGTTCAAACTTAAACAGGGGAAGTTTAGGTTGGATATGAGGAAGAAATTCTTTACTGTAAGGGTGGTGAGGCACTGGAATGGGCTGCCCAGGGAAGCTGTGAATGCTCCATCGCTGGCGGTGTTCAAGGCTGGGTTGGACATAGCCTTGGGTGGCATGGTTTAGTGGGAGGTGTCCCTGTCCCTGGCAGGTGGGTGGGAACTATATGATCTCAAGGTCCTTTCCAACCCTAACTATTCTATGATTCTATGATTCTATGACTTGACAGCGCATGGATCCCTCTTTATTGACATTTAAAAAAAATTGTGTTCTTCTTAAGCTGGTGGAAGGGGGAGTGAAGATCAGACACAAATCTTGCAGATAACCATTTATTTCGGTTAATAAAAATACTGTGGGACCTGCTAGTCCAAAAACCCAAGCTAAGCCACCCAACACAATGATACAATAAGATATTAAATACTGCCTGTGCGTGTGTGAAGGGTAATTTCAGTTGCAAATGATTTGTAGTCACTCAGGAAATCAAATGTCATTGTGGATAGGTCAGTGAAGACATCTGGTATGGAAGATCAAAGGCAAATGCTATTTTGGGGTGGAGTGAAGTGGTATTGAAAGTGATATGATAGCATAATGTTTCAATCAATAGTGCTTGGTAGGTTATGTTCAGATTCAAACACAGAGGTAGAGCCAAAGAAGCACATTGGAAAGGACTAGATTTTCAGAGGTGGTGGTGTTGAAGAGCAAGGTAGACACTGTGCAATGAGGTAGCCAGGGTCTCCTCCTGATGATACTGCTGTTGGATTGTGAGACACTTGTGTCAAGGTAGTCAAGGCACCATTTACTTATCTGCTGTAATGCAAGCATCCCTGAAATTGCTTGCTTATGGCAATGGTAGATGCTCCAGCATTAGTAATCTTTACCTCAGAGCTTGATTTCCACCCACTCACCCCCCTTCCCAAGAATTCAAGGAGGGAAGACAGCAGTCCTTAGCCTTAAAATATATCAGTCAAGATGGAATAAGAGGAGAAGGAGAACTTGAGTAACAGTTTAGAGATGACATAAAATTCTAGAAACAGAACTGAAGTAGAAGAAGAAGCATTTAGATTAATTTCTTAATGAGGAAGACTAGTGAAGTGTAACAGACTCAGCAGAATACCTGTGTTCCTAGATCATCTGCATTTCTGTAGCCAGGTTATCCAGGTTTAAAATCCCCAAGTCTTTTTTAATTCTCTTCATCAAACCACTTTTGAGGATGTCTGAAAACTTTTCCTTGTCCTAGGATGAAATACCTCCTGTTGTCAAAACAACACCTGATTTCTTTTTTCTTTGACCAGTCTGTAAAGAATAAGAAACAGCTGAAGTATTGCACATGTTTTTTTCCAGACTTCCGGTTCTGACACAATTTTACCCATGGGAGACTCAGGGCATGAACTAGAAGAGCAAATGTTTTGTTAAATTCGTTGTCTTACCAGAGGCTGATGAATTTTGTCATGAGGTGGTGGAGAAGCACAAGACCTAAGCAGTCTAAGAGGGATGGGTGTCACTGTGGAGAACAGAATTCCAAATTAAATCAATTAGAAAATATCAGTATTAAACTTCATCTGTTGGATTTCAAGACAAGTAAAAAAAGTTCAGTGTCTAGTGAGGCAAAATCAAATGCAGAATTGCCAACAAGGTGCGAGTGTTTATGCAGCAGCAAAGCAAAAAAGGGCCTCTCGGGGTTCTAATGGAGCACAAACCAAATAGCATTAGCCATATGCAGAGACAGATTAGGAACCGTGGGGAGGCATTGCCCTTCCTCTCTTCATGCAGTAAAATAACTTGAGCATTGAGACAGACTGCTTACCTATTCTCCCTTTCCATGGACTTGCTGTGTAAAGCAAGTATTCTGCAATTTTAAGGCTGCACATGTGATTCTGAAGTATATGAACAAGAGATGGAGTAGAAAATGCAGACAGACTAGATGGTGACCAGAGGTGGGCAAAAGAGAAACTCCTGAAGGTTTAGAAAACAGACCCTGTGAAAAAGGCTGAAGAAAATATGCGATTATTTGGGTTGAATGTTCTTTTTAAGACATCTGATAGACAAAATGTAACATAGAGAGTGGTCATTTTAATGAGCTACACTGAATATTTAGCTTGGGTGGCCCAAGCCTCAGAATTCCTTGTTGCAAAACCTGCTTCATGATTGCTATCAAGTGGCTACCTAGGGCATTTGTTTTGGAAGGGCATACCACCTTGAAATAAAACCTTGGAAGGAGGTCAGCTCTCCTGCTGTTGATGAGCCGGGGAACTACAGACGAGTCAGTCTCACCTCTGTGCCTGGTAAAATCTTGGAGCGGATTCTCCTGGAAGGCATGCTGAGGCACATGAAAAACAACAAGGTGGCTGGTGACAGACACCATGGCTTCACTAAGGGGAAATCCTGCAGGACCAATCTGGTGGCCTTCTATGATGGGGCTACGGAACTGATGGACAGGGGTACAGCAGTTGATGTCATCTACCTGGACTTGTGCAAAGCATTTGACACTTCTCACATGACATCCTTGTCTCTAAGTTGGAGAGACATCAATTTGATAGGCGGACCACTCGGTGGATAAAGAACTGGCTGGATGGCTGCACGCAAAGAGTTGTGCTCAATGGCCCAATGTCCAGCTGGAGACCAGTAACGAGTGGTGTCCCTCAGGGATCGGTGTTGGGACCGGTCTTGTTCAACATCTTTGTTGGTGACATGGACAGTGGGATTGAATGTGCCCTCAGCAAGTTTGCCAATGACACCCAGCTGTGTGGTTCAGTTGATACGTTGGAGGGAAGGAATGCCGTCCAGAGGGACCTTGACACACTTGTGAGGTGGGCTGATGCCAACCTGATGAAGTTTAACCATGCCAAGTGCAAGGTCCTACACCTGGGTTGGAGCAATACCAGGCACAGCTTCAGGTTGAGCAGGGAAAAGATTCAGAGCAGCCCTGCGCAGAAGGACTTGGGGGTGTTGGTCAATGAGAAAATGAACATGAGCCGGCTTCAGTGTGCGCTTGCAACCCAGAAAGCCAACCGTATCCTGGGCTGCATCAAAATGAGCATGACCAGCTGGTCGAAGGAGGTGATCCTGCCCCTCTGCTCTGCTCTTGTGAGACCTCACTTGGAGTATTGTGTGCAGTTCTGGTGTCCTCAACATAAAAAGGACATGGAACTGCTGGAAGAATTCCAAAGGAGGGCCACGGGGATGATCAGGGGACTGGAGCACCTCCCATATGAAGAAAGTTGGGGCTGTTCAGCCTGGAGAAGAGAAGGCTGCGTGAAGACCTCATAGCAGCCTTCCAATATCTGAAGGGGCCTATAGAGACGCTGGGGAGGGACTCTTCATTAGAGACTGTAGTTATAGGACAAGGGGTAACGAGTTCAAACTTAAACAGGGGAAGTTTAGACTGGATATGAGGAAGAAATTCTTTACTGTAAGGGTGGTGAGGCACTGGAATGGGTTGCCCAGTGAAGTTGTGAATGCTCCATCGCTGGCGGTGTTCAAGGCTGGATTGGGCATAGCCTTGGGTGGCATGGTTTAGTGTGAGGTGTCCCTGCCTGTGGCAGGGGGAGTGGAACTAGATGATCTTAAGGTCCTTTCCAATCCTAACTATTCTATGATTCTATGATTCTATATGACCCTGTCTTTGCTCCCAGAGAACTACTCCTGGACTTTATTGCCTCAGATTATGCCTTTTGGGGGTGTAAACCTTGGCCAGACCAGGTAGACCAGACATAGGTGGCACCATGGAGAGGATGCAAAACTTTTTTCCAGTCATACTGGGGATGTGTCAGTCCAAGTGCCTGAGGAACATGACTGAAGAAGTTCAACATGGAGTCAACGGTCACCAAATGAAAAAAAAGCCCCATGTGTTGCAATGGTTGAATTTACATTATTACCTACAGTGAGCAAAGCCAGTGTGAGATCGGTGTCACAGATGCGGCGGGCTGTTATCAGGCATTTTAAAAGCAATTGCTGCTGCCTTCAGGATTATCTCATAAAGCTGGTTGAAATTTCACCCCATTCTGCAAATGCTGTTTGTACATGGGGAATGACAGACCTCTGTATTCAGCAGCAAGCCGTACAGCTCTGAAGAATCAAATGTGAAAGTCTGCAGATTGTGGATTTCACTTATTGCTCCCAAATTTGGTCCCAGTTTCAGAACGAAGGGTGCTGAGCTAGCGGTAACCAGGCTACTTGGAAGGACAGCCCTCACCTAGGAACCTCTCCTTCTCTGTCCCAGTGTCTTGGCTTAAGGGATGAGCGAGTCACCTTTCAGCTGGATGAAGTATCAGTGGTCTTGGGTTTAGGGCTACTGACTGAACTTGAGCCTCGAGCTGCAGATAAAGTCATCAGTGTGGTACTTAGCATAGTGGAGTCCAAGCTAGCTGGAGCCTTTTAGCACCACAGCAGTACAAATGTTAATAATAAATCAGTGAATGGCTGAGAGATTTGCCCTAAAAGGAAATCTCTCCAGTTCCATTCTTTGCAGCTATGTTGTTTCTGGGAGATTGGTGTGCTGTTTTCCTCCAAAAAAAACCCAGGCCCTTTTTTTCGCTCAATGCAAGATGCCAAGTCTTGAGATCCCACTGCTCTGAATAATTAAGAACACAAAGTCTTTTCCTACAATGTGACTTAGGTCTTGTGATCTGCTGTGGTCTTCTCAATTCTGATTCTGACTTTAAATGACCAGATTTTGAATTCTTTATGCAACTGAGTAAGTAGTTACTCATACATGCAACCTGACTTCATTGAATGGAGCTAGACAACCATGACTGCTTAGCTGCTGGCATAAAGAGCTCATGACCTGCCTGAAGTGACGATGTGGTCATATTTAGCAACAGCGCATTTTCCTTCCTTTTTGGACTTAGGGCGATTACGTTCCTGGGTGCAGGAAAGAAACACAGTATCTGCAGTCCCTTATGAAACAGAACTGACTAACTGAGAGAAAATGGGGGAAGAGCCCTCAGCTGAGCATGTCAAATGCATGAATCAGGTTGTGTTATTATCTTTCGGGTTTTTTTTAGCCAGCTTGCTAACCCGGTGATTTAAGTGCATCTTAGGAGGCAGGGGAGGGCACTCTGACCTCTTTTAGCCCCCGGGGAGATGCCACAGCACTTTTTTCTAAAGCAGCAGGTGTTAATTCCAGAGCCCTGGCAAAGTGTGAGCTCTGGATTAGAGCTGCCATCCTTTAGCAGTAGCTACTGGTGAACTGGTAGAAGCTTTCCTTCAGTAAAAGCTGGATGCATACTAAAGGTGGTCTCAGGATCTGACCATGGAATTCTTATCTATAATTCTTTCTGTTTTCAGTTGAAAAGTCTGTTTTGTGGCTGTTTTCCTGCCGGTAGTTTTGTTGTTGTGTAGTTCCGTGTTTCAGCCCAGAAATGGTAACATTTACTAGGGCTGAAATGCCTCATCTGTTACCTCATTGGTTAAAGAGGTGTTAGATAACGATACTTCATCAGTTAAAGAGGACACTTTAACATCAGTCAAGTTCAGGACGCTTTGGATTTCACATGAAGATATATTTGTAGATGTTAAGCCTGTTGATCAGACTTTTGTGTTCTTAATTTGATAGCAGAAGTAAGTTATGAATAATCAGAAGGTATGGAAGGTGACGTAACTATTATGCAGAACCCCGTGAGAGACTGGGAGACAACTTGGCAGAGACAAAACTGGGAACAGAGGTATCTGGGAATTTCTCGGTGTAAATTTCCCCCATTCTCAAATTTCCCTGTGGCCTCCATAACCAGTAGAAAACCATCTATCTATAGAAAAGCTTATGGACAGCTGCCAGTAGATGATGCCTGGAAATTAGGAATGGGACAGCTGGTGCTTGACCTTGTTTTGCATGATCCTGATTTATAAAAAAAGCTGGAAATCTCAGGGCTCCCATGACTCCGGTGGGAATCACCCTCTCCAGCCCTGTGGAACAGCCTTCTCAACAAGATCTATAAGCCACAAGTGAATTTTTCCATATCCCCTAGAACCTGTCCCTGGATAGCCATTGATTCACACCCCCAGTGGGAGTTTCAAAGATGTCTTTTGGCAGTGGTTGATTTTTTTTCCCCAAACTCTCATGGAGTTCTGGAATAAGCAATGTAATTGCAGCTTGAGAAAATCTACCTAACAACCATGCAGCAGATTCAGAAAAACACATGCACAATGAGACTTAAAACATCTCAGCATACAGGCTGATTGGCTTGAGGGTTTTTAGAGGTTCGTTGATAATTAAGATAATAAACATGCCACACAGGCTAAAACTTGGAGGAAAAAGACTGAGTTATACAGGAGCTCCCCAATGCTTTAATCCAGGGCTGAGAACTAAACAAAAAAATCTAACTCCCTTATCTTCGTCTTTGTCCCCTGGTGCTGTGTCTGTCTTCTCAACGCAGCAAAAGTAGCTCAGAAAAATTCCACGCTTCACATTCATTTCCAGAATTCCTTGGTCTTCCAGTAGAGGGAAGTATTGTTTCATTTCCTTTATCTTTGAATGGTCTTGCCAAGGAAAGAAAACAAAAATAGAAAGGAATGATCAATATTATACAGATAAGGAGATGGAAGCTGTCATTTAGACCTTAGCCTTGCAGGTGTGTGCATGCCACACCTTCTTGCAGGAGCAGGCAATCAAAATAAGAGAATCATAAGAGCTTCAGGATCAGGCCCCATGTTATTTAATACGCATGTGAAGGATAAAGAAATGGTACCAATCAAAAGTCCTGCAATGGAAGCTAAAAGTGCAAATTAAAGTCTTGTTTGTGTTATTATAGGTGCTTTGCTAGGTGACAGCCAGTAGCCTGAGCTTTTATTTGTTTCCTTACTGCTATTATATTCCATCAGCTTTCTGTTAGGGGCTGGAAGACCTGAATAATACAGGTACTACGGCTTCCTGGGGTGGCTCCACATTAAGCTAGCTTGAATTTCTGCGTCACACTGCCAGACACACTCTTACAGGGAGTGCTTTCCAGCTCACATGTGCTGTCATGTGGGTGCTGGAAGCCAGCTCGGATGGGATCAGAGGCGTCGGTCCTGAGCTCATGGAACAGGGATCAAGAGACAGCTGGGTGCAGAGGTGTGGAGCCAGCTCAGGTTTACCAGCTCCTGGTGCTGCGCTCCAGGGCTGCATATGTGCTGCTTCCAGCTGGCTAAGTGGGAGCAGCGCTGTGCCTGATCCTAGTGAACCAGCTTTAGGTACCGCTTTAATACTAAAAATATTAGGGCCAGAGTATAAACTCAGACAGTTCATTGTTCATACACTTCTCGGTATGATTTTCTTCCTCTCCAATTAACTCTCCTGCAGACCAGGGTAGATGGGGACAGTTTGGAGAGCATGGGCTGCAGGCAGCATGGACATGGCCATCTCACTGAGGGATGTAAGCAAATATGTCTGCATGGACAATAGATATATGGTACTGCTCAGACACATTTTCTGTGCTAGTGTAGCCATAGCCACGCAGCCCTGACTAGAGCCAGCTGTGGTATTTCTGTGCTAGGAGGTGTTATCTGCAGAGGAGATAACCTGCTGGCTGGTAACAGAAAAGCAGACTGAACAGAATGTGCTCCTGAGAGTAAGCCTGGTTGCAGAGCCACTGTATGACTGTACCTTATGCAGCTTGACTTCAGGCACTGTCATTGGTGTGAGCCCCAGCAGCATAGGCTGCAGCACTGGCCTGGTGTCCTGGTATGCATTCAGAGGGTGGACTGCTCAGGTTTCACTTCTGCATGGCTGTTAGCATCCGCTCTAACCTTACCCTGGGATGCAGCTCATGGAAGGCTCAGTGGTGCCTGTGTGATTCCTCTCTCCTGTGGGACAAAGGAGAAGATCCTGCTTTGGTTTTGAGTAAGTTCTCCCAGTATTATGATTACTGTAATGAGCTTAGCCTTGGTACATAAGCAATTCAGTGCCATTCATAATGCTTTTTTCCCCATTGAATTCAGTGCTGCCATTTTCCCAGTGAAAACGAAGACAGGATTTCAGTGCCCTTGAATATGATTGCTTCATGCTCTATCATCTTTCTTGCTACACATTGCAGTAGTAATTAAAATTGTAATAGAAATTTTGAGCTTGCGGACCATCCCATCTATGGATTTTTTCTACTTGTAAATCCCACCAAAAATTTTGTGTTGGGTTTTTTTTTTCTTCTTCTTTTTTCTTTTCTTGAAAACAGGCAGATGGAAGTTGTTTTCTCCCCAGAGTCAAGATAGATGCTCCTGCTTCCTCCCAGTGCATTGGTATGTTAGCATAGGCAGTTGCCTGCCATTTCCTCCTCCTTATAATGGGGAAACCTCTTTGTTTTCCCTTCTAGCATCTATTGGGGTAAATTTGTCATTTTAAAGCCAGCTTTATGGCTGCCACACCACCTCTGCTGACTGTCTCATGCCTCAGGAATTATTGGAAATTATCTTGGATGCAACAGCTCATGGCATCTTCCTCAAAACATGAGTCAAAGGGCTGGACAGACAGACAGCACCTGCTGCTCTTTGCAAGGTGACACTGACTGTGTATGATCTATTGCCATACCAGGATATTATTCTCATCTGTTTGAAAGTGATGCTTTAAGGGACAGGAGCGGGTATGGGAAAAATTCCTCATCCCTTTGTTTGTGGTAGTTGTGAACATTGTGTCATGCTCTGCAGGAACTCAAGAACTTGTTACACTCTTTTACACAAGTACAAACTGTTGCAAGCAATCAGGGAACAGAAAATAATGTGAAGATTATTCCAAAATGCTTATTTCTCTTGTGCACATTGTGTATTACTGAGTGCAGAGCTGTTTTATATTGCCGGCAATGTCAAAGAGAAATTTTCTTTCCTCGTACAAAGAATTAAATCATAGAATCATCACAGGTGGAAAGGTCCACAAAGGTCATTCAGCTCCAACCCCCGGCCATGGGCAGGCACACCTTCTACTACACCAGGCTGCTCAATGCCCCATCCAACCTGGCTTTGAGCACTGCCAGGGGTGGTGCAGCCACAACTTCTCTGGCCAACCTGTGCCAGTGTCTCATCACCCTGACAGTAAAGAATTTCTTCTGAATATCTGCCCTAGATCTACCTTCTGTCAGTTTAAATCCATTTGCCCTTTCAAAAAGTCCCTCTTCAGATTTCTTGTAGCTCCTCTTAGGTATTGGAAGCTGCTCTAAGGCCTCCCTGGAGCATTCTCTTCTCCAGGCTGAACTAGCCCAATTCTTTCAGTCTGTCTTCATAGGAGAGGTGCTCCAGCCCTCTGATTGTCTTCATGGCTCACCTCTGGACCCACTCCAACAGGTCCACAAAGCCGTTTTGTTGGTTATAATAGACAGATTAGCTCAGAGAACAAGTATCAGTAGATTTTCTAGCACTGACTTTACCCATAACCTGAAAGTAGCAGGCCGATGCCTTCTGCAGCCCTGCATACGAAGTGGCTAGCTTCTCTTCTCTCCCTTGTGAAAGATTTCATGTCTGACCATTAGCAGTTTGTATATTTTTTGCTCATGTTGAAAACTCTTGTCTGAGATATGAGGCTGGACGCTTTCTCCAGACAGAAATGACAGTAGGATTGTCCACAGGCATTGGTTAGGGCAACTGTCTGGCTGTCCCTGATGCCTTCAGCTAAAGGCTGTTGCTGAGGCTAGCAGTTCATGTGGACGCATGCTAGTGAGCAGTGCCAATTAGGAAAAGGCATTTAACACAAAAAAGATCTAATTGGTGCTTAATAAACAAAGACATTTTGCCTTCTGTCAACAATATGTTGGGCACATGGCTACAACTTCCTCTAACCCTGTGACCTCTATGATATGTAGCTTTGTCCAACAACATATTGAAACAGCCACCCACCTACGCTGGTTGTTTTAACAATGACATTGTTCCAGGCTGAGGCTAATTAGTGCAATGAGAGACACTGACAAAGGAAATGTAAAGTACAATTCCTTAAACTGCATAAATCTCAGGGGTGGATTCACGACCTTTCTGCTGTCAGGTTGCACCCCTGCCTTCCTTCTGCATATCCTCTGATAAGGATATAACTATGGACAGGAACGACAGAGGGCAGCTGCCAAACACGCTTTCTGAAGATGAGACAAAATTTCAGCAGCTACTACTACTACTACTGCTACTACTACTACTACTTTACATTCTTGGTTTCTGTTTGGGATTTTGACCTGGGGTTAAAATCTGTTTGAACTTTGGATGTAACTGAGCAGGATGCTTTCAAAGAGAACATTGATATTATCAGTAGATCAGTGGAAACTGAATCCAAATGCATCATTTGACATTCAACTCAAGGCTCTGTGTGCAGGATGAATGTAAATATAAGGTGATTTTGGCTTGGAAGTTAGAAATATTGCACATTTTGTTCAGCATGTCAGTTGCTTGACACTTCATGTTTTATGCTCCTGATTTCAGCGAATATCAGGGAACAATGATACCCCAGAAAATAAGCCCAAAGGATTATACTGTAACTGATATTTTATACAAGAAGGACAGACATGATGGAATAAAGTATATGCTTAGAGTTAACCTGTATTAGTACTGGCAAGATCTTCCTCCATTGAAAGATGGCACATGGGAATCCTTAGAAGAAGGGGAATTATTTCAGGAATGTGTTTGGTATGTTCCTTCTTGTGATTTGATTGCCACTTGTCTTTGGGTGCATGAGAATATCTTTGTTTGCTTTTACTGGAGTAACATCATGCCAGGCACCAGTCGATATGGTGTATCAAGTCTGCAGACCTTAGCAAATGTTTTCTAACTCTTCAGGGCAAGCAGTGAACTTAATATTTACTGACTCCTGTGAATTGTCATAGGAAGAACTGCTTTTTTATGAAAATGCTTGTTATTTAGTTAGTTCTGGATGATTTTAGTGAGATGCTGGATTTTTCACAAACTATTTCCCATCACTTATTTTAGCTCCAAGAGACCAGTAATTCATGCAATATATGGTGCTTTGTACATCTTCATCTCATGGGACTGAGCCTGATTTCTCACTGGTGAGATGAAACTTTTCATGAAGTCTTGAATGAGTCCCTCGGGGCTTGGACCTTTGTACAAACATATATTAGTGTGAGTGTTGCTATAGTGATGTGTGTTTTGTGTTATCCATCACAGATTGTGTGTGTCCACAAAGCAGCAGCAATCATCCTGGGGAATTCATGTGCACATCAGCGCTCTCTAGGTCATCTTGTTGCACGAGAATTGTTGTGAGGAGCGGAGTATTTTCATGTTCAGGAATCAGGAGCAGAAGGGTGATATGTAAGCAGATGTTGGAAAAAGTTAATATTTTCCTAGTTCCACATCTTCTGCACTCCAATTTAGAGAGAGGTTTTCATAGCTCCCATGCAAGTGAAAGTCAGATTGTGGAACCTGTCATTCTGGTGAATGTTTCTTCCTTGTCTACTGTTCACTTTGTCAACATGGCTATATATCTATGTTATTGTACTGGTAAATTTATGAGAGCAAATAAAAAAGCTTTTCTTCATTGTTCCTTAAAGAGACAGGTAGAACTGTGATTTTTTAACCCCTGGGGATTTTTACAATAGATGCTAAAGGAAGATGTTTAGATACGTGTAGTTATCAGCACTGACCTCCATTGTGGACACTAGCACATATAAGAGGGTGGAGATAGATGGAATATAAGAATCAGAGAAGATTATGGAATAGTTTCTAGTGCTCAGATGAAATCTTAGAATGTGAAAACTGGGAGCACAACCACCACAGTTGGTCTTCACATGCTGAATGCTGTATGGCAGAAGCTAAAAGTGCCTGTCTTTACTCTCCTCCCCACTCACTCCCTAATAATGTTCAGAAGCTCTGAAGTTCTCTGAGTTTCACTGTCCTCTACTGTGCAGGAAAGGCAGATTTGCAGAAAAGCTAGTTTTAGCTCTTAGGAGGAGAATCTGGACTACAATAAGCAATTTCTAGTTGGAGCTTCCAAAGAGAAAAAGCTGTTCCTAGCAGCTGATGCTGAGGCTGGAGCATGTAGCACAGCCTTCTGTGACAGGCAGGGTGGGCTTGGATAATCAGGGTAATCTCCCACTCATTTCAAATGCTTACTTGTGCAACTCCTTTTTTTTTGCGTCCAACAGGGCAAAAAAGTTGACTTTCTCTCTGGTTGCTGATTAAGGATGAGAAAATGCTGTGCCTGGCTCTCTTCTCCTGGGATTCACATTTTATTGCTAGTACCCATGCACTGCTTAGTTCATATTACTCACTGATTGTGCGGCGTATGGTTAATAGAAAAACTGAAACTGAAACAGACAAAAATGTCCTTTGGCATGGGAACAATCCAGTCTGACTGTAAGAGATGTCTCTCATTCTCATTCGGGTAATTTGCTTCCTGGTGTTTGCCATCAAAATATTCTGTTAGGCTGTACTAAGTATTGTAAAAAAATTTTTCACACATGTACAGCGCTATGAGGTCTTTCTCTGATTTGATATTGAATCTGGAAGATGCTGGCTAAGGGCAACCCATACTAATCTATAATTCGATGATTGGCACTTAGTCGACTCCAGTGTTTTAGCATAACTTCCCTTCTGCTGAGTAAGTAGCCTGGCCCTCATGGTAGATTTTGTGCTTCAAGGTAGCTGGAGCACAGACTGGGATGTTATTAACTGCACAGTCCCAGCTGCTGAAGTTAATGATGTGATCCTTTTTCTGCTGGTGGAGCAGTGTCTGTGGGAGGGAAACGGCTTTGGTCCCATCCAGAGGATGCTGGTGATACCCTCCCTTTTTTTTTTTTTAACAGAAATATCGAACTTGCCCTTGTCCTCCTTTTGCACCTGAAGCCAGGTAAAATACGTCTATTTAGCCACAATGGCTGTTCAAGGCTCTGGCAGTGTGTATGAGGGTATATGAGGGAATAAGTTACCCCTGACTAGGGTCTCTGACCCACCATGAATGATGTTAGACTGAATGTAATTTGATGTATTTCACATATTACTATTAGATCTTGGTCATTGGAGACAATTTCAGAGAAGCTTGCTTTCTGAGTAATCTTGTCTTTAATTTCCTAATAGCTTCTAGGAGCATAGTTGCTTTAATTGCATCCTGTTGCTTTAGCTGCATGTTGTGCGGATGTGTGCACATCTATCCATGGGTGAGGTTAGTAGCAGTATTCAGTGTCTTGCAGACTCTTAATGAGCAATATAAGGAAACACATTCCCTGCAGCAGCCTAGGTTTTGACATAATGTTTCCTGGAGAAAATAATGGTGAATGTAGTTTTCTGTTTAGCCTGTATCTGCCCAGTTACTCACAGGGGGGATTCAGATGGTTTTTTTCTTTGAGGCTGTATAAAGAAACATCTGAATGGCATTTTGCAGGAGGTTTATAAAATGTACTGTGGAGTGCAAAAGTATTTGTAAGAGAAAAGGGGTGTATTAAGACAGCCCAGGCCCCATATGAAGATCGCTAGTTCAATGCAGGTTCCAGGTATATATAACTTATATCACTCTGTAGCTGAAGGAGGGAAACAGGTGGCCCCTAACCCGTGCAACAGGGCTCCTATTTCTGTCCACTAGGGATAGATTAGGCTGAAGTGCCTATGAATGGTGAGGAGGTGTTGTTACAAGCCAAAGGGAGATTACCAAGTGACCTGAAGGAAACAGTAAATAAGGGGGTGTACATGAAAAGCTGTCTGCCTCAGCAGCTGCTTCTTCCTGGGGAAGTTCAGAAATGTTTTGTGCTTAGCCCTCTAAATTTGCTCAGGATGGACCAAGTTAACTGTAGGGATTCAAAGGAAAAGCGTCAGCCTTAGTGTGAGCACTAAGCTATATTAACTCATGCACATGAAACCCTTCGTTGGATTAGTTTGACTGTGCCAGTTTAGGAACTGGATCAACAAATTGAGCTGCCTGCGTAAAAGCTAACCCCAGCAATCCTGTAAAGAAAGGGTGGGAAAGGTCAGCTGCTCTGTGGCGGAAAAAGGCAGAAGTTTCACCTTGGCCAGAGAGGGAAAAGGAGGCTGATGCAGCCTCGCTTCCTGCCATCAGCAAGCAGCCCCCTGAGAGGAGGTACAGACTCTGCTTTTGGGAATAATAAGCTAGGTAATAATTTATGTGTAAACAATCTGTTACTGAGAGCAGGGTAACTTTCCCAAGCCTAAGATAAAAGTGCCAGGAGAGACACATGCTGCATGTAAAGTAGATGAATGCCATGAATGTTTTCCATTTGGGCATATGGAACTTGAAACATCCACTCCAAAGTGTCCTGGAGAACTTTGCCTGAATGAGCATCGTTTGTGTTTAGTTTTGCTTCTGCTGGGTGTTAAACACCTTCTGTTTCATTGCTAGCAACAGAACAAGGTCTCCATCTCATTTTATGTAGCAAAATTAGGACAGTGTATTGATTTCTAAAGCTATTTTTCACTCTATTGGGTTTAGAACTTGGGTCACCAGGTGAGTGGGAGGGACTTCTTTCAGTGTTATGCTTTGTTGATGAAGGTGGCAGCTCTGCAGAGCTGTGAATGCCTCTCAGCATTGTGGGGGTACTGAGCTGTCAGTGGTGTCTCCTGCGTAGATGGGAACAGCAGCTTTTTGCAGACTTTAGTGGTTGTGAGACCAGTTAGCACAGCATTTGTTTGTTTGGTTGTTTCTTTTTGTGCTGGACTTTACTAAATGTCTGAAATGAATAGCTAGAGCCAATGTTGTTGCCTTCAAACACTAACCTAAGACTGCTACCTAATCTAAGTGTGAAATAGCAGGTTACTCGAGATCACTTCCAGCTTCATATCTCCCATGCTCTTATGAGTCTTCATCACCCCACTTCAGCACAAGCTTTTAAGGGATGACTTAATTAACTAAAAACATTTTTCGCATGTCTTTTTTTTTAAAGGATGCTAGTAGATAGCAAAATATACCATGGAATTATTGACACCGCAGCTCTGAGGCCAAGTTCCATGGGAGGAAAATGCAACCCTGAGCTCACTCTGAACCCCCAGAAGTCAGCGGGCTGGCCTGATAGCAAGTCTCCCTCCCGGGGCATCCAGCCACCAGCAGAGATGGAGGTTAGAAGCTGTAAGCCCCTGGGACTCCCCAGCACCTTGCCAGGCAGGTTAGTGGAAAACCAGGCAAGTTTCCATCTGGGTCTGCCTGGGCTCTGCTAGAATGTTATTGCGATAGCACATTTGCAGTAAAACTTCCACCGAAATCTAAAGTCAAAGGAATGGAAATTTTCCACCTATAGCACCAATAGATCTCCTAGCAAGTAATTGCTGACTAGCTCGCATGACTATTATGTCAGCCACTGAGAACCAGCCAAGCATACTAGGGTTTACTGAAAATTAATGCCAAAGCCAGCTGCTTTGTGGCTTATCTAGGCCTGCTGCCCTTCCTTCAAATAGATGTTGTTTAACATCACTTTTGATTATTTATGGACTAGGGAGGACTTTGCTCTCTAATAGGTGTCCCTTGCTCTCTAGTAAATATCCCTTGTTCTCCCTCTTTCCAAATCCAGAGCTGAAACATTCATTCATTACATCTGGGTTGGTTTTTTTTCCATTGCTTTCCTTTTTTGTTCTTGAAGACATATCTTTTCCTTTTCTTTAACTCCCCTTATTTGCTTGCCACCATTTTAATCATTTGATTAAAACAACCTCCTGCCACAAGAAATTTATAGCTCAAGAACCATCAAGACAGGGCAAAGGAGATGCTGCAGGGAATTTGGGGATACCTCACCACAAGGGAAGGAGAAAGTCAGGTAGGATGTTTGTGTCACAGGTGTTGAGCAAGTGTCTGGGTCTGCAGTGCCTCCCTCGTTAGTGGGCAGGTTGTGAGCGTGGTTCTCACATGAGTTCATCACTGCTGGAGCAATGCATAGACCAGTGTATTTTGGGCTACAATTATACACAAGACAAATATGTAACAGCAGGAAAACCTACAGCTGCAATGATAGGAAGTATTTATACAGAGCAGTACCATCTGGTGTGAGCTCCTAATAGTGACTACACTTAGCTGCTATACTGTGTATCCCAGCTAATCCCATGCTCCAAAGAAAGAGGCATTCAGTACCTTGCAGATAACCCCACTTTTAATACTAGCCACTCTCTACACATTGATGTTTATGCTGCTCCGTGAATAGATACAAAACAGGGTATGTAAAAGGGTTATTATATGAAGGGGCTGTCATCTTGCTCCCTGGAGAAACATGGATACACAAATTTCTCTCTTAAAGGGGACTCAGTTTCAGTGATGCTCATGTCAAGGCTACATTTTTGACTTTCTGGCTGTTTGACTCTGCTTGATTAAAAAAAAATCCTTCTCCTGCTAGCCTAAAACAGAAGAAAAAAAGATCTACACGCTTTGAAAAATTCATTTATTATACATCCACGGATGATTTGGTAATAAAAATCCTCACAAGGCCTATTTTTAAAGTTACAAAATGAACAAGAAACTCCAACATCCACCATTGCCAGCAGTGCTTATAAGTTAGTGTGCAATACTACCCTTACTCCCCAGTGTGCACAGCAGCTGCATGTCACTATGACCAACATATTTTAACTTGAAAAACTGACATTTTACAGACTCTGTACATCTATTTTGGACACCGACAGTTTTGTGCCTTAAAAAAGCAGTAAGTTATGTCATGGTTCCATAGTTTTTCTGTTACTTTTCTTAAGGTCATGTATGTTTTAGGTGAGCTACATGAATTCCTAAGTCTCTACATGGAGCTGCAATCACTGTATGTGCTTTCCATCTGAACCAAAGATGCAGTTACCATTCAGTTCTTCCCTACATGTAACTCTCAGTAATGGTAACAGGAAAAGAGACGTGTGGGTGTGTTACTATTAACGCTAGACCATGTTAAAGGTCTCTTCAGTAATAATGCAGAATATTTTGTACTAGTCTGCTTAGAACAGAGCAAAAGATTATTAGCACCATTTCCTTTTATAAACACAAAACATTGATGAGGAAGTGTGCCCTAGTATATTAAGGATACAGTACTCAGGTGAGCATAAAATACCACTCAGAAAGATAGCAGTTGGCATGGAATATATGTTTGATATGCTTTTCCAATTCACCTGAACGTATGCACACTATTACACACACACGTGTTTATACACACGCACATGCACGCAGGAGTGAGCAGAGACAACTTTTGTGTGCTTTACGGTTTCCCGAGTTTGCAGGTGTGTGCTCCACAGATTTCTAAGTTGGAAAATGCAAACTCCAATTACACCAGCCTGGATTTGTGTAAGTGTGTTAAAACCAGCAATCGCACCTTCCCACACATTCCCTCTGCAACGGAGCTACTGTGACTTCTCTGACTACTTTTCCTCAGTGTGTACAGAGAGCATATGTAGTAGGTACTCCACAGCAGAGCCAGAATTACAGTCTGAAGGGCACTGAGTGTTAATTAAGCGTGCATATAACACAGAACTTCACATTTTTTTTTCTTTCTTACACAGCTGCATAGCACAATACACTTGAGATTGTCAATAATGTCTTTTTCTTTGGATACCTTAGTTTTATGTATGTTGTTGAATGCTAGCATATGCATAGACAAGCTAAGGTACCGCAAGCGAGCAAGTTACCCAAATTTATGGTGTACAATGGCAATACAGAACTTTGAGGGCAAGTATTAAAAATTCTCAAGAGGAAAACATCTTGCAAATTATTGTAACATAAGTAGTAAACATCTGCATCTGTTTTATGCTGGTAACAGGGCTTGCTACAGGCATATTTCAAACACTGCTGAATAAAAATGAAGCTTTTACAAACCCACCAATCCAATATGTTTTTTTCAAAACAAGAGTAAGTGTGTGGCTATGAAAACAGAGTGACACATAAAAAAAATTCAAAAATCATTTACCACAGGTTAACATTTTTATAACTAGAGGAAAACAAAAAAAATATGTACATAAATACATATATTTTTATAGATAGCAAATTACAGTTTCCTGCACTGAACATCTACCAAATACACAAGTACTGAGCAATACTGGACAGGGTGCTTCGCCACACCTTGTGGTCTCCTTAAATTCCCATGAGAGTGGAAGACAAGTGTCTATGGATACAAGTTGTTCAGTGATGCAAGCTCACACAAGAATTAAAAAAGTAAAGGAAACCGAAAACCCCATAGCAGAAATGTCTGACGTTTCCAGCACAAGCATCATAACAAAACATGAATGCTCTACTGTACTTCAAGCACACATCCCAGCACAGAGTCTGTTCCAGAAAGCTTTATTCTGTACGACAGCCATCACCAGCCAAGGGTGACAAATTCGGGCAACAAACCTGACGCTCAGCTTTGTCCACTGCCTTGTCAAAGCCATCACCATTCTGATACACAGGTTGGTAGGGAGCAGTTACCTTTCAGATCCCTTACAGAAACCATACCCTTTCTCTTGAACCTGGGCAGCCACTCCTGAGCTTCAGATAGAACACTGGGCTCTAGCTGGTTTTCTGGCCGTTGCCTTTCCAGGGCTATAGGAACTGTGGTTGTTAGCATGACGGGGGAGTTTGGAAAGGGTGACACCAAGCTATTTTTGAGGACTATGTACACAGTTATTTTGGTTTTGAAAACAGAAAGCATCCACACCACACATTTCATTTCACTTGGCCAGAAATGTTAAGTTCAGGTTCCTAAATGCATAAATAGTAATTGTTAGTGAAAAGGAGGACATGGACTCCGTTGGGTTCTAGTGACCTTACCAGAAACTGTCTTCAAAATACTGCAGTTACTAGCTAGGAATAACAGTTCCATTTAGGTGTCCTTTGGAGCACACAATGCAAATATTTATTGTATAAAAAGCACTCAGTTGTCTCCTCAGGTTAGTGATGTCTGGAACTTGGAGGATTGTAAATCCAGTCCATTACAATAAGAGTCATACTCACAATCATGAAGATTATGCCAACTATGAGAAAAATTAGAGCCTGCAATTAGAAAATAATATTTTATTAATAAAACAAGTGACTGAGCAGACTGTAGTTCACAGACTGTCCCACTGGAGCTGCATTTTGTAACACCTAGGGCCTGAGTTTGTGTCATTCTCTGTGACTGAAGCCCAAATAGTGTCATACAGGGCTATGTGAATCAAAGTTACTCTTGTGCAGATTTCAGACCAAGAGAGCCAGGCTTTACAAGACCAGATCTGAAAAATACCCTCTTTGTTACTATGAACAATAATACAAAATATAACACAGGAACAGGGTTTTTTTCTTTAAAAGCTGACCAATTAGCTGATGAACGATCATCGCCTCTGATATCAAGAACAGCTTCAAAGTTAATCCTTGTCATCCCTATATGACAAACAGGTAAGCCTATCTCTCTTCCCTGAAGGCATTTCTGTATGTATGCAAGTGATTCAGATGCTTATAGTCACCCTTTGCTATAAAAGGGCTTTATTTTACCGTAATCTGTCCACACTCAATGATATTCTGCCTCGCAACACAAAGATGAATATTTTATGTGATCTCAGTGCACAGAGTGAAATTATAGATGTGCCTAGCGCAGAGTAACATGAAAAATGGAGAGAGATGTGAACAAATATTCAGTCTGTCTCTGATAACAGCTCTAAAAGTAATCATCAGAAATAATTTTATGATAACAACCATTTTTTTTATACTTGCAGTATGTATCGGTTGAACTTCCATGCTTTTCTCAACATGTAGATAGATGTATATGTGTAAGTTTGTTTACATTATGTATCTGCATATATATTACATCAATTTTCCGATTAAATTTTCAAAGGACATCTCCTTGGTGATATTGTTAAACGTGCAGATACCTATTGATGCTCAGGATGAAAGGTACTGTTGTGGCAGTCCAGCATGACATAGAGACACTGCGTGTAAATGATAAATCTTCATGTATGTCTCCTGTAGGCGTATGGATCTGTCTCAGTGGAGCACTCAGTATCACTTAATCATCTCTGCAGTAAAACTTCCTTCTTAACCTTCACGTCAAATCTTCCTGTTAATCCACAGCTGGCCTTACAGCGTGAACCAGCAGCTCCTTATACAGTGTCTTGATGTTATTTAAGCAAGGGAGGTGTTGGCTAGAGCTTAGGCTGGATTAAATAAATGCCTTTTACTAGTGATTTAAGGAACACTTTAACATAGACACTTACTGTTGTGTGTCAGTAGCATTAGGGCACCAGAGGCTTTGGCTTGTAAAGCCTGGCTCTCCACACCAAGGTGGATCACACTGCCTGACCTATATCTTGAGCAAGATACTGCCATTTACAAGCAACTGCCAGATATTGCAGTCTGAGTATTTGTGACCTGTGGAAAGCACACACCCTCCCATCCTCCCTTTTGCAGTTGCTGCCAGCTCCCTTACCCCGATTTTCTGGGGAGACCTCAGGGGCTCTTTCTCAACAAGCCGCAAATAGAAGGCAGCAGGGAGGATGAAAATCAGCAATGTAGCAGAAGAGGCGCCTGTAAGAGAAAGCAGAGCTGAGCATTGTGTAGTCTAACACATAAGCAACATAGTACACCTGCAAAAGAAAGTGTGTGGGGAGGCAGCTGCTGTTCCAAGCCCAGCTGCACAGAAAGGGCTCTCTCTATAGACAGCATTCGTGCAGAGCTGTAGGTCTCCATACACTTATCTGAGTGCTTGGGGCCCAAGGAGGCACTTATTACTGAGAGGATTTGTTGAAACCAGTGTGGCTGCCTGTGTTATGGATGCCTGCATGTGAGCTGGTGAAGTTGAGGGCAAACAGACAATCCAAGGGCACCATGGCATGGAAAGTAGGTGTCAAAAAGAAGGTGGATGACCTGTGCGCTACTCTCCTTGCAGCAGAGCCCAGCACCGTGGCCCTGGTGTAAACATCAGGGAGGAGCAAAGTGGTTGCCTGAGTGGAGTATAAAATATGAAAAAGGCAAGAAACTCCATGGAGGTGCCTTTCTCAAGGGCATCGGCATCCCCACATCCTCAGGCAGCTCAGAGCATGGAAACTCTTCATGGGCCTCTTTGGCCAGAGGCCAAAACTGTCCAAAAAGAAGAGGTAGGGAGAAAGCTGTGAATGTCAAAAGAAATGTGTTACATTTCTCCTTTTTCTAACAGCACAGTTTGGCAGTCAATGCATTTTGTCCAGGCTATAGATGCTTGAAAACCAGAGATGATTTCCCTCTCCTCCATATGCCCCAATGCTTTTTTTGTTAAAATGAAAACTGGGATTATTGGATTCTTTATTCTTATTGCCTCATGCAAGGTTGCAACAGTATTGGGTAGTGTTTAGCTTTGTCTGTCAGCTATTTGGGATTTTTTATCTTGTTTTTTCTTTTTAATCTGTTTTTATATTATTCTAGTAGAAAACCCAAACTGAGACTGTAATTCAGTCCATGAATGTAAATATGTTGTGGACAGGATTAGCATAGTGAACAGAAAGTATTTATGAAACCTACCAATAAATCCAAAGATGTCTTTAATCGTTGGGACAAAAATTACAAGCAGGTTATTAAAAGCAAGAATTACTGCTGCAGTCAGGAAATGTCTTATCCAGCTGAACGGCCTTTTAGGAAACAGCAGTGCACTGACAGATGAACGGATCTGTAAAGGAAAAACAGTGGGAGAAGTTAATCAACAACTATTTTTTCACTGTTTTTCACTTGTTTAAGTGATCTATCTATGATAGATACTTTTGCTGTGAGAAATTCTGACTGAAGAAATGTGTTTTCAGTCTTTGATTCCCTTAATGTAATCTCACTCTGATGTAGGTTTTTGAGAACTGGATTCACAGTTTAATGCAGAAACTCAAATATTTACAGTGTAGGAGAAAGTCAAGTAAATAGGGTGCAAAATCAGGGACATGAAATCTGTTCAACTGAAAGATGCTAATATCAGCGAAAAAAACCCAAAGAAACCCCTTGCTGTGAATACAAATCAGTAGGGAAAAAATACATGGGTGAAATATGAGTTGCTGTATTCTTAAACCTGATCCCTCTGAAAATCCCATAGGAGTGCTGTCATTTATTTTTGAGAGGAAAGAACAAGCTGCTGTTTTACTTTCATTAAATATATACAAATATATCTCTTCTCTCTAAAGAAAAACAATGTTTTTCAATGCTGCTTGGAAATTGTAATCCTAAAAGCTACTGCAGAGGATCCTTTTTGCTCTCTTGACTTTCTTACACAGAGAGATTTTATGCTTTTTCATCAGCGAAGATGGTAAGTAGGAAAAAGGTCATAAGCAAATCCCGTTGGTGGTTGGAGATAGTGTTACTCTGAAGTACCATGATTAACTTAAAAGATCTGAAATGTAGAAGTTGAACAAAAATGATTTTACACTGAAAAAAGCTGAAACTTCACTTCTGTTTGGCTGTTTTAAAATAACAGACAACTGTTTCTGGTTGAGTTTGGCGAGTCAATTGCGGTTCTGCCAGATGGAGCCATCATTTGAAAACACAACATGAATTTTGCAGTTTATGTTTTTTCAGCTTGATGTGAGCCAATATTAGGAAGAGGGAGGCAGGCTGAAAAAATTTTGTCCAGCCCCTGAGTTGGTGTAAACCAACTTTGTTCTACCAAAGAACTGCTGCTTGCATTCCTCTTCACTTATTCTCAGCATCCTGTGCATTATCCCTGCTGTGACATAGTCCTTAAAAGGAAGCTATCAAACTGACATTTACTGTGACTAATGGTACATAAATCTATATTTAATATTTTTTTTAACAGTGCAATGATCTTTTTTAAAATAATAAACTGTGACTATTTTAAGAAAATACAAATGAGGTAGTTCATAGGGTTCATAGGTAGTAGATACAACTATACTGATTATTTGGAGTAATGAAGCAATTAGATCTATTAAGCTGGCTCTCCCAATAGGCTGTATAAAATTGTATGCTGGTTTACAAGTAAATGATATTTTCTTGGGAGTTCTTTTAACAGAGTGATTAGTATTGTGGTATGAAACTGCTAAGCCTTTGCACACGTGGTTGATTCAGATATAAATACGATTATACAGAAAGCTAAAAATGCAAAATGCTACATCTGACAGAGGCTTTTGCAATACCCTTAGATCGTTTTCCCATGAAGAGTGATCAGTTAGTTAAGACTAAGAATCTAGGCACTGGTTTAAACACACGTTTAAAGCAAAGCACCAGAGCACTCTAAACTAGATGGACTGATCACAATGGGTGTTATATACCTGAACTTCTGGGTTTTGTTTTGTAGACAACCTTGAATGATGATCACTACTCATAAGTATTTGTCAGTAAGCCTGGAAACAGTACCTACGCAGAGCTCGTGTTTGCATCCAGGACAACGAAGCAACAGGACTCAGGGTTACTGCTCTCATCAGACAGCAACACTACAGTGTGACGCAGATTGCTGGGAGTCTTCTGGCAGCATGATGCTGGGCTTGTACGTGTCATACAAATGGCACACCAGCCTTCCAAAACTGAATGACCAGGACCAACTGTTTTTTCCCTTGCTGCATAGCAGCTTAGGGAAGGTATGGGAGACAGTCCTGTACATTCAGGAGCCTGGAGGGCTGCTCTTCAGGTGGGGATTGATCCTTGAGTACGGTCAGTCCTTTGCAGAGCACTTTGTTTAGCTGTGTCTTTCTCTCCCTGCTACTGTTGATATTGTGTTTTTCTCTGTGAACAGAACCTAGAAGTTCCAAACATTGCACAGGCACTTGACTATGTAGCTGAGTCCCTAGTGCCTCTGTTTCCAGCACTTAGTTTCCTCCCCTGTCCATAGACTCAGGTACGTAAGATGCCCACTTGGCCTCTGCCTCTCTGCCTTGGCAGCCAGGTCTGGCAGTGTTGCACAGCACATGGCCTGAGCTGCGTGCGTCTGTCTCAAGTTTGAATGCTATAGTAGGTGCCTATGTCTGTATTAGGAAATCTTGTAAGTATATCCCCAAGTCTTCACTACTTATCCTACTGCTTTAATAAGTATAGTACAGAGAGAGACAGAGAGAGCCAGGGCAGTTGTTCCTGATTGAAAGACTGAAATAAATCAGTCTTTATAAATAAATCAGCAATAAAAGCGTGTAACCCTAACTACTTACGGTGCTTGCTCTTGCCAAACTACGTAAGAGAAAACAGACCCTTCCAAATATAAATTCAGGTATAGTTTTCTTCAATGTTAAAGTCTGACTATGCTGACTACGTACAGTCAGTGTATACGGATTAACCCTGATTTTAGCTTCAGCAGCTGTGTTACTTACAGGGAAAAGGACAAGAGGCACTGTCAGGGTTACAGCCACCAGCACTGCCAAGCGAACTGACAGCAAGAGCGTGTCAAAGGTGTACACTTTGGTGTATGTATGAAGCAGCTCATCTTCAACTTCTCCTACAAAAAGGAAACAGAAAGGAGTTAAACCACTTGAGCAATATTGCACATACAAAGGGATTTTTATACTGCAGCCAGATAAGGTTAGCTTTGGCCAAGCTGCTCTCAGAAGACACTTTATGGGCTAGACATGAAAGAGGAATTTTCCCAGCACAAGATACAAGTCCATCATTCAGAGACAATGAGAGTGATGCTCTGAGGTGATGCTTTGTACTCCAGTACCTCAAATGACTTCCTCAAAGTCATAAAGTGGGTGTGGAACCTGAGGTAAAAATAATTGCTCTGATATGAGATAGGAAACAGTTCAGTGAACTGGGAACAGCTCCCTTCAACCTCCACTGCTGTGTCCCAGCTCTCAGACAGAGCCCTCTTGCCTCAGTGATAGAGAGCTGATTGTGCAGTGTCATTCATTTCTTTGCTGTAACAGAGGAGCTAACGAGGTAAAAAGAGGTGGCGATTGCATAAAATAGTGGGCTAATGCAGCCCACTCTGTTTACCTACCAGTCAGTCAAGCTCATCTGTATTTTTTTTACACTAGAATGATTTGCACCTGTTTTTCAGCATAGGTGAAGCTGAATTAGTGGCGTGGAAGCCAGGGTGGGCAGCAAGTAATAGTGTTATGCAAAACTGTTGAGCAATAGAGTATTTTTAGTATGGTCACTCTTGGCCTTTACCAGAAGCCAAGTTTACAGCAGCTTGTTGCCTGAGTTCACAAACCCAAGAGGTATAAAACTGGTGCCCCTAGTAAATGCCTCTGGGTTTCTCATGGATGAGGAACTTGTGATCTGATAGCTGGGTAGGTCCCACCACTTATTCATTAAGATACACACTGTGTATTATAGTTGAACAATGCTTACACCTGGATTCCGGCCCAGGTGTAACACATGAACACTTGAGCCTCAGTGTGGTAGAACCATCTTGCTTGATTTAAAATGAGAGTGAAAATTCTGCAGAGAACAAGGCTTTGACCTACCGTAGAAGGTAAGGTATCCAAACAGTGCAGCCAAAAGGTACATGATAAGCATGCCAGTGATGGAGATATTTGAGACATTTTGCATCCGTCTTCGGGAGCGACTGAAGCAGGAGAGAAAGAGAGTAACAGTTCTAGTCTTAGAAAGCCTCTATTTGTCCAAAAGTACTCAGAAGAGTCATAGCTTTACAGACATCCTTTCATTGGCTAGCAAGTTGATAGCAACTACATTGATTATACAGAGATTTTGAAGCTTTGCAGCTCTGTGCAGAACTGCACAGACTTATGAAAGTGTGTTGAAACTCCATTTCTACCGCTCGCTTACTTAGTGACAACATATAAATATGCCACGCTATTTTGTATACCATTATCTATATACGATCAATCTCAAATGGTGTATTTTAAATAAAAACCAGAGTGGCTAAAATTACAGGGCTGGGAATAATAATAGACAAGAGTTTTCAGTCAGCCCTATATGAGCATACCCTTATGTCTATATAGGGCTGTTCTGCAGGTTCAGAAAACTCTTACAGGACAAATCCTTTGTTTAGAAATCCTTTGGTTAAAGAACTGGTATAAGACAATCTTCAGCTTATACGACCTGGAAGCATATTTCCAAGTAATCAGAGAATTTTTATTTCTTCTGAGGTTAAACCTGCTGAAATAGGAGGTAATGGGTTTTGGCATCCTTGAGTTTTGCAGCACAATCTCCTATAATGTAATTTTTGCTGTCGAAAAAATGCATTTTTTAGCCCTTCCCAGCTGTCAACTGTGTGCTGATTTAAGCAAGTGTATTTGATAAGGAAAATAGGCTGAGTGAAGAGACTAAGACACCCAAAACTTTGGCACCCCAAGAAACCTCAAGGGTAAGCAGCAGCTGACCCAGACACAGAATTTATTAAGATACTATTAGAAACCAGAATTATCAGTTTCAGTGCAACCAAGTTCCCCAGTATATTTCACATCATTCAAAGAACTGTCCACATTCCTTCTTTCCTAAGTAAATATTGATCAGTGCAGCTATCTGAGCACTGATCCTTTGTCACCAATATCTATTAAGTCAAAGCAAAGCCAGTATCTGCTTACTATGGAAAGCAATAAATCATTAACAGATGGATGTCTACACACCAGCGATCAAGGCAGAACATGTAGTGATCTCTGGCTAACTGGTTAACTGGAAGTACGGGACAAAATTTAAGAACCTTACTCTTTCAGTTCACTGTATATTGGTAGCACCTCTGGGTGGCATACGAATGCAAATGCCAGGATGGGTATTGCATAGGCAGTCTGTAAAATAAAGCTTCTATTAGTAAGTATGGTCACTGCTGTACCTCTGACTTTTGGCTTGCAACAGTTTAGCTGTGGCACAAACGGCTAGAAACAAATTCTACAGAATGTCCCTTACCCGTGAGTTGAACACAAAGTATTTTGGCTGACACATATCACTACTGTCGCTGTGCGCTTCATATTCCACACCACTTCTGGGAGAGGTATCTTTTGGCTCCTCAAGGCCTGGCAAGTGCCCAGCAGTGTTGTCCATCATGAAGTTCACGCCATACCTGAAAGACTCATTTGGTAACATGATCAGGTGTGCTGGCACTGTGTTGTTGTTGGCAGTCCAGTTTCCAAGCCCATGGTCCATGATGGGAAGAGGACAAGGTATTTGGGATTTCTTGAAGATTACCTACAAAGCAGTAGACAATGTCATCAGAAGAGTAGCACCATGAGAGATTACACTTAGATCCTGGGTATGACAGGAGAAATATAAACAGGCACACAGAAGAGAGAGGTGAAAGAGAGGGAGCAAGAAACTAAGTGCTCCTACTTCTGCTTTGCCTGCAAGTATTCGCTGTTACTCTGCCTCTGCTGTTGGCCTGCTTTATTTTTTGTTTTCAAGTGTTGTTTTTTAGCCTGGACTTTTTTATTCTGGCTTTGTTCAGCATCAGGCTGGTCGATTTGATTCACTTGCAGGTGCTATTCTAACATTCACATTAAATTGTCATGGTAAGAAATAGAACAGTGTTGCAGTTTACAGGCTTTGTATTTGCTTAGAGACAATACCCAAACAGCTACCTACCACACTGACAAAGAAAACCATACAGGTCAGCGAAAACCCACTCGTATAACCAAGATAACCTGTGCAGCAAGAAAAACAAAAACCATTTCAGCTACATATAAACTCACAATCCTAACAGAAACAAGAAATAAGGTTAAGTAGGGCATTAAGCTTACCTAAACTCTTTAGAAGGGAAAGAGGAAGAATAACTGCAACTGTTACTAGTATGATGAGGTAGTTCCCGTTTAAGTACCATTCTCTAAAGAGGAGGAATAAAAAATAGCAATCATTCCCACTGAGAACAAAGTGAAAAATTTTCATCTGAGGCTCAGGTTGGGCAAAGGTACCTACCCAGAACTCTCCTCGAGTTTCATAAATGCTCTGATCACTTCAGGAAGTTCATATTTAATAATGAAGAGGTAACTTGACATTGCTGAAAAAAACCCAAACAAACACCTTCAGAGAAAACAGTGTAGTTCCAACAAAAATAATTTGTTTCAAGAAAACATTAATGCTGCATGAAAAATACATTGTTTTGGGAAATCAGTATTTGTTAAAATAGAGAAATGAGTTTGGTTCAAATAACAGTGTTAGTAAATACATGGTATGTTCCCTTGATATTGTTATCACGGAATCCTTAGGGTTGGAAGGGACCTCTGGAGTTCATCTATTCCAACCCCCCCTGCAGATTCACCTACAGAACTTTACACAGGATTGTGTCCAGGTGAGTTTTGAATGCCTCCAGAGAGGGAGACTCCATGACTTTCCTGGGGAATCTGTTCCAGTGCGCTGTCACCCACAATGTAAAGAAGTTCTTCTTTATGTTGAAGTGAAACTTCTTGTGTTTCAGTTTATGGCCACTGTTCCTTGACCTGTTGCTGGGCACCACTGAAAAGAGCCTGGCACCATCCTATCTGGCACCCACCTTTGAGATATTTAAATGCATTAATGAGATCCCCTCTCAATCTTCTCTTTACTAGGTTAAATAGGCTCAGTTCCTGCAATCTCTCCCCATAAGAGAGATACTCCAGACCCCTGATCATCCTTGTGGCCCTCTGCTGGACTCTTTCCGGTGGCTCCTCATCTTTCTTGTTCTGAGGAGCTCAGAACTGGACACAGTGCTCCAGACATGGCCTCACAGAGTTTTCTAGAGGGGGAGGATCACTTATCTGGACCTGCTGGCCACATTCCTCCCAGTGCACCCCAGGATGCTATTGACCCTCTTGGCTGCAAAGGCACACTGCCAGATCATAGTCAACTTGTCATCTATCAATACTCCCAGGTCCTTCTCAGCCAACTACTCTCTATCAGGTCAGCCTCCAACAAAGTTACGAGCATGTCCTGAATGACATCTAACATTCATTATTAAAATATAATACAGTTATTACTGAATTAACAACATGCTCAAATCACTGTTCTTATGAAATTTACGCTTAACTTTTCTTTTTCCTTTTCTATTGCAAATGTTTTTCCAATAGGCACTGTTCATCCACGTTCTGTAGTAACTTCAGTTGTTACTGTCTCTAAATTTCTTCATCTACCTTATTCTTTATCCCTTGTATTTTCAGCTTCTCCCTTCCAATACTCTCTATATTAAAAAATTCAACTAGTTGAGAGTCCTGATGGAAGGGTGGACTTTTATACAGCTCATTTAAATATTCTGCCAGAAGGCATGCTTTCTTCAGTTTTTTTATGTTCACCACAGAGAGGTCATTGATGAACGTTCTCTCTCTGAATCAGTCTAGACAAGAGAACTAGAGGAGCAGCTATTCCTCTCTAACAAGGAAGCATACTTCCTTCCTGAACTGAACCACATTAGATATTAGAAAGATCATAGAACACGATAGAGAAAATTAAAAAGTCTCTTGCAATAGAGACATATGAACCACTTCTGTCTGGGTAGAAAGGTTGCTCTAAAAGAACAGTAATGTTCCGGTGATGGATATTGGAACATACTACATTCCAAGAGAAAGATCAAAAGAAAATCTACATACATTTAATTGACCAATGATGCATTTAATTTAATATGCATTTAATTTATATTTCAACTACTTCTCCATAAGAAACCTAGAAAAGAATTACAAACTCTGCTGAGCTTTCAGATATGTGTTCATATCTGAAAATATTCATATTTCAGATATGGTGTTCCCCAGTCTCCTAAAAGGCTTCTTAAAGGAAAAGGAAATGTTAAAAGGAAATAGGTTTTGCTGCACGAATGCACAGTCCTACCCCTACTGCTTACATTGGTAAGTAAACAGCCTCCGGCTCTGAGAAGGTGGAGGTTTTTTGGTAGATATTTCACAGGGAGCATCTTTTTGGATGAATACTTTCAACAATCACTCTTCAAACACTCAATATCTTAGACAGATCACATCCCAACTATCATTTCAGAGAGAGAATTTAGCTGGAAAATAAACTACTCAAGAGGCTTTCTTGTATGGAAAAGACAGAACTATGTGCTGTTCCTTTTAGGTAGGTTTAATCTTTTCTAAATTGAAGCAGATGATGGCTAGTCTGAACTGTACTTAATAAAGAGAAATGGTCAACTCCTTGAAGACAGTCAGCCAAGCCATTTTAATCTTCATTGGTCATGGAGAGATTATAGGCAGCTATCTTTCACCAGACTCTGAAGTATCAGGTAGCTGAAACAACGAAGAGGAATTCCTTTTGTCCTTCGCTATTACAAAAGAGTGTATACTGTACCTGACTCATCTCTGATGCCATTTAGTTTAACAGAGGAGAGGAAGAACTTGTGTTCTGTCAGAAAACTTTTGCCGCTTACCTCCAATGTTCTGCATTGTAACTGAGATGAAAACACCACACTTCCCAGGCCAGCCAAATGCCTTTTCTCCCAGTTTTTCATATATTAGTGATTCTGAAAAAAAACCAACAAAACAAAACAGAAAAGAAACATGGGCCATTGAATTGGATGCACTTGACAAGTTGCATTCCAAAGTAAAGTGCATGCATGCATCAGGAACTGGTAGTCCCAGCCTGATCCTCATACCTCCTTCTTTAGATGTCTTCAGCAAAAGGTGGACTGAGTAGAGTGACAATATGGCTACGCTGAGCAGCAAAACTCTGCAAGACAAAGCAGAAATCAGAATCCTAAGCAGGACATCAGAGACAGTTCATTTGAACATACACTTGCTCATTCTTATGAAGTTCAATGTGTAAATAGTTTTCAGCAAGTTTATGCTTTGAACTGGCAGTGCTAAATGCAGAGATAAGTGATAACTGTAGTTTACTTGTGGTTGCATTTTCGCCTTATACATGCCAAAAGTCCCTCAAGGCTTGTTTAACTCCAGATAAGTGCCAATTCCGTGTTACGACAGAATCTTATATGTTAGCAGGAACCTACTAAAGTAAACAGGTTTCTATGCAAGAGTCAGGTCTCGTCTTTTACCTGCTCACTGATTTTAATCTCTATCCTTACTCAGAGCTACCAAAAAAGCCCAGCCCAAACTATGACTGTGAAGACTTCATTGTCACTTCCTGGCTAGTCACTAATTTAGACTTTTGCCACGACATTGTGAAGTTGTGGAGTTTAATTTGAGATGCCTGCTATGCAAGTACATTAGAAATCTTGCATAATACTAAAGCATGGCATGACTCTGGGAAACCTGCTCTTGGAGCACTTGCAGCGTACTCTTCTAAACTGCTCTGCTTGAAGGTACTTGTGCCTGAATTTGTTAAATCTGATTACTGCCATATTCCTTCCACACACCACTTGCGTCCTCTGTGATTTCAGCTGTCTCCAGTGCCTCTGGTGAAAAATGTAGCTTTTGTATGATATTTTCAGGGCACACCACCATGGGCAGCATATCCTATTACCATAACCATCCTGTCATAGAATCATAGAATAGTTAGGGCTGGAAAGGACCTTAAGGTCATCTAGTTCCAACCCCCCTGCCAGGGGCAGGGACACCTCCCACTCCCACTGAACCATGCCACCCAAGCCAATGTCCAACACGACCTTGAACACCGCCAGTGATGGAGCATTCACAACTTCCCTGAGCAACCTATTCCAGTGTCTCACCACCCTTACAGTAAAGAATTTCTTCCTCATATCCAGTCTAAACTTCACGTGTTTAAGTCGGAACCCATTACCCCTTGTCCTCTCACTACAGTCCCTAATGAAGAGTCCCTCCCCAGCATCCCTGTAGGCCCCCTTCAGATATTGGAAGGCTGCTATGAGGTCTCCACGCAGCCTTCTCTTCTCCAGGCTGAACAGCCCCAACTTTCTCAGCCTATCTTCATACAGGAGGTGCTCCAGTCCCCTGATCATCCTCCTGGCCCTCCTTTGGACTTGTTCCCACAGTTCCATGTCCTTTTTCTGTTGAGGACACCAGAACTGCACACAATACTCCAAGTGAAGTCCCACGAGAGCATCAGCCTGTACAAGTGTTGGTGCAGAAGGGGATGTGATGATAACACGACAGAGCTAGAAAATGTGGATGTGCATTACTGTGTGGCACAGCAAAAGGTTGTGCCCAGAGTTTCCACTCCACTGAATGTGGGTTTGGTATAGATGTGGAAGACACCAACAGCCAAGGTTGTAAATAAGTTTTAGTTTAAGAAGAGACAGGCTCTTGGGCCAGGCTCTTGGGCATCCACGTAGCTGCTATTCAGAGACATGGTCTCTGTATCCTGGCACATGACATATGGTGAACCAAAGCCATCCTGGCTGCTAAATCATGCCAGCCAGTAGAAGTGGTGTTCTGGTGTGTGCTCCATGCTATTGCAAGCCTCCCCTACTGGAGGGGAGGATGTAATGGGAACTTCTGCAGTGCTTCTGAGTTTCAGAAGCTCCCCTTTTGCCTTTACCCTATAGAACATCTTCCAACATGAGAGCACTTGAGCAATATGAGAACAGTAAATTACAAAAATTTAGACAATGCAGCCAGCATCACCTAAATTAGATTTAATGTCCAGCAGTTTCCATTTAGTAGATGGCATTTTTCTGTCCTGCTAACACTAACGTCATGCTCTGCGAAAACAGAGGAACCTCCAGCGAGTAGATGCATACCGTGGGGGTAACAATATCCCCACACAGTTTTATGCTTTTAAATAAAACTCCTTCCTCTAACAGAAGGGAGAATGTTCTCATGCAGAAAGTATGGAAGTAGAAAAGAAAATGAGCTGTGGGTGGAAACGTCCTTTGCTTTTGCTGTTTAATACTCCAGAGGGTTCCTTTAGCATTACTCCCTGCTTTAGCACTGCCAACAGAGCTAATGTCATTAGGCTCATAACAATTTTTTTCAGCCACCTGTGTGAATGAACAGAGCCTTAAAAATAAAGATATTACAAAGGCAAATTTTATTTTATTTTTTTTTTCCAGTGAGAATTGGTGTATCACAGTTTCCTTTCTAGTGATAATTTATGGCCATACTTGTCAGTATAAGTGCTCAATGCCTACATTTTTTCAACTGTAGTGCAGTCAATGTTAAAACCAGGTTCCATTTTTGTATCTGCAAATACTGTATCAAATCCGTTTGAGTGCAGGTGCTGGGAAATACTTATCCAGGACAACATTTGCATCTACAATTAATTTTTAGTTAAATATTCTGCTGGCAAAACAGGAGGTGTTTCTTAGCAACTGGAAGCTACATGTAGCATTTCAAACGCTCTTGCTGTCGTAGATACACAATTTCCAGAAGAAAGAAGCCATGTAAAGATAGCCATGCAACCTGTTTTAAAGGCTTGTTTGATTTCAGTAATGTAAACAATGGTCTATTGTCATACAGTACTGTCGTGCTTTATTGCAGACTTGCAGGGGATTAAAATGAAGGCTTCATTTAAAAATAAAACCAGTTATTAAAAAGACCTTTTTTATTAGTATTTTTTTTGTGTACAGTCTGTCTCATTTTACAAGGTTAGCCATAGATTAAAAAACTATCTGTTACTGTCCATCAAAGCCCATTTTGTATAGATACTGTATGTCAGCCACATACCATTGCATATGTGCACACTGAGTACAAATAGACTTGAGGGAGTAGCATTAAATCTGAATAAATCTGTGAATGTCTTTGCATTCAAAGCATGCTGCTATTTCAGACTTACAGCAAATATTCTTCTTCCATTTCTACATAGTGATTAGATAGTTGGGATGATGTAAATATATACTTTATGGGTGATTTATTTCCCTTGTTGAATTCCCATACTGAACCAGCAAGATTGCTGTTGTTATTTTAGGACCAGTATACTGTTCTTCCCCTCTGGTTTTTGACTGCACAGTATCAATTCACAGTTGTGTTCCTGATATAAAACAGGGCTAAAACAAAATAAAGGTCAGTCAGCAGTGGACGGTTACTTGAGGTGCGACTAAAATATTTTCATTACAGATGATCTTACAATAGTTTTCAGCTAACAAAACAAGCTTAATGTACTTCTCTAATCACAAAAATTTAGCTCTAGCTCACTGCTTATATTCTATTTGCTTTTCTTTCTGTGTACTTACATGAAAAGGATAATTCCCGTGTTGGCCATGGCATAGGAGAGCCCTAAGATACCGCTGCCCATAATGGCATTGCTGAGGTTGAAAGTGGACATTCCAAAAGAAGCTGTTCCTCGGTGCTGTTGGGAGGAAGAACAGAAAATGGTAATTAATTTACAATTTACTGAGCACAACAGACTAATTATCCTCTTTGCTGTTTTCCATGTATTGCTGCCTTGATCCTTAGGGGTGGAGCTTTGTCAAGGTCCCTGAGTCCACAGGTGCTTGGCACCATAAGGACTCTCTTTTACCCTAAAAGCCAGCTGTGCTGGTAGATATTTGCTTCTTCCCACCCTCCCCTTGTCTTAGTGGGGAGGAACGCTGCTTCCCCAACAGATAACTGAGGTGACATAGCCACAACTGACGGTGCTGGCCAGCCTCTACAATAATACATGCTGCTACCTAGCAGATTTATGGATTATTACAAAATTATATTTATTGATTTTATTTATTATTTAAAAAAATCAGACTACTTTTAAAAAATAATCAAATAGATTATAGAATTTTTCTCTAGGTAGGATGTGCTTCTTTGGGGAAATAAAAGTGTGTCTGGGGAAGAAAAGAAGGAAGCACTGTGTGTCTCAGGCTGGAGGGAGGAGAGTGGAAGAGGACAAAAATCTAGGAGAGGTGGATGGTGTGTAAGGGAGTCACATCTGCCACCAAATGAAAAAGCAAAAGGGGAAATATGGCTCTTAATTTTAGCTTGCAATCAGAAATAATATTATTTGGTTTTATTTGATCAATCCTAATGAAACCTGTAACAGGACCAAAAAAAATAATGCTTTTTTTTGCAACAAGTGCATGAAAACTTTGAATGAACTTAAATCCTGAGCAGAAAGGCATCCACATGCACACCCCAGGAACTAGTGCTGTGCTTCCAATTGCACATGGAGTTATCTAAAGAGTTGCAGGTGTGCTGAGTGTAATGTTCAGCATTGCAAAGCCAAACACGAATGCCCTTCCTTTAAAGCGATGCAGCTGGATGTGGATTCATTTACATGGATGCTGGAAATAAACAATACAAGCACGCACACACGAAGTCCCAGCTATAAGCTGATATACAAGCAACAAAGTTCCCCTGAGACAAATCTGTCAGAAAAATGGGTGCCGACCAAGCCTGGCTGAACATCTGGGCTGAGATGACATGGGCCTGTGTGCTACGGAAGCCCAAGCATGATATGAGGGATTTTTCTGATTACATGTGAAGGAAAGATCCAGTTTTACTTGCAAGACTACAGAAAGGGCTTGCTGCACTACTACAAAATGTGTTTACTCTTCCAAAGGCAGGATAATGCTGATCAAGCTCCAGAGTAATTTCGTTTACTGAAACATTTGGAAAAAGATTCAGGCCAATAAGATGTACTTTGTAATTACTCTTAAAAATTAATAAAACTTACATATTCTTCATTATATTCTTCCAATTTCTTTTTACCCAGATATCCATTTGTAAGGAACTTCTGACTTTCTGCATCATCACTAGCAAATGGACTGAACACAAAGAAAAATAAGAAAATATTAGATGAGGCTTATGACACACATTCTGGTCAAGTAGAGCCTTTTTTCGTTAGTGGAAACTTCCCTTTGACCATTGCAATGAATATTTAAAAAACCTTCAGAAGAAAACCCCCTCTTTTCTCCTGTAAGGTTCTCATGTCTAATCACATGTTTAAAAGATCTTTGCATTGCCTTGGCATTTAGTTTTAAACCGAGTAATCTTCAAATTATACATTATTGCAGATGTTGGAAAATAACAGTTCCTTATTGCCAGCAATGTGCCAAAGCTGAGCACGTACTTCACATCTGAGGAACAGAGTGCCTTGCAACTGCCCTGTTGGAGATAAGTGATGGGGGGGGGGTTGGGGTGGGTGAGGGAGGTGCCAGCAAACAGAGCTGGAGGCTGATGAATGGTTTTGAGATGTCTTCCTCAGGCCACCCAGGTGCTGGTGCTATGATGGGTTGTACTGGAGATGCCTGAGGGTGGGCTGTCCCATTGGGAGCACTTAACTGCTGCCCTCCATACCTTGCTCTGGAAAGCAATCCCCCTCTTGGGGTGCTCATGTTGCACTGCCCTGAGAGCATATTAATTTACAAGTATACTATTTGGCTGGAGTGGCTGGAAACTGCTGGGCGGGTTCTTGGAGCTGGGAGCCTGCAGAGGTCATTCCAGGCGGTGGCCAGCAAGGGGGGCACCCATGGTGTCTCTGCTGTGCTGGCACATTATCCTCCAGGGCACAGGGTGGGGACAATTGATCCTGAAGGGGAAATACTAGCGAAACAATCATACCAATTTCAATGCATTACCTAAGAGATGCTTTGAGTCCCAGATGACATTAGTGAAGCTTGTTTTTTGATTATTGCTTTCTAGCCCTAGTGGAAGAGACTTCCCATTTAAAGGCTCACCTTGTAATTGCAGACTTTTCTGAATCCACCACCTCTGTGTAGTTGTCTTCAAGGCTTTCCTCACTATTGCTTTGATTATCCAGTTCGATGTTGACTTTCTGCAGCTCCATGCGATCCATTAGAGTGGTCAGCGCTTCCCAGCACACGCACTTGGCTCTTCAGGGTAAACAGCACCGCGGTGTCTGCTTGTGGGTCCTCTCTACCATGCGGGGACTGCCAGAACACTCTGTTCTGCAAACAAAACACAACAGAATCGTTAGAGTTTTCCTCAAATTAGATCAACCAGTGTGAATCGTTGGGTTTGTGTTTGATTTTTGTAATAGCATTAAGAAGGGAGACCGTTGCAGACTGGGAAAATTCTGGGCAAGCATAATATCCCTTTATATGCCAGTGCTTGGACCTTCTGTCTCCCTTCAAATAGTAAAGAGTGCAGGGGCCAAAGGATGCACAGTGGATGTCCAGCATCTGGCAAAATGACAAAGCCAGCAGAAAATAATTTCTTAAATTTCTAAGGAAAGGCGATGCAGAAAGAAGTGTTTGCTGTTAGAAATGAAGGGATTCTCTCAGGGTCTCCCTACCACTGCTTCAAAACTTACACGCTCTTAAAGGAAATGCTCAGTGCTTTGAATTATTTGTTGTAAGATCTCTATCACTGGAATCTGACAGAGGTGAACATCTCTGCATGATCACTTTTATGATAATTAGAAGGTGCAACTGATACAGTGGTTTCTGCTTGTCAATATATAGAATCATAGAATAGTTAGGGTTGAAAAGGACCTTAAGATCATCTAGTTCCAACCCCCCTGCCATGGGCAGGGACACCTCTCACTAAACCATGTCACCCAATATGCGGTCCTTAGTCTTCTTTTTCTCATGCTATTTGAATCCTGCTTGTTAGAAGGATCACATTTTGTCATTTTTTCGCACTCATTTCTTCAGTGTCTGAGTGCTTCCCAAACATGACTTCATGTATCCTTCCAACACCCCACTGTGTGAGGAAAGACAGATTACCCCCACACTTTAAAGATGGGGAACTGAGCACAGAGAAGTTAATGTCAAATGCATCTATTCATCTGAGGTGTTCAGTATGAGAAGCTTAGAACCTCATTTCTCAAGAGTAATTAACTTTCTATAGCACTTAATACAGCCAGAGCACTGCTCCCATTTACTTCAGTCAGAGGCGTAAGCACTCAGCACTTCTGCAAATCAGACCCCATGATCTCAAGTTGGGCACCTGGCCTGTTTAACTCTTGTCCCACCACTACAAGCTCTGTCTAACTAAAGATTACCACATGGATATAAGACCGGCTATCTCTAACCTTGTTAAAAAAATTCCTGCCTCTTAAAAATCATATGAATAAATGCTCAACTATCTCTGTATTTCCATATGGACCAAAGGAAACTGTACAAAACAAAGTTACGGAGGACTTCACCTCTGGGATTTCATCAGCTTTATGTTACAGTCTTATCTGCAGACACATATTTACATTCACTTGCTCCTTCCCAGACTCAAGGAAAGCACTGAGCAGGAAATGATGTAGTTTTAAAGTACTTTTCCCTTCCCAAAGATATTCCTTAAGGCATCTTGTATTTTCGTGACACAGCTGAGGAGAAAAAGGGGCGTGCTGCTGAAGGGAGTGAGCACAGAGCAGATAGCACATTGCTGGCACACCTGGGACAAGAACTGCAGACTCTACCTGCTCCCTTGCATCAGGCACACTGGCTGGGTCCATTACATTTTTCGTAAGTATCACATGCTAAACGCATCCCAGCACTGCTTAATAGCAATATCAGAAAACACCGCAATGAGTAATTTCTACGTCTGTCTCTTTGTAACACCAACCTTGCAATTATTTTGCGGCTGTTTTTCTGGTTTTATGTTTAAGGATGTATTAAGATCCTTGCTTGATGACCAGACCTTCCCTGTCCTCTGCTACAGATCACATACTGTTCTTAAGACCTTAGAGGCAAAGTGTTAGAGTGCATGCGCCTAACATGCAAATGCAAACTTTAAATACCAATCCTGGAGGATAAAACTGACCCTGGGCCAGAAACTAATGGCAGCTTCCTTGCTTCTCGCTAAAACATTCACCCAGACCAGACAACCGAAAAGGACAAGCAATATCACAGTACATTAGGAGGTTTCCTACCAGAGCGAGCGGCTGTGTTTACTCCTTTCTGCTGCCATGCGGGGAGTGCGTGTGTGGGGATGAGTGACTCGGGCATCAGGGCAGAGCTGCCAGCACTCGCATTCCAGTGGCTGGGGGGGGGGGGGGGGGGGGGCGGTTCTGCCCTCCTGGGATATGAATAACTCTGTGACATGAAAAAATGATAAAAAACCCCTAACAGAGCCCTCCCAACTGTGGTTTCATTCACAGAACTCTCTTCAAGCGCAGTCGCTGCCCCATCTGAGAAAAAAAGTCCATCCAATTCCTGGTATTTACTTTTAATCTATGGTATAAAAGTCAGGGAGACAAATCTGACTGTGCTTAGCCCTGCTCTGGTAAAGGGTAAAATCTCCTCTGTGCTCTCTGCCTAAAGCTTGTCAGGGAAATGTCTTTTCCAGAAGGCGTAGTCCAAAAAATACAGATCTTCAAAGAGTTGGGAAAGAGAGGAAAAGTAAGCAAAAATGTTGCCAGGAATTAAGTTACACAAAGATTAGGCTGAGAAGGAAAGTGTGTGCAGCACAGCAAACACAGTTTAGAAAGGGGAGCAAAAATTGACTGGAAACACGTGTTGCAGCATAAGAATCATCTGGACATTGTCCTGTCAAACATTTACACAAGTAATCTGATTCATGGGCGTCATCCCAAGAGACCAGAATTAGTGCAAAAAGCAGTAATTTTTAATTATTATTTTTTTAAAACCAATGAATTCCTGAACACCTTCTGGTGAAGGAGCAAAGCCTAAGGTGGCAAAAATTTAATCTGCTGACAACCTGGTTTTTTGCAGTTGTCACTTTTACAGAAGTGGTTGGTAGATTTCAAGGGGGCTGCAACCATGAGCTGAAAGCCATTAGCATGAATGTGAGCAGGATGATACTCATTAAACGGACTTGGTATTAGATCTGAATCCTGCAAAACTAATAACTGTAATTATAACTGATGGAGCTGGTCCTTAGTTGGTGGAAATCCGTATCTCCAGGTTCCTAGCACTGCAAGTACTGAAGGGTTTAGGGGGATGCTGACGTATGTGCTCCCCACAAGTAACGTAGAAGGGGCAGAGCTGCCACCCCTTCACCTGAGGAGGAAATGGGATAGCTCTGCACCTCTTGGTTTGCTGTTCCACTTGCGAGATATTATTTAGAGAAAGGGGGATGCATTAGCTGGATCTGCTTAAAATAAAATGCTGGCTACAGCGGCGTGCTGTACCATGCCCAAGCCCACTGCCAGGGCTGGTGGCATGAACCCTGCAGTGGTTCATGCTGGCTGAACCACCGCTCCTGGGTGATGGCCAAGCATTAAGGCAATGATGGTGTGATCGAACATGGCCATCAAGGTCGGGCACATCTGGGACCTGCCAGAAGCTTAGGACATGGTATCAGAGGAGAAACACCTAGGTTTATCTGCTTTATCTTCCATGGGATTTAACGCTTTCTGCCTCAGAATTCTGAATTTGGTTCCTAAACACACAAGAAAAATCTCTTTGCTGCACAGCATTCCTTAAACTTGGCTTCAGTATGGTGATGGTTTTGCTCCCTCATGTAGCATTTAGCTGAACAGAAAAGATTTTTATTGAAGTGTGGCATTAAAATGGAAATAATGGTTGTAAAAAAGATTCACCTGTTATTAGAGGGAAGTTATTTATCCCTATCAAATTATTTTTCTTTTCAAGTATAGGGTACTGTTCTGCAACATTTACAGTTTTCAGCAAGGATTCAGAAAATGATGACATTTTTTGGCATCTGATTTCACAAAGTTATTGATTTCCGTCCAGTCTGCAGTTAGGGCATTAAGAGAATGGTCAGCCATTGGGCAAATAATGACAGGCCACAGATATGACAAACATTTTCATGGGTTTTGTAGTATCAAGATTTGTAAGCTCTGCCGTGGTATCAGGTTTAGCAGATTTTGCCTGATTCTTCGTCTTCATGAGAGTGACTTTATAATCAAATAGTCTACGCAGCTATTTCAAAATGCAGTATTGTCACTGTGCAATAAACAATCAAAATGCAAAGCCTACGCTCACAGATTATTTTTTTTACAGAAATGTTAAACCAGGAGATCAAGAGTCTTGAAAACAAATCTCAGAAGTTAGCCAAGGGCTGCAAAGGGACGCAAGAGTTCGTTCCTTAATTGCCTGGTCAATTTTAAACACCTTTTGCTGCTTATCTGGTTGTTTAAGCTTGATTTGCCATGCAAACCACAACAAAACAAGATTAAATTCCCTTCCTGAGAGATATCAAAGATATTTGCCAACATAAATTACCATCTCAGTAAATCTTAAGGAGCCCGTACTTTGCATTGCACTTATATTTACAGATTATTTACATTTCTAATGCTCCATTTTTAAAGATGTGGCCAGTGTCTAAAACAAATTGATCAAACATTGTAAAGAAAGAATCTCTAGGTTTACCTGTGAGTCAGGCAGGTTCTCCCGCTTGCTTGCTAAGCAGTTTTGTATCTTTTAGGAATTGCACCTGTAATGAAAAATTTGCTCATGTGCAACCTAGAACAGTTGGACAGTGATTTAAAGACAAATGGGAGTGTATGAGATGAACCAATCACCAGCTGCTACACCCCAACAACTCCCTTTGACAAACTTGCGTCAGCTCTGTTTGAAAAAAAGGGAGAAAAAAAAAAAAGGAGAAAGGTAAATCAGTTTATTGGAGCACACTGAGGGCAAACATCTCAGTTACCAGAGCTCTTTGCTCTCTGAGCTTAGCACTATTACAAAATGCATAGCAGAATGCTTCACCCAGGCTTTAATTTGGTAGTTTTCATTTTCGAATGATGCGTGTGCGTTATACTTACAGTAGCACGATAGTAATAAGGCTGGAAAACAGGTTCTGGAAGAAATAACTAAGGGCTCCCGCGCTGCTCTTATCTCTGTGACTGCAGAGCCACAGCTTGTGCTTGCAGTGAGATGTGCACAACAGGACTTGGTCGGAAGTGGGTGCTTTCAGATAGGCTGATTGACCTGTGCCTTAGTTTCCCAGCTGAAATATTTACTGTCTTTGCAATTGTGGAGGTATAGTCAAGTGACGAGTGTTATTCATTTAATGGCAATATAGACCTGTGGAGAAGTACTTAATTTCCTGCAATGTGACTGCAATACTGTAGAATTTACAACCTTTTATCCAATTCCATAATGACCATAATTAAAAAAAACCCCAAACAACTCTCCAGCCCTCCCTCCTGTGTAGGCTTTGTGATTAAAGCCCTCAAACTGGCCTGACTGTGAAAGGAAGGCAGAGGAGGGGATGTTAAGTTTTAATTCTTAGAGTCTCCTGTGGAGCACTTCAGCCTGCTTTAGCTCAGGCGGGGTGACAACCTGTGGGAACCCAACCCCTCTTGGCCGCGAGCAGGACTTCCTCCTGGTTGTTGCTGGCGCTGGCTGTGGTGTGCTGTTTCATGGTTCCCCCCTCCAGAAAAATCCTAGTTCCAATATAGACTCAGGCAAATCATTTAACAAAAATAAGCTCTGTCCCCCTCTGTTCTGCATTTCCATGGAAATGTGACTGACTGTAAAGGCTGGTCACGTCATACAATGGCAAAAGAAGGACTGTCCAAAGAATAAGAGGTGCAAGATTTGGAGCTAGAGGTTCTATCTTGTTTTAATCCTACCACATGATTGGAAAAATGAATAAATTTTTGGGCTTAGGCTGATTGAAGGGATTTTGAGTCTGAAAACTGCCTGTATTTTCCACTGCATCAATTGGTCTGATGAGGGAAACAGGCTCTCCCTCTAAACATAAGACAAAGAATAGGTGTCCTTAATGAATTAAAGCCGTTCTTAGCTGTGATTTGGCACCAAACTGCTCTATGCCATTGCTAGGGGAGAGGAGCAGAGCAGCAGGGAGGGTGAGCGAAGGCAGTCCTGCTCTGTTTGTGTCTGTTTGCTTTGAGCACTTGACAGAACTGTGGGTATAGGCAGTTTCCTTGTTGTGCTGTTGTTCATGTGGATGTCTCATGTAATGACAGGGGAGAGAAAAACATTTCTTTAAACAAAGGAAAATAAGATTACAAACCATAAAGCAAACAGCAGGGAGATTTGGGGACAGATGTACTAACAAATCAGCAACAGCTGTGAAAATTACTTTTGATACAAGTTTTGAACCTGATTAAAATAATAATAAAGATTTGAGTTCATTTTCTTTTCAAACACCACAAATGTCTATGTCTATGCCTGATACCCATCGAGCCTAAGCAGGGTGGCACAATTCTCTGTGTAGCCGCATCAGGGTACTTGGGTGTGTGTCTTTCCTCAGTGCATGGAGGGATGGAGTTTTCAGGACTGATGGTCTCAGCTGTGCACCTGCCCCAGCATCTGATGCCCCAAAGATATCAAGCAGCAAAAGGTATACAGGCAGGTGGGGCTGGCAGAAACCGTCCACATGCTTGTAGGCAAATTTGCTTGCAGTGAGGAGCCAGCTGTGTTAAAATGGGGTTTCTTGACGCTTCCAGTTCTTTATGCCTAACCCTGACTTGAAAAGCGCTGCTTAATTTTAACCAGGAAAGACTTCTCTCAGCAGACCAAATGTGGGGGTCCAATTTTCAGACTGAAGGGAGTCACATTGTTACCACAGGACTGCAGAGCCCTTTCTGCCTTGACTTCATCATGGCTACATCTGATTTCACTGTTTCTGGAGAAAACTTTGTATTTGCTAGGATTACTTGAGATTGTGCAAGAGTTTGAAAAGGAGAGTACATTTTCTTGTTTTCTGGCAACAAATAGGATTAAATTCTTGGTTATAATGTTGGAAACAATGAACAAAAGAAAGCACAACCTTATGATGTTCATCACAACCATGCCTGTTGCTGGCATTAGCTTTCTGTGAAACACATCTCTGCCGGAGATACTCTGCAGCCAGTGTAGCTTCTCCTACATTCAAGAAAGGGCCAAGTGTACTACTTCTGCCCACCTGCACAATAAAAATAGAAAAAGAAGATGCTAAACGAATCTCTTCTCTGTTAATTTGTGGGAGCATATCACAAGCTCTGATCGTCACCTGGACAGGAGTGTTTCCCCTGCCCAGAACCCTGTTTACCCTTTCTATGAGGAAACTAGGTCAGCTGCAGGTAGAACTATGATATTCAGTAGATGTTATATTATACTTTTCTCTTCTAGTGCCTTTTGGCTAGCTGCCGCCTCGTAGAGACAACGTGCTGCAGTAATACCTGCCATTGATTACAGGAGAAATTTCCAGATGTGGCAGATCCAGGGACTAATAGCACATTTCCTGCACAGGGAAGGCCACCCCTAAACAATCTTCTATAGCTAGAAGCGAGTGTTCAGAGCAGAGGTTATCTTCAGGGACTGGAGCTAGTGGTGTGGGAGTGCCATGAAGGGCTCAATGGTCCTTGTGCTCCAGGCACAACGTCCCACACTGGCCACATCAGCAGGTCTCATTTTCTGAATGCTATAATGCTCTTCAGGGAGCAAAACCAACCAGCCATTGCTCGAAGCCTTTGCCTGAGGCAAAGAGCAATCAAGAGCTGGTCTGGTTGTGTGAACTGGAGGTGCTGGCCCAGAACTTATTACTTCATGTCACCCAAACATGGGGAGCACTGAGCACTGATGGGGGATGTCCAGTGAGCTCTGTTGCCCACCTCTGCCCTATGCACTTGGGCTGCAGTGGGCAGCCTTCAGGATTTGGCCTTAGGCAAAGCAGGTCAGAGCTGTGCTGCTGTCCCTGTAGCTGCTTACTTTGCTATGCTTGGAGCTGAGGTTGGCAAAAAGGTCTGGTAGGGTGAAACCAGACTGGTATCAAAGGTGCAGGAGATGCTTTTACCAAAATACTTTGCACATTATTTTCTGTATATTTTCCAGTTTTCGTATATTTTTTCTTCTGCTAAAAGGAAATACTGCTTTCACCTATAAACTAAAAAAAAATAATGGTGATATACCTATTCTGAAGTAACTGCTTTTAGTCTCTTGACTCCTACTACCTTCCTCTGGGTAAAAGAGCCTTATAGTCTGTCTGTGTTAGCTTCTTGTTCAACTACTATCTTCTGAAGTTGCAATAGATATGGTTGGAGCTTTGAAATTTTAAAACTAGAAATTTTCCCTCTGTCCTCACTGCTCTTGTCGTTGAGGCAGCCAGGATGCAGAGTAAATCAAAATGTATTTTGCATTTTGTTGTGGCTGCTTGCTCTTCACATCTACACGCAAGTCCAAACCTACTCTTTAAAATGGTTAGGATGCTTCTTGCAAAGACAATTTCAGTGTTAGCTGGATTTTGCTATATTTTATCCTTAGAAGTAAACATTGAAACATTATAGGTTTTTAAAGTTTAAGGCCAAGAAGGGTAATGTCACCTCCTGCATCTCAAACACTCTGAATTATCACCCAGGTCCTCAAATCCAAGGAGCCACATGACTTCAGCTGGACTAAAACCTTTGGATTTTCCAGAAGAGAAAAGGTTGGGAAAAAAGGGCTTTTTTAAGCCGTCAAAGGGGAAATTAAGTGTGGGCATGAGAGCAAGGTAAAGCTGCTCGAAGGATAGTTACAAAGATGACAGAGCCAGTCTCTTTTCAGACAGCACAGTCATGAATCAAGAGCCACATACCAGAGCATGGGAGGTTCAGGCTGGACTGAGTGGAAGAGAATGGAAGTGCAACTTGGGAACATGTTGTCAGGGAGCAGAGGCTGCAGAGTCGCTGCCCTTGAAGATTTTGGGGACTTTGCAAGACAAAGCCATGTCTGAGCTGACCTGGTGTGCTTGGCAGCCCTGATCTGTGGAGGAGGTTGGATCAGCTGTCCCCTAGAACCAGCGCTTTGATGAGTCTGTGAAACTGCCTAGTGCAGGAGCACTAAGATATGAAAGATGCCCTCAAAACTAGTGATGGCAGGAATGCAATTAAGTGAGACATAGCCAGACATTAGGCAAACAGCATTCCACGTGTCAGAAGCAAGTTAAAAAAAAAGGACTTAGTGAGAAATTCAATAGCTCATTGATTTCTTGAGATTTGCTGGAGAAAGAGCAACAAGTTTTGGCATAAGAAATCTTTTTGTCTTCACACATACACTGTAAATACATAACTACCCACAACAGAGCACAAAGTGCTCGTTTAAATATTAATATTCTTAAATTTTTCAAAACAAACAGAATACTTGGTAAATGCACTCAATTCTCTGTATCAGAATAACTGGTATGTTCTGAAAAAAGGTTGCAACATCCTGTGTTTCCTTTCCAAAAACAATTTCTTCTTACCCCCAAGTTTGTTCCAGTCCCTCTGGCAATAATGAGCTTTGCAGGACAAGTATGAAAAGCTGCATTTGCAACCGGCTACAGTGAATGGCTACAGTGAACTGAAAAAGAGCTAAAATAGGCTATTAAATAAAACTCAAGCGATTCATTTTAAGAAACAGAATTCCTTATAATAAGCACAAGTTTCAGAATCACGGCTATAATTTAAAATATCTTAATTGCTTCACTAGCGTTCTCTTGGACAGTGTGCACATCAAGTGTGACTACAGATGGCCCAGGATATTTTCTTTGTGACTTTACCTCATCTCCCTATTGAAATGATTCCTGCCAGTGCAGTGTGCAAGCATTTATTGTTGTGCAATATTTTTAAGCAGGACAGAAAGACAGAGAGGGTCATGTTCATAACTCCTAGTAAAAGGCACTTAACTGCAGTTAATTTGCCATAGGGTCTGTATCATCCCAGTGAAGGAGACAAGAACATTTCAGAAAATGGTTCAGCCCATCTGGAAGTGGCTTATGGTCACCAGCCAGCTTAATTAAGACATTTCAGTCAGGTGCTTAAAGGGTTATGGTAGGAGTCTGGGAAGTGCACGTGTCCAATTTATACTATTTAGAATAAGGACTTACCATGCAAAATTTGTTTTGCCTTCTTTCTATTTGAATGATGTCAGGAACAGAGAAAAACGTCTTCACTAGACTTTTACCACAGGTCTTCTGTTGTTCTATACCCTCACATAAAAAAGGTTACTTCAGTGGTGCCATCACCCCTACCTTCCCTTATAATCAGAACACATTTGGGAACATCTTGCACTATCAGGACAATTCCTGATTTCATGCCTTGTCTGAGTTAAAGCAGGGACTTCCTGGAGATTTTCACTGCAAGCCTGTGTCTATTGTTTGCACTGCAAGTGTCCACATGTGCTAGAAAGAACATATTGTCCATGCTCTACACGGAACGAGACTAAGCAAACAAAGCTGCAGGGCAGAGGAATGATGAATTCACTGGGTAGTGAATAGCTACTGCTGGATAACATACATGCCATGGTTTTGTAAGTTTTTAATATAATAGCTCACTGAGGAATATTAAGGTGTTAGATCACTTTAGCCTAGCCCCTTTCTACACTGATATGTATATAAGAAGTCTTAATATAGCTGACTCTTTGGATTTAGATATTGCAATTTATCCAACCTCTTTACACTGTACCATTTACCAGGTGTAGAGAACTGCCCTTTCAAGTGATTAACAGAGCTGTTGTGATTTCTCATAGCTGCTGCCATGTTCTGCCCAAGTGTGAGTAAGATGTGCTGAGACTCAGGGCCCCTGGAAGCATCCAGAACTACACATTAGGCTTGTCTTTGGGACCTCTACCTCTTTCAAGATCTAGAAAACTTGCAGGTCCAGATCTCTTATGTGGAAAGGAGTTAAGCTTAGTTTGATATTTTGGTCTCTGTCCTTGTTTGAGGAGGCTAATTTTTGCAGCAGCTTCAATGGCCCTTGCATCCTGAACAATTCATCAGAAGTAGCCCAGCTCAGACCCAGCCTGTCAGAACATTGCATCCAGGTAGTCCTGATCTCTGCTGCTACCTCCTGTGGAGGCATTTCAGATGTGAGTAAGGAAAAGTTTCTAGCAGAACTACTTGCTAGGTTAGCCTCCTTGTGGCTATCTCTTTCCTGGGGCTCAATGCCTGTGCTGATTTTAATGACATGTGTGCCCACCATGGCATATGTCCATGGTTATCTACCATGAGATACTTTTCCAGTTATACTGGCTGGGGAGACCTCACCATTCATCATTTAATTGAGAACACATACATACAGTATTGCTCATGTCTAGTAAGCCAGAGAGTCCTATATTTGTTCAGTAGCGTACAGCTCTCAGATTCCTAAGTTTATGCCAGCATGAGGTGCTGGGACAAAAGACCTGTCTGTAACTACTCCTCACCTCAGAGTCACAGAATGAAGGCTTGGAAGAGCTATCACAAAACCATCTGGATTATGTTAGCTAAAACGTAGCCAGCAGGTCAAAAGCAGGGAAGACATTATTCCCCTCCAATAGGCAATTTTGAATTTTGTCCTCCATCAAAAGTGTACAGCAAGATGCTGGTGAAGTGCAAAGGATACAAAGAGAAGTTTTGGGAGCTGGGCTTGATCAGCCCACAGAAAAGGATGCTGAGGACATATAATGCCTGGACTTGATGATCTTAAATATCTTTTCCAACCTAGCAGATTCTATGATTCTGTACTATTGCTGTCTACAACAACCTGATGGTGACATGAGAAGAGAGAGCCAGGCTCTCCTTGCAGGCAGAGAGGCAGAGAACACAGCTGACCCACAGTAGGGTTAGCAACACCTGGATCCTTCCTGACTGAGACCACAAGCACAGCTGTAGCTCCCGTGGTAAGCTAAGCAAAAGAGGCGGGCAAGGGGATAAGACACTACTTTTATCAGACCACTGACCTGCCTGGAAAAAGCTGGCAAGCTCTTCTTACAGTTTGTCTAGTCTGTCCTTGACTATGTTTGCGTTAAACACTATTTGGCCATTTGTATTTTGGTTGTTGTTACAATAGGAGTTAACAAGCTTCTATAAAACATGCAAAAAAAGCCTCTGATAACTCAGATTCACAAGTAAACTTCAGGGTCCCATGACTACATTTCTGTTTATAAAAATAATAATGTGCTCATATAAACTAGATGCGATTAAAATCAGGCTATGAAAACAATCAGATCCCCCTTTCATTAGCAGACTCTGCAGGAGAGCAATACTGTTATTTTTCCTGTCTGAGCAGTGTATAATACTTTGCAGCACTTAACAACATTACTTAGACCTTGGGAGGAGAGTCAGCTCTTTAGAAGGAATCAGGATGAAGCTCCACTCTTACAAAGTTTTATATTTACATGAAGAGAAAAGCATGCCTTTGGAGACCTATGGGTGTTAACAGCTTACAAAGATTCCTCATTTATTAAAATGAATGAAAAAGAGGTGAAACCAATACATTCCTGGTCCAGTAGAGCGTGAGCCCGGCACCAGCGTGGCAGTCAGAGCTCACACCAGCATGTTAGACACTTGACACTTTCCCCTAGGAAGGTCCCCAAGGTGCACAGTCTGTGCATGACTACTGCTCAGGCAGGGCTGAGCAGCTCAGGACCTGCGCAACTCAGGCTCTGCAAAGCCAGTTCCTTTGCTGTTCAATCTGCCCAGTCTCTTCAAGATACACCAAGCATAAACCTATCAGTATGAGATATGGCAACCTAACAAAGCTTCAGTTCATCTCTGCTGTGTTCTAAAGCATTCCATGGGTTCAAATGACTTTATGCATTGGCAGTGTTAGTGCATGTCTGCCCAAAACACACCTCGTGGACAAACTCACAGCAGTGCAACATAAGATATCTCCATCTTCTTCAGTACTCTCACCCTAGCTCTCCATCTGCCAGACTGGAAATGTAGTATGCCTCTATTTCACTTGGACATCAAAGGGGCAAGTACATTCAAGGTTAAGCAGCAAAGGCGTAAGCAGGGCCTCAAGGCAAACTGGCTGCCATTTGTAAGGTATTTAATGAATGAATGATACAGAAAAGCCACTTAAAACCAGACAAGATGCAAAAAGGGTTAAAAAGATTAAAAATATACTCTATGTGAAAGACTCTTGTTTAGTTCTTTTCTGATGAAACTTTTTATTTAGCAAAGCTTTGTGTCTGTCAGTTCCACACATTTCTCTTCTTAGTCTCCCTTAACCCAATGGTAGTGACTTTTTGTGATGCTTTATAGTTTAATAAATAAATAAATAAAAAATTCACCAGATGACTTCTAACAATGATTCATGTTATTGTTATTGCTCACTATTATCATTTGTCATATGAGACAATGCCTGGTTGTGCATTTTTTCTAAGAGAACTCTGGCTCAGCTCTGAAGGCTTCACATTCTGTTTATTATACTAGCTGAAACATGTTTATTACAATGTCATGTTTTTACATCCCTCCTGCTACCTTGTGCAAAACATACTTTTGCTCTGACCAAACTGAAAATTCTGCAAGGTTTTGCCCTCTCTGATCTAACCATTGATCTGCCGAGCTCAACAGCCTCACGTGATGGCAGCCAGTATCTGCCCTACCAGATTGTTCTCCACTCTCAATACCACACCTAATCCTGAGAGGCACTCCATGGGGAAGATGTCTTCATCAATTCTGGTCCTAATTCATGAGATTTCCTGAGTTTTAAGCTCTATTCTTTTCCTAAAATACGTTAGAAATGGTCGTGTACTGCCTGTCTGCATGGTTGTTTCTGTAACAGCATTCAATCAAGAGGAGAAGCTGCAGCAGACTTGTAACAGGTAAAAATAACAGTGATAAAGCAATAGTAATGACAACCCTATTTTCATGTTGTGGCTGCAATGGATTTGTGCAGAACCTTGGCCAGGAGGCTTTCCAGGCACTGAGCTGAGCCTTTTGGACCCCAGAGCCACGCTGACTCCACAGCTTGATGGCAAGGAGTCTGCCAAGTGACTTTCTGAACACAAATAGTAATCAAAGAAAGTCATCTTATGGGAACTCAGTCACCGTTGACATCTCCTTGATTGTGGAGCTTATCTGAAAGACTAAAAAGCTCTACCTTTTTGGACCTGGCATTTGGAAATGTGAATGTTCCCTCCTGAATTCTGCCATTAGATCTAATGAATTACATTACCTTAGCCTTTGGTAAACAATGAGACGTTGCTAGAAGTGCACTAAAGATTTGTTGCGGCATGAAAGTCTCCCAAGCAGTTTGCTTGGTTTGCAGTGTTGTCAGTATTTATTGTGACTGTCATAGAACCAGAAAGTTTATACAGACGTGGTCAGGATGCCGCACTTGTAATTCCCATAGAGTTATGTACAGCACTCTCCCTCTACTTTTAAATTTAAAAGATATTGCATCAGAACTGGTGCCAATGAGACAGGTTTTTCAAATGGTTCAAACACTGTTGGGAAAAGAAGGGAACCAGTGACTGATATGCTTCTTGCTCCAGAGACCACGTCTCCGTTTGAACCCTGGAGGAGCGATGCTAAGGCTATAGTCCCACAACTCCCTTAAGTCAATGCAAGCAAACGCTGATGCTTAAAGAGGCAGTGCCAACCCCCACTGACCCAATCACTGTTTTCACTCTCCTTGCTTTCCCAGTGACTGCAAATAGTCATATAAACACATACAGGAGAAAAAAAAAAAGGGGGGGGAAGGGGCTAGTTTTAAACCAGAGCATTGCCCTGTTCCCACTCACCACGTGGCTGCACGAATATGTGGCAGAAAGAAGGCAGACAAATGTACATGGCAGAAACCAGGCAGAGGACTGAAAGGTAAGGCACGACCGCTTATTCCAGTTTAAACTGATTGTGGAGCTAGTGAGTAACCTACAGCAGTTGAAAAATGTTGAAAAAGGCTAATGAGGAATGGAGGGTGGGTGTGCAAAAGGGGGAGGCAGACTTCCCTGGTCCATTATGTCCAGATTAGGCAGATAAAATGAAACCAATTTTGCGATGCTGAGAAGATGACATTAAAAATGTTTAAGCTAGTCTAAACATAACTAAAGCACTCTTCACTTACAAAGTGCTTCGCATTATCCATGATGACATCCAAAATCAAGTAGTGATAATTTCTAATGAAACATAACCTAGTCAAGTTGCTCTTTTCAATCAAAACAGTTGTCTCTCTTTTTTTAAATGAAAATCATTTGCTTCATAAAAAGTTTTTATGTTTCAGAAAATTATATTGAGAAAAATATTTCTTAATAATGACTCTTATAACAGCATTACTTAAAACAATTAAATCAATTAGTTCAATAAAATTCTTCAACTGAGCTGCAATATTTTGGCACTGTGACTGATTGAGTTTACTGCTTTTCCAGTTAATGAAAGACTGGTTCCTTTAGAAATTACACTCTGCTACTCTGCAGCAAGAGCATTTTCCATTACTCATCCCCCACTGCTATCAAAGTGCCTTTATTGCTGGCTTTTCATTCTCTCTTCAATCCTAAATTAACAGAGATTATCACAATCTTTGCTCAGTAGAACTCCTGGAGAAAAATTGATTTTGAATTTTATCCATGTTAAAACTTCATCGACATCAGCAAATCCAAGAAGTGACACTGCAAGAAACTGAAGCTTCATGCCAGCCACAACCACCTACTGGTTTTGCCTTAATTTTAAAAACTGTAGCTGTGGCTGTTCAGGAACTAGGAAAAGTCAGCATCAAAAAGCGGGATAAAAAGGTAACTGTGTATCACGAAATAGCATAAAGAATCTTTTCATAGCCCAAATAATCAAGCTTCTGTCAAGATGAGATAATTGTCAATCAAGCTCTCAATTCAAACACAGCTGCTAAAAATCAGACAGATGAAGCCAGACACCACTGCAGTTTGAGAACCTAACTCCAAAGAGAGTACAGTCTTGGCAGTAGCTGAGATGCTGTTGTAACTCTGTACAGTTGTAAAAGCACTCAGAAAAGAAGTTCAAATTGGAGAGTTTTGTCTTTCTGAAGCTGAAAAATAATATACTGACTAAAATGGTAGTTAATGAGAAAAAAATCTATTACTATATTTGCTTAAAAAAAAAGAATAAATAAAAAAATGAAGTACTAAAGAAAAAGTGTTCTTCACTTCCAATAACCCATTAGTATTTCTTTCAATCAAACCCTCTCGGCAAAAGCTTTTTCTCGGTTCAGCAGAATGAACAGCAGAGGCAAATGTGAGCACACTGCAGTAATCAGTGGCCATTCCTGCAAAGGCTCATGCTCTTCCACTTTGCTCATGCCTATTGAAAGTAACAGAAATTACATATACAAGTACTGTTAAAAGAGCTGTATTAATATTTATATTTTGCCACCATTAGTTTCCATGTCTTTTTCTTATGTACTTTTTTTTCCCCAAATGTTAGAAAATATTTAGCATAAGTTTTTTGCTTAAACTACTTGAATCTGCTATGAACAGATTGAAGTAAAATCTGGAAATCAACAATTCCCACAGGAAAATAGCATTTTACTTTTAGGTGCTGCACATTCATACACCACTATTGTTTCTTATACCATTGTGTAATTCTACACAAATATTGATTAGTAATTTCGTAAATCTGAAAACCACAATTCCCAGGTGATGACCATGACCCTAGAAAAAGTCTAGAGAAAACAACCTCATTACGAGACGTACCTTGCAATAGATGTTTATTTAACTGGAAACCAGCAAGAGCAGCTGCCCAGTGCAACAGTACATATTTGCTTCTGAATCCTTTCTCAAAGGCACTATTTAAACATGTTGATGAACTGAACTGAATTTCTCCCCACCTCCATTCCAGCAAAACAAGGAGACTCAGAAGATAATGTTTGTTTTGTTATTGCAAGCAGTGCTATGTGGTAAGTGAGAAAATTACTTTCTATAGTCATATTTAAAAATGAAAGTGTAAAACTTCCATATTCTTGTACAGATGCAATGTCTGTGTGTACTGCTCAGTGGCATTTCTGTTTGCAAATTAATATATTACTATTTCTAGAAGCATTTGTGTGTAGAGCTCTTTCTTATCAATATTTGGCTTGATATGAAAGATCAGACTACTCTAGCTTCCCCACTGTGGTGAGAGGGGAACAAGAATTACTGTACAGCTAATATCAGTCCAATTCAAGATATATGACTTGTTTCAGGTCTGGTTCTGATTCATGATAAACTGTGAACAACTGAAATGATTACAAGGGTTTTATTACATGTGCAGCTGGACTAGCTATAGCTAAATTTTATGGAGCATCCTGAACTGCAACAGTGACAACAGAGATTTTTCATTTGCCCCTGGCTAAGTTCAGTGTTTTGACCTAGAGGAGAAAGTTTGTGTCTCCTGAGCCAGTCAAACTTCACACTTCCATTCTGGACTGTGTTTTAACCTTTCTTCTGCCAATGTCTGGATTGGAATCCCTTCAGCCTGTCAACACCTAACTTTAATTAGCTGAAGGAATTTCTCAAAATGCTCCTTCTTGCCTGGGGATGTTTCTGCATTCATTCTAGCTCAAAAACAAAAAAGGAATTGGGAGTGACACAAGGCAGGTCATCAGTGGACCATGACAGAGGTGCTCTTCACCTCCACCACTGACCAACAATGTAAGTTTTCAGAAAGGGCATGATCCAATGTCTCTTCTACTCCTGCATGAAGTTGGTCACCTGTGTTTATGCATGTGACCAACTTCACTTTTGCATAGAGGAAGATCTGAACTAATTTAACTGTACTGTAAGTACCACAAAACCAGACTTTCTCAGAGCAGAAAAGAATGTTTTCCATAGTAAAATAGAAGCCAAAAAAGCACAAAGATGAGTTATGCTTTTAAGATGTGGGAGCTCTGTGACACCTTTTTCAAACAAAACTGAAAATGTCCATCAGCCACTTACTCTTTCATTTGCTTTGTGTTTTCACTTGCATTGGTGTCTGTAGGCAATAAACCATAAAGTAGGAACATGGACTGAACCCTGAGCTACTTATTCAGGCTAAACTCTTATTGCTGGCAAAAGAAGATCTGTCTGAGTAACCTTATCTCCTATTTATTTCACTGTAAAAGGAAAAAAAATACCAAAAAATCATATTCCTGCAGCATCCAGAAGTTTTGCTCATCTCAGTTTCAATAATCACAACATTACTCACTAATCTGGTTTGAAAGCAGAAGGGTGAAATCGTGCTTCCTAACAAGACTTGTAGTGGGCTTGAAGAACAAAGGTTTTTTCCTGAAATATCAACCTTTGTTTTCATAGTGGAATTTTCTGATTCTTATTAACCTAACTTGTCTTTTATCCTCCACTTCAGTGTCTTTAACACTAATTCCTGAAATACAAATTTTAAATTTTCAGATGTAATGGCTGGATTAATTAAAGAAAAAAAGGAGAAAATGAGCTATATTAAGAATCAGAAGTGCTCTGTAAATTAAGGTCATAAATTGCTAGATAAACGGGAAGCTGTTATTCTTTTTGTTGCAATGTTATGAATTGTTTTTTTTACTTTGAAGCAAACTTTATCTTGATGTAAAATGGGATAACTCTACCATATTTAACAGTGCATAGAGAAATTGACCATAGTGGTTATGAAATCCAAATCATCAAGACAGTTGGAACAACTCCAGAGGAGGGCCAAGAAGATGATCAGGGGACTGGAGCACCACCTGTATAAAGATAGGCTGAGAAAGTTGGGGCTGTTCAGCCTGGAGAAGAGAAGGCTGTGTGTTGACCTCATAGCAGCCTTCCAATATCTAAAGGGGGATTATAATGATGCTGGAGAGGGTCTCTTCATGAGGGACTGTAGTGAGAGGACAAGGGGTAATGTGTTTTAAACACGTGAAGTTTAGATTGGATATAAGGAAGAAATTCTTTACTGTAAGGGTGGTGAGGCACTGTGAATGGATTGCCCAGGGAAGTTGTGAATGCTGCATCGCTGGCGGTGTTCAAGGCTGGATTGGACATAGCGTTGGGCGGCATGGTTTAGGGTGAGGTGTCCCTGCCCCTGGCAGGGTGGTTGGAACTAGATGATCTTAAGGTCCTTTCCAGCCCTAACTATTCTATGATTCTATGATTCTAAGACCTGATGTTAATCTAGGCTACTACTACTTGTAGTACCCTTCAGTGGCAGTGACATATGACACGTTTTTCAACTCCTAAAAGTGTGATAATAGTTTCCTCCCTATTTCACAATGATTTTATGAAATTCAGCTAACGCGGACATCTGACCTTTATGTAATATTCTTAAGCATTCTTAATGTATTCCTTAATAACATATTTTTTTTTATTACTTCCTTCAAACTCTGAACTCTTTAGCTATCATATGGTCTAGCATCTGACATTTTACACAAGAATGGGCCTTTCATGATTTGGAAGTGGAATTCAAAATATTGACAAGATGATGAATCTTCCCCTCCTTTGAACTTTACACTTTTGGATAATACTATGATATTTTAGCAATGAAACTTATCATACCATGGTTCTGAATTTTTGCTTTCTGGTGCTAATATTTACACCAATAGACAAAAATAATGTCAAATTATGTACTAAGAATGGCTGTTGCATGACTTTCAGGATCTGGAATTTGTGGCTTATGGTGGTTCATAAGAATTTTGGTAAAGGTGTAGCACACAAGATCATATTTCCAGATTTACCTGATAGATTTTTGATCAGAAGAATAAAAAAGGTAACAGCAAGAAGTCTTAGACACCAGTGAGTTTCACTAAGAAGAGCTAGATTTATCACAAAACAAAAACAATGAAAATGTATAGTTAACTTCAAAATGATCTATTGTATCTCAGATGAGTTGTGCATACAATAAATGGTATCACATTGCTTCAACTTTCTAAGCATGGACCAAGATTTTTCCCATCTCTTGAAGGTCTTCTAGTCCATGCATTTGTCATCTCAAGGTTATATACTTCAAAAGCATTCTGGTTGGTACTGTTCATAGAGAAATCAGAGAAGTGTCAACTGAAGTGTCAACTGTTTCAACATGTAGGCACTGACCTCCTGAAGGATGGAGGGCAGTTGTTCTTAACACATCACACTGGTGTACCTTACTGTTTTCTGCTGCTTTTTTCAAGATAGCTCAGCTACTACTTTCTAGGATCCACAGATCTGAAAAATTCATGTGTGTCTTATTATGAATGAGATTGACAGAGCTGCCATGCTTTGCTGATATTACATAGGTATTCACCTTTGGGGTCTGAAAAATGTTTTCCAATAAAGACCCTTAAATGGAGAACTTAGAGCTCTCATTGCAGTCTTCTTTGCTCAATTTTTTCTATACAAGTGAAGAAAAGAGACAGAGAAAGAAAGAATATGCCGACTCGCTGTTTTAGAAAGTTTTCTTTACCCGTTGATGTATATGACTGAAGACAGCTGGTATGGAAAATATGCATATAGGATCTTAATGGAAAAAAAAAAGATGCGTTACTACTGCTTCATGGTGATGATTCATTTGAACAGTGGATAGGCTGGAACTGTAGTCATATTTTAGTCATATGTAGGTGCCACAAGGCATGCAGAATTCATTATGTTCTATTGTTCCTTTGTTTATATTACCGGACACTGTTTTCTAAAATTTTTAGTGTTGCTGCTTGCGACCCTAATTCTTCAGTGCTGGCTTGGATTTGGAAAGAAGGCCTTACTGCAGAAGGTTGAAAGTGCATGATCTATTTCTCCTCTTCTAGAGCTATAGTACTTGACTCTTTGGAGCTTTAGATATGTCCTATATGGTGCTGCAGAAACTGAGCAACAAGTTAGGCAGTAACATCCAGATACTGCAGCACTTGAAATCGGAGCCACCCCCTCAAACACCTTCAAAATTATTCCAATGATCTCTTTGACTCCATTTAACATGAAGGCTTTGATTTATGTTGCGTAAACCCCCACCTTCTATAGTTTATGCCAGGGCAACATCAGAAATTCGTCACATCTCTTTCTATGGGGGTAAATATAGCCTTCCCTTCTCAATATCAGTTAATAATGTCCATTTAGGATATGTTTGAGTTTCTCCACCCAACCATGTTCTTCCTGACTTTCGGGAAAGATGTGTTTGTTCAGCCACACTGTTCAGCCAATTTAATAATGAGCATCCACTCTTAATTAGCTGACACGAAGCACAGAAGAAACTGTTCCACTTAAAGGTTTAGTCTTCACAAGGTCAACATGCAAGCACATATGCAAGTTCCAGCATAATTTTCTGTAAATTGTGACTTTTTCACTCAGGTCCTTAAAAACCCAAATTTTGAGGAAAAATGTATATATTTGGAAATTATTTTGTATCAGTTTTGTTTCAAAAATATAATTATCTGGTAGAAGGGATTTCGCAAATATAGATATTTCCTACAAATGTTATTTTAGTTAAAAAGAAAAAACAACTCACAGAAGGAAAACATTTAATCAGGTCAACAGACAAATTTATAGAAATGCATAATGCAAGAGTTATCCTGACATACACAGGGGAGCTCACAGAGAAAAATATTCTCAGAAAGCTGCCTACTCTTTTTCAAAGTAATTGATTAGAAAAATAAATATGTGCCAAAAAGATAAAAGTATTTGATTACTTCCAGCAGCCCACTCCCTTCTTATGTGTTATCCTGGGGAGTGACTCAAATAATTGCTCAAGAAGAATGCACTGGCGTCTACAAACTAAATTTCTCATGCCATTTAGTTAAATTGAATCATTGAATACAACAACTAACGACCTAAGGTTCTCCTTTACACAAAAGTGTCTTTATGCCACCCTGGCAGTAGAGAAGGGCTATAAGAGAAGTAATGCAATTTCTTCCTGACTGAGTGCCCACTGGCACCAAGTGGAACAGTGAAATAAAAACTAACTCTGAAATTTTTCTAAAGATGATTCTAACTGAAAAGTTCTATAATTGTCTTAGTCAAAATGACTAGTTACTCAAATTTTTTACTTTTTTTTCGGTCCAGGAATAGCTTTCCTTGTCTTTTGGTTAAGTTGCAACAGGAAAACAAGTATTTTTGATAGAAATGCTGACATAACTTTACTAATAGCACCTCTAACAGAGGTTGATATAATGTGTATTTACTCAGGTACATGATTAAATAGGAGATGTGAAGTCACCATAGCAACACTTGCATCACATCGCAGATATGCTGCTTCTAAGATACGGCAAACATTTCATAGAATCATAGAATCGTCAGGGTTGAAAAGGAGCTTAAGACCAACTATTTCCAAACCCCCTGCAATTGGGCAGGGATGCCTCACACTACATGTCACCTAAGACTCCATCCAGCCTGGCCTTGAATACCGCCAGCGATGGAGCATTTATCACTTCTTTGGATAATCTGTTCTAGTGCCTCACCACCCTCACAGTAGAGAACTTCTTCCTTATATCTAACGTGAACTTCCCCTGTTTAAGTTTGAACCTGTTACCCCTTGTCCTCTCACTACAGTCCCTCATGAAGAGTCCCTCTCCAGCATCCCTATAGGCCCCCTTCAGATATTGGAATGCTTCTATGGAGTCTCCATGCAGCCTTCTCTTCTCCAGGCTGAACAGCCCCAACTTTCGCAGCCTGTCTTCATACGGGAGGTGCTCCAGTCCCCTGATCATCCTTGTGGCCCTCCTCTGGACTTGTTCCATCAGTTCCATGCCGTTTTTATGTTGAGGACACCAGACCTGCACACAATACTCCAAGTGAGGTCTCACGAGAGCAGAGTAGAGGGGCAGAATCACCTCCTTCGACCTGCTGGTCATGCTCCTTTTGATGCAGCCCTGGATGCAGTTGGCTTTCTGGGCTGTGAGTGCACACTGAAGCCGGCTCGTTCATTTTCTCATCAACCAACACCCCCAAGTCCTTCTCTGCAGGGCTGCTCTCAATCTCTTCCCTGCCAAACCTGTAGGTGGTGCCCGGACCCATGTGTAGGACCATGAAATTGACCTTGCTGAACTACATGAGGTTGGCACTGGCCCACCTCTCAAGTGTGTCAAGGTCCCACTGGATGGCATCTGCAGAAACACACATGGATATTAGGTAAGTATCTACCAATTCCAAATTGTGTTTCAAAAATGCTTTGACACACAATATAGCAAAAAGCAGTGTAACTTGATGCTATGTAAATTATTATTTTGTTACTGGACATTATTTTCATTATGTCATCATTATTGACTCAAAATGGAAGTTTAGATAACTTCCAAACTCACTATGGCAAAAATAGTGACAAACACATTACTGAGATCCTCCAAAATGTCACTGTAGATACTTATCCTCCCTACTAGCCCAGGAGACTCACCTGTCCTTCTTGGGCCACCTCCTGCTGATGGCCTGAGATCCTGCTAAAATGTTATTGTTCACCATAAGATATGCAGTAGAATCATGTAAACTCAGTTAAGGTTGGAAGTAGGCTTTCTCCTGAATGATTTTGTAGTCCACTTTTAGGTGCATGACTGTTTTTTCTTCATTAGCTTTCTGCTTTTAATTTCATCCTGAATTTTATCCATTAATATGTGTCCCTTCAACTTGTCTTTACTTAGATTGACTGTTCTTCTTTTGAATGAACAAAATGTAACTGTATTTACGAAGTTATTGCTTGTTTGTTTACTAATGTGCTTTTCCATTTTTGTTTACTAATGTCCTTCTCCAGCATTTCCTGCATTGAATTTAATTTTGACATTTTTCCTTTGGAAGCCTGATCCTTAATATATCTAGCATTACTTACATAGTAATAAAGATCATTTGGGTTGATGTACCTTTGACTCCAGCTTGACCAAAATCCTTGGCGTGTTACCTGTTCATCAATTTTAAATCACTTAAGCAGTGCCTAAAGCAAGTTCCTGATAATATCCAAGTTCCTGATAATATCCAAGTTCCTGATAATATCCAGTGGGCTGCTGTGCCTCCTGCAATCAAGCTTTTGTTGATGGATATTTCTTATATTTTACGTAACAATTCATGGCAGAATTTAATTCTGGAAGGAGAAGTAAGTGATCACATCTGCTTTGGCCTTTTCTTGATATTAGGCGACCATATTGCCCCTTCCCAGATCTTAATTGCAGATGGGGAACACCCGTTTTCTCACATTACCTGGAAAGACTGATAAAGAACTTGGGCAATATTCTATTTTGCCACATAAAGTTATCTCCATAGGATCTTTCAACACTGCTGACCAACTTTCTTGGGAGACACACGCCAAGTCTTCAATGAGTCGGTTATGTGCCGTACCTTGAGCATAGGAACATCTCGTAAGCAACTTGGGAACTGTGCACAGCTCTGGAGCTACAAGCTTCCCTCCTTTCCATATCTAGTCCATTGGGACCACCCAGAGGAGGCAATGGAGACAAAGCTGACAGTTCTATTAAATTGCTAGTACGCAATATGGTTGTCCCTTCTCCCAAGTCTGCTTTACCATACTTGGACTGAACAACTACCTGATTTGTCAGTGAACCGGATGTTTTGAGAGCTACATTATTTTCTGAAGAAAGGAATTACACTGGGTATTTTTAAAAATAGCAGCTTACCTGGGTGCAAACTGATATATGCATTTGTGTTTGTCTAAAACCAATATACAAAGATAAACCATAATGTACCTGGAAACAGCAGGGCTTTACACCTACAGATTTCTTATACAGAATATCACAACAATAACAAAACTTAATATAATTATGTGAATGCCACAGAATCAGCTTCCTGTGTGTCATGGTTTAAGCCCAGCTGGTAACTCAGAACCACTCAGCTGCTCACTCCCTTCCTCCTCTCCCCCGCTTCTTCCCCCATCTGCCGGAGGGATGGGGAGGAGAATCGAAAGAATGCAACTCCCACGGGTTGAGATAAGAACAGTCCAGTAACTAAAGTATAACACAAACCACTGCTGCTACCACCTATAATAATCACGATAAGGGAAATAACAAGGGAAGAGAATGCAACTGCCCACCACCCGCCGACTGATACCCAGCCCAACCTGAGCAGTGATCTAGGCCTTCTGGGTAACTGCCCCCAGTTTCTATACTGGGCATGATGTGCTGTGGTATGGAATACCTCTTTGGTCAGTTTGGGTCAGGTGTCCTGTCTCTGCTTCCTCCCAGCTTCCCCTCCTCCCTGGCAGAGCATGAGACTCAGAAAGTCCTTGGTCAGAGTAAACATTACTGAGCAGCAACTAAAAACATCGGTATTATCAGCGCTGTTCCCAGGCTGAAAGTCAAAAGCACAGCACTGTACCAGCTACTAAGAAGGAGAAAAATGACTGCTACTGCTGAATCCAGGACACTGTGAAACCTGTGAAGTATTATCCAGTTTCATCATCAAAAGCAATTACTTTCTACGCTTCACAGCAGAAAGCTCTGCGCTTTGCAGAAAACATGAACACTTGGTACTTCTTTTATATCTCAGCACTACCTCTCCTGCAACATCAGTGTCAGGCCAACAGAGAGATGCTTCCCCTCAGAAGACTTTGCCATGCTCTAACACCTCTTCTTATGAGAGAATAGACACTGAATCTCAGGCTCGCCCAATAGACCTATGTCCACAACTGTGTTAAAATAACATAATTTAATATTGCTCTTTTTTTCTAAAATAATGACAAGCAGTATTTTTAACCTTAGGGGAGCTACAGGGGTTCCCCTACCCCTCCTAAATAGAGTAGACATGAAAAGATTTGTTTGGAACAGGCTCAGACAAATTATCTTTGGGGTTTCTGGTTTGTCAGAGGTGAGGTGGAGTGAATTAGCAGGAGTAAGACTAGAAGAAAGTCCCTTGTTACACTGTCCTCACTTTTCTGAGAAACACATGCCAACAGACACAGATCAGGAGTAAAATGGTACCATCATCAAATTGCTGAAATTTCTGTCTTCAGATGTATATTGCTTTTCATGCTTAAATAATGCAATTTCTCCTATGACACCCAGAAAGTGATGTTATTTCAACCCTGGAAACTCACAGACTTGCATGAATTTTCACACTTACATGTCTGAATTTAGAGAACAAAAAAGCATAATGTCAAGAAATACAAGTTTGGTAACCTCTTCAAGACTAAAATTTATTTTCACCTTATTGATGAGGGATGCCAGTGTTCCAAAGCACTGAGCAGATTCCAGGAGCACATTTCCCTTTTCTTTCCCCAAACTTGTCCCACCTGCTGTTGCAGCAGCAATCCTATTTACCTAGTGGCTTTAACAGGATCCAAACTGTTATCACTTATCATTTGATATGGAAACGTTATGCAGTCTGCAGTTAATACCAAAAGACAGAGGGAAATATATCAAAGTATAAAATAGGTGCAATTTAATGAAATGCTTTTTTTTTTTTTTTTCTTAAGTGCACAATCTCCACTCTTGTAAGAAGTTTGTTTGTTGTTTTTTGACCTGGAAAGAGTGATGTCCATCCTACCACACTATTTCAGGCCACAAATGGCTCATCTACTGCCTTTCCTGCCTTCAAATGTTAGAGTGGCTCCAGTCAACCAACAGGATTTGAGTATAAATCATTCAAAGGGTATTCTTAGACTATAGACACAATACACTTTCCCAAACATACAATTGCAAGTTTGCCAACACCACACTAAGCTGTGTGGTGTGACTGAGGGAGGGAAGGGATGCCATCCAAAGGGACTTGACAGGCCTGAGAGGTGGGCCCATGGGAACTTGTCAAAAAAACAGCAGTTTGCTTAGAATGCCTGTGGAAATCTAAGCTAGTGGGATGCTGAGTAGGAAAGATCAATTAGTGCAGATCAGAACAGTTTGCATTCATCATTCAGGACAAGTGAGATTTTGCATGTCGTGTTGAAGAAATAATCACCAACTTCTGGTATAAAAATAAATGTGTTGACCATCCCTACCACTGTTGTGATCTTTATGTTATGCTTTGATTTTCCTTGCTTTAAACTGCACTGTTTCTTCTGGAAGTTATGAGTTTTATTTTTTCTGCTTAATCTGATTTGGTCACATTTATTACTGGCTTATTATACCACAGATTTCAACTACTTTAAACTTACAGACTTCTGATGAATTTTGAATAAGGATTCTCTGCAGTGAATTTGATCCTACTGACAAAGCCTTGTTTTTCTTAGGTACCTCTCACGGGCTCTCAGAAATTGCCAACCTCAGTCAAGTTAAAAGGTTAAACCTCCTGCTGTATTCTATAAAGTCTCTGTTGCCATGCTGGAGTCCCCAGATTCTTCCTCTTTGCTGAGCAGTGAACGATTTATTACCTTGGCATGCTCCCTTCCTTGGTCCTGAGAATTCATGTTATTCCAAAATTAGATGGTTCACGAAGGTCTTCTCTCTGTGGTACAAAAAAGCAAAACCCTCAAATATATTGTGAATATTTTTGGTAGCAAAAGCAAAGATTCAGTTAAAGCCTTGAAGTATTTTAATAAACCCCAAATCCTCATTGTCAATCATCGTCTCCATTTTATCAGAAGGAAGGGTGTTTTTTCTTATGAACTAATATATTTCTTTGTTGAAGATGTTTAAAACTCTGATGTAGAAATCTACTGATGAAGTGCATCTACCTCAGATGTCATTTATTTTTATGACAGCACCTTTTCCCCACTAATTTTCCATTTCCATGCTTTTCACTTTTGTTGAGGGTTGTTTATATCTGGGGTAAGGGATGAAGCACAGCGACAGAAGGAATAGTCCCTGGTGTTGCTGTGCCCTGGGGACATGCACTGGTCCCAGGTAACCCTGGCTGTAGTGGGGCTCATGGGCATCCCTGTTGCCAGCCTTGGGGTTTCAGTGCTGCTGGGTGAAGCTACCACCCTGGCTCAGTGTTCCCCAGGATGGGAGCCCTCTTCCTGGTGGGTGTTGAGGCTGAGAGTCCCAGGGACTAGAAGGGGGTCAACCAACACTGCACCAGGGCAAGTGGTCTCCCTCACACACACGCTGCGCCAGGAGCTGTATTTAATCTCTGATTTTTATTCCCTTGCCATGACTACCATCAGCGCAAAGGACGCTGCTGCTCCAGTGAGGAAGGATGGCCCAGGTGGGACTGGTGAAACCCCTCTGGAGCATACCTGCCTGAGAAGTTGTGTGACAATTTACACCTTCTTTATCATTCAAATGCTTCTTTAAGGTGTTTACCCAGTTTTCACTGCCCCTTTGCTCAGTGTAGGGATAATATAAGTTGTGACCCTGTGCTGCAGTTTGCCATAGAGTATGTGAGCAGTGTTGTAGCTTCCTGACATCTCTAGCCCTTTTTCCAAAGCAGTGATAACTCTGTGGATCTCTTTTGTGGAGAGGATGCCCTTTTTGTTTTCAGTTTTGGTACCAGCTGGACTTGGTTTTTGTCTGGCTTATTGATCCACCACAAGTTTGCGAGCTCCAAGACAAGGAATTGCTTGTTGTGGTCCTCAGATGACTGAAATATGTGGCCAAACAATCTAGATTACTTTTCAAGTGCTAGGTTTATACATTTACTTTAATTTAAGCAATGGAAATAGCCTAGCCACCTTGACTTTGATTTTCTTACATTAGCTTGAGACCCTTGTGATCAGCTATCGCTGGGATATATCTGTAACATCACTTGTCCTGCTAATGTAAAACCAGGTCCTCTGTATTGATATGAGTCAAAGGTCTGCCTATGTGGTTTTCCAAGAAAGCGAGATCAAAGTAAAGTATAGTGTTTTCTATAACTAGTGACAGCCAGGGGTGTGATGTGGCTAGCATCACATTTGGATGCCTTTAAGTTCCTGGCTTCAACAGATGAGTTTCTATTTATAACTGGATTTATTGAAAATGGCCTTTGACACCCGTACAGATCAGAGCTCAGACTTTGGCCTCTGAATCTGAGCGGGACAGCCCTCTCAGTTTCCTATCCCCTGCCTCTTCCCTGCACAAAACAGCAGTCCCATTAGGGAGCCATGGAAATAGCTTGTAACATCCTGCTATATGTGCTACTGTCTTTGGGTGGATCCATTCATTAAAAATCAAATCACATCGGCTTGCTTCATTCACCTTGGCACACAAGAATGTGCTTCTTCTTTAACTTTCCTTGACGTGCCTTACTCCTGATGGGAACAATCTGTTCCGTACACAGCAATCTGAAATTATGAAGCATTGTTTTATACTTCCTAATGTATTTTTTTTTAAACTTCATTTTTTTGTGTTCTTTCTGGGGTGGGGGGGAAGGTCACATAATCTTTATAAAAATTAAATGTCAGTATGTACTTGGCTCAAAGAAGTGCTACAAATCTTCTCCTGTTGCCATCTTAGATTTCTGGACGAAGTGACATATTTTTTTGTTGCATCTGTGTTTTTGTGTGGTGTTTTCATTTACAATATTTGAAAAAGTATGTTTTTTTCTCTTTTGCAGTGAAGTGTTTGACATGACATAGTGATTCTGCATCAATGGTGCTTGAAATAGGTGAGCATTTAAGATTGATATGGTATTGTATGTTTTAATGCTGAGTATGCACTGCACACCAGCCAAGGCAATGGGACACCGTGAGTGTTGAACAGATTTAGGAAATGACTAAGCCTCTCTACCAGACTTATTTGTGCAAATGATCTCTTTATAACTTTGGACTCCAAACTCAAATGTGCCAGTTCACATTTCTTCCCTTACTTCTTTTTCTTTATTTATGTTTTTTTTCAGCTACGTGATTTAGGGGAACAAAGTGCTCTGATAATCCTCAGGGTTTTCTCTTACTGGAAATTGTGTAAGTTCTTTCACTATCCTTTTCCCTGCCATTGCAGTAACTTTTCCATAGGTTATCATTACAAACATATTTTACAATAAAGTAATGAGTAACACAACACAAACACATCCATTCTCTTAATTAAACGAGCTACAGCTTTTTGGCTGAAACAAACAATAATATTATTTATAACTCAAATTACATTATGTAAACTGTGCTCTCACTTATAAAGAGACTATAAACGGCATGGTAGGGTTCCATATTTGCTTTTTTCAATTTTTTTTCCCAAATGACTTTCCTGTTGACCTCTCTTTAATTTACAAATAAACCCATGACTTACTTGACTGCCAGCACTGAAAACTCACCCTAGGATCTGAGATCAAGCTGTGTTCCTTCTGCTTCATGCCAAAATAGACGCCAGTTCACCTCCACAGCACTGACATGGCTCTGCAGGGCTGGCAGGAATGAAAAGCAATAACAGTACTTTTGCCAGTAAAAAGATGAAGTGAACAAATTCTCTCAGAAGTAGGAAGATACCAATTTTCAAGTCAGCTTTATAGAAAACAGCTGTTGCTTGAAACAAATGCTTGTAGCAGAGTTGGGGTGGGACATCTTACTGCTTGACATTCCTTTGCAACCTTCGTTCGCTTCTCCCCTGTCGTCTTTCCAGCTCAGCTTGTGGATAATTCAAGCTGAGGTGCACAGCCTTTTTCCCTGGTGACAGTGATGTCCTCAGGTGTTTCTGTCCTCTTCTAATTGTTTGCATCCCTACAATTATATTGGTACTGAGGCTGCTCTGTGCATTAGTTGGAGTGGACTTTTGCAGGGATCTGTAGGCTCATCCCTTTGGAGTCAGGTCCCAGCACAGCTCTGTGAACAGTTGTGCTGTCAGGGATATAGGCTCACCCTTCTACTTCTGTATTTGGGGGTTATTAGGTGAAATATAGGGAAAGCAATTTCCTAATTACTTTCACCCAGACCTGGTCCAAGGTCAAGATTCAGCCAGTTCTTTGCACTTAGATGTAAGACCTTCCAAAATTTCTAGTTTTGAAATTCAGTCTTCCATTTTGTAGTTGGCAAATAGATCTTTGCAATGAGAGCCTGATGGATATACAGTTCTTTGGAACAAAGTATGAAGACAGCTCTGAATGACCATCTTCCTTTGGGAACTAGGCATCTCTGTCGGGCTCAGGCACCAGCATGCACTCAGACACAGGCATCTAGAGCTCTCCTGCCACAGAACCCATCATAGGAGAAGTGCTTCCTCTGTGCAAGGACAGGAATTTACACAAGGCACAGAAATGTGGGAGAGCAGAGAGGGTGCAGTGCCTGACAGCAGTCCAAATGATCCAAACTGGAACTGCTCTAGTGGTTCTCAGAGGCTGCAATTATTCGTGCTGCCAACCAGGAGGACTGGGGCTCTTGGAAGGTGAGAGATACTCTGTCAGAAAAATGGTAATAGGTGAGGCCAGGCAAAGACAAGGGTTTTTCCAAAGCCATATGTGAAACCTGTTTCCTGGGCTTCAGTAGGTCTCAGGACTCTTGGCAGAACCCACAATCAGCTGCTTAAACCTGTAATTCACCATTTTATTTGTCATTTGTTAAAGAGGATAGAGAAAATTAAATGATGTATAACAGAATCCTGTCCCTGGAGCTCTTTCAGGCTGTGGACCACAAAATCACAAATTCAGACCCTGGGAAATATTTGGCTAAGGTTTTGGTCCTCAGGATAATGAAGAGAAGGCAGGAAAATGACCATGTAAAGTTCACAATGACCTGCCAGGGCCTGGATTGTCAGCTGGTCAGCATTTCCCTCCTCTCCTGGTGGCTGTGTCCTGCAAGCCCACATGCTGCTAATCCCTCTGAGAGCACTGAGCTTGTTGTTCAGTGCAGCAGCATTCCTTCTATGGAGGCTGATGAGCACTGAGATGCAAAACGACTACTACTGTCTAAGGGGACAGTTTTAACAGGAGAAGAAATACTGAGCCATGGGCAATGTGCACTGGCATTTACAGTTCCTTCTCCTGACGTGTCCCCTGAGAAATGTGATTCTCTGTACTGCCTCCTTGGGTTTAAGGAAACAGAAAGTTAGTGGAACCTGATTTTTGATCTTATATGTAATTTGGCCCACTGGATATGCACTGATATGTAGACTAAGAGAAAAGGAAGATAATTACAAAACCAGATTAAAATAGCTTCCAAACAAACCAGAGATTTATGCAGAATTTCTTCTAGAAGACTCCAACGCTTGCTTTGGCTAGGAGGATGCACCTCTGTTTTTGTTTTTTAATGCAATTTTGTAGACAGACTATTTCTGCAAATATGTGGTTGAGACTTCATTTTAATAACCACACAAATTTGAATATGCACTTTTTTCTGCCTGAGGGGTAAACATGTGCACATGGTAGAAAATGTATCTGTGACACTAAACTCCCGTAAAGCTCTGCTTTTCCACCAGCCACTACAAAAAAGGTAATTCTTTTTTAGGAATAAAAACAAATGCATGGAAGTAAAGACATTCACAGTTAACATCAACTCTTATCTCAATTCAATTCATTTATGTATTACAGCGTCTGCGGCAGGTTATGTAAGTTCTGTTGCAAAACTTGTGATATCTGATGAATAAAGGACAAAGTCTCAGTTTAGTTTTGAATTTTCAGGGCTTAGTGAATTCTGCTGTAATCCCCTCCCGGGTCTTACTGCTCCAGTCAGTTCATTTGCAGATTATCTCTTTCTGTGATTAATGGCAAAACTACTGCCACTGAGTGCCTTTGAGGTTGCAACCCTATGTGTTAGGTGCTGCGGAGTGTAATCAAAGGACATTCCTTGGGCCAAAGTGCTAAATTTCACCTAGCAGTTAACAGACAAATGTGGTTTTGAATTGTATGAACCGCTAGATTACATTATTAGAAACAACCTTTGCATTTTATGAGTTGTCAGTCATTTAAATTATAAAAATGATCCCCAAAATCAGAATTCCATCTTAGCTCCATTTTTAATATTCACACCATATGGACATCCATTTTGACATCACACAAACTAGTTAGTGATCAGAAAGCTTGATCCTGTTCATTTGATTCAGATGAGTAGTCTCACCGGGGTTAACTGAAGTGCTCATAGGAATAATATGAACATGGTTACTTAGTTCTTGTTTAGATAATGCTAAATCATTTGATTAACCCCATTTTTTTTCCTCAAGGCCAGCGATAAGACAAATTAACTGGGACTCACAAATATCCAGTTATGATCTAGTACAAATTGCATACATTCCCAAGGAGAAAAAGAAAAATAAGAAGTTTCTTTTAACATGAAGAAGTTGCTGCTTTAAATATCAGAGTGAAGACACAGTAATACTACTGGATTACCATAATTAACTAGGCCAACTTTAAAAACCCCCTGAAATATGAAGACAAATTGCATTCAGGAATTAATTGGATTCTGCATAAGTATTAAATATTTTACATTCATTACTTGCAAATGTACACTTTTCCTGAAGACAAATGAGTGTGCGTTCATTTAATTAGCTAATGTATATTGTTACATATTTGAGAATATGCAGAACAACAGATTAAATGTTATATGGACAAACCAATTTTGACACTTCTTGACTTCTTAGCTCTTGAGCCAGCAATTAAAAGACTATATCCCTTGGACAGGTGAAATGCATTTTGGGAAGACAGGCAATGTACAGTCCATCATTGCTCTTTATTTCATGGATATATAATCTAGAGGAGATAAGTGTTTTTAATCAGTATGAATACATATTGCATACAGAAAACTGCATCAAGCAAATGCTGAGATATGTGATCTCCCCACACTGAAGAACATTTTTAGCAAGGATTGCACCTACAAAGGTGAACGTTGTAACAATCCCTACTAGCAATCACATTGTGATGTTTAACAAAGAGTAGGTAAAGTCCTATATAATATATTCAATTCTAAATTTTATACATATATAGTACATTTTATAAAGTCTTATATTCTGTTGCTTCAATAGTATACTGGCATATTAATACATAAAATATTAACCTGTCTCATGGACAAAGACGGGATGATGCTCTAGGCAATGCAATGGAAGGGGACCATTTCTGAGCAATCATCCCATGTGACTTGTGGCACAGTTCTGTAAACATGGGGCAGGGAACAGCGTATTTGTTTTGACCAAATAAACAACAGGTATGGATAGAAAAAAATATTAATTGAATTAAGGTTATGCTTGCAACCACTGGCATTTTCTGCTTCTTGATTTCTTAATTGGATAAATAATATACGCATTGCTCATTTGCTTAAGTAGTAGTTCTAGATTTACTTTTGTGTTTATTTCTCTCTTTAAAATGCAAAATCAGAGCAAAATAAGACAATAGGAAGAGTTTAAGTCTTTTGGCACTTTAAAATTACTTATTTTTGGGAAAGCATGGTTTTGTTACACTGAGTCCACATAAAAAGCCACCACTTTCTTTTGCTCAAACCTTCCAGGACATTTCACCTTCAGTCAGAGCCCAAATGGAAATTTTTAGAAAGAGTAAAAATTTTTGAGGTTACTGATGTATGCTAGTATGGGAGAAGCGGGTAAGAAGCCGTTGCAGTGTTCTTAACCAATGCGTTCCATCAGCTATGTCATCACCCCTGCACTTGCAAAATCAGTGTCTTTTTCTCCAGGAACCTCTAGCTCCTCCTTTCCTTCCCCACTTATGTTTTTCTCTGTAAAAATATGTGTTAGCTACAGGAGAAGTGAGAGTGACTTAGTGGAAAAGGAAGAGAGATGGGTAGACACAACAAGAAAAAAACATGCAATAAGAACATGGTGGAGCAAATTGTGAAAGAGAATTAGGCTGTGTGTATGTTCAGGCAAACACTGGGATGAGACAAAAATAGGGTTTAATGTATGCCTGTAGCAATTATCAATAGTAATATGACCATGTAATGGTTGTTAGAAGCATAAAACTAGGAGAATAAAAATTGATCACAGAATTTATACAAACCATTATGGTAATTTAAATCCTTTTTATCAATGTTTACTTATGTCTTAGGGTAGAATAATGAACCTCTAATTGCAGGCAAGCAATTTAATGTCAAAATAAATCAGAACTTGGGTGCAATGATACCATTTATCCAACAATGCAGCTGATTTTGGCACTCATTCAACCTTCTTTATATTAAGTTTTAATGCAAAGCATCTGAAACACACTATTAATAAAGCTGTTAGATACAACTTATACACGATGAAATGTTTCCCATCCTCCCTCCTTTTTTTTTCCTTCCAGCCCCACAGGCCTTATTTTTACAGTACAGATTCACTTTTTGATCTCTAAACTAAGGGAAACGAAGAGCCAAACAAAATAAAACACACATGCATCAAAAGGAGTTGATTTCTGAGGCTGGAAAGACAAAATGTGGAATGACTTCTTGTTCCAAGAATGTTTTGTTCAGCATTTAGGAATATTGTTTTCTGAAGGAACTTATACAGATTAAATGGTCTGGAACAATGTCTCATCAAAATACCAATGACTGTATTTTAAAAACAGATCTTAATCTTAGTCTAGAATAGAGTAGGTATCTGTTTAAATTTATTCTAGTTTCAGTGTGTATTAAACAAGATGTACCTGTCATGAACTTAAGACTGATTTGAGAAGTAATATAAAATGTTGTGAAAGGACGGACATGCTAATAGGATAGCAAAAAGAAAACCATTCTGTGTCAACACTCAGACTCCTGAATGTCTCAGGCAGCCATTGCAAAGGTCCATAGCCAGTGAACTCCCCTCCATGTATTATATGAAGACTGGGTCAAGCACCTAAAGTGGTCGGACCTGGAGGCCTGAGGAGTTTTTTTACCATTTAAAGGCAGATTCTGTGGCCTTTGCAATACATTAGGGTGTTCATGGGAGATGTGCTGGCCAGTGAGTGAGATGCCATTGAGGGTACACCGGTGTAGGGAGGTGGGCTTACTGTGCCTCTGTTAAAATCCCTACCATAATTGTTAAAACTTGCGTGAGCTAGAAGGTGGAAAACCATAAGATAAATGACAAGTTTATTGATGTTACAAGTCAAGGGAGGGCAATTATAATGACCTCCCAGAAAATATCAACCTAAGGAGAATGAATAGTTCTAACTTTCTGTATGAACATGGGAAATAAATCAGAATAAAAATAGGCAGTTATCTAAAAAAATTCTCAGATTCTGGTGACCAAATCCCCATACTCAACTGCTACCTAGCCCTCACCTCAGACCCCTAAAAGTTATGGAGACTTTGTAAATAAATTGCAAATGCTCTGGCAAGAACTGAGTACCAAAGACATGAACAGGTTATGTCTACTTTTCTTATCTGCCTCAGCTACTATCTGGTCATCTACAATGTCTTACTACATATGTACATTTGAATTAGACTGTAAACGAGCAGGAGACTCATACAATAAAACCAAGACTGTAACATTCTGGTTTCAGGTTAAACAAAGGTTCACTGTATCACCAGCCTCCTGGCACTGGCAGGAACTGGAGGTGAGTAGAGGAAGAATCAGAATAAACTTCAGGAAGTTCAGAACATTATCAGAGCATTAGCCTTCTTAAAATATATATATATATATATATATATATATATACATATGTATATAAAAATTTATATAAATGTTATTCTAATTTTTCAAATGCCAATAGTAATATTGCTCTAGTTCATATTTTGACTGTTAATAAGATAGCTCTAATTCTGACTATTACAAAATCTAAACAAGACCTCAATCTCAGTTGAATTGTAATTAGGGTATAAGCACTTCAAGTTTAAAGAATATCTTTACAAAGTAAAATATAGTCTCTGCAGGTAACTTGATGATTAAAAGTCAAATTATTTGTCATGCTTTGCATATAGTTCAGCTAATTAATGGGTCGATTCAGCATAAGCCGATTTTTTCTAGGAAAAGACTTGGTGTACCATATTTTACCTAAGCTTTATTATTTTGTATATGTTTAATGCTAATTTCTAGTGAAACAGTTACAAGATTAAGAAAGAATCTTATTTTGCACAACCTATTTAACAATTAAACCTCTCTAAAACTAAGATGATTAAGTGAGCAGAGCTATCCTGCTTGTTTTGGTCATATCAATTTTACATAATTCTCTTGCTGTTGTTATTTCCTGAGTTTATGCAGACTGATATTCTTGATCTCTCTTTAAAGATGTTTTTTCTAATTAATACTGAGGCACACATACCAATCTACACACACAGGCCTCCCTTAACAGATTTTTTAAGGCTGCAAGTTCAAACGCTCAAAGGATATAGAAATACAAGAATTAAGTGTGCCAGCGAATTTCAGGTCGTGTCCCTTTTACAACTACGCATAATCTTTAATGACCTTTCCCACTTCTCTGTTGCTGTGCCCGCTAGCATTTTTTCGGAAGGTTTTTTTTTAGGCAGTTCCTCCACCTCAAGAAGGCCACTGCCAAATTTCAAGATTTTATTTTAAAACATGAAGAGATTTACAAGGCCTCATTTTTTTTTTTACTCATATTGATCATAGATTAGCAGTTGAAACACAAAAATTATGCATAGTCATATAAAGTGTTTGCCTTGGCTTGTTATTCATCTTGGAAAAATACAGCCCAAATAGCACTAGACAAGGTTATTTGGCACTTACATCACAGGTCAATAGTGGGAAGTATTGGACAGCATGATGCTAGTGGGGGCTGGGAATGACTTGTGCCTGAACTACAATCCATAAGGACTACAAGAAAAGAGAGAGCCCAAATTTATTACTGGTTTGGTAGGCTTTTCTTTTTCTTTTTCTTTTTCTTTATTTTTTTCTTTATTTTTTTCTTTTTCTTTTTCTATTTCTTTTTGGCAAACATTTTGAGCCTAAAATTATCCTGAGAGTTGCAGTATTTACTTAGAAATCTTCAGAAGCAAAATGAAATATTGCAGCTTTTCATTTTGAAATGAGTACTTAGTTTCAAAATTGACCAAAGCAATGTCAAGGAAGAGTTAAATACCCTCAGAATGAAATGATACAGTACAATTCAAATATCTAGTGTGGCTGGATTGCAACAACAGGCAAAAATGCTTTCTGTGTTAAGATGCTGGAGTCTCCCTCTACCAGGTAGGGAAAAAAGGAACCTATTTAGGGATAATTTTTAGCACTGTTTCTAGTTACAATTTTTCTGAGTTGACCCTAGTACAACACTTCCTTGCAATCAATGTATTTTGGCTTGTTGAAGAACAAAAATGCAAACAGATTCAGAAGAGAAGGGACTCATGGACTTGAATACCTGCCCTGCCTTGTGGTTGTCATTAACTCATAATTGTTGACCAAAGTGATCATAAAAGGTTTATTAATGACTGAATTTTAAAATCCAGAGACACATCTGTTAAATTAATCAGCAACGGTTAACTTGACCATGGTTATTCAGGCATAATTGTGAAATATGAGATGACCTATTTCACTTGTCAGTCTCAAAATAATGCTACTCAAATTGGGAAGAAATTAAAATACTTAAAACATGAATTATAATTATTCCTAATTATTGCAGTTAAAGAAACCTTCAGGATTTTGCCTGAAAAAGCCAATTAAGGCACTGAGTCTGGAAAAAAAGGAGAAAAGATTCAATTTAATATGAGGAGTTGAGTTTTTAGTTTGCAGTTCAAAAATATCTCTCTAGTAAAGCATGTAAACATATACTTGATTAGCACTTCCTTGAATCAGGAGCATGGTAAAGCACAAATAATACCAACCTTAAAAATATATTAAAACACCATTAAGGTTATACCTTATTTCTAAAGGAAATTATAAGCTGACTTCAAAAGAACTGAGGGTATTTCAAGGAAGTTCCAATTTCTCATAATACTAAGGCATTACATTATAAGTTGGATAAGAAAAAGAAAAATTATTTAAAACCTCACTCTACATGTGCAAAATTTTCCCAAGGTAGATTTATTTCTTTGTACAGCTATTCAAACTCTTTCTTGCTTGCAATGTATTCAGTGAAATTAGTTTGTTTGCATTTTGAGAGTTTTCAATAACTTACGAGGTTTGTTGTTTAAAAATTTTCTCACCACTATTTCTAGGATCCCATTTTATTGGTTAGTATTTGAAAAATTGTATTTTGCTGCCATCTGAAATTGCAAAGAAAATATCAACTGCAATCACCTCAAAGAGATTTCAGTTAAGTATAAACAGATTTCTAATACTGATTAAAGGGTTGAAACTTATACAGTTTTTCCACATAAAGCAAATCTTTTGTTTCATTAGAAACAAATTTACTTCTTTATTCCATACCATAAAACATGTCCAAAATCTTCTGCATGTGGCTGTTTCTATGAATACAGCACAGAATCATAGAATCAATCGTAGAATCATAGAATGGTTTAGGCTGGAAGGGACCTTTAAAGGAACTTAAACTTTAGCCAACTGATCTTGTTGCAACAGGAAACAAAACTGAGTGAGAAAATGAAAGATATTAACTTCAGAGCAGATAAGGAAGCATAGATACCTTTTCAATACCCAAAGTTGTAAAGTACCAGAAGAATATGAAGTCCTCAGGAAAATTAAGATGGAGACCTGGTAACATAGTTCTTCAGTGAGCTAATACCTGTGACTTAACTGCTGTGAAATGTTGGTGTGTAAAGCCACTTATTTCAAAATTGTATAAAGAGGAATTCACTTTTTTGAGTGTCTATAGAATAGATTCCTACTTGCGGGTTCAAAAGTGCTAGGTACCAAATATTTTCTGCTGAGAAAATGTTAAGCATGTTCTTTTAAAATCTCCCCTCATGTTCACTAGCATATGCATGAATAACCATTAGTTTTGCTTTATCTTTTGGACTCCTGTGCCTTGATGTAAGGAGTGTGGTCATCGGGATGCCCACAGGAAGAGAAAGAAGGAGCTTTAGCAAATTGACACACATATTGCCATTGAGGGGTTATGCACATTGCTTGCATTTTAAGTACTTGAAATTACTTAATGTCTTATCTCTACCCTGCTTTGCAACCGTTAGTGTTTTAAGAGATAAGTATGATTTTAATCATCAGTTAAACCCCACCATTCATCCTTAATTTCTATTCAGCTCAAGGTTAATAAAATTTTCTTGACACGTCAAGGAACAAAACAGGGCTGACTTGCTTCTTAGAAGAATTGAGGACTTGAGAGAGTGAAATAGAAAAGTAAATGCTCAGCAATTCTTTCAAGCTTCATTCTCATGAATCCCCTCACTCTCTGTATTGATGTGTGCCTATATGTATAAAAGGAGAGAGTAAGTGAAATGCCCATTAGTACTTTGATTGTTGTCTACAGTTTGGCAGCAACATGGAATCATGAAGTAGAAAAAGTAGAATATGATTTTAAAGTTTCATTTGCTTTTAAATTATATCAGCTGTTTAAAATTTTCTGTTTGTATTCCTCAAAAAGTGACTTGCTCTTTTGCTATGCTTCTTATTTCTTTAGATAATTAAATCCCCTACCATGTAAGCATGTTTAGCCCTCTGTCCAGATGAGCTTATAGACCATTTTTTTTTCATATAAAGGATATACTTTTGTTGTGGTTTAAACCCAGCTATAACCCACCCAGTTTGCTCACTCACTCCCCCCTCTTTCTTCCCCTCCCCTCCCCTCCCCCCACTCCCGCAGGGGACTGGGAGGAGAATCAAAAGAATGTAACTCCCATGGGTTGATTTAAGAACAGTTCAGTAACTGAGGTATAATACAAACCACTGCTGCTACCACCAATAATAATAATGACAAGGGAAACACAAGGGAAGAGAATACAACTGCTCATCACCCGACGACCGAGCCGTGAACTAACTCTTCTAGATTCCTGCCCCCAGTTTTTACATCCTGGGCATGATGTGCGGTGGTATGGAATACCTCCTTGGTCAGTTTGGGTCAGGTGTCCTGTCTCTGCTTCCTCCCGGCTTCCTCTCCTCCCTGGCAGAACATGAGACTCAGAAAGTTCTTGGTCAGACTAAACACTACTGCAACAACTAAAAACATCGGTGTTATCAGTGCTGTTCCCAGGCTGAAAGTCAAAACCACAGCACTGCACCAGCTACTAAGAAGGAGAAAAATGACTGCTACTGCTGAACCCAGGACAACTTTTCAGTTTCTATCAATGTACTTTATGAAGCCAATGACTTCTTCATAGTCAGAGCAATAATTGTGAATGTGTCTAAATGGTCTTCTGCAGACAGATGCTCCTTTCTTCTGTCATGAGTGCAGCAGGAGCTGCGTGGTCTGCCTCCAGAAGACTTTGTAATTATTGCTAAGGATATTATCTTGAGCTAAGGATAGGGATATTATCTCTGTGTTAAGTAATTAATTGAGCAAATAATACAGTACTGCATTGACACATACAGTCTTGAAATACTGTAGTCTCTCTATATAGATGCTGAGAGGGAGTCAAGCCTGGATTGTCCTGAGAGATGTCTGCTTTTGCCTTGAAGTCAACTTAGAAATGTTGAAAGCAAATTCCAGTTTTTGGAAAACCTCAGCTATCCGTAACTTTGCAAAAGAAATCAAATATTGAGGCTCTCTGTGTCACCATATTTGGCTTTTAGATACCATAGGCTGGGTCTTGACAACTGCTCCTCTTGGTCTCTCACTTGTGTCCTTGAGTGGAGCCGTATTGGTGGTTAGGCTCATAGGTTTCCCAGAAAGCAGAGGGGAGAGCAAGGACTCACAGAACAGCATCCTTGCCCTAGGTGACAGAGGACCTGCCTTGACTAAAACTTCTCTTACCATGACTTGTTTCTTTATCTTAGCTGATGAGAGTTTAACGTAGAATGCAGAAATGGTGCTCAGAGTCAGAACAGGACTTCGAAGTCTGCTGCTGTCACAGTAAGTGCTGAACTACACAGTCATATTTTCTTTTCGCCCCTTGTTTGCCATGGTAAATCACAGGTTTAGAGCCAGGCATCAGCTCCTCACATGTCTCTAATGCTTGGCTAAATATCACCTTGCCCCTGCAACAAGCAGTCCTGCATCACCAAGATACCGAAGCAGGCATCTATCTTATGCACACATTTAGAAGGATAATTTAGTGTAATTTTGCAAACAAACACTAGACAAAGAAAAGCTCTTTAGTCTTGAGTGATCAGACAGAAAATTAATTTCAGCTGTAGCTGGCTTATTCTGATGGCTTTTCTCCTTGATCTAGGAAGAAATTGAACATGGACTTCTGCTGCCCTCTCATATGCAATCTCATGCAGCTTGCTTATGCAGGAACAGTTACAATTCCACAATTACAAAAAAAAGGCAGGTAGTGAACTTATATAATTTAATGGGAACTTCTTGGGCAACAGATAACAAAAAATATAAATTCAGTTTAGTGTAAACAGTGTAGGTCAACCTGGTGTCGTGGTTTAAGGAAGAAAATTAGCTCTATCACAGCTGAAACCAGGGCACATGGGTGTCCAGCATTCTCTCCATGTTTTTATACCAGAAAGTTTCTAACACTTCCTAGATTAAACTATCAGATAATATTCAACACTCAATATTATTTCTTCCAAATGCTGTTATCCCACTGCAAAGGTGAGGTAAAAGGTGCTTAAACAGCTCAAATGCAGGAAGAAAGAGGACAGATACATATTCTGAAACAGTTACTGCAGTGGGAAGGCGGCCCCTCGCTGCAGACGGGAGCCCTTCAGAAATGCTGCCCCGTGCAGCTTTGGCAGCTTTGGAGCTATCGCTTGCTGGGAGAGGATGCTGTGTCTCTTTCTAGGTTCTCCATCACTCCAACCCATGATCCTACTCTCACTTGTAATTCCTGCAAGAAACATCTTTTAAAGACCGAGGTATTTTGTCACTTTTCTGTAACATCAGTGATATTCCCAGAAAGAACAGGTTCCCTTCCTTTTATAGACATACTTACATCCCATTTTTTAAAAAATACTATAAATAAGACAATTAGAAGATAAGCTGCTGTCTTAGATAAAGGAAAACTCATATGCAGTCAGCAGGGCAGCTAGCAGGAAATTTGGACCCTGATGGTAAATTTTACAGTGCAGAAAAGCAGTTGCTAGCTGGAGAGTCTGTTTCTCCTTTAGAGTCCAGCTGCAGTAGAAGGATGACCTTGTAAAAAATAGGAAAATCTCATGTGCATCAAGGTGGCCCCATGGGCATCACTTCCTTCACCCAGAGGTGGAAGCTCTTAAGAGGTACAGAAGCTCTTGCAAGCAGTGGGCAGGTGCTACTGGTGAACATACTGAAGATAGAGGATGGTAATTGGAGGTGTCACAAAACAGTGGAAAAGGAGCCGAGTTTCACATTAGAAATAGTCTTCATTTAGCACCAAGACAGCTTTGCATCTGACCAAAACACACTGCACATGTTTGATGCAGAAATGGAAATTTTTACATTGATTAATCAAACACGCTTTGGAAGATGTTTAACATGTGAACTGCAGTTTTTACTGCTGAAAATCTTTGGAATTTGGTACAAGTCTCACAAATGCGTTCATACATTCAGGTTATCTTTTTCAAAAGCAAAACCATTTCCAGTATTTCCTTGCCTTTACCTTTAATATGTGACCACACTGGAGAGGTTATGCACATGCCACATACATTAACTGGTGGTGCCTGACTAAACTAACTTGGCATAGGCAAGTGTGATCTGGCAAAGAACAAATCCTTTGCTAATGAATCAGTGTGAGCTGTTCGGTTTGGACAGAAACAAACTGTAAAATGCCAGCTCAGCAGGAGCACTTCCTCGAATACATCAAAGCTGTTCCTTTCTACATGGCACAGCTGAGTTCTTTCCAAGAATTTCTAGACCAGTATTCTTGCGTTTCAAACTGTTTTTAAATCCCTCCTTCTGAAAGCACCAAAACAAACAGAAAGGGATGTAAATCAAAATACTAAAATCATCAGTCAGGCAAAGCATGAGCATAGCTAGAAACAGGGTTCCCTTGAGATCTTGCTTATATCCTGTGTATATTTAAAATATACATGTTGCTGTTATTTCTGGGGAAGCAGATATATTAAATATTCTTATTTTTTCTATCTGGATACTTACAATATTTTTTTTCTTAATATTTAATTTCCTTTATAACTAAACACTAAAGTACTACCTACATTATTGGCATGGGATAGATTTCAGCTGCATCAGTAACTGGGGTGGGGGTAGTTTTGTTTATTTCAACAGAATTTGATTGGCGAATCAGAATAAATATCAGAAGTAACATGATAGCCAAGTTATAACATCTTACAGAGTTTATGAGGCTACAGACCAATTCTGTGTCCATCGTGTAAAAGAACAGGAAAATAGCAAGTCAATGTGTTAGTAATTATAAGTGGTTGTTGTGTTGTGACTGTCCCCCATGTCCAAATGCAGAGAAGTGGCAGTGAGTTAAGAGCTGTGAGCCTGTCTCCATCCTTGTGAGGGAAAGCCCCAGCACACACTCAGGGACATGGGGACATTGAGCGCATGCATCAGTTGGTTGCATACACTGGTGCAGAAGTAGATGGCAGAGCTGAGCAGGGCTGCTGGCCAAGCTGGGCTGAAGTTTTCATCTAAATCCCTCAGCAGTGTTAGCCCTGCTTCTTCAGCAGAATTTAGGTGTACTGGATCAGACTCTGACATAGTATGGATTAGTGATTTTATGTGAAGAAAAGTATTATATTATTATAAGAACCAGAAGTATGCATTTGTAAGAAGTAAGAAGGAAAAGTTGGACATGTTAACAGCTAGGATGAAGTAGGTCTGCCTGATAAGCTAAGCAGTGTAATGATTTTCTGGTTTTGTTGCTATGTGTAACAGCACATGTGCAGTAGTCTCATCAGGGGTACAGGGAGGAGATGTCATAATCAGGGCCCCTGCAGAGATCTTGGTGAAAAAGAAGCTCTTTGACATGTTTTAGCTGTGGTCAAGCATTCAAGGCTGCAGGTATTGCTGCTGACTACCTCTGAGATCTCCTGTCAGAGCACAACCTGTGGCTTCAGATGGATTTTTACAGGGGCCACATCACTCGTGTGAAAGAGGGATCCTCTGACAGCTTCTGGGAACAAAATAGCTCCTGCTATTTCTGGGTGAGAGAAGTGGTCAGTTTATGAGATGTGGAGGGCTTGTCCTGGCATAAAAACTGGCTCTGCTGGGGCCATCTCAGCTAATTTTGCCATGCCAGAAAGATCCAAAGATGTCCTGGAAGATGGCTTGTACAAAGATGTCCTTGAATATATATATGTATGTACAAATATATATATTTGTATATTATATATAAAATGCATAACATATAGAACCATACAATAGTTAGGGTTGGAAAGGACCTTAAGATCATCTAGTTCCAACCCACCTGCCAGGGGCAGGGGCACCTCCCACTAAACCATGCCTATATATATAGAGAGAGAAAAACAAGGAATAGCAGGGTAGAGGGGAAACTGAGGGAGCTCTGTGAGGTACTCAGAAAGGGACGCAAGGGGAAAGAATTATTAAAAAAAACCCAAACCCACCACAAAATATGCAGCAGTAGGGCAGAGACACAGCTGAGAGGATAGGACTGAGGCTGAAGTAAAGAGATTAAAGAACAAAGAAGTCAACAGGAAATGAAGTAAATAATAAGCACATAAAAATACACAGGATAAGGAGTACATTGGAAATACTGAGACAAAGGGAAGGCAGTTAGTCTTCGGAGCAAGGTACTCTAACCCCAAATTATCATGACTCTTACCAAGCTCCCACTCTTCAATTGCTCTGCATGAAAATGTGAAAAATTTTATTGGTGTTTGTAAAGTGGTTACTAAGACCAATCGAAAGTGTTAGCAGGTCACTGAGTGTGTGCTACGTTCACTAGCACACGTGCTCAGTTATACTACTCCTAACTGACTACTCAGCTGAGGTGTGAAAGCTGGAGGCCAGAAGCTTCTGTGGTGTATAAGGGGGATATTTCCACAGTGTGTTTCAGGTCCAAGGTCCCTCTTCTTAGAGAGAGTGCATAGAATCATAGAATGGTTTGAGTTGGAAGGGACCTTGAAGACCATCTAGTTCCAACCCCCCTGCAGTGGGCAGGGACACCTTCCGCTAGGACAGGTTGCTCAAAGCCATGTCCAACCTGGCCTTGAACACTTACAGGCATCCACATGGTTACCTTCGATTACAAGGCAAGAGCTCGAGGTAGGCAGCTACCACAGGTGAACCTGGTCTGAGGACCAGGAAGGAATATATGTATAAATATGAATATATTTATTCCTCTCCCACTCCTTTCATCAGCAGCATTATTATTATAGTTGTTGCTATTATTATTATATTTTTCTTTATTTCCATTATTAAACTATTCTTATCTCAACCCACAGGTTTTACCTTTTTACGATTCAGCAACTCTGTAATATTTAGTTGCCAGCTGAGGTTAAACCATGACACCGTCAATTTTTCAAACTAATTTCTAAGGTTGCCTTATTTTGTGTGGTTTTTTATTAATTTCTGGGTCAATCCAACAAAATTTTTTTATTTTAAAACTGAATCAATGCTTATTTTTAGTACTTAAATAACTCACTTTATTTGGAGCAAAAGTAATTCTGGAATTCCACATGGGACAGATCCTGTAGTTTCCATTCACATGGCACTTGCATTAAAGGTGCTATTAAAGTTCAAAATCATAAGGAGGATATCTTTGAATGTTTTCTGATATTTTACATAAACAACTAAACATGTCAAAATTTAGGGGGCATAGAATTATAGACAACCTTTTAATTACAAGCGCTATGAATATGCTCCATGCTGTGTGATTAAATCCAATCAGGATGTGAAAGAGGAAAGTGAGACTCTGTCTACATGCAGAACATGGTTTATATTATTCATCCAGGTTTTTGTAGAGCATTTGGGGCCAGAAATGAAGTGAGCCTCTGTGTAAGCAGCTCCTCAAACTTACCCTGCCTGACAAAAACCAAGCTTCCTTCAAAACTTAAAGGTAGTCCAAGTAGTGATGGAGATGGTGGTTGGGTTTTTTTTTTTGCTATAATGACTTTACAAGGAGAGTAACAAGTTTGATTTCAGAACCCTACATAGCTGGCACTCTGCTGAGCTGTGGTCAGTCCAAATCGCAATACGTTACTGCCCAAAGGCTATTCTGATGGCTGGGTATAAATCACTTCAAATGGAGTGGAAAAGGGCAGAGAGGATCTGAACAAGATTTTCTAAAGAAGTGACATCTTGTAGCAAAGGATGGCCCTTCATAGGACCAGGAGGAGAGGAATAAATAAAGCTGACACAAAAGGGACCTGGAATCTTGTATCACAAGTGCTTGACTTGGGATTATTGCAAAAGCATGCTTAGAGCTGGAGCTGTAACCTTCACAGCCTACATTCTTAATGTAGGCACCTAAATAGGTATTTAGAGTAAATCCAATTTCTGTCTTTCAATGCATTAATTCTCCAAGTACAAAGACAGGGACAATAACAGCTGCCTTCTCACAGGGAGGATGTGAAAATAAATTCTTAGTGTGTATGAAGCTCTTGGGTACTATCTATCCTGAATATTTCCATAGCATTATTTGGGAGGAAATGAATCAATCTAGTCTAAATATTCTAATCTATCTTTAGATAAGACACAGAATAAGTGGGCAGCTAGTAGGGATAAAACAAAACATTAAAGAACTTCCCATGGCCTTGCAGCAATCTGTTACTGAAAAGAACTACAAGTGATAATACTGTGATGAAGAGTGTGATATGATAAAAGCCTTTACTAGAGAGAAAACACTATTCTCTTTAGTATTTCACATCTCTAAATGGACGAGTGAGTTAAATTCTGCTTTCTGAGAGGGCTGCTTAAGGTCAAAAAATATGTCTGTGTTCATACCCAAAAAGGCTGGTTGGCACAATCTTGTCAATGTGTTTTTTTCTGATACTGGTGTAAAGTGACAATCAAGAAGTTTTAGTATCCCTGCAAGTGTATGGAGGTTGCATCTTTTTCAGTATGAAGTCATGTCTTTATGTGACTGCCCATACCTGAAATCTCATATTCATTGTCACGCTGCTATGTGGCATATATTTATGCAACACATGAATATTTTATCTGCTTTTAGACTAGAGGGGTCAGATAAGAAGTAATATTTAAGGATATGGAGGGTCTTGTGACAGATGGGATCACAGATAAGAATAAAAAGCAAACAAAAGAATTACTGAATAGTCAGAAGCCCCTTTTGAGAAAGGGAATGACAGCACTGCTGAGAGAACCACACACTTCCAATTGACATTTCCTGGATGGCCTTGTTTACAGGATGCTTGGATATTTTTAATCAGTCTCACTTATTTGCACACAAATTGCAACTCTGTATTCATAAACTCTGCTTTTTGAAAGTTCCCTTTAGATGTTACCTAGAACACTTGTGTTTATCTGCATTTCCTATGTACCAATAAGTACATTTCACTAGCCCAAAACAATTTCAGGAAGTAAGCAGTAAACTGAGATTTAATAAAAGTTTGCATCCATTAGTGTAGGAGATTCCCTTCTTATATTCCATCAGGATAATGCTTTCATTGGCATATTTGTATTCATTTATATCCTTTCTTTGAGAACTATCAGCAACATCTTTAGGCTCCCTCCATTTGAAGGTCTCTGTGGGCACTGGTTGTCCAAGAACATCTGTCCTCTCTTCCCTGAGAAGTCCCAGGAAAAAGGAACATCAAGAGGTAGTGTTCTGAGAGTCTAGCTTCTGATTGCTGCTTGCCCTCATGTGAAATGACTGGAGGGACCAAACTGACTTGGGACACAAAGCCTTCATTACTTCGATAATACGCAGCACTTGTTTTGTCATCCTTAGTGGCTCCCACATTATTAGACATCTTCAGTGGCTAAAGTTCTTTTTTATTTTCACTCACCTGTTAGCATTTGCAAAAGCTCCAATCTGACAGAAAGCTCATCTCTGTGTATGTATTGTCTGGTTGTATCGTTGTGTTCGGTTTGGAGCTAACCTAGGTGGCCACTGAGCTGAGCGAAAGGTCACCCATCACCTACTGAAAGTTTCTGGCTCACAGGGATTTTAAAGAGTAGAGAATAGCACCAGTTATGGAGACAATTGCTTCAGCTCTCATTCTGTCATTGCTGGAGCAGTAATACAGAACAGCTGAAGTATTTTTTGTTAATTCCTTTTATATGTAAAGTCTAGATGTGGGATATATATGGTAGGCAGATTGTGTGATTTCACTTTACTTTTAGAGCCACTGGAATTTCCTCATCTTCAGAATGTGATACAGAGCTCATCCTATCCCTAAGGGTTATGCATAAAAACATCTGCTATTCATGAAGAAGCTGCTGAAACGGGTAGAAAATTAACTTTTCTGCGGTTCTGTTTAGAAGAGAGCCAGATACCACCTAGAATGAAGGAAGACACCTTGAAGAGAACCGTTCACAAGTGAAGGCAGGAGAGGACTGTAATCCTGCATGGGAGTATTGTGCAAAAAAAAAGGTGATACAACTAATTTTTAATATTTAATATAACCAATTGTTATCATGAAAAGTGGAGATCAAAGCACTGTCAATTCACAGGAGAATTTGTTTACTTTTATGGTTTTTGTCTGAATTCATTAAAAGCCTGCAGCTCTCAGGTACGCTAATGTCTCTGATTCTGTGTGAAAAATGCAGTTTTTAACCCGACAGAATGTCAACTTCTAGCAGCAAGGCAGCTCAGCAGTATTTCCTTTTCCCTCTTTAGAGAAAGAGGATTCACTCTTTTTCATTTTGCTTTTCGTTTTTCCACTTTCTCCCTCAAAAGTTTTTCCAGCACTTAGTTCCGATCTGACATCTCTGTGCTGACAGAGAAGTTAAGATTGATGATCTCTTACGCTCTTCTGTTCACAGGAGATGAATCAAAGTAAATTGTTTTACTAGTTAATGAAAGAAGCCTACTTACTTTTCACAAAAACAGTGTAGAGCAAAGTTGTTCAGAGAGCAAAGATCATGGAATGACAGTGGAGGCAGTTGGATGTGATCTTGCATGGTGGTGTTTGCTAAAACTGAAGGTGGCTCTGGGCATCTTGCCAGTTTGTTCAGTCTGAGACTTAGCTCTCAGCTCAGGAAGAACTGTCTGAGTCTTCTAAGTTCATAATGTAAGCAGATGTCATTTTGGTTTTGTAACAAGAATTAATACGATTTTAAATAGCCAAGCTATTTTTACTTTTATAATTGACCCTGTGTATACTTCTTGTCCTCTTCCATTCAATGTCAGTTATGGAACATGTGATCCTTGGAAACAAAGCCATAATTGTAGATAATAAAGCTAATAAGCCTGCTAATTTTTGGTTTTGATGAAAAATGCTTCCAAAAATTAACAAAAAACCCTCAAACCAACAGAATAAGTCCACATATTCCTACGTATTGATATTAAAAATGCTCCTATTTTGGGAGAAATCCTGGCTGAAAGATTACTTTGGTGCAGTGTTGTCAGGGATGGTCTGCTGCGGGCATCAGGTTGCTGCAGGATTTGAGAGATCTCACCAGAGGTACTGAAAAGAGTAATCTTGGGCTCTGCCATTGGCAGTATGTTCTTGTATCTCTAGTAGCCATGGCAGAGGTCAAAACCCTGAGGAATTTCACTGTGCTTCATGCTGGTGGGAAATGTCCTTGCAATCTGTGGCATATTTTAAATTTTCTTTTTGGCCGCCTTCTTCAAGAGCTGAAAAACTTTCCAGGACTAGGGAGAAAGCCTGTTAATGTAAGCTGCGTGTCCTCCATTGGTCTCAGAGTGGCGGTGACCAGACAGGGAGGATGCAATTCTCCTCTTCCCTCATCTTCCTGTAGTTCAGCATGCGGTTTGTGAACTACAAAACACGGTTTGTGTGCACTTGTAATGCCAAATTATGCTTTATTTCTGGAAAAATCTTCAGTGGTTTGTATATCTTGTTTAGTAGATATGAGTCCACTTCTACCTATGGCCAGAGAAGGTATGTTCTTACATCTGCTTCACTCACTTGCCCCATCCTGTTCTACCCCAAAGCAAGGTTGAGCCGCAGCCTGCACTTGCCAACTGCACCAAGAGCCCTCCCACTCTCCTCTGTCCTTCAGCTTCAGGCCTCCTTGCCGATCATCAGGTCTCAAACCTTTGCACCTGCCCTTTTTCAAACTGCTATCTCTTCTGAAGTCACTTTTAAAAACTAATTTTTATTTTTAGTGAAGTGCGTAGATCTGGTGATCTTTTACTGCAAGGATAGGCAAAAACTTTTGCCTACAGATGTGCTCCCTTGCTGGCTAGGAGTACTCAGAGACTACAAGTGATACTTAAAATTTGCTAAGATTCTTTAAATAGAAATATATTTCTGTTTCCAAGCAGAGATTTTGATGAGTGCCTTCGCAGTCTGAGCATTTTGAGGACAGTAAAGTGGGGACTGACTAAATTCCATGTGAGCATTTCAAATTCTGGATTAGTGCTGACATCTGCTGTTTATTCTTACCATATACATGAAACCCAGGACAGGAAATTGCTCCCTGTGTGCTTTTTGCTGTCTCAGTTCCATGTTTTATTTCATACCGTGTAACATTAATAATAAGGTAGAGTGAAAACTCCACAGGTCAATAACTATTCCTACAGGATTTTGAGATATGAAATAAGGAGCTAACAACAAAGATGAAACTGAATATTTTTCTTTTTAAATAATTTTTAATGCTTTTAAGTGGGGAAAGGGCTTGTGAAAGGTGGCTTAAGGAATGAAGCTATCTACGTACAGAGTGGATATTTTGCCTGGAAACTCCTTAGTGCAGTTGTCGCTTTTGTGTTATCATTTCTACAGGAGCCCCTGAAGTGCTGGGGTCCTGTTCCACAGATGGCACAGCTGGCTGCTACCTCAGGGGTTATGGCAGCAGTGCAAGAGCACTGTCCCTTCATCCTCCTTGCCCGCTCTGAGTTGGAGCCAGTAGCACCAGTCCGAGGAACGTCAGCTGCCAGTATGGCACTCAATGTCACTGGGACCTGCAAGAAAGAACTACTGGGAGATACAAGCTGCTTTCATATAGGTTATTAAGCAGCTGTTATGGCTATGTAGTCATTGCTGGGCTGGATCGACAGTATATAATGCGCTTTGTGTTGCCAGGATGCATTGACTCTTCCTGCTCTTGCCAGTCATCCTCCCTTCTAACCTCACACCAGACAATTGTGTGGGATAAAACAGTTTTAGATAACAAGATTTTCTTTGTGATGAGATCATCATTATAACAGACATCAGGGAGGTTCTGTGGAAATCCCAGATTTATCCCATTAGTGCAGCACATGAAAACATTTAATGTTTCTGCTCTCAAATGAAAGCAAATCCTTCACTTAAATGAAGTGATCACATGTAGTGGTCCAAATACAACTGTAGCAGATGTCAATTGCATTCCCTTTACAAGGCATTGGAAGTAAGTACACAAATACTCCCAGTTTTAGTATTTTTTTTTTCCCTGTGTTAAGTATCATGAGTCAGAGAGATGCAAAATTTTCAGATTAGCTTTAAAACCAGAAAGGCTTTAAGAGAACATTTGAATAATTTTTATCTGTTCTGTGGGATTTCAGTCCACTGCAGTTTCCTTTTTCTAAACTTTTCTCCACAACCATTAATCCTATATTCATTTTTTTCCTTGTAAAATGTTTAATTCCCTGTCCCATGAACTCAGGATCTGGGCTTTTCAATGATTTGCAATTAAACTGGGAGAATTGGCAGAACAGTGCTCCAGCCTTCATAAAGAATAATGCTAGCTAACAATATCATTGCTGAGGGTCAGGTTTCTGGGGTTTCTGGCTTTGAGTCTATTAATGGTTTTAAACTTAAAGAGAGTAGATACAGAAAGGAATTCTTTAATGTAAGGGTGATGAGACACTGGAACATGTTGCCCTGAGAAATTATGGATGCCTCATCCCTGGCAGTGTTTAAGGCCAGATTGGATGGGCTTTGAGCAGCCTGATCTGGTGGAAGGTGTCCCTGACCATGGCAGGGAGGTTAGAACTAGATGATATTTAGAGACCCCTTCCATTCCAAACCATTCCATGAATCCGTGAACACTCAGTGACTTCCAGTGAAGACTGGCTGAAGTCAGTATGGCTCCCTCAAGAGAAAGGGTATCAGCATTGAAACAATGACAACATTGAAAAAAGTTTGGGTCAAAATGCAAGATAAAGCCAAAGTATCAATCCCAGATAATCCTGTGTATTCCAACATGCTTTGCACTGTAAAAGTAGGAATTGTATTAAATGTGTCAAGAGAGTTCATCCATTATCTTAGTGTGATCGAAAGACAATTATATGCCTGTCACCAAAAATATTTAACTTTTTGGCATATGAATTAAGTTAACGAGAACAGCCAGTCTCAAAATTACCATTATATGAAAAAGTAGTAAAAGTGAAATTTAGAAAACTCAAATGAGTCCTAAGAGAGGTGACTTTACTGCTGTAAATAGGAAACAAGTAGGTGACAGGTGGTACTATTTGTTTTGTACTGGAATTGATCTGGGCCCTTAAGTTACAATACCAGTGAGTGCAAATAATCCCTCAGAACTTGCTGAGGTTTTCATTAGCCCAAGGTTGGGGCTGGCACAATGCCTCCTTCCCAAGCCCACACTGGGACCTGGACCAGGCTCTGTACATCTACACCCCTGAGGCCATGGGAAGATTGGACAGATTGCCAGCTACCCATGAGTCTCCTTAAGAGGTTTGTATGTACCTGGTGTGCTGTGGTGCATGGAGTTACCCTAGCTTTGCTTGTGCAACTGAAGGTTTCTTTGGGCACACATGACCATGGTGCACTAGGGCTCCTTTTCTGTGGCATACGAGGGGTGGTGTGAGCAATGGAAAGAAGCAGATCCTTGCCTTGTTCTCAGTCCCTGCTCCACCAGCAGCACTCCCTGTGTGCAGGAGGTGATTGCTTCTCTCTGTCAGTACATGAACATACTGTTGTCTCCTGAAGGGGGGGATGACAGTAAGATCCTGCATGAAGGCATTTCCATTGCATTTTAATTGTGTGCAGCTTCAGCAGGTTGCATGAGTTTCTTTAGTATTAATGGCATCGCATGCCATTAAATTCACTTCACGGAACTGAGAAAACTCCTGATAGCATGAGGGCAATTACAAATAATAATTAGGGGGTCAAGGATATTTTGGATCTTCAATACTGGAGAGTTTTTGCTGTGTTAAAAAACAGTGATTTTTTTTAATACCATCTTTTTTCTTAAGAATCTTTTGCCATATCCCCAATTATTTTTCTAATTTAACACTCTGAAAATTTTTATCTTCTGCCAATTAACATTTTTGAGGCCAAGTTCACATTTGGCTGGATTACCAGTTCTCCACTAGGTGCTTGGATGTGACTGCATTATTTTGATATGGCTGTTGGGCATGGTGCTTTCTACGTGCTATCTTTGTCATGACTCTGATACTTGAAATGGGACTTGACATTTGTGGTCAGTTATAGAATTTAATGGAGACCTGGAAGAGATGCAAAGTATTACAAGAACAGAGGTAGTCAATGACATTAACCTGTTCTGATGCCTCTGTGTTATCCACAGCCAGGAATAAGGAAATTAGAGCAGAGGCTTCAATGGGGTGGTTACTAGATGTGATCGTACAGTAACCTGAGGTGACCACATTACTAAACTGTGAACCAATAAAATAATTTTTATCAGCTATTTTAAACATTAGTTTGCCTTAAACTCCAATTAGTTTAACAGGATTTGATTGAAAAAGATCTTCCTAAAAGTGTTCACCTGCAAGTCCTTATAACAAATCTGGCCTGCATAAATCCCTTCTCTGAGGCTAAGCTTCAGAAGTGTATCTATAATCATATTCCTGATGCTGAGGAGTACTTAAGGGCTGTTCCCTTGTGGGAATCCTCCTGAGTTGCAATGTCCTCATGGGAGCAAGGATTAATTTTAGCTCTACTTCTACATGTCCCAGTATGTAGATTGCTATTACCCAGATTTAGACAGCTGGGTAGTTTTCTCTTCTCTGCCTCTCATTTTTAATGGCAGAACCTCACATGCGATCTCCTCTTCTTGCCGTTGCGTAGATCGAAGAGATGATTCTTATTAATAAGTTAAAGGGGTTACTTCTATTAAAGGATTCTTATAAAAGGGGTTTCTATAAGGAGCAATGTGCGGAGCCAGTATTGCAGTGAGGAACGGAACAATTTCTTCTTGGTTTCTGCTGCTTTAGGACAAGTAGTGATGGGTATGTACTGCAGCAAGGAAGATTCAAGTTAGACATTAGGCATAAAAACCCACTTTATAAGAGTAAGGATGGGGAGTGCTTGAACAGATGGCCTTGAAAGATGGTGGCACCTATGGAAGAGCATGAAGTCAAGCTACACAAGCAGAGTCAGGACAGATGTGGACAGTGTTGGTCCTACTCAGCTGTAGGCAAAGGGTTGGAATTTGTAATCTTTCCATGTCTTCTCCACAGGGAAATTTCTTTACCACACAAAGCATGGTTTTAGGTAGGTAAACTGCCATTACTTCTAAACAAACATTGATAACTCTGTGTTACTGAAGTTGGGCCTGCCACTCACACACTGTCAGCTAATAACTTCCTCTCCTTCCCTGACCCTTTACAAAGCCAATGGAGCCTTACAGCAGCAGGTTGTCAATGGCAGTTGTGTGCACCACATTTAGCACTTTTTCATCTCTACAGAAAAGTGTCTTTTAACATGCTCCAACAGCATAAAAGCAGGAGGAACTGAACTATAAGAAGGAGGCAGGAAGAATCATTAGTTAGGAAGCCAACCTGCAGGTTATGTAATCTTGGTTAAACTGTGCTTTTAAAAGCACAATGCTTTGCAATCTCTCTTTTTTGCTCTTATAAACTCTTTTTTTTGTTGTTTCTGCAGTTCCTACTGCAATGATGCTCTGGGGTGTTGCTGTACTCCTGTAGTAAGTTAAAGTGAAAGGGAGCATATATGGATATATTACACCCCTGCTACATCCCACTACAATAAGAAACCTAGGAGTGTGAGGAGCTGCTCCCTCACTTTTTATGTTTGCTCAGCTAGGTAGCGGCTTTTAGCATGTATATCAGACTAAGCAAGCAAAAGCACACAGTAGGTGTGATCTATGCATGACATAGTTTCTCCCTTACTTTTCAGGTTTGAACCTTAACTGTGCACAGCCAGGAAGGAGTATGAAAATATGGACAGGAAAGAACTACCATGGAATTATTATGCAAGCTACTTAGCACCCACAGTAATTGTATTTCAAAGGGACTTTTAAATTACTGCATGAATACAAGTGGCAGAATACACCCAGGATGGGAGAAGGGTTTCATATGTATCATCTGGCAATGGTGTATAATGGGTATAATTTTTGTAACAGCTGTTAGGTGCTCTGAAGCTATACTACATTTATGGAATTTTCCATTGAGCTCTAAATATTCAGGTCACATACACAGTTAAATTTCCAGCAGTGGCAGCACAGATAAAAGCACTCCAACCGTATGCCATAATTGTGCTCTATTTAGAGAGTGCAGCAACTCAGGCATTTTCACAGCAGTCATCTTAGATACGGTATACATTCTGCTTTATAAATGCCAATTCATTAGCTCATGTAACACGTAGCATGCTGCTCTTAAAAAAAAAGGACAGTGCTATGTTTCAGAGAGAAGAACCTATTACTTAGAAGAAAGAAAAGAAATATGGAGAGAATTGCCAAATTCAGTTTCATCTTTTATATAAAGAACTGTAGAATATCAAAGCCCATTTTGTAAGAGGTTTCAAATAAATGGCAGTAATTTGGGTGTCCATAAATTAATATTAAAAGGAAACAATTGATTGGAACTTTCCACTTCAGTGTATTGAATTGCTAGAGATGAAATCTGCCTCAGAGTATGTCATGGACAGGACATGGTTTCATAATACAGTGAACAAGCATGTGTATTTTGTAAATTATTTGTAGTGATGATAATCTAGCTACAATTCCAGGCTGCAAGAAAGATGGCAACATCATTGTAATGCTCCACGCTAAAGGCTTTTTGCATTCAGCAACTACAAAGCTAGCAATTCCGATCAAACCCAGATACTAAAAATGAAGGAAAAATCCTTTAGTAGTTCAGTACTCTGAAGTGGTCAGGAAGGCATGTTCGCCTGTGGTACTATCAGTTCTGAGAGAGCCAGCATGGCTGTGTGATATCGGGTATTCATGAAAAGTAGGTCAGTGCAGTCAATTGGATTGAGTTCCCAGCCTTACTATACTTATGAATAAAATATTTAGTATCTTTTTATACAACTATACTCCATCGTGAACAGCAGATGTATTCCCCTGATTTAAGTTCTATTATGATCATGAAATGTCTCCATGACCATTAATGTGGACCACTAAACTCTCTTTTTAAGTCACATTTTTTGTGGACGTTCTTCTGTAAATTCAGTGCGTATTAAAGGAAGGTGGTGAATCACATTGACCTTACACCTTCTCTGCTCTAGAAGCCTATAGTTAACAGACCTTTGCCCTGTCTTTTGCTCTTGTCTTGTCCTTGGCCCTGTAGTAGCTGCACAATTTGTCCCATCCAGAAGTTTAGTCTTGCCTCACCTAAGGAAACCTCAAGGAGGTCTGTGCAGAGGGTGACACTTGAGATTAAGACCACAGCTGGAACATACCTACTAACTTGGGTTACAGAATATGTTTTCTGGAGACAAGAAAGCTGGTTATTAAACAATATTGACAGCTCTGGCAGGTCTCACAAAGGAGCTTTGCAATGTCACTGCTCCGTTGGCCATGCTTTTTCTCTCTTCTGGGAGTTTATAGCTCCTTTGCCACAGCTGGGAGAAGGGAATGCCTGGTTCACATCCCCAGGTCCAGCTCATACCAGGATACAGATGCATGTTCCCTTAAGTCTGCTTGGCTTTTGGTCCAGTCAGCTGGGCAGAGAAATGGGAGCTAATGTGCTGATCTTGCCCTGCTTTGCTTGGTGGGAACCAGGCTGTGCAATGGCTGCAAGCCCTGAGCTGGGTCATGCCAGGACATGAGACTGGCAGAAAGGGCCAGGGCTCTCCAAAGCTCCTGGAGGGAAAACACAGCTGCTGTGTGGGTTTCTTTCCACAGCTCCATGCCTCAGGCTTTTGACTGCCATAGTTCAGGATTCATCTTCCTGCGCACACCTGGCTCATCCTTCTGGCAGGGAAACAGGGCAGAACCATTATACAGCATCTGAAAGGGGGCAAAGAATGATTATACAGCAGCTGCCAGAACTCGTGACTCTTTTCTTCTCTGCTCTTGACATCTAGATTTACTGAATTGCCGCACACATTAGAAGATGTTTCTGTTGGGTGATACCTACTTCAAGCATTGCTCTAATTAGAGCCAAGGAAGGGCAGGCGAAAGTGAAAGGCAGAGCACCAGGTCTTCTTTCTGCAATATAAGAATGTCTTACAAAACAATGACAGCAACTTACTCCTACTTTCAAGACACATACTAGCAAGTCTTGCCATACTAGCAGGATTTTGATTGTTAAAGTGAAGTATTAGTTTTCTTTCACACTGTGCAGAGCATAAAATTTTCATGGAACAGCAGACAACCTCTGTTGGAGGTCTTCTTCCAGCCACCAACCCTCAAAAGATCCCAAATAAGCATGAATTTCCAGATTTGTTTAACTGGCTCAGGCTGTTAGAAGAGTCAAACAAAATCTTCCCCTTACGAAGGATCTGGACAGCAAATGCCATGATAAAATGGCTTTCCACAATTTCTGTATTGCTGGATGTACTAGACTGATAGTGCTGGTTCTTTGCTATCACGCATTGCTTTGGGCTTATCAGAAATGTTTAATCTGGGTGCCACAAGTGCAGAGTAAAACTGCAGGCATATAAAGATGCAATCATAGAATAACAGCATGACATTTTTAATAGGCTTCATGCAATGCTATATAATAGGGTGGCTTAAACCAAACAAACACAAGAAGTGGTTTTTTTTTGCCTATCTATCTAATAGAATTGCAAATACATTTGAATTTGCCAAGACTTATTTTTTATTTTTGAATTATAAATATGAAACAGGAATTAAAAGCTCCAAACAGGGCTTGATCACCCATCAGAGAAACGAATGTGATGGCCTGAGAAGGCTGCTGATTTAATCAGGGTTGTATTTGTCTGCTTTTCCTCATTACTTCTTCCTCTGGGCAGTCACTTCTATTTTCAACCATTTGTGCAGCCTGTCTTGCGGTTGAAATGGGCAGAAATAGTTTCTGCAGAATCAGTGAAAGAAGCAAAGAGGCAGCTCTCACTGAACCCTTTGATTTAATTTTACCACATTCTTCTTCCCATAGTCTGAAGCATAAAATAAAAACATTTGAAGTGGAGCAGTCTGAGTGCGCTCTTGTAGCATGTAGGTCACCCATTCAGTTATCCGTCAGGCCCCAATACATAACCTTCTGAGTTAATAAACCTTGGGACTGTGGATCAATTTCAGTATCCAAAGCTAACGGAAAGAAATTTTCAGCTATTTTTATGTATTTTTTGATACCTTTTTCCTTATCAAAGAAGATTATAGGAAGAGTTCATTATAAAAGATCAAACAAAAATTCAGAGTGGCTCCTTTTAAGCAGCTGAAAACCCATGGGGAACTAACCTTTATGTCCTAAGACAAGCCTCTCTAATCATTCAAATCCAGTTTAATCTTACTATCAACTCACTTGGCAGAATGAATACACTCAAATGGGCACTTTGCCAAGTTTTTTTATACACTCAGTTTCTGTTTTGCCAATTCAATTGCAAATTATTACAAAGCTTAATCGTATAAAATGAACTAATATAAGCAAAAAACCTGAAGAAGATACAGTTGACTACATTACAGTCTTATAAATCTGACAAAAAAGGGTATTAGATGCCTATATTTATTCTGTGATAGATTCAAATCTACACGGCACATACACAGAAAAGGAAACAACCAAAGTTATCCAAACTTATTGGAAATGGAGATTGTTACATTTTCACACTGAAATACCAAAAGTAAAGGTTCTAAATGGAAATCTTTTATTTCTGATTCGGATACTAAAACTTTGCCTGCTTAGTCTGGAGCACGAAAAGGGTTACAACTTCCATGTTTAGCACCAACCTAAAAAGAAGTCGGTTATTTACCGCTAAATCACCGCTATTCTCAGCACCGTTTCCAATAGAATTGCTTAGGCCACTCTGGGAGGGGTAACAGTTGTGAACTGTTGTGCTAGTAATGCCTTAATTACTTGAGTTTAGAACAAAGACATAAGTACAATCTGCACTTCCCTGTTGTCCAGGAAAATGTTTACACCAAAAATATTGTTACCATACATTGGGGTGTGAAGAACACTCTGATTAGTTATGCGAGGGCAATAGGATTTCTGTGGACATTTCAAAATCTAGAATGTGACCATTATAATCAGCTATCTGAAAACGATCAGTGGGCTTCTTCAGGCTGGGACATGGCCATTATGAGTTGAGAACATGAGTTGAGACAAGATTCTCAAAATCCTTATTTGCAAAAGGTGAAGAGGATCTTTTAATACTATAGGAATGTAGAATTCCAGATCTGTTTACCTAAACACTCAATAAAACTAAAACATGCTGCACATGAGCCAAGACTAAGAGACTCATGTTGTAAAAGGATGCAATAAATCACTGCACTGAATGCAAAGAATATTTTATTGATAAAATTAATCTCGAGGTTTGATGCCATTTAGCACCAAAAAATTACTGCTATTATTTCACCAGGCAGTTAGTTATGTTTCTACCCTACTTGCTGTTTTTACAACAGGTTATTGCAAAGTGCACACATCCATTACTAGACTTTTTGCAGGCTCCCAGGGATCTCATGAAGAAACCCTGTCTCATCTAGAGACAATGCTTGATCTGCAGAGTTAAGTTTGACTTCCTGTTTTCTACTGAGGTATCCTCAGTTCTTTCCTGCTCTCCGGCACTACTTATGAGAGAAACCAAATAGGCTTGTGTTTTCCATTGGATCAGTCCTGTAATCCTTAAAATAAAACATTTTATTACATACAAATAAGCAGACTTGTAAGACAACTATCACTGCTATGTCCTCTGGAATGATAATTGTCTGGGATGGTGACCAAGTGTACTGAAGAAACACGGACTAAGTGGATCTACATCCATTTATTTCCACCATAGTTCACATACCCTGGCGTCCCACCATGAGTGTCTATGGCGTAGCAGTCACTTTGTTGAATAACACATATGTCTGGTACTTTCATTATCGAAAGACATATTCTTTAGAATATGGAAGTCCAGAAAATTATTGTTAACATTTTCTTTTTGGCATTTTGATTTTAATAATAGACTCAAGCAGTGAGGAAAGAAGGACAGCCTGACAGGTGAAGCCAAGAGCTGTCCTCAGAGCTGAAAAAGTTTCTGAAACAGTGAAAAGGGACACCATGCCTGCAGAGAATCCCTGTTCTGATCTTATCTCAGCCACCAGCTTCTTCTCAATCAAAGCCCATCCTCTGCCTCTATGCCTTACCCCTGAAACTAGTAATATTTATCTATGCCAAGGACAAACTCGGAAGCATTTACCAGTTAAAGACCACAAGACAACAGGATGTGCCCAGGCTGTATAGTGCTGACAGTGAGCTGGTTTGAGTACAAAACTTCTGTGCCTAAATCTGCTGAGCACCCACATGAAGTGCTGAGCCATCCTTCTGAACTGTTCCAGGTAATTAAGCCCTTCTACATGCAAGGCACAGCCCTGTGCTACCTGTGGAGACTGCCAACACCAGGACAATGAGAGGTACGCATAGATTAGTGAGCGCAGAACGTGCCCAGACCTTTGGTACTTGACTTCTTCCCTAGGAAAAATCAACTTGTTTACTTTAATTGATGCAGGAGTTTGTGGTCTTATCCAAGAATGGTTACTGAATTGAAGTTATGGTCACTTTCATTTCATGTGAATGTTTAACAGAAGAACTCTAGAAAATAACAGTGGCAAGCAACTATTAGTTTCTCTGATCAGTTCTTGGCTCACTCTCTGATCTAATTAGTGCAATGATGTAATTAGCATAACTTCATGAATTTTTTGTGTGTGTATTTTGCACACTCACCCCTATTTCTGTCACTGACCTCACTTGGATTGCTTGAAGTATGTACACATTCATTTTAGCAGATTTAACCACTATGTGTCATGAACCACTGGGGAGAAAATTCTGCCTCATATTCTCAATATTTAACAAAAAGCATTTGAAATAACAATAAAACACGCATGTTGCAAAACCAGAAAAGAGCAGGGTTCAGCTAGGGGAAGTTCTGTCTGCAGTCTGGGTAGAGTGAGATCAAGAAATCTTCACAGACTGTGTGTGAGTCAGTGCCTGGACAAAAAATTGGCTGTTCTGTTCCACTGGCTTATCTTATAAATTTATATTTTGCTTATTTCAAGAAAATTATAGGTCTTCCAAAGCTATAAGTTTTTCAGTGTCACAACTTAGAAATACGTTAAATGGTACAATCTTGAACACAAAATGCAAAACATGCTTTCTTCAGATGTACCTTGATACTTCAGGTCCAGTTGAGGTCTACAAAACAAGCCAAAGCCCATGGCAGAAGTCAGTGGCAGAAGGCCCAAGCGCTAAGATTAAACTTCTGTCTCCAGTTCTTTTTGAATGGTTTGAGCATAACTTTTTGGGAAGGAGCATATACAGCCAGCCACTTGCTGCATAGGGAAAGGGCATCTCCTCTTTAACGGCAATGCTTGAATCTGCCCTGTGTGTGAGTGAGAAAATGCTTGCGTGTTTCCAAGGAGCCAGCCCAGATGGGGCACAGTAGGCACTGCCGAGCAGCTGGCAGCAGCAGCTCAGCCAGAGATGTGGGGTGTCCCTGCATGGCAGCGCCCCACACCATGGGCTGCAAGGAGTCACTGCTGTGAGCAGCCCTAGGTGCAGAGAGTCACACAGATGGGATTATGTGGATATGCCTGCACTGCACTGAATCACTTGGGGCTTGGATGTCCCAGCCCTGGGCCTCAATGTGAGGTATGTCAGCTGCTTGGTGTGAAAAGATAAGGAACTGATGAGAATTCACTAATAAGTCCATGGGGTGGGGAAGTGGGATCTGGCTGAGCTTCTTCAGGATGTTTATCAGATTCTATGGCACATAAAAGCAGACAAATAAATTGCTTCCAGATCTAAGCAAGATATGGAAACAAGTCAGGTGCTTTTTAAGCTGGGCTGCATTTATAGGAGCAATTTAGCATCTTTATCTTGGTGCTGCATTTGCAGTGAGTGATGGCGCGCCAGGATCTTTACTGCTTTGGTAGCAGGTTACTCATTTGCTTGGCCATCAGCTTCCCACTGCTGCTGGTGAGTTGACTACAATCCTCTTTTCCATATGGACACTTATAAAGGATGTTTTCCAACTAGAAAGATGCTATCATGCTAGTGTGCTTTATCAACCATAAAAGATAGAAATTATAGCATTCGCTGTCACCTTTTCCATTTTGGGCTTTATAAAGCACAGATAGTTATCTGCATTATAAAAAGGAGGAAAATATTACCAGTATTATTGCAGCATAAGATTATGCTTCTCTTTTAAGAAGTTTTCTTTTCATTTTTCTATGGACAGTTGGGTTCTGTATTAATGCTATGGGTGATTACATTTTTCACATATCTAAAGCATAGTTACACTGTGAAACGCATTCCAATAGGAATTTACAGAAACCACAAATAAAAATGACTTTACAATGACAAATTCATGGCTAAAGGATCATCGGTGCCTGTTAAGTACCCTAATTCAAATGTAAACTCCAGCTAAACATGTTTCCAAACTATTAAAAAGGGAGGTGTTATTGTGACAGAAATATTGTGTAATTGCTTTGCTTTTAATTAGCTTTTCTGAAGTTGACATCTCTGATGCCAGATGATGATGATCAGGGCACTGGAGCACCTCCTGTATGAAGATAGGATGAGAAAGTTGGGGCTGTTCAGCCTGGAGAAGAGATGGCTGCGTGGAGATCTCATAGCAGCCTTCCAATATCTGAAGGGGCCTATAGGGATGCTGGGGAGGGACTCTTCATTAGAGACTGTAGTGAGAGGACAAGGGGTAACGGGTTCAAACTTAAACAGGGAAAGTTTAGATTGGATATGAGGAAGAAATTCTTTACTGTGAGGGTGGTGAGGCAGTGGAATGGGTTGCCCAGTGAAGCTGTGAATGCTCCATCGCTGGTGGTGTTCAAGGCTGGATTGGACATAGCCTTGGGTTGCAGGGTATTGTGAAAGCATGGGGGGCTATGGTAGGCCCGTGGATTCCCTGACTGAAGACATGAAGTTGGAACTCAGTCTCAAAGAAGGTAAAGTGTATCCATAAGTAATGAGGCACCAGAGGCATCAGAGTGAGAAAACAGAAGGCATCTGGAGGAGCGATTCAGATGAGGGGAGTAACTAACTACAGAGGAAGAACTTGGCAAAACAATGGATGTTAGTAAAAATTTTTGAACAGGCATCAACAACCAATCATGAATAGAATAGCAACCTATTGACCAATAAGTTTGTATTATGCTATGCTATGTTTGACCAATAAGTTTATGTTATGCTTGACCAATAAGTTTGTATTATGCTCTTTTACACTTGGCCCATAAGTTTGTATTATGCCACACTTGACCAATGAGATTGTACCACGCTATGTAGAAGGATATATAAGCAGGAGCTCCTCGTAATAAAGGACACTTGCTGCTTGAACTCTCTTTTTTTTTTTCTTTCTTTCCCTCTCTCTTTCTTTCTTCTTTCTCTTTCTTTCTTTCTTTCTTTCTTTCTTTTTTCTTTCTTTCCCTTTCTTTCTTTCTTTCTTTCCCTTCCTTCCTTCATTCCTTCCTTCCTTCCTTCCTTCCTTCCTTCTTTTTGGCTGTTTTGGCCGTCCCAACTAACTACACAGCCACATTGGGTGGTATGGTTTAGTGTGAGGTGTTCCTGCCCATGGTAGGGGAGTTGGAACTAGATGATCTTAAGGTCCTTTCCAACCCTAACTATTTTATGATTCTATGATTCTATGTGGAGCTTTCTTCTCAATATACAGAATTTAAAATATTCAACCTTCCTCTCGTAATAATTTTATTCTCTCCAAGGTGTAGATCTTGTCATATAAGTCATACTTGCTAGTGATGTTCAGTGTGTGTTTCCAAGTGATGCCAAGCAGGATTTGCTGAAGAGATAGCTTCACCCATATCGTGCTTTCATAGGGATCTTAGTGAGAGGTCTATGGGGGCTAGGTATGGTTAACAGCGTTCTGAAGTGTGGTCAATGGGTGTTTTGTTTCTTGTTTGTCCAGGAGAAAGATTGAATCATGCCAGTTAAGATCACTGCATTTCAGAAAGTGGTGTTTGAGACCGTATTGTGCTATGAAGAGATACAGAGACCACATCGCCTAACTTTAGAAAAGCATAGTTGGGATTTGAGATCTTGCAGGAGTTAGTAGAAGACAGTGGAAAACAGGCTTCAGTTTCTCTAAACCTGTGCCATATTCTTCCACGGAAAATGAGATTGCAATGACAAAACTCTGGAGAAGGACCCATCCTGCCCACCTCTGGGTGGCTGAGCGCTCTTCTGCCACTGATACTTTTATAGCATGTGACTTATCAGAGCACTGAATTCCTCAATAAGCTGGAGCAAGTTAAGAGGAGGGCCCCAGGCGGGTTAGGGGCTGGATCACTTGCACCATAAGGAAATGATAACCATACACAAGTGGAAAAGTCTCTAGAGATAAGATGTTCTCACCTCACCCCAGTTTACATTATGCAGTTTTATTGGTTTAGCCAATGGAGGAAGTCCCTTTACCCACTCTCTCCGTTGTCATGTCTGTTTGGACTATTGACAAATGATGACAGAAGCTATTTCTGCTCAGCTGCGTTGCCAGCTATCTGCTGGTTATCTGACTGATAGTAAGTTGTGAAAGCCATAGAAAGTTTGGTTCTTTATTAAAAGAAAATGAGACTTGTAACAGAAAACTACTTTTCAGAAGCAACACTTCCTCCAGAAGGATGATGCAGTGTTTGATGCCGTGTGAGGCTTCACAATAAAGGTGAACACTGGCTCGACAGTGTTATCAGTGTGGAGCTCTCTGATTTCATAGCACTGCTGAATCTGGGATCAGCAATTGCTCTACTTTGATTTTTACAGGTAAAACCAAGCAAACAAATGAGCAGACAAGATGAGAATTACAGTTTTGATTCTTCTTTTTCTTCCATCCTTGAATGACTGAGCGTCAAAGAGTGATCTGGTTCTGTGGCATTGCTGAGGTTCCCTCCTTTCTTTTTCAGGAGAAATAGGACATGTTAATAGCAATAGGTATGCAAAAAAGGAGGTAAGTGAACAGATGTGCAGAGAAAATCACTGGGCAGAAATCTCCCCCTTGGGCTACTTAAACATATTATATATGGACTCTGCATAAAAGCTCTGTATCCCTTGGCTCTCAGATAGCAATTATGGTCAACCTGCAACCAAGCAGCTTAAAAGTCTGCTCAGCATGTGCATTTGCTCATAGTTCCCAGATGCAGCCATGAGTCAGTGGAAACAAACCCAGGCTGTGTGACCTTGTGCAGCCTTCTGCTCACAATTAAAATCAAGATGGATGGGAGACACTTCTGTGATTCTTTTTTCCACACGGAGGGAGCCTCTGGAGACCACACATGCACTGCTTCAGTAACACTACAGCATGTCAACAACAGGACAGAAAACTGTGGTTAATGAATGATCCAGGATTACCACCAGTTAGTGCAGTGCCATTAAAATAAGGGTGCAGAACTATGTGTTGAATTGTCTGAAAAATATTGACCAGAAGGCTCTATTTCCACATAAATATCCGTTTCCACTCCTTTTCCCCCAAATCACAGACAAAATCTGTGCTACAAATGTCTACATGTTTCCATATTTAATTCCAACACCAAATACAATGACCATAAAAGGAGGGTCATACCAAGCTTAACATAACAATGCCATTAGATTGCACAAGCACCACATCTAAAGAGTACTGTGGCATAGGTATAATGCTGGTTTGAATCAGGCTGTGTAGCAGCAGGATGCTGACAGGGCTTGTTTAGTCAGCTTATATTGTGATGTTTTCTTCTGAGTTTTGGGCTGCTGAAGTTGGGTTGACACTAGCTCTTAGGTTGACACAGTGTCAGCCTAGGAGCTAGGTAGGTAAAAACCAATGTGAGTTAAAATTTACATATCAGCAAAGCTGATTTAGGGCAAGAGAGTATTTAAGGGAAGAGTGGATTTGGGAGGAGGCTTGCCAGACTGGTCAAGGATGCTTTAAACTAGGTGTGTTGGGGGAGGGGGGCATCATTCCATTCCAACACACCCAGTCTGTTGCCAGCACCTATAATAAACGTTCAGAGCAAGGTAGAGATATTCCAGCTGCTCCAGCCAATGAGCCGGCTTCAACTGGAGCTTGGCTCAGATGTCTCTATACAAATGCCCATAGCATGGGGAACAAACAAGAGGAATTAGAGACGTGTGTATGTCTATGGGGGTATGATATCATAGACATCACAGAAACATGGTGGGATGGCTCCTATGACTGGTGTGTTAGAACGGAAGGTTACAGGCTCTTTAGGAAAGACAGGCCTGGTAGGCGGGCTGGGGAAGTTGCTATTTATGTTAGGGATAGGCTGAAGAGTATGGAACTCTGTCTGGGGACAGGTGAGCAGTCGACAGAGAGTTTGTGGGTTAGGGTTAAAGGGAGAACAGCGATGGGAGACATTATTGTGGGGATCTGTTACAGGCTGCCTGACCAAGAGGACTCTGTGAATGAAGCGCTCTATAGACAGATAGGAACAGCCTCACGCTTGCAGGCCTTTGTTCTCATCAGGGACTTCAACCACCCTGATATCTGTTGGAGGGATGGTACAACCTGGCACAAGCAATCCAGGAAGTTCCTCAATTGTGTGGAAGACAACTTCCTTCTGCAGGCAATAGAGGAGCCGACAAGGAAAGGTGCCATGCTTGACCTCGTCCTCACCAACAGGGAAGGGCTGGTTGGAAATGTGATGCTCCAGGGCAGTCTTGATTGCAGCAATCATGAGATGGTTGAATTCGAGGTCCTCAGGACAGTGAGAAGAGTGTACAGCAAGCTCACTGCCCTGGACTTCAAGAGAGCAGACTTTGGCCTCTTCAGGAACCTGCTCAGTAAGATTCCATGGAATATAGCCCTAGAGGGTCAGGGGGCCCAAGACTGTTGGTTGATATTCAAGGATCACACCTGCTACAAGCTCAGGAGTGGTACATCCCTACTAGAAGGAAGTGCTGCAGGAGGGCCAGGAGACCTCCTTGGATGGATAAGGAACTGCTGAGGAAAATTCGAAGGAAAAAAGAGGCTTATAAAAGGTGGAAGCAAGGACAGGCGGCCTGGGAAGAATACAGGGATGTTGTCCAGGAAGCTAGGGACCAGGGTAGGAAAGCTAAGGCCCACTTAGAATTAAACTTGGCTAGGGATGTTAAGGATAACAGGAAGGGATTCTATAGGTACATGGCGAATAAAAGACAGGCTAGGGACAACGTGGGCCCCCTCTGGAAGCGATCTGGAGAACTGGCTGCCCTGGATTTGGAGAAGGCTGAGGTTCTTAATGACTTCTTTGCCTCGGTCTTCACTGGCAAATGCTCCGACCACACCACCCGAGTCTTGGAAGGCAGACGCAGGAACAGTGAGAATGAAGACCCTGGGCGCACTGTAGGAGAGGATCTGGTTCAAGACCATCTTAGGAACCTGAATGTATACAAGTCCATGGGACCTGGTGAAATCCATTCACGGGTCCTGAAGGAGCTGGCAAATGAAGTTGCTAAGCCACTGTCCATCATATTTGAAAAATCATGGCAGTCAGGTGAAGTTCCTGATGACTGGAAAAAGGGAAATATCACCCCCATTTTCAAGAAAGGGAAAATAGATGAGCCGGGGAACTACAGACCAGTCAGCCTCACCTCTGTGCCTGGCAAAATCTTGGAGCAGATTCTCCTGGAAGGCATGATAAGGCACATGAAAAACAGCAAGGTGCTTGGTGACAACCAGCATGACTTCACGAAGGGGAAATCCTGCCTGACCAATCTGGTGGCCTTCTATGATGGGGCTACGGAACTGATGGAGAAGGGTACAGCAGTTGATGTCATCTACCTGGACTTGCGCAAAGCGTTCGACGCTGTCTCAAATGACATCCTTGTCTCTAAGTTGGAGAGACATCAGTTTGATAGATGGACCACTCGGTGGATAAAGAACTGGCTGGATGGCTGCACGCAAAGAGTTGTGCTCAATGGCTCAATGTCCAGCTGGAGACCAGTAACGAGTGGTGTCCCTCAGGGATGGGTGATGGGACCGGTCTTGTTCAACATCTTTGTCAGTGACATGGACAGTGGGATTGAGCGTGCCCTCAGCAAGTTTGCTGATGACACCAAGCTGTGTGGTTCGGTTGATACGTTGGAGGGAAGGAATGCCATCCAGAGGGACCTTGACACGCGTGTGAGGTGGGCTGATGCCAACCTGATGAAGTTTAACCATGCCAAGTGCAAGGTCCTCCACCTGGGTCAGAGCAATGCCAGGCACAGCTCCAGGTTGGGCAGAGAAGAGATTGAGAGCAACCCTGTGGAGAAGGACTTGGGTGTTTTGGTCAATGAGAAAATGAACATGAGCCGGCAGTGTGTGCTTGCAGCCCAGAAAGCCAACCGTATCCTGGGCTGCACCAAAAGGAGTGTGACCAGCAGGTCGAGGGAGGTGATCCTGCCCCTCTACTCTGCTCTTGTGAGACCTCACTTGGAGTATTGTGTGCAGTTCTGGTGTCCTCAACAGAAAAAGGATATGGAACTGTTGGAAGAAGTCCAAAGAAGGGCCACGAGGATGATCAGGGGACTGGAGCACCTCCCATATGAAGATAGGCTGAGAAAGTTGGGGCTTTTCAGCCTGGAGAAGAGAAGGCTGCGTGGAGACTTCATAGCAGCCTTTCAATATCTGAAGGGGGCCTATAGGGATGCCGGGGATGGACTCTTGATTAGGGACTGTAGTGAGAGGACAAGGGGTAATGGGTTCAAACTTAAACAGGGAAAGTTTAGATTGGATATGAGGAAGAAATTCTTTACTGTGAGGGTGGTGAGGCAGTGGAATGGGTTGCCCAGGGAAGCTGTGAATGCTCCATCACTGGCGGTGTTCAAGGCTGGATTGGACATAGCCTTGGGTGTCATGGTTTCGTGGGAGGTGTCCCTGCCCCTGGCAGGGGGGTTGAAACTGGCAGGGGGTTTGAACTAGATGATCTTAAGGTCCTTTCCAACCCTAACTATTCTATGATTCTATATGATCTCTATCACACGCAGATGAGGGAAAATCAAAAGACGTTCAAAAGTTCTATGATGACAGAAGTTCCACTGCACTGTATATTCCCAACACAGCACAACTCCAGAGGAAAGTGAGAGTGGGGTTCATGTGCCAGTATGGAGCAAAAATAAAAGTGCCAGTTTATCCAGGCATGGGCTGGTCACCCTGTGTTGCCCCAATATTCTCTCCAGGACAACAACACAGCAACAGCATGGGTCAGTGATGAGTACAGGTTTCAAGACACCACAATCTGTCCCAGAGCTGCTAGTGATACCAGAGCTACATCACGGGGGACCAGAGTGGTGCTGGCTTGAAGAGTTCCCTCTGCCTGACAACACTTATCTGGATGCTTACTTGCTACCCCAGGCCACAGTGCGCCATATTTTCAGTTGCATCCTTTGTTCACTACCTTGCTCCTTTGGGTTTCTACCAGGACAATTTTCATCAGTTAGCTGGATAAGCTGACCAACAGCAGCAGGATGACCACATGTTGATATTGCCAGGGACGTGGATTTCAGCCAAGACAACTAACTGCTATGGGGGGCTTTGGGAAGACAGTGTAGGGGTAAAATTAATGTTTCTTGGTACAGATAGTATCAAACGTGCTGCTGAACATGCTGCCTTGCTTTTGCTCAAGCTTGTCCATGTCAAGTAGCCCAAATAAGACCTAGTATGCAATGTCAAATGAGTCAGCAGGAGTGTCTCCACTGAAAGGCTCTGGTTGCAGGGCCAGTAGGCAGACCTGGGACAGCTTTCATTTTGTTGCTTCTGAAAGCTAGTGGAGTGCTGGACAACAAGCTCCAGGCCAGACTCTAAATCTTGCAGGATGCTGTATGCAGAGAATGCATCCCAAGCCTAGCTAGTAGCATGGCATTGCTACTGGTAGCCAAATGGATGAGGAAGGGTGGTTTGCGCTGCAGTCACATATCAACCTGACTGCAGAGGAACCTTCCTCTAATTCTGCCTGTGCTCCAGATCACAAATGCATCTGTTCTTTCCTGGTGTTTTTGTAGTCAGAGTCAGGAGAAATAAGGCATCTTGGACACTGAATTCTTTGAGGCACTCCAAAGAGTACAGTGTTTATAGTACATCTACTCATTAAGTACCCAGCCGCAACCTGTTTTGGTTGAGAGCTTTAGATATTAAACAGCAGCATTCCTAAACAGCTGCCAAAGGGGAAACTGGTCTCCCAGCCCCTGCAAGTGTCTGAAGTCAGCTTCAATCTGGTTCATTCTCCTGTTGTCTTCACCGCTTTTGCAGCCTCAGCTGGGCAGTGGTGCAATTTCCACCCCAGGAACAGAGAGACCTCTTCTGCAGTCTAGCCTGGAAAATCTAGTCTGGAAATTCGAATGGGTGGGTTGTATAAACTGCTGTCCTAATATTATTGCATTGGATAATTACGGCTAATGCACGTCTTCCTACAGCACAGTGACATCTACAGTCCATGTTTAAAATGAGGATAATATTTTACTAGTGTCACTGTTAGGCACTTTATGGCTGTTCTGCTTAAAAAGAAATGCTGGCATTGCTTGCAATATCTAAGTGCTGTATTGCAAGGATGCTGCCAACACAGCATGCCTGAGTTGTGCACCAGCAGGACATGAACCAGCTCCAGCCTAAAAGCTCTCTGACTTGTTATTGTCGTATTGAGTCTGTCTTGTGATTATGCTTCCCGTAACAATTACACAATACCTCTGTAGGTCTGACTCAAGCAGGCCCATCTTTTCTATATGAATGCTTTGATGCTCAGCTCCTGTTAATGTCTGTAATGTGTCTCAGGCATTTGGTCATCATTTCCACCCCCTGCTCTTCAAACATATTTGCCCTGTAGCACTTACAGGTTGTTGACTGTGGCAGCCCAATTAGACACATTTTCCTGGGGTACTTTATCATTCAAGGAAAATTTTCCTTCCAGGACTCCTGGGACAGGCAACCCCTCTTTGCATATCTTTTTGTATCAACTTTTCCTCCCCTCTTTCATATGTTTAAACTTAACTTCCTGTCTAGTTTATTTAGCATTAACTCATCAGGCTGGGCTTTTCCCCAAGTTGTTCTCAGCCATCTGTCATGCTTTTTGTTATATAAATACATAGTCAGATCAAAATGCCATCTCTGCAAACTTTAGAGCATTGAGCTGTTTAAAATATGAATGTGGTTTTGGGTGAAATACTTGGAGCTTGACCAACTTCGACCATAGTCTAAGACGCAGACAGTGGCTATGTTGAAACAGCTGGATGTGAGAGATCTTTGAAGACCTTTGGTATGAATGCACTTTCCAGTTCTGTTCTTAACTCATATCAAATTGAGGACAGGAAAGTCAACATTTTCCTCTCCACCTTCCATAGCTTGGTTTCTCACAGGTCTCCAGTCTTAACAGCAGGGAAATAGATATAAGGCTCAGGAATTTCCACAGACTGTATTTGCTATTTGAAACGCAGACAGTGTCTCCCAAAGGAGGTGCTGAATGAAAACAAATATGATCATTTATTTTCTTAACCACCAGTTAGACTCATGCTGATACATCAGGATGGACATTGATCATCTGTGCTGGCATTTCTGTCTTCGCCAAAGCTGAAAATATTCCCTTTTGGGTATTTGATCAGGCCTAATTCCAGTAATTGACTAGGCAGAATTTAGGTGCTTTTGCCCAAATTACATGATGACACTGCTCAGCTGCTGCCTGACTTCTTGGGGTGAGTAATTTCAAAGAGTACCTCACATTTTGTCTGGACTGCCTAGAATAATACCTTTACACATTTCTGAATCATCTTCCTGAATAGAGTGAACAATCTGATATCTAAATCAAATCTAAGCTCAATCATGAACCTGAAAGTAGGCAGTCCTCTGCCTGTGTTTTTGACATGCTCAGTCCTGCTGTGGTTCTTAAAATGCATCAAAGGAAGTTGCCAAGAAGGGGCTCATTGCTCCCTGAAGTTGTAGATGCCTTCTTTTAAAATGATAATAGAGCCACCTTTGTCATACCGTCTAATTAGCCCAGATGCCCCTGGAAGATGGAGAGAGACACTTTTGAGCTAACTGAGGTAGCTAACTTAGCTATAAAGCAGTGTACTCAAGGGCATTATGTTCTTTATTTGGTCAGCAAAGAAGTTGCCTTTCGATGGCAATTCACTTGAAACAGTATAAGCCTCCCTCCTCCTTTCCTCCGTGCTGTGATATCCCAAAGCAAGAATTTCTACAGCTTACCGTTTAATGTCAGAGTGAGGGGCACTTTCTTGGAGACTTAGACAGTCTTTTCCAGACCTACTCTAATGAGAGCTTCACTGCCCTTTACAAGACATTGCAAACTCTTTCTTAGCCTCATTAGCCCCCTCCTTTTCTCCAGCTCTTCCCTTTGGTGGAAATGAGGCCTTCTGATCCTTTTTAAGGCAATTATGGGGTGCTTTCATTTTCTATGGCATTGCAATGAATCACACTTGTTAAGATCTGAATGTTTCACTGATCTTTCACTGTTAAAATGTGTGGTCCTTATGCTATAGTGCCTTGGACATGTTCAATTAATACATGTTTTATTTGCTTTCAGTGCATTGATACATTCCTCTGCTACTTCTGCTTTCAGCTCTTGTTCGTTAGACTCTGATCTCAGGGAGACTTCAGCAACCTTACTGTTCCCATCCTCTATTCCATCCTCTGCATGTTGAAATGATATCTGGAGTCTCTTACAAAGCTGATCATTTGTCCTGATTCTTGCATCATATTCCAACATCTCTGTCTTGACTTGCAGAGTTTATTGTGGAACATCTGCTCTTGCAGACTGTGATTTTGAGATTGAGATATTTTTTCTCTCTCTTTTTTTTTTTTTTTTTTTTTTTTTTTTTTGTCTTGGGCCTATTTTTATGTTCTCCTGGATGGCAAATAAGAAATTTTGAAGTCTAGATGTTATTTTTGTTTGGAGCCTGAGGATTTTATCACTGCAATTTAGTCCCCCTACAAATGGCAAAGTTGTTTTTTCCATCTTGGAGTATTCCTAAACTGTGGTTTCAATTTCTTTTCATGTTTGAGCTTTAGATACAGAAATGCTTTGTTCTCTTATGGGAGACACAGCTTCTCCCTCTGCCTTCTGCCACCACATTCCCACGCAGTGGAGCCACCTCTTCACTGCTGCCTGCAGCCTCCTGGCACTGTGTGGATCTGACATGGGAGCTCTTCCTCACCTCCCACATCCAGTCCTTCCTCCCAGAGTGCCAGGGCTGCTGGTGCTGCTGCAGCATGGCCTACCCTGTTTTTCTGTGCTTTTGCTTCTCTTCTACCTATAAATGTCATCTGTGACTGGGCCAGGGCAAATTTCCACACTAATGGACAACGCTAACACTTTCAATGTGCTGTTCTCTTGCTTTGAGAAATAAATCACTGAGAAACAATGTAGAATATGTTAAGAAGCTTTTAGAGACTTGATATTTGAGGAGTTTCATTACCTCCTAGAGCATTAAAGTAAGATTCCCCCTTGCAACAGGGATTACGGATTATTATTTTTTTTTCCTTTTCTTCAAAGAGTTTTTGTTTTGCTGTATCACTTGAAACAGTTATGCCCCCCTGGTCACATCATAGACCCCACCACTATGCATCTCTCCTTGTTGCTGCTCGGAAAGACATTGAGTATACCTCCAGTATGATTAAAGAGAAGTGGAATACTCAGTGTAAAAAATGTAATCAAGAATATTCATAATTTTTTTGCGAAGATTTTCAATAATAATGATAATGACCACAAAATATTGTAAGTGGGAAAAAAAGGAATTTAATCACAAGAACTGTTTCCAGAGCTGTGACACTAGACTGCTTCTGCAAGATTGTTATAAAATGCAGTGGATCTTAAATACTTCCAAGAAATCACCGGATATAATTTTTCTTATTGTCTGAGTAACTAAGAATACGGAAGGCGATAGTTTCAGGATGGTCATTCATAAAAATCAATACATTGCAGAAATTTCAAAGTCCTGAGAAGATTCATTAAATGTTATGGCTGTTGCAATTTGCTTTATTACAAAACATACAACAATTGAAGACATGATAAAATGAAGGTTTTCTTTACCTCCTGTAAAGGAGATGAAACATTAAAGCCAGAAAGCCAGAAGCCTCCTTAAGCAGGGTAAACATGTTGCTGGAATCAAGGAGTCCTGAAAATCCTGGAGGCTACACTTATGCCCTCCACATTCATTTTCATGAATGTTTACCAGATCTGGGGTTGGGTGTGATTTGAACCTTGGAGGATAAAATTATAAAGACCTTGGAAACCACAGACGTTTAAAGAGTGTGCGTTTCAGCCGTATCATGGAGTTATTAAAAATCTAGTAAAACAATGTGCACCTCCCTCCCTGTTGGCCTATCTGTGCAAAACCTCATTGAGATTAGTGTGTGCCATTTGCCTTAGGAGAAAAGCTCTCTTACTATATATGTGGGGTTTTTTTACACTTTAATTTAAGGATTTGGCAGTGGGAAGTCTTAGACTGTTTCTAGGCACTGCTATAGGAAAGTTAATCTCTTGTCGTCAGTGGTACCAGAATAAAAGCTATTTTTTTTTACAGATTCTCCAGCTGAAGCTAGCAGCTTGTGTTCTGGCCGTTATTAGTTTGTATCATTCACTATAATTCCCCAAAGAGAAGTGAAAGACAGGAATTAAAATGTCAATCACATCCTGTTCTTCCTAGAAATCTGCTCAGAGGCAAGAGTGGCAAAGAAGCAGAGAAAAGGTGAGGATGTGCAAGCTTGAGTTTGAAATTGTGGCTACCTCTCTGCTGACAGCAGACAATGAATTTTGCAAATGCAGAATTATATGCAAGAATGTTACAAAGAAGGGCCTTGTTCTTAGGACTCTTAAGCCTGAAGATTGTCTTGTCTGACTTTGTGTGTGGCAAGCCAGAGACTGAAGGATTATAGCTGTTCCTATTCCAAATGCTGTGTAAGGTAAAGGGGACACTACAGAGAAAAAGAAACCTGAGCTCAGAAAGAGTGAATAAAGAAAGACTGGTCAAACTATTCATGCAGAATGTTAAGGGAAGGTTTTCAAGGTCAGCAGATGGTGACACAAACCTTACTAAAGGAGTGGATGCACCTAAATCACTTTAGAAGACCTTCTTGGAAAATAACGTTTGAACAGAATGCATACTTTCTTTTTCTTGAAGATAAATATCAACTATATTAACTCATGGTTTGAAAAACTTTGCTTTTAAAACAGTTATAAACTAAACAATAACACTAAATATATTTTCCATCCCTAAATTCAATATGACATGATATTTTAATGTGGTTAAGCTTTGTTTATTTCCTTTGTTGTTCTTCCACATGGAAGAACTAATAAGACAGACGGGGAGAAGGTGAACCAGGTAAGACTGATGGGAGTGGTCAGAAGTCTTTAGTTTTATCCAAATGAGATATGATGTACTAGTGATGTTCTACAAAATTTTCCATGATAAAAGAGCAGCTTCCATCATGGGTTTTTCACAGAATTTGCTTTACCACTGTTCTAAACTGGGCACAGAATCAGTAGGTTGGTGTATGTTTGCTTCACTATAGGTTTTTTTTGGTGTATATAGGATTTTGACTTTCCTTTTTTGCTGTCTCATACGTTCATGAACTTGTCCAAAGACTCTCACTGGAACATCTCACTGGGATGCTCACAAACTTGATTGTTTTCTTTGGGGAGCTGTAATGAATTGAGAACCTGGGCTGTTATCTAACACAGTTTAGTCATCAAGTTTCGTTCTGTAAATGACAATTTACTCTTGGAAGAAGACTATGGATTTCGCATTTGAACAAGTTAATATGAGCAAGGAATTAGTTACTTGGTTCTCTGCAAAAATTATTTAGGACTGCAAAATAGTTTTTACATTTCTATTTCTGTTCTGTTTTCACTATTCCTTTAAAACACATGTTTCTGTGAGTCATAATTTCTCTTCTAGAGTGAGGGAATATATAAATATTATGAAATGTTCTGATAGCAGAAAATTAATCTGAATTGGTTTTGTTTGTCTTCTTAATCTATGTACTTCTAAAATTCAGTTTTGTTTTTTTTCTTTTATAATGGTTCAAAAGATTTCTGAAATCTGAAGCAGGTATCTGAAAGGAATAACCTGAACTTCAGAAACAAAACTTTCTATAAAATTTCAATAAAGATTTTTATCCTCTGTTTTTCGTAAATAAATCTTAAATGGAATAGAAGTATTTGAAAAAGTACTGAGTTTTTAATTTGTTGCATTTCAAAAGTTTCAAAAACACAAGCAATTTTCTAGCTAGTTCTTAATAAAGGTTAATTGTGCAGTTTGGTTTTGGATTTGTTGAAAGCTTGGTGCTCCTGATAGCACAGCATTGCCAGCCTAATCTGCGCAGTTATGACAGCTTCCAGGTGACAGATATCCACATTCATAAATCATTTTAAATTAAGAAACCAAATTAGCTGTCTCTCATGGTTTCTTAAGGTAAGGTGGGATGTATTGTCATATTATATTTCAGACTTCAATTTTTGCACTGAGACAAATTCTTAATTGTGAACAAAAACTACATAAGAAACAAGTAATCAAACTTATAAGTCATGGCAATTGCAAGGAAGGAGAAACTAGGTAGAGATTTGGTCAAATATAAAAAATACTTTTACCAGCAAAAACTACAGCATGATAAATTTTATTTCTAAATGAAAGTGAACAATCTGAAAGACAAAAATAGAGAACTATAGGTTTGCTTCTGGACTCATTTCTCTGTTAAGGTTGGGCATTTAATTGTAATTTCAAGATATCCTGCAAGAAATGCTGAGTAAGAGTTAAGTGGCAGAAGTGCACTTTGTGCTTGGGAGTTCAGTGGTAATTTTAGTGTTGATTCATATGTGTTTGGGTACAAGTCCTGGGATTAAAATGTTGAAGGTTTGTGGTCATAGGCTTGGAGCAACTATAAGGTCAACCTTAACTACAAATATAAATATAGCCTGGATGTCCAAAATGAACTTGCTGTTGAAGCATGTAAATGTATAGTAACAGCACCTAACATCCCCAGCTATTTCAATCCAAGAAGAGGCTAAAGATACATAGGCACTTATTTTCTTGGTTTTGAAATTTCTAAGGGTCATTTCTAGGTAATGAATATGATGCTTTCTTATTCTTCAGATCCTGAAATAGACTTTTTTTTTTAAATTTAGACCACACAATTTTAAATAATGTGTTCTTCCTAATTCTGTGGGTTTTAGGCAACTTTGGCATCTTCAACATCCATGCTGAAAATGAATGCCATCTAGACAAAGATCTTGCCTTCTATCTGTGGACTTCATTTTGAGCTGGAACTCTGAAGGTATGATACAACTGTAAAACTGTAAAACATCTGTAAAACCAGGAATGAATTGACAGTCTTGTTAATACATGATGAGATTCAGCCTAATGACTTAGTTTCACATAAGAATTTTCCATGCATGGCCAGTTTTCGAAACCTTAGTTGACACAGGGGTTTCTTCTCAAAGACTCCCTGAAAGAGATGTGATTACTGAGAAAGTTGGGGCTGCTCAGCCTGGAGAGGAGAAGGCTGCGTGGAGACCTCATAGCAGCCTTGAGTATCTGAAGGGGGCCTATAAGGATGCTGGGGAGGGACTCTTCATGAGGGACTGTAGTGATAGGACAAGGAGTAATGGATTCAGACTTAAATAGGGGAGGTTTAGGGTAGATATAAGGAAGAAGTTCTTTACTGTAAGGGTGGTGAGGCACTGGAATGGGTTGCCCGAGGAAGCTGTGAATGCTCCATCTCTGGCGGTATTTAAGACTGGGTTGGGCAGAGCCTGGCAGGGGGATTGGAACTAGATGATCTTAAGGCCCTTTCCAACCCTCTCTGTTTTATGATTCTATGATTCTACTTAAGGTCATTCAGTGTGAATAAAGGTATCAGAATTTAAAATCTGAGTTGGGAAAATGGGGTTGTGGAAGGACAAAACTGGAGAGAACTGTATTTGGCTCAGTAAAGTTTGATAAAGAGAGAAGTTTTTTCTGTTAACTAAAGTTAGAGTTTGAAAGAGGATTGCTAAAGAAAATGTTGTTGGAGTTCCTTTTCCTCTTCATTATTTTTCCTCTTCCCTCTTCATTATTTTTGACAGTAAGATTTATATGTTAGCAGATTTAGGTAATTTAGCTGTGACATTTAGATTTTCCATTCAAATTTGAAGAACAAACCCTTTGTGTCAGATATTTGCAAGTGCCTTTCTTCCCCTTCCCTTCCAAACAGCTATTTTTGCACTGGTGTGCCAAAGGGGCAACTAGAAAGTAAGAAAAGAAGTCTGAATATTGTAAGAAAGCATGACTCACATTGTCTAAGAATTAGCATTTGAATTTTATTCCTGCTCACTTGGTGAGAGTGAGGAGAGTGTCATTAGGGTTAAGCATTATATTTGTCACCCTAATGCAGACATTCCTCAAATCTGAGTAATAAATCAGTCTGTCTCTGCTTGTCTACTCTCGTTTGAGCCCAATTGGAGTGTAAGATGACTCAGGAGCGACACTGGCTTCACAGAATTCGTGTGATTTAAATGCAAGGAAGTAGAACTTAGTTAATACAGCTGGGCAATAAAGGTGTTTCACTGTCTGTAAAAAAGACATAGTTATGAGATCATATAACTACAGGTCGTACATTGAATGGGTTGACTTGCTGTATCCTTAATTTTTCTGGAAGCATCATCACACAACATTTGCTAAGGAAATGGCTGCAGATGCTCACTGAGAGTCACTGCTCTGCCATGTTCCTTCAGGCACTCCTGAATCAATGACATGAGACCATTTTGGCCCTAGATTGTCTTCTGTCTGGTTCTCAGTTTGGAGGATGGTAACATTGAGGACCACACAAGAGCTTAGTACTTATGCAGCCTTTGCACTGATCACCACAATGCCAGAGCACTTGGAGTCACTAGGAAGAGTTAGAACCACGTGCTAACAAATCTCGTTCATCTGTGGTACTAGCCTGCTGGGTTGTTGGTTTAAGTTACTGAAACAATGATCTCTGCTGTCTTAATTCCCTCTTAGCCTTAACATCTTATTATCAGTGTTAATCAATCTCCTTGTGTCGGAGCACAAGCTCCTTGAATACCAGTTCTTATATTTGTGCACCTATTTGTGCAATATTCTTTAATATTCTTTTCTTGCTGAGCAAACCTTGTGCAAAATATTTCACCCTTTTACTCTGCACCCCTTCCCTCTGCACAGCTTTGGTTGTCCCATATGTAAAGGTACAGACTTTGTGTAAAAAAAAAAAAAAAAAAAGAGAAAAGAAAGAAAAGGCTACAATTTTTGGAAACATCCTTCACACCTTTCATGTTCTATGCATGCTCCTTAGCAGAAGATCTCAAAAGATATCAGCCAGAAAATTTCTCTTGAAGTCTTGATTATTTTAGGTAGCCACCTTTGCAGGTAAGTTTTCAGTTCATGGCTTTTTGCTTAGCACCCTGGAAGCCTGTGGCCTAAACTGGAAAAAATTGGCCACGGCACAGTGCTGGAACTGATGCCAAAACTACATTATTTTGCTGTGTTCCTGAAATGGTGCTGGTTTTGTTTCTCTGTGACCCGCAAAATTTGTCTGTTCCTTTGTGATAGTGGTGGAAGGTCAAAGTTCTTTTTTGGGTCTTTGGTGACCCAAAATCTGAATGCCGTGGTGAAACTCCACATGATCCAGGTAAGATGCTACTTCCTACCTGTCATCTTCCTTATTGGTTGTACTTTGCCATGTGTGATACTCTGAGAGCCTCAAGAATAAATCCTTTACAGGGCAACATTTATTGGCTTTTAGAAAGAGATAGTTAATGCACAGCCCTGTGAATAAACCTTTTTTGATGTCTCTTCTGTCTTGTTTATTCAGATTGCTGCCCAAGCTGTTTCTCCTGTCAATCATAGGATTGTTTTGGTTGGAAAAGACCTTCAAGATCATTGAGTAGTAACCTAGTACTGCCAAGTCCACCACTAAACTATGTCTCTAAGTGCCGTGTCTACACATCTTATAAATATCTCCATGGATGGTGACTCCACCTCTTCTCCTTTTCCAGTGATTGACAGCCCTTTTAGTGATGAAATTTTTCCTAATATCCAACATAAACCTCCCCTGGCACAACTTGAGGCCGTTTCCTTTTGTCCTATTGCTTTTTAGTTGGGAGAAGAGACCAACACCCACCTCCCTACAACCTTCTGTCAGGTAATTGTAGGAAGGCATATGTCTCCCCTTAGCCATCTCTTCTCCAGGTCGAACAACCCCAGTTCCCTCAGCTGGTACTCATAAGGCTTGTCCTCTAGTTCCTTCACCAGCTTTGATGCTTTTCTTTGGACATACTCCAGCACCTCAGTATCTCTCTTATAGTGAGGGGCCCAGAACTGAACATGGTATTCAAGGTGCAGCCTCACCAGTGCAGAGTACAGGGGGAGAATACTGATGACATAGACTGAAGAAATAAGATTTAAAACAACTAAAGTGAAAACTCTTTGATAATCAAGTCAAGCAATGAAAAAGTATTATTCATGTACCAGGAGAAAGTCAGCAAAAAAATAAAGATTGAGATGCTTAAGTTGCCAATCAGAAATATAAAAAGAGGAGAAATGAAACATATCACTCCTATTTTAAAGAGGGGTTTTGTATTTTACGTTTTATCTAGAAGTTCAACCCGCTAGGAATTAACATGTGGCCAAAATGTGCTGTGATTCACTACAGAGTGAAGATTTTTTTCCTGTTTTCAGTAGTCATCTTTTAAACTTACCATTTGGGGACAAGCTCTTGATTTTGGGGGTGTCTGGTGTTTTGTTTAGTTTTTTTTTTGGGAGGGGTTGGGGTGGGGTGGGCAGGGTTTGGTGGCTGGGTGTCATGCCCGCAGTAACTACTGTTTCTTCTCTTGTCATTTGCTCTTTGCATTATGGTGTCAGTGGTGAAGTACTGTAGCACTGTAGCACTTTATGAAGCACAAAACTCATAGGGGATACTCATGCTAACTCACTGGCCGAAAGCAAAAAGGAGGGTATTTTCTGTCTGGTTTGAGATGAATCAGCACTTTCTATACGAAATCAGGTTTGTCTGCTGTAAGTTGCAAAGCATTATAGGAGGTGATGAAAGACTAAAAGCAGAATCTTGTCCCCATATGATAGCCACATTCCAGCTCTTCTCCCTCAAATCTTTTTCATGTCATATTGTGAGAGGCATCTTGTAAATCTACAAGTGAAGAACACGGAGAAGAGTTGTCATTCTGGCCTAGGAGACACTCCTGTCTTTTTGAAAGATTCAACCAGGTAAGCACTGTGCTGTCATCTGGAACTGTGAACCTGAGCCTAAAATCCCACTGAATTCCAATCTCACAAAAATTCCAAAATAATGATGGTGCTTCTTTTGAAATGATGGATCAAACCACTGAAATGGGATGGGAAGAAGCAGATTAATATGTTCTCATTAATATTTACTTAACTCAGACTTTTTTTTTCCCCATCAGATTTTGATCCATATCTTCTGGCAAAGACATATCAGCTTCTTGTTTCCATGGCACTTCTGATCTCATCCCAGATGATACACAAAAGCTTCTACTTCTTGCCTCTCCATGACTGAAATGTAAAACTTTATATTAAAAATCTGTGTCTCATAATAGCTGCATGGAATGCTGTACCAAACTGTCAGTAGTAAATGCAGAAGTTAACACAGTAGCAATCAAAGCAGTGCAAAGCATTGATGACAGTATGCATTTTAAGTTCAATCAGATTTTTCTCTCTTTTTCTGAATGGAGCTTCCTGAATATCTTGGGGGAATAACCAGGTCTAGAAAGAATCTGCAGAAAAAAACCAGGAAGTGGGCCAACTTCTCTCTCCAAACTAATGCAAACACATTAAACACACTTCCACTATGAGAGAGGCTATTATACACCCTGCAGTTCAAATGACTGAATTCTTTCATTCAAATGGTGCTCTGTATCACACTAAAATGATTACAAAACTTGGTCACAGCAAGTCTCATCATTTATAGGTGGCATGAATAACCACATTAAACAGGGATATTTTGTCTAGACTTATCTCTTTCCAGCCTTCCTGACTTCTTAAAAATCTTACTAAACACTTGATTTAATGTACTTAGACTAATTGCTGTATCCAAAATAGTAAAGAATGTCTGTTACAGATAGAAAAGAACATATTAACTTTTTTCATGGTTGCTTAATAAATTTTTTTCTAGCTTCCTAATAAAAAAAAGTAAAATCTTGTTTGTTTGTTTGTTTATTTATTTATTTATTTATTTATTCTGTTGTAATTCTTAACAAAGAGACCCGAAATACTTATTTTTTTTCCAAGTAGGAAACAACTTTACCATCCCAATTTCAAAACTTATTCACAATTTCTATTATAATAGGAAAGCACATCATGTATTAGCGTGATTGTCTATAGTGTCTTGAAGAGTCCCCAAATCTTAGTTCTGTGTCTGAGTTAGTTTTATTTGGTCTTCTTTAACAATAAACCAGTATAATCAAATAATTTTGCCATTAGTTTCTTTCATTTGGGCACAGAGCCAGCCTAGAAATTGTGATGTGTTTTTTCAGTCAAAGGTATTTCTGCTAGTCTTGGTGCTGGGGGATGAAGAAAGGCCATAATGTGTGGCTCTGGGCTGTTCTGTGCTGCAGGTGACAGCTTTTACCAAGACTCACCAAAAGACAGTTTGGGAACCTGGAGATCTCCTGCTGCAGAGCCAGGAGTGATAAACTCCCAGGAGGCTGGATTTGCCAGAGCTCCATGTCTTGGTTTCACAGCAGGGAGTAAGCACTCCAAAGAGATATAATTCATCAGAGCTAAACCTGGTAGCCCACAAAGGCCTAACTATGACAGGCGCCTGGAAACTGGAGACAGGCAAATTAATGTTGGGATTAAGGTGTCATAAGGTCACAGAATAAGTCAGTTTAGAAGTGTCCTCAGGAGGTCACTAGTCCGACATCTTACTCAATGCAGCATCACCTCTGAGCTCAGGCCAGGTTGCTCAGGGTTTAATCCATTCAGGTCTTAAAACCCTTCAAAGGTGGAGAACACAAATGCCCTGGGCAACCTGGTCTGATTTTGTCCTCTTAGGGAAAAGGTTTTTCCTGTATCTGGTAAGAACTTTAAATGGCAGACACATATTTATGCTGTTGACAACCATTGGGATCGATCCATTGGTGGATTCCTCATTTATTTTTACCTTCATGACTGGGTATTTTTCTGGGAAACAAGGTTTTTTTCAAAGACAAGTTGTTATTTTCTGTATATCCATCAGTTCTTTCTAGCCTTAATTTAACAACTAGGTGAAGAGACATGCTGTCATCTAGTTGAAGGAACTGAATGAGGTGCTTCTGAAAATAGAGGAATTGTTGTCTTTTAATTTAAATCCCTAAAATTATAGTAATGGAATTTACATGAATTTGAGGAACTCTTTTGTATCTTTCTACATCTTTTGACCTTCAATACTTCTGAGATATTCCCATGCCATTTAATAAACAAGTGTCTCAGAAAAGAATATTCTCAGAAGCACATGAATAACCCAGTTTGTATTTGTAAAACCATTAGAAAACCTATAGCCTTAAAAGACAAAACCAAAAAAAGCAGCAGACTCCAGTCTTTCATGTGATAGTAAAATATTTGGTTTCCCAAAAAAAAAAAAGAAGAAAAAAGTGATGCTTCAAAAACTTGATTTGCTGAGTGGTACACTTCACTGATATATTGGTTGTCCAGCTAGTGTTGCATGCTGAGCACCAGAACAGCACCCCTGTACTAGGGGTCACACAGGGGCACAGAGGTGGTTTTTGGTCTCTTCTGATATTTTCCTGTCCTGCTACTGCCATTCTAACACACAGTAGGGTACATGATCAGGGAAAGGGCCTATTGCTGGGACATATCATTGTTATAATAATGTATTTTAGGCTGTTTTGTACCCCTTATTACACTCAGGTTTCTGAGAGGTTCTATCTCAAAAGAGAAAAATCAGCAAGGTCAAGTAAATTCAATGTGGATGCTTACTAGTCCATTCTGTACCAAGCCCCTAACCAGGAATATAATGACATATGATGGATTGAACTCCCAGTGAAAATGTGAAAACTTTGTATGATCTGAACTAGAAATGTTTAATCTCTGCTTACCTTCCTTTACCTGGGACCGCACATTTTACTCTGTAGATCCAGACCAACACTGATTATTCATTTAAATCTATCCATCTAATTCAGCTGGCATATGCATTCAAGGTCTAAGGTATAATTGTGGTCTGATTCTCCATAAGTGATGGTAGCATCCTGATCTCACTTGTGGGTGCTAGGGAGTTATACTTGCACTTTGTCTGAAGTGCAGATGCTGCCTAATTACACAACACAAAGAGATTCAACTTTAGTGAAAATTTAGGAAAAAAGAATCTTGTGTAATGCCTGTACAATTATGAAAAGGCTTTGTCTAGGAAAAAAAAAAGGAAGCTTGAATCTGAATCTTATCCAAGGATTGTCTTTGTAAAAGAGCTGAATGAGCCCTCGGGAGGAGATAAAAATACAGATAAAGAGAAAACAAGTAATTGTTCATGGTAGAATGGAGAGATGAGGATCCATTTAGCATGTGCTTGTGTGGGCAGCTACAACCTGACAGCTGCACTGGTGGTGTTTCCAATACTGAGAGTCTACACAGAAGCTTTGTAGCCCTTCTTCCTGTGGCTATATTTTATTACTCTGCTGCCTCTGAGGCCATAATTGTTCCTTCTTACTCCTAGTGCATCAGGAGGTGTGCAGTACCTGCCATATGGTGTGTCAACAATGACCACATGCATAAACATGTGATTGGTAGCAAAAGTGGACAAAACTGGGAGAACTTTGTTATTTCCTAGTAAGGGGTGGGCTGTAAATAAAGTTCAGTATGAAGCAGGAAATTACTGTTCTGATTAATTTCTTAGTCAGTGGTATCCAAGGATGTTCAAAGTTGACCCTTAGTAATTTTTTGCTGTGCTTCCTGGATTTTTATTGTTCCTTTAATGAAGATCACAGCAGTTATGTGTCCTGGGTTCAGCAGCAGCAGTCATTTTTCTCCTCCTTGGTAGCTGGTGTAGCACTGTGTTTTTGATTTTGGGCCTGGGAACAGTGCTGATAACACCAGTGTTTCGGTTACTGCTTAGTGATGTTTTGGTCTGGCCAAGGACTTTCTGAGTTTCATGCTCTGCCAGGGAGGAGGGGGGCTGGGAGGAAGCAGAGACAGGACACCTGACCCAAACTGCCCAAAGAGGTTATTCCATACCACAACACGTCATGTCCAGGATAGAAAGCAGAGAGTAGAGACATGGAAGGGTGGGCGTCCACTGCGTGGTCGGGCTTGGTTTTAGGTGGTGAGAATTGTATTCTTTCCTTGTATTTGCCTTGTTATTATTATTATTGGTGGTAGCAGCAGTGATTTGTGTTATACTTTAGTTACTAAATTGTTCTTAACCTGTGGGAGTTGCATTCTTTTCGATTCTCCTTCCCATCCCTCCGGGAGTGGGGGGCAAGAAAGAGGAGGAAGTGAGTGAGAGAGAGAGAGTCTGCATGAGTTAGGCTTGAACCATGACATTATGATTTTCTTCTGTTGAAAAAATACTTTTCATTCTTAAAACTGCAACAAAAAATCTTTGTCTATTAAAAAAAATATCTTTAACATTTTCAGGGGTGAGTTTAGATTTCATTGAAAAACTAGAGAAAAATATTAACTAGGCACACCCAAATTTGATCTTTATTTTTAGTAAACATTGAAAATAATAACTTTGACTAAAATATAACTGGGGGGGGAGTTATTCCAGTTTTGCTTTATGCAGGTAGTTTTTGATAAATATATTTTCCATATGAATTTCTCTTTGGAAACCCTGTTACAGATGAGTCTACAGATATATTGGTGTGAGCAGAGACAGCTGTGGTTTGGCTTTCCCATGCTCCAAGGCAGCCAGGCAGCTTTGGCACTGAACCTGCAGTAAGTTGCCAGACTGAGTTGAAGGCTCTGACCTTGGACCTGTCTGAGCAGGCTCTTGCTCAGGTGCAAAATCTCAGGTGTGTTTGCACATGGACAACATAGCACCAAACAAAAAGGTGGAGAACCACTACAATTGTATGAGGATTATGTGATGTGTTAAAGAAGATGTCAGTAACTGCGTTTAAAAATCTACTGACAATCAAGTAAGAATTTATTTCCACAGGCAGTAGAGTTCCTGTGATCTTTTTTAGAGCATCTATTTTAGCAGCGAAGTTTGGTATTTTGGCAACATAAGCAAATTTACCACCTACTGGTGATCTGCTAGAAGGCTGGAAAAATTTTAAGGAATACTTTTACTATGTCTTTTGTAGTCATATCAGATGGTGATTAGATTTTGAAGATTAACCAGAGAGAGTAATGATGTTGTGTTTTAAACAAGGCTGTAAAATTTTAGTGCTTCTTGGTATGGCTTGAACAACTTGGACCTGTAGGAAAAGGTTTTAAATCTTTTTGGCCAGAAGTAAAACACACAATTGAAGAAGATGAAGTTTGTATCCTTATGGCTGTTAAGTGGAATAATGAAATGTATTTTGAGATCTTGATGCAGTTTCGTGAGTGATAAAATGCCTACAAAGGTTCTTCATGTAAACAGCTTTCGGTGAAGCTGTGGTGCTGTGGAACTCCTTCCAAGCTATTTTGAAATATAAGGAAAAAGAAAAATTGAGCATGGAAAAGATCAAGGCATTTATGTTAAAACTCCATCTATCCCAGGAAGTGTTAGGAGAGTTAGAGCATATTTTCTTGCTTCTGGAAAAGATGAAGTAAAGACAAGAAAAGGCCTCATATGAACCTTATGTGAAGATTCATCTTTATCAGCCAGGCTTATCTGAAATGAACTTTCCTGTTGTTCTGTCAAGCCCAAATTTATCCCATGGCTGCCCTTTTCTAGTCTCAAAGTTATTTATGCATGATATTATATATAAAGCACAAAGTCAAATGCCCTTTATGGTCACAATAAAACTATTGAAGAGATGAAATATAAAGGATACCACAACACCATGTTTCCAGTCTTGTAATGATGTTGATATGACAGTGGATATCCTGAAGTATTACCTAGAAATTCTGCAAACATCACTGTCTTTTGAAGACTTTCTGTGATGCAGCTTTGGATGAAGATTTATCATTTTCGTATAAAGACAGAAACTAAAGATAAACAGCTCTATCAAATCCTGTAATGATATTAAACAGGCAATTTGGGGCAGGCAAATGTCCTGTGAAATCCCAGCTGCACCACAGACTAATCTGTATTTGCTTTGGAAGTTTCCAGAATTTAATCTAAGTGCTGTGGATTTGAGTTTGTTCTTCTGAGAAAGCATTCATGAGGAATGAAAGTACTTTATCTCACTATCTCATCTAATGTTCAGTTAATTTGGGGTCTTTTTACCTTTTGAAAAGTATCTGATGAAGTGCAGTGATGAGAGATAGAGAGTTCATCAAATCCCTTCCAAAGAGGTTCAGCCTTTTATGAAAGCAAGAAGAGGTCCCCTGTGGTTCACCATAGTGATTACTAATTCTTTAGACAACAAAGATTTAGGGAAGAAGTTGCCGTTCATACTGGTTCTGCTCACAGTATTGACGACCGCTCATTCTGCTGCTTTTTAACCACAGATAACAGCTGGGCTCCTTGCTATGGGAGATGAAGATACTAATCCATTAGAAGATTTCTGCCATTTGGAATGATGCTAAGCATTGAATGGAAAAAATAGGAATGGTTTATAATGCAAACTCATCCAGCAAGCCTCCTCATTACAGGACAAAAAAAATAGATGAAGAATATTCCTGGAAGAGGGAAATATAATTTAAATATCCATTCAGTTGGAAAAAAAAGTTGGTGGTATGCAGAAGAATGAATCAGTGGAGAAACAAAAATTGGTAGAGAAGGAATACTGTCACTACTGAAATCCATTCATTGAAAGTGGTGTTTGTATTCATGGACCAAGTGACTGTGTGTCAAAAGTCTTTTGGTTGTGCTAAGAAGTGAAATAAAGTATGTGACCAGGTTCATCTCTTTGCACAATCCTTGTTTCCTAGTTTCCGGAGGAGCCGCCAATGTAGTGGGCAGCTGTCCATCCTCCACTGGCAGCATTTCAATCTGTACACTGAGTTCCAGATGCCTGGACTGGCCGCTTTGACTTGAATTAGGACTGTGTTACACACCAAGAGCGGGATACTTTATAAATGTGTGCATTTGTAAAAGAAAGAGAAAACAGCAGCAGAATGATGCTGGTTGAACATTATGGAGAAATTCCCTTTTTACTTTGATACAGCTATCACAGGAGTGAGGTGGCACCTGGAACTCTTGCCAAGACCCTGGCCCAGAGGTCTACAGCAGACAAAGCTTCTGTGTCAAGAACATTTTCATCTGAATACAAACGTAGGCTGGGGAAAGGAAGGCGTACACCCATTTAGCTGGTAAGGCACTGAGGCCAGGGCCAAGACAAGTCAGAGAATGTCCCCAAAGCTTGGTGGCCTGAGTTGCAAGGGTTACTCCCATTATCAGGATCTTACAGGACTATTTCAGCTGATATTTATTTCTCTTGCTCACAGATGTGCATTAGGATCATAATTTAAAGATTCTGAAAGGGCAAAACTGTACAGTTTTATTTCTTAGAATTTTTTTATTTAATAAAAATAAGTTTTCTCATGCCTTATCCACTCAGCTTGTTCTGAGGTCTTATTTGGTTTTCATAACTGCACTCAGGAAAGTTTTACTGGTACTTGAAATGAGCTAAATTACAGTGGTACTTCTACTGCATCGTAGACTACAGTTATATGGATTGAACTTAATCAGATTAAACAAGCAAAGGAAAAGTCTGTGGTGCCAGACCACCTCTCATGAACTTTTGTGTATTTGTGCAGCTAATCTCTTAGTTGGATTTCTATGAGGAATGTTTGTATATTTAACCAGCTTATTTTCTTCTACATCATGGCCTCTGTTTTCTCTGTACATGTATAGAGCTCTGCTGAACACTATATATAGTTCTGCATTTGGAGAACACGGAGACAAACAAACCCTATGGAAAATAACAATATACAGAACATATCGTGTGACAAACTGTGTTACATTAGTACTCAGGTCATTACTATGTGACAAAGCTGCTTCTGTGAATAGCTGCATTTTTCATTCTTCATTCATTGCACTGGGAAAGAATGACTGAAAATGATACTAGTGGGGCTGGATTCCCTCCAGCCAGCAAGGCCATTGTTTGCAAAACCTTACCAGGCACAGCACAGGGTGGCACTCGACCAAAGCAAGACACTTGTAGGATTTATGCGAGGATGTGGAATTTTCCACTAACCAAGACAGGTTTGCATTCCTACAGAGGCATATTTTGGTAGGAGACCATAAAAATAACATCATGATGGGTTGAGTAACATTCAGCTATGGTTAATGTAATTACCAGGAAAAACCCACTGCTAGTTACAGACTGTCGAGTCTTTTAAAGCTGTTATAATCACATTGCTTTCAGAAATGCAGCTGAAGCTCAGTTAACGTAGTCGGCTATCTGTGTGTATGTGACAACATGAGTCAGCTTGAGTGCCTCAAAGGTGGGGGACGGGAGCCTGGCAGGGCCTAAGGTGCTTCTGTTACTGAAAAGAAAGGAACAGCAGTAAAGCAAAGGCCCGAGAACTGGTGCAAAATGGAAAGAGCAAAGATTGCTGCAACCACTGCTTCCACTGGCTGGAGGTGGAGGTGGACAATAGCATTGCCTCCCTCACCTCTGCCCATCGCTCAGGTACCCCCAGCCCTCTCAGCTTTCCAGAACTTGGGCTTAGGTAAAATAGGCAGTGGAAGCTGCCTCCAACAGCCTTCAATACGTGCCTAATTCAATTCTTTAGGTGCTTATTAAACACAATAGTGAGTCTAGGTCATGAAAAAAGGCATTTTTTCTGCAGCGTAAGACTTATTCTTGATAAATTAAGACCTATATAAACAGGCTAAGCACAAAAAGTGCATCACAAGCAAATGCTGTGGCTTACTTCTGAGCAGTTTTCTTGCAGTCCAAATGCTGCAATGCATTTCAGAAAAAGTGCGTATTCAAAAACCTATTTACATGTCTTTTGCTTTTCGCTTGATCCTCCAGATGTAAAAAAAACCCACCAGAACTAATCACTTCCAACACTGATAACAATATCAACATCAATAAAACAATATTTTATAGTTCTGCTGTTATGAAGACAGCCAGAGAGCAATTTCTAAATGTGGGGTGTAGAAGACAAACAGGAAGCCTGCTCAAACTCCATCCTGCAAAAGGAGGTCTTGATTCAATGTGCGTTTGGTGACAGCTGAAATAATGGAAATCAGTCCCTAAAAACAGCACTCTACAAAAGCCTGGACAGATGCTGAGACATTGAGGCACTGGGGTTCCTGTGGGATCTTGAAACTAAAGTAAAAGTTGAGGATTAACTGCTGTGAACTGGTGTCAGGCAGAAAGCCCCAAAGGGACTTGTACATAGCTTTGACCCTAAGAGTACAGGAAGCGACGGGGCCTGCTGGTCATGGAAAAAGCAGCATTGGAGCTGTGACAAGAGGAGGAGTGCTCTCTGGGGTTTGATTCTCTCTGGTGAACAGGAAAGCAAACCTTCTCTGTCCATAATTTGCAGATCCCACTTGTGCCCAAGGAGATTCCCGATTCCATTGTCATCTCCTGATATAACTCAAATGCAAGGGACTACATATGCATGAACAAGTCAAGTGACTGAGTTCTCTCCCAGCATACACTTCTGTTTGGTCCTTGAGTCACTATGTGGTCACATTTTGGCTTGAGAGAGCACATTCTCTCTTCACAATTTTCCATACATTTTGGTAGGGTTATGGAGCACTCTGCATTTCCAGCACTTATTCTGTAACTTACAGATTTTCTGAGCGGAAAACCAATTGTTAGCAATTGCACCCTTAGCTGACTTCATTTTAGCAATGGGGGAAATGATGGGGAGACCCTGGGAGACTTTATGGTGCTTTTCCCCTCCCTTTAGTGGACTTTTTCTAATTGCTCTGCCCCTGCAGACATCCCTAGGAAAGCAGCAGTGGCAGCTTTAATGGAAGCAGCCTGTGAAACCTGTCATCCTTGTCCCCATAGCTGCCCCTGTTCCCAAGGGAAGGAGAAGCAGCTGCCCCTCTGACCCCTCCATGCCATGGCCCTGCTCAGGGATACAGAGAAGGCATCTTCCTGGATTTATTGTAAAAAATCCTTTGCAGGATGAAAAGGCCAATTTGAATGACTCTCCAGCAGCTTTGATTAAAAGTAGTTGCTTGTGTATGGTGGAGAGGAAATGAAACATTAAATAGTGGCTTTTCCCTTTCAGCTTCCTCACGGTTCACTGCTCCCAGAGCTGTTAGATTTGAAATAAATGTTTGCACATTAATAATTCTATCTAAGGATGAAATTTTATTTTGATTGAACGCTGTGGTGGCTGCTAGAAGATACTTATGCTTATTTTAATGGTGAGGTCCCTACACCTGAAAAAGCTTGCTCCTGGAGCAATTGCACTGTATACACTGGAAAGAGCTTGCTCCTCGAGCACTTTCACACACCTCAGCCCGCTGTTACAGCCCCAGTTCAAGGGCCTTCTGGCAGTTTGCTTCAAACTCCCCGCCTGTTTTCAGAGAAAGCCGATATAGCGTTGTTTGACATTCAGCTCTGCTCAGCTCCAGGCGGGGGAGCTGTAGGTGCGCGGCTGCGGGCAATCAAAGGGGAAAGCAAAGGCTGTGTGCAACGCTAGCCCTAGAAATCTGTGATTCCAACAAGATCCGTATTGTCCAGCCTGGAAACATCACAAATTAATTTGGAACATGAAAGTTAAAGTATTCTTTGTTCTCTATCAGCGTGCACCACATCAAGCTTCTGTTTATTTGCATAAAGATAGCTGCATTTTTTACAGTACGCCTCATCGGAGATCTCCGTGACAGCAAGTCTGATGTGTATCACACTACTACTTTGCCATCTAGTGGTATACCAAAAAACTAATTTTACATCGGATTTCATAACATCAATGGAAATATGCCCCCAGAACAGAAACGCAAGTTAATTTTTCTGCTGGTTGATTTTAGTAATCTACTATCAGAAGACATCCCATTACTCTCTGCTCAGTGGTCATTAATTCCTAGACCTTGCGCTTGGTTCTCCATGAGCAGAGGCTGGCGCAGCGTGTGGACAGCTTTTGAACTCCACAGAACTGCTGTATAGATTCAGTTGCTGCTCATAACCTTAGACCTTATTGCTTTCAGTGCTATCCTGGTCTTTTGTGAGGCCATGAGAACAAAACTATCTATTTTTATACAAGTATAAGAGAATCTCAGAAAGTAGAACCTGAATGGCAGTGTCTATATGACAATGGGCCTTCAGTGAGCATGCATGTCAAGGGAGGATCAATGAAACCTCAAGACCCCCTGGCAGATGTTTGTTCAGTCTCTTCCATGAAACTCTGTGATTCTCAGGGTTTCACAAACTTTGGGCAGCACAGGAAGGTCAAGGCAGTTACCCTGCGATGCACTGATCCATTGACTGCTGGAGGCAATATTGCAAAGGGAAAATACCACTTCCTTACAAAGTCTGGGAGTGTTGCTGAGGGACAGCACATTGCCTCGCCACTGAGCTGCTCTGGAACAGGAACCTCGTCCCAGGCAGGGTCTTCAACTGATCAGTCTGAAGATGTTAAAAAGTCCAGGGAGGAAGTTTGGGCTGGGGCATAACCAACAGTTAGAGTTAGGAAAGTGGTGAAAAAGCATTTCAGGACATGAATGACACTTGGTACCTAATGTCAAGGTTTTGTTTCACTCCATCATAAGAGTATAACTAAGAATTTTTTTCTCTTCTATAATAACTCCCATGCCATTAATTCCTTTAAATATGTTAGGTACATAGACTGTTGCTACAGACAGTAATCATTTGGGTACTATTTACTGGTTGTTGGGAAGAGGCAAACTACTGCGACATGGAGTCCAGAGTCCCAGTGCAGCCAGTCAGTCACTGCCTGAAAACTTTATTGTCAGCTAATTTAAAGTCTCTGGAGTTTCAATAGCTATTCTGGCAGCATGCTCAGCCACACAGGCCACTAAGGACTTCAAGCAGTTCTGATCAGACAGTCATTTCTGATTTAAATAAAAAAGGAGCAAACAACAAAAAAGGAAAGAATCTTGCTCTGGGAAAATTTGGCTTTGAGAAAAGTCTCAGATGTGAAACTCCATAGAGAAAAGAAAACTGGGGAGAATCATAGAATCATTTGGGTTGGAAAGGACCTTAAGATCATCTAGTTCAAACCCACCTGCTATGGGCAGGGACATCTCACACTACACCGTGTTGCCCAGGGCTCTTTCCAACCTGGTCTTGAACACTGCCAGGGATGGAACATTTACCACTTCTTTGGGCAACCCATTCCAGTGCCTCACCATCCTCACAGTAAAGAACTTCTTCCTTATATCTGACCTAAATCTCCCCTGTTTAAGTTTGAACCTGTTACCCCTTGTCCTATCACTAGAGTCGCTGATGAAGAGTCCCTCTCTGGCATCCTTGTAGGCCCCCTTCAGACACTGGAAGGCTGCAATGAGGTTTTGCTGTGGTTTAAGTCCAGCGGGTAACTCAGAACAACGCAGCCGCTCACTCACTTCCTTCCTTATTCCTCCCCCCACTCCTGGAGAGATGGGGAGGAGAATCGAAAGATTGTAACTCCCACAGGTTGAGATAAGAGCAGTCCAGTAACTAAGGTATAACACAAACCACTGCTGCTACCACCAATAATAATAATGATAAGGGAAATAACAACGGAAGAGAATACAACCACTCACCACCTGCTGACCGATAGCCAGCTCGACCCAAGCAGTGATCTAGCCCTCCTGGGTAACTGCCCCCAGTTTCTATACTGGGCATGACGTGCTGTGGTATGGAATATCTCTTTGGTGAGTTTGGGTCAGGTGTCCTGTCTCTGCTTCCTCCCAGCTTCCCCTCTTCGCTGGCAGAGCATGAGACTCAGAAAGTCCTTGGTCAGGGTAAACATTACTGAGCAGCAACTAAAAACATCGGTGTTATCAGCACTGTTCCCAGGCTGAAAGTCAAAAGCACAGCACTGTACCAGCTACTAAGAAGGAGAAAAATGACTGCTACTGCTGAACCCACGGCAGTATCCACCCCTTATTCCATACCATTCACGTCATGCTCAGATCCCACATTTTTCAATATACCATCACTCTTGTCTTATATATATATATATTCACACACACACAAAGAGAGAGTTATCGTTCCTTAGTGCATGGACCAATCCCTATAAAGCTGCTGAGTCCATCCGGTCCATGATGTCAGGCTCCATCTCTTGTATCAGTCTTTTGGAGCAGGAGAGACTGTGTGCAGTGTTGGATTGTTGCCTGCTGATGACACTGAGAAACTCCTCTGGTCACTCAAAGTTCATTTTTTGTTGGAAAGATGGTCGGAGGAAAGCCAGGGCCAGTCGCTGGTGACCTGAAGACATCTAGTTGGTGGACTATAAAAGTGCTACATAGCAGGCAACAACATACAATTGAGTTCATTGGCTGTTTTCCCCTACAATCAAATCCCCTTGAGGTACACATTGGATTTGCCCATCTTCCCGCATTGCCCACCAAGTATGTCCAGGTCCCTGAGCAAAAGCAATCCCATGAGTGGGTTTACCTTTACCTGAAGCAGGAATAACCCAGACTGTCTTCCCCAGCAAATTCTTTATGTGCACCACAGGAACTTTGTCCCCTTCTACAGTGTGTAAAAGTTATGACTGGGCTGGGCCAGCCCTGTTGGCACATCCTCTGGTGTTGCCCAACATGGTGGCTTTTGGTAAGTGTGTATCCCAATGTTTGAAAGTCCCACCACCCATTGCTCTCAGTGTAGTTTTTAACAGCCCATTTGATTTTCCCAGAGGCTGGTGCATGGTACGGGATGTGATATACCCATGCAATGCCATGCTCTTTGGCCCAAGTGTCTGTCAGACTGTTCCGGAAATGAGTCCCATTGTCTGACTCAGTTCTCTCTGGGGTGCTGTGTCACCACAAAATCTGTTTCTCAAGGCCCAGAATAGTGTTCCGGGCAGTGGCGTGGGGCACAGCGTATGTTTCCAGCCATCCAGTGGTTGCTTCCACCATGGTAAGCACATGGCGCTTGCCTTGGCGGGTTGGTGGGAGCGTGATATAATCAATTTGCCAGGCCTCCCCATATTCGTACTTCAACATTGTCCTCCATACCAAAGAGGCTTTAACTGTTTAGCTTGCTTAATTGCAGCACATGTTTCACACTCATGAATAACCTGGCCAATAGTGTCTATTGTTAAGTCCACCCCTCGATCACAAGCCCATCTGTAAATTACATCTCTTCCCTGATGACCCGAAGTGTCATGGGCCCCCCGGGCCAAAAATAACTCACCCTTATGTTGCCAATCTAAGTCCATCTGAGCCACTTCAATTTTAGCAGCTTTATCCACTTGTTGGTTGTGCTGGTATTCCTCAGTGGCCCGAATCCTGGGTACATGAGCATCTACATGGCGCACCTTCACCACCAGGTTCTGCACCCAGGCAGTCATATCTTGCCACAGTGCAGCAGCCCAGACGGGTTTACCTCTGTGTTGCCAGTTGCTCTGCTTCCATTGCTGCAACCACCCCCACAGGGCATTTGCCACCATCCATGAGTAAGTATGGAGATAAAGTACTGGCCACTTTTCTCATTCAGCAATATCCAAGGCCAGCTGGATGGCTTTCCCCTCGGCAAACTGATGCGATTCACCCTCTCCTTCAGCAGTTTCTGCAGCTTGTCTTCGGGGACTCCATAGAGCTGCCTTCCATCTCCAAGGCTTCCAAAGCGCTGGAGGGGCCCAGTGGACTAGATACTTGCCCATACTGTCCCACACACTCTGCCACTCATGACTGTCTATCCTTGGGGAAAATCTTTTGGTGGTCTTATATCGTTGTCTAATCCTAGACAAGACTTGAGCTGGACCCTCCTTAGCTTCCATGATCGGACAAGATCGGGCTGGTGGTTATGCCGTAGGCAAAACATAGAGAGCATATGCAGCAACAATCTGGTTCCCAGCAAAAAGAGCAGGGTGCTTTCAAGGGCATTGAAAGAATATTCAGGATCTTTAAATCTTCCAGAATCTACTCCCACTGTAAACAGTCTGGTGGGGGAGCAAAGGGTGTGAGGGAATGTCTCCTTCCTAGGCTGACCACCTGAAGAGCTAAACACTTCCATTATATACACCTTCCAAAGTATAGAGGGGATGACCACACTGGGAACATACCAGTCCAGATTCATGATCAATGAGTCTATTGTATTACAAGTCATTGCCATGAAGTACAGCTAAACAAGAACCTTAGCCCAGGCCCCCCAGCAGATAAACACTAACACAGCAAATACCAGCTGTAAGTAAGGTACGACATGCTGAAACTCTGAGATCAAGATCAACAACTTTGAGAGCCAATAAATCCGCATTGTAATGAGTGACTATTAATCCAAAGCAATAAATGCTTATCACAAATACGATCAGACACACTCTGATCAGATCTGTTATCTCAACCCTTCGTGCCCCATGTTGGGCGCCACAAAGAACTGTCATGGTTTAAGCCGAGCCAGTAACTCAGAAACACACAGCCGCTATCTCACTCCCCCGCCTTCTTCCCCCTCCCCCCCCAACTCCCAAAGGAATGGGGAGGAGAATCAAAAGAATGTAACTCCCACGGGTTGAGAGAAGAGTAGCCCAGTAACTAAGGTATAACATAAACCACTGCTGCTACCACCAATAATAATCATGATAAGGGAAATAACAACGGAAGAGAATGCAACTGCTCACCACCCGCCGACCGATAGCCAGCCCAACCTGAGCAGTGATCTAGGCCTTCTGGGTAACTGCCCCCAGTTTCTATACTGGGCATGACGTGCTGTGGTATGGAATATCTCTTTGGTGAGTTTGGGTCAGGTGTCCTGTCTCTGCTTCCTCCCAGCTTTCCCTTTGCCCTGGCAGAGCATGAGACTCAGAAAGTCCTTGGTCAGGGTAAACATTACTGAGCAGCAACTAAAAACATCGATGTAATCAGCACTGTTCCCAGGCTGAAAGTCAAAAGCACAGCACTGCACCAGCTACTAAGAAGGAGAAAAATGACTGCTACTGCTGAACCCAGGACAGGTCTCCACGCAGCCTTCTCTTCTTCAGGCTGAACAGCCCCAGCTTTCTCGACCTGTCTCTGTATGGGAGCTTCTTTAGTCCCCTTACCATCTTCATGGCCCTCCTCTACACTTGTTCCTATGTTCCATGTCCTTCTTATGTTGGGAACAACAGAACTGTATGCAGTACTCCAAACACTTTTTTGTTTTACTTGAAAAATACTTGTTTTATCTCTTTGTACCCAAAATGGAAAAAAGCCCTCCATTTCCGTTGGCTGCAGAACTTAGTTTTTTCACTGTGACAGTAGCAGTGGCTGGAACAGGAGACTGGCTTCACAAACAGTACAATTGATCCTGTGAATGGGAAGGGATGCTAAATACCTGTGATCTGTTATATGAAACTACTTCTGTCATGTCCTTTCTAAGGAGCAGGATGGGAAAGAGAGAAACTTGAAGAGCCATTCTGGGAAAGAGGCACTGTAATGTAATGGGGAAGATTTCAACTTTTTGGCAAACTCAGTTCATTTACTCTGCAGGGTTTTATGCAAGACTGATTTCCTTGTGTAGTTTTAGTGTGCTTTTAAAAGGGGCATTTAAGCAGTAGTGCAAAAAGCCAGAGCAGCAAGTGGAGGGTTGGGTAAGTTTTCAACACAGGCATAATTTCTTCCTGGCAGTAATAGAAGCAACATGGCTAGAGATGGAAAATAAAGTCTTTGCTTGTGGCACTGACATAGCATTATCAGAAATATCTTAATTTCGAAAACATAATACTAATAAGACAGTAAGCTGTGTTAAAATCCAAGGTAGATCCCTTTGACAAGATCGTCACAAAACACAGCTAGGAGAGCTGGTGACAGCAAGAAGTAGTAGCAACTGCAGCTGCTGTATGTTGTATAAATATCTCTCCCAAGAACTGGGAATTAATATATTGGCCTCCTTATATAGTAAATACGTAGAAATGTATGTGCAGTGATATTTGAGGAAGTCATCAAGTTCCTTTTTAAAATAAGAATGGCTCAACATCATTTTCCTTTTTATTTCCTTTGGACTTGTGTTGCTCAGCATTGGAGTAGGGCTATAGGAATCTTTCTGTTCTGCTCTGAAAGCTCCATTTGGCAAGGTATTTACCTTAGTTTAGATACAGCAAAAGACAGATTGATAAAATGGAGCCGGCTCCCAGCCTATCAAGCTCAGAAATGAATGTGCTGACTTGACTCTGCTATCATGGATTTATTTCAATTTCAAGCCAGTGGAGAGGAAGACTTAGAGGTTTTCTTAGAAATTCAAAACATCATGTTTAATTTTTGCATTGAACTGTTAATAACAGTGTATTTTACTGTTTGCAAAATGCTTCTGAGACTTGAAAATCATCAGATACAGAGGATGGAAATTGAAAAGTAGCACATGAAAGTCTGGCCTTTGTAAATTTTATTTGAGTTGCATTCCACTTGACAGAAAATAGTTGGAAATTATAATTTAAAAAAATAAATAATTTGAGCCATATATTTTTTGTATATTTTTAATTATTGCTTATGTTTCAGTTATTAAATTTTAAAGATATTTCCAGTAGATGCTTAAGCTGACCTATCAATACTGACACTTCAAAATCAGTCATAAAGAAAAAGCTACCAGCTAAGTAGGTTCATTATTTTCAAGTACATGTTTTTAAAAAGAATGCCAGTAACAGCAATATATTAAATAACCAAGGCACATTTGTTTTAACTAAAATTTACTTGTAAAACAGAAAGGTTTTTCAATGTTCAAGGTCAACATTTATCTATAAGTTTTTATTTGGTATATTGATTAGTTACCGTTAAGATGCTTCCTTTACTATTGCTCATTTGCAGTATGTTCCTCCATTTTGCCACTAGCATTCTTCATTTGCTTCTGAAAAACCTGCTCTGCTGCACAGTAACTGTTGGATCACATGTACTTAACAGAGTATTTGATTAATCAATGAACCTTTATCTAGCCCTGGATAATGAAGATGTCTCAGTTGTCCATGCCACTGAAACTGCAAAAGATGGAAGAACAAGGCACTTTACACTTCCAAGTTACCTGTATTCCATTCAGTGGGTGAGAGCTTACTGCCCACAGAAGTTATTGCAGTAGCGGCTATGCCTTGTTGAAGACAAAGCAGTAAAACAGACATGCTGTGCCCACTACCTGCAGGAAACAGACAGGTAACCACAGCTAGAGCCAGGGATCACCTCCATGGGACAAAGCACCTGTAGGTTGATTTGGTAACTGGATGAACCTCCATGGCTGGGCTGTCCTGTATTACCCAAAGGAACAAAACAAGATTCCCACTAACTGCAACAGAAACCAAACCTTCCACCATTTTCAGTTTATCAGGGTGCAAAGCAAAAAATTAAATAGAGAATAAGGCAGAAAACTGCGTAACCTTTGAAGACTGTACAGTACAAAACTTAAAGGCTGGAAATGTATTTAATATTAAGCTAGTGGTTGCTAGGCAAAAGACTTTACGAAAGAATAATTGTCTTTATAATATAAGTTAGCCATCATTAGATATCTCAGTTAAAAATGTCCAGGAAGCTGTTAAATACAGTACTTTTATCCTGAGTTATGTCTGTCACTGTCCTCTCACATTCTTTCTCATTTTGCAGCAGAACACAGTGCATCAGTTCTGGAGGATCATTCCGAGCTGCTTGCGTTACTTATGTAACTCTGGAATCACTACAAAAATATTGACTACATCTCCCTTACAGAGGGAGAAAAGCAGGGGGACGGAAAGCAAAGAAGTCATATGGGCTGATATATCCTGAGCTGTGTCTTCTAACCTTATAGTGGCTCAGAGCTAAGTACTGTTGTTGGCAGGAAAAAAGGATGTAATCACACAGATGGTCAGATTCACCTACCTGAATGAAGAGGTGGTGGCGGAAAAGAGAAACTACACCAGGTTTTTGAGAGGAGCCTTGGAAATCCTCCACTAATTTTGTCAGATTTTCCCATTATATTCAGTTGCTTTAGGTTGTTTGGAAATCTGAATGAGCCTTCTCAAGAGGTTGACAAGCAACTTGAGCTACTTAGTTTCAATGCCTCAATGGGACCCTGAGTGACACATACCAGAACTCACTCAGTTTAAACAGTTGGCCTTGCCCCAAAGAGGCTTTTATGTTGATTTAAGCAAAACCAAATCTGTTTTCTTCATTCTGCTATAGCTTGGTTTCTTTCAGAGCTTGCTTATAAAATCTGTAGCAAGTTCAAATACTTCTACAGCACTCTGCATTGAAGCTCAGTTTCAAACTGCAACTGCTGAGTCACAGATATTAGAAGGAGAATTAACCTATTACATCATTTATTTCTTAGCCTCATGACAAAGTAGTCCCAAGAGATGCTGTTCCCACTTCTTCCAATGAGGAATTATTTTATAATCACAAAGAGGTCATTACCACTTGGAAGATTTTCCTGACATTTGGCCAAATAATTATTTTTAATTTTTTTTCCATCTTAAGGTAATCATATCATCTGAGTGCCCTAAAACCACCCTGTAAGTGCTAGTAGCAAAGCTTGGAGTCAGGGAACAGTGATTTTGAAAGGAAAAAGTAGATTAGGCTGCCTTATTAACTACAAGGACGGAACTGGTGGTTAAGCTCCTTGTTTTGTCAAAGCTTAAGCACCTGTGAGAAAGCAACAGAACTATTTGTGTGGTTCAGCTGCTTTTTTTTTTTATTTCCCTCTTTTTTCTTTTGTTTTAAATTTAGCATTTTGCCTTTAAAAGCATCTGATTACTGACCCAAAAATACTGCCTGCTTTGTTGTCCTTACACTTTAATTTGGGAGTTGCACAGCTTAGTATTTTCCCAAAATATTCGTTGTAATACAGCAGTCTCCATCTGTTCTGAAATAAGCAATACAGATTCTAATATCCTCCCATCTCTGTGTGTATTTTTAGTCACACATTCAAGTTTGCAGTATCTCTGGTTCAGCCTACATTTCTAGTATAAAACATGAAATTTGTCAGTTCAAAAATTTTAAATTATGTGTGTGTGGGCATATGTATGTATTTCAAGTTCTTAACTCTGGGGAAATGGTTTAAAAACTGCGTTTGCAATAAGGCATTTCCAATTTCTCTTAAATTTTCAAAAGTTTTTCTTCTTGGATTGTGAATCATGCAGACAGCTGTCAGGAAAACACCGTAAGATGGTGAAATGGGGGGAAAGAGAAACCTGATCTAAAACAACACAGGGCGAGGCATATTGGTAAGCACTTTTTGAACACATACCAAGCGTTTTGGGTTTTTTTTTAACCTTATCATACCCATGACTTATTTATGAGGGTTTGGACAAGAAACCTAAGATTTCGAGTGATTGACAGGTAACCAAAGGGAGAAAAAAACATTCCAGGTGAGGCTCTTAGTTGTGTTTTTGTGGAAGTGGTGGAGAATAAGGGAACAGAAAACCAAATTAGTTAACTAGACATGGAGTGAAAGAAAAAAGTGTTTTCACTGAGTAAAGAAAATGTAACCACAGGATAAGCAGAGCTTACATTCAGAGTTCTTAAGAGTTTGCATTGCCTCATGCTCCTTTTGGTGAAACTATTTCCATGCTGACAACAACAATCTATTTAAGAAACAATACAAAACTGATATTACAATAACTGATATTAATGCAGCAGTTGAGAAACACAGGCCGTATTTCTGCTCCAGGACTACTTTAAGGAAGTTAGAAGGCCCTGGTCCCATGTATTCCAAATTCACAATGTAAATCCAGTATATCAGCTCTATTGTATGTGTGCAAATGACTCTATGTTGCAAGTGATACAGACCTGTTTCTCAGGGAGTGTGACTGGGCTTCCCATTTCCTGGGTGCCGATGTGCTTGCTGGACTTACCTGGCAGCACAGAAAGAAAACATGGATGAACGGACAAAGAAGTGAGATGAAGGTCCCCGGTCTGGATGATAAGGGGAATATAAGGCCTCCTGGGGAACACACTGATGTTCAGATTGACTGCAGCTACTGCCTCTGTTCAGCGCAGAGGACACACATGAACCTGAAGGCTGGGGTTTGAGGACCTGAGCCGTAACAGCCTTTCAGCACTCGGCAGAAAGTATTTTGGTGGTTCGGGACAAGTCACTCAGACTTTGTGCTTCAGGTTACTATCTCCTTATTTGAGAGAAGTGGTGTGAAGGTACACTCAGGATTACTTGCACTTGTGTGAGAACTTCAGTCCCTGATGATGTAGGGATCAGGTTTTTCTATTAGAAGATCGCAGCATAGCCATCTCAGCCAGAATCTGAAGGTCTGGAAGGGACCTTGATGATCATGTAATTCCCACCCACTGCTATAGCAGGGACACCTTCCACTAGATCAGGTTGCTCAAAGCCCCATCCAACCTGGCCTTGAACACTTCCAGGGATGGGGCATCTGCATCTTCTCTGAACAAGCTGTTCCAATGTCTCACCACCCTCCTAATAAAGAATTTCTTTGAAATATCTAATCTTGATAATGATCTTTAAAGGTCCCTTCCAACCCAAACCATTCTATGATTCTATGAGATATATCTTAGAAAGTCTTCATTACCAGAACCGGTAGATAATCCTTTCCCTGCTCCCCCACCCCAATCTGCTGAGTCACCTACTGTCATTTGGCAAAGAAGCCTAGCACTAAATAATGCATAAGTAAAGAAAAATATTTCTCTTTGTCCATTGTCAGTTGTAGCATTACATTGGATTCCCTAAATCTTTATGTTATAGATAGTAACAAGCAGGAAGTCTGGTCCAATTTTTGTTTGACTCTGCTTATTTTTAATACCTCTGTTAAATTCTTTCTAAAGAAAGCTCTCACAGTAGTCTCATTTTACCCTCCTGCAGAGGTCTTTTTAATCTGCAACTCCTTTTGTAGTCGCTCTCCACACTTCATAAATATATAATCTGTAAATTCTTACTCGGGTGAGGTTGGCAGATGTTTGCTCACTGCTGCAGATATGCTAGTCCAATAAATACATAGTGGTACCATATATAATCTGAAGTTGTTTTCCATTACAGTCCCTTAACATTCCTGTGTTTCCATTGCAACTGCACTTTGGGCTCAGGTTTGCACCAAAGCATTGTAGTAGGTGTGCTGAATCCCAGAAACTACCAGGAAAGAGCGTCTGAAGAAGCTGTGTGGTGAGCTTGGTGGAATAGAAATCATTTTACTTTTAGAAACAAAGTAATCTTTAAAAACACCAGACTACTGACCAGATACATTCTCTCTGATGACAGATTTTAGCAGATGTTTTGGAAGATGACTCTTCAAGAAGATAAAAGAAACAGTGAGTCAAAAGGAGAATTTCCATTTACTTCAATGGGTTCTGACCAGAAATTCAAACACAGAGTGATCATTATTAAAAATTCTACCAATTATCTGGTAATCATTTCTCCTACTTAACTAAGTTTCCCCTTTACTTTGATTTAGCACTTGAATAGTTTTATTTTTAAATGCCATGATCAGCTTTGAGAAGTGCAAAATAAAACCATAGCATTTGTAGTTCTCCAATTCGAATAACGACCGCAGCATGTTTTTGTGAAACTAAGGAAACAAGGGTCTTAGAAAAAAATATGAAACAATACAGAATAAAATTATAAGCAGATGGAGTAATTTTACTTGTAGCATACTCTGGTTGAAGCACTTGAGGCACTGTGTCAATAACAATTCACTACTACATGTACTGATCATGTTGTGATTTTAAGAATGACTTCAAAAGAAAATGTCACAGACAGGTTGAAATGTCAATTAGTGCAACATTCCTTAATAACCCGCAGTTTCATTTCTTCCCCTGTGAGTGCTAGAGAAATGCAAAATGTTGCACATTTAATCCACTCTCCACTAATTTGATCCTTTTGGGCTTTTCATGGTACGTTTTATTCCACCTTGGTCATTTAGAAACAATGTTCTACCAGAGTACGAGGGAAAATGGTCTTACAGAGGAACTGTTAATTCAGTACAAGAGCATGTGGGAGGAAAAGTGGAAAAGTGCATTCAGATTGCAGGCCAAATAGAAGATACGTAAGGTAGCATCTGCTTTGTTCAGGTTTTGCTCAGGAGAGGCATGGAGTGTGGTGGGAGGTGGAGAGCAGCTGCCACCACTGATGCTGAAACCACCGGGGAAGCACAGCCCTGAGACTTCCAGCCAAAATTTCAGGCATTTTCAGTGATCTGGCCACTGCCCTTTTTTGTCAGCTGTGTCTCATTCAGGAAATGAGGCTGGGGCACTTGGAGACTCCTTCTAGGCGTGCCCACAAGAGGAGGCAGGCTGAGTTGGCTTAACTGTGTTCTGAGGCAATGCTCAAGAGAGATTTGGGGATTGGTCCCTATATTTTATAATAGCAGTGGGCCCATCTAGACAGGAAATTATTCAGAAACAGCTATTGTGGTGGTGCAAATTCCCACTCAGCATAAATTTGCTTTAGCTTTCAAGTCTGGACAAGTATTTATGCTTTGTTATCTATGTGAAGGCAATAATTGGTGTGAAATCAGAAAATAGAAGTTAAAAAAAAAAAGTAAAAAAGAAAACTAGGCTTTGAACAGGTGATACACTTAAAGAAACAGTTGTTGTATTCCAGGGGGAGACCTGAGCTGCTGATTCACACTTCGGGTGTGAGGATCAGCATGGTGACGTAGTTTGCATAGGTAAGCATTACCAAAGGCTGTCCTATCTTAGCACTGTCTTCCTCTCAGCTACTTAATACAGAAGAGCACTGGGCTCATGCAGTTAGACTGCTTCCAGGGGTGAGGTACCTTTGCTCAACGTGTTGTTGTGTTGTATAGATATACTGTCTGCTGTCATCTGCAGCTTGCTAAAGTCAGTATCCCCTTTGCAGCATCACCAAGCCATGCAATCAGGCTCCCATGAGAAAGGAGAGAAGGCATAAACTTAAAATAGCCTCATGTCTACCAAATCTTTGGGTCTGAAGACTCTATAATGACTACTGAGCAGTCACAGCACTGGTCAGCTGAAGATATTTCTGTGCTCATATCTAACCCTTCGCCTTCGCAGTGACCACAGCATGGTTTTTGGGATCTCTTCCAAGTACCTGGATCTCAGGCCTTATCACACTCGCTGAAAGCAGCCCAGGTACAGCCCATAAACTAAGCTGAAGTACAAACACACAAACATGACCTTTCTTCTATCTCTCAGCCTGTGTGTGCTCTAAAGTCTCTTTTGAAACTGAACAATAATATGGCATGAAATTTTCCTTGATTAAAAACAGACCCAAGTTTATCTGCAGTAGATGTTTGTAAGTGAGACAGCAGCAGTAAATTGTTCTGCTGCTTGTGATTTTATTGCAAGTCCTGTCTAGAAGCTGCTTTTCTCTAGGGTTCTAAGAGGTCTGGGGAAATCTTCAGTTTTTCATAAAAATAGGTTTCCAGCTGGTATTTAAAGAAAATTTCATACAGAAAATGGTATGCAGAAGGTTGGAGACAGGAAAGCGAAAAGAATTCATACTGCCTATCCTACACTGTCAAGATTTTAAGAAAAACCTTATGATTATGCAGAGGAAGATATTTACCCCAAATTTCAAACATTCTGTGTTAGCAATACTGAAATTGTTTCTATGGGAACTACCTCAGGCTTACCGAGTATTTTTAAGTCTTCTTTCTCCTGTTTTACAACACTTTCATGTGTTTAAAGAGATTTCAGAAATACCTACTCTGGCTTCCAAAATTTTTGGATGGACCATCAGGCATCCAAATTTCTCCCAAAACAGCATGGCATTTTTTAGAGAAAACTCTTGAGCAGCCTCTTACTTTACTGTTGAATATGGTTTACTTTTACATATTCAACTTTAGTGTTGGATATGCTGCCTTTTTTACAAAGCCTGAGACAGCCCCCAGGCCACCTGACATTTGAGGGGATCAGTGCTGGCCTGCTGCAGCATCCCTCCAGGGCTGAGGTGACAAGTAGTGGTGCCTTCGTGGTTATAGTGCAGCCTTATGGGTCTGTTCACATTCTGGGACATCGTCATGCATGGCAGTAAGAGCTTCAAAGTGTCCACTGACCTATTTCTGAGGTATTTAATTTATAGAATAAAGTAGGAACTAGAAAAGCTGTGCTGTAAATGAGAACTGCAAAATAACCCACTGCACTTGAGCAGAATAAGATTAAAGTCAATTTTGTGGCCCACTCTTGGTGCACAAGCATTGACAGATTGTACAATTTACAGACTTGCCATATCCATGATAGCTTGGGAATAACTTCCTCTTGATGGGAAGAGTTCAGGAGTAATGTTGGGACCACAACTGGCTTTTGGATTCAGAAAAAATTATGGCAATGGGCAATGTCCAGTTTAGTCTAAGTTGAATGGAAGAGAAAAACTGGGACACGGGATAATTGATTCTACTGGAAATGGTGGAGGAACTGTGCTTATATTTTGTGTTTTGGTTCAAAAGCCATAGGAACTGTTGCCGAGCTTTTGCCAGATTTGTTACTCCTCTTTCATACCGTTCCCTCTCCTGAGCCACTAGAGGGCCCTGAAGTCCATCGTAATAGATCAGCATAGCAGGTCGAAGGCTTTAAAGGGTATGAACACAAGTGAACATGTTTTCCATAATTTTTGCACTTTCTGGGCTTGCTATTATGAAAGGAATGCGTGGGGTGAGTACAATCACAAGAAAATAAGGATGTGTGGGTGAGGATACCTTGAAGGGGTAGCATCACCAATTGACTAATGCCACTTAGGGAAGAGAGTGGCTTTCTGGAGTTTGGTGGGCTGTTACCTCCTCAGCAGCATGGGTAGGTCAGACATGTACGTAGTAGACTCCTTGTGTGTGTACAAGAGGGTTGTGATTTCATACCACTCCTTATGAAGGTGTTTGCCTTATGTTAAGCCTTACCTCAAGCCTTAACTCCATAACTTGTCTTCTGGCTGTGGAGGAGTGAAGTAGCTCGGTTCCGCTTGCTGTTGCGTGTGAGGTATGGGCAGAGTGAATACTTTAAGAAACAAGGAAAGGCTTTTTTAGAGCAATACTTCTTTCTCCTTGTAGAGTTGAATGCTGTGGGGTTCTGTTCTTTATTTATGGATGTGTCTCAACAGAGAACTTCAGTGCTACTGGTCATCCTTCAGAAGAACACTTCCTTGGGCTGTTTCTCTTTGCAGTCTAGAGTAACACATAGACCTTTGAATGTGTTTAGAAACGTGCATAGTTTAAAAGCACCTCTAGATTTTTGTTCCTCTCCCCATTTGCTTTTCCCAATCCATTTATTAAATAGGCCTGCCTTCTCATGACATAGTCTCAGTCTGAGGGGTTTCAATTAAGACCTGTAAAATGATGTTAAATATTTGGCAGCCCTTTCAGGACTGATACTGAAAACTAGGTCTTATGAAGAGAGAGTATGTCATTGGGATCAACCATTCACTCTCTCTTGTTCTAGAAGTGTATGAAATATTTGTCACTGAAATGCAAAAATGTCACCATGTTTTTAAGGCTTTTGTTGAAACATATATAATTTGATGGGTGAGAGACAGAGCAGCTGACTCCACAATCTGAAGAGGGCAAAATGTGTTCCAATAATAAAATGCTAAAATTGCCAGAAACCTTCCTAAAATACTTTGCCTGTGACGTATAAGGAAACATACTGCAATGTAGACTGGCTCTGCTGGCATTTCCTTGAAATGACCTGCATAATGCCAGTGTCCCTTTCGTCCCAGAGTAGAGTAGCTGTTCAAAGTGACTTCTGTTATCCACTTAATACACTGTGCTTACACAGCCCTGTCTTATGGAATGCTGACACTGGATACAAATGAGGCATAAGCTATGTGTTTTCCCTCAGGGTTAATTTTGCCTTTCCAGAAATGAATTACACATTTGCATAAGAAATAATGTTTCAGACAAATTTATGGCTGCCAGGCTAGAGATTGTGATTAGTGATAATGGGTGAATGAATGCTAAAGAATGAACATCCCCTCCTGCTTTTTTTTATGCAAATCTTTTCCTCATGAGCAGTAATGTGAAAGATATTAATATATATATAAGTAGCCACCATGTTTATTGTGTACAAAGACTTGTTAACTCTCCAGCAAGATAGTGTGAATGGGAGTAATCTCAGATATTTTTATAGCATCTGATTTAGTCATCTGGACTCCTTCTATGGAAAGCAGAGGAAAAAAGGCACTTCTAAAAGATTTTTCACTCCATCTTAATGGAGATGACTATAATACATTACGTAGCTCATGTCTGAGAAGTACACATTCCTCTCCTTTAATTACAATGGAAGTCTCGATGACTACACGGGTTGTATATTATATATTTCTAGATTTTGGCCAGATTAATCCCACCTGCCCTGTTGGCGTGGTCATGCAAATCTCATATTTGTTTGTGCTAAATTGCCAAGCACAGTGTGTGCCCTGCGTATGTGGTCGCTGCAGCACTTGGGAGTGAAAAGCATAAACAGCAGGCAGCTGCCAGTGCAAACAGGGGTTTGAGAGAAACTGCAGCTCCCAGGAATGGTCAAGTAGAGTTCAGTTATCCCAAAGGAAGTCTCTTGCACAGCTTGGGACTCTTTGGACATGCAGGTGCACATTACCCTTCTGCAGCTATGGGATCTCTGGAGGAACTCTGTGGGTAAGTGTAGCCAAGCTGCTGCCTGAGAGAAGCCTGTCTAGAGGGCTTTGGGTTAAGGGTAACCCACTTCTATGGCCTGAGCACTTTTGCAGGTTGCCTCTTGGAGCCCTTCGCAATCCCATTTGCCAGCATCCCTCCAGGAGTGACAAGTGCGCTCTTCCAGGGGCCTGAGCTGGAACAAAGGGCATGCAAGGAGGGTGGCACAGGAGCGGAATGGAAGGATGGAGAAAGAGGACTGTGATAAATCATTTAAAATGCATTATCACTCTTCATGGAGTAATTTAATCCACTGTCTTTTTTTGGTTAGTCCCTTACTGCAGGTGTTTTGTTTGTTTAAGGGTGAATGTTCTTTTCTCAAAATAATAAAGCTTTCCTGTTGAAGAGTAGTTTGAATTAGCAGTGATTTAGGACACTGTTTTGTTTGTTTGGGTTTTTTTGTTTAGTTGGTTTTTTTTTGTTTCGTTTTGTTTTTTTTTTTTTTTAAGAGAGCATAAGTGGAATTATAAAATGCTTGATGGTATTTTAATTTCTTCTGTATTTCTTTCATATGCATATTTTGGGTCTCGAGAGATGTTCGTACTAAATGCATGGCTTAGTTCCAAGTACCTTCCTTCTGAAAAGCCATGTGTTTTGGGCCAGATAGGATGACAGAATATCTATTATATTTTTAGGTCACATGTTGGGTTGACAGCATGAAAAATGTTTTATCCTTGTGAGAAAATTAAACATTCCTGCTTAATTTAAAAAAGGGATTGCCTAAAGGACTTGCTTGCTGTAAGTGTTTATATGTTTCAGGGATCCTTTTCTGTTCTTTAGGAGCAGTTCTGAATTCTTTTGCAAACATCTCTCATTATTTAGGAACTTATTTTGTTGTTTCAGTTGTAAGTGGTTTACAAACTCCTAAAATATCTCTGTGGACATATAGTGCATTAATGGGATGGGGAGGGTGTTTTTGCAGGGGAGGATATGCAGTATGAAATATCCCTGGGCAAGATACTGCATTTTAGTGGCTGATTGTATAGCTCATTCAGTATTGGATGAGGAGCTAGATTTTCTCTCAAGTAATGGTGTCTGTAAAGGCGGTTTTTTGTTTGCTTTTGTTTTTTTAAATAATGCCTCTGGGAATTTAGAAAATAACTAGGAAACCCATTTAATAAAAAAACACTTTAAATAATTACATTCTTAGAAAAAATGAAGTTTTTTGAAATAGGAGTTATCTCACTCTCCTTCAGGATAGTGAATGATAACATATTCAGATGACGAAAGTTATCTTTAGAAACATGATATCATCACAGCTAAATCTTTTTGATTGATCCCATGCAGTGAGCAGGACGCTTGTGGCAGCCTTATACACATTAGTCTCTCCTTGAACTTCAGATCCACTTTACATTTCTTTTGATAATTTCTCTCGTTGCAGCCCTCTCCAGCACTGGTGAGACATACCCAGAGGGCTGGATCTAGTGTTGGGATCTTAAGTGTAACAGAGACAGGGAAATACTGGGGCCAAGTACAGCAAAATAGCATGAAGAGATGGGAGCATCTGACAGTGGAGGAGAGGCTGAGAGAGATGATATTGTTAAGCCTAAAGATAAGATGATCTTATCAGCATGTATAAACATGTGATGGGAGAAAGTACAAGGAGCCAGACTGATCTCAGAGGTGTCCATTGACAGAAGCAGGGGTAATGGACACAAACTGAAACACAGGAGGTTTCCTCTGAACACAAGAAAACTCTTTCCTACTGGGAGGGTGGTTTAACTTTGGCGCAGGTTACCTGATGAGCTTGTGAAGTCTTCATCCTTGGAGTTATTCAAAAGCCGTCTGGACATGGTACCGGGAAGCGTGCCCTAGGTGACCCTGCTTGAGCAGGGGTGTTGCACTAGACCATCTTGACCCCCAGCCCTTCTGTGCTTCTGCCACTGTTTCTGCAATTAGACAGCAACCAGGAGAGGCTCTGGCTGAGCAGCCTTGGTGGTGCTGTAGTTTATGTGCAGGCATGAGGTTTTGAAGCAGGTTTTATGTTGAATTACATAAATATAGAAATACAGACTGAGAAGTTTCATTTCCACAGTTAAATAGAGCCAAAGACCTGAACAGACAGAACAGACATCCTGCACGAACCCCTGTACATTAAAAGCCATAATGCCCAGCCCAAATGAATTAATAGCAAAATAGGATTTTCAGGGGTTATATAGTCTCTTTGTCCCCAGGCAGAGTTAACTGTATCTAAATCATTCCTGGCAACGTTACCAGGAGTTAATGATCCTTACTATTAGAAAAAGTTTCTTGGTATCTGAGTGAAACTTCAGTAAAAGTTGACCCTAGAATTCTATCAATGTGTCTTCTTGACACAGTGGTCACTGAACAGAGTTTATTCACTTTCCCTCTCAAGAGTCTTGCACACTTTGCAAGGCTGCTGCCATTCGCTCCTCAGTCTTGTCTCCTCCAGGCTGAAAAACCCCTCCAATTCCTTTAACCTTTTCTCACTAAATATGCAGAAAAAAAATCACGGGACACTTTACATCCGAGTAGTGAAACATGTTTGTATATTATCTGCCTAGTCTAAGTGCTACCAAGTGAACTAGGCAGTGTTCTCAGACTGACCCGTAAAAACAACCCCTGGCATGTACTGAAAAAAATGAGCTGGCAAACCCATTTAGAGGCTTTTGGAACATTATACTAACAATAGAAACAGTGGTTAGGTCAAAATATATGTACCTGAATGAAAGTGTCCCCACAAGGGAAGACTGACAGTGGGTGTCTAGTCCCTGGTGTGCCTGTGCTCCTCGCCTCCTCAGGTGGTATGTGAGCCTTGGAACAGGAGTTTACTGAAGGTTCCCAACTGAGATATTTTGACACTTTCTGATGTGGAGGAGCCTGTCTTCTTCCCTTAGTTTCACTGGGAGCCCAGGGAGAGATGCCCCTGCTCTAGGCACTGACCTACGTTTCCAGAGCTCAGGGGTGATTCCCTGGGGGCAGCATCGGCCCCTGCGGCATGGCTGAAATGCACTTGTTTGGAGGATGCAATGAGGTGAACCACAGAGCTCTGTAAAGCCCCAAACTCATCAAAGTCATGCCCTGCTTGGCCCTGATGGGAAAAAAACCTGCACTAGCATTTTCTTCACTACCTGGGAGCACCAGGTGAACTTTTGCCTCCAACAACTCCGGCTTCCTGAAGAGAGCTGGAGAAGGGAAATGAACAAATACAAGAAAAAAACAAAAGAAAGCAGAGGAAAAATTATGTGAGGAGGATCCTTCTCACCCCATGTCCTCTCCTCCCAGCCTGGTTGTGCAGTAAAGGTCTTGAAAGATGAAGTTTACTCTGTATTTGTTCCAATACAAAGCTGAAGGAGTTATGGATGCACTAAATTCAACACAAGCAATTTCACTCTCCCCCAGGGACAGTAATATTTACACAAAGACAACTTAAAAAAATAAGAGGAGATAAGTCTTATATGCCGAGTTAATGAAATCTGTAGCTTCTGTAAAGATAATAGGGCTATAGACAATAAACCAAGAAAACTACTAAGAATTTGCAATCACAAAAAGTTGCTGCTATAGGAAGTAACAGGGAATGAGAGTCTGCTCTTAGCAAGGTTTTTTCCTCAATCATTTTACTTTGAAAATACCTTGAGAAATAAGCTAAGGTGTGTTCTGACATCAAATCTCTGTAAAATGAATAGAAAGTCACAATGATTTTCTGTGTGACCGAGTCTGTATTTTTATTCAAGTGACCTCATTTAATAAAAACAGACAAGAGACGAATCAGGCCCAAACTACTGAAGCGAATAAAATAATTTAAATGCAAAATGTTAAAATTAGAGCTCACTTTTATGTGTTCTGAAATGTACTGCTGTCTTCAATCTCTCTCACATATTACTGAAGTATGTACTATTTAATTCAAAATGCTGTAGTATAATTCTTTTGTTAACCTCCACTGATTTTAACAAGATATTACGGTTTTAACCAGGTACAGAATTAGAACAAAAAAAAAAAAGAAGTTCTAATGCAGGCATTTGCTTTTACAGATCTATTTCAGACGTCCTTGATTATGCTTTGCTATGAACTTTGAAATCACCTTTATGCCTGCTCCGTGGAGCCTCCAGACTTATTCCCAGCTCTATAGAAAATGCTGGTTTTGGGCATTTCTTGAAGCAGGTTTCTATGGCAGTGTGCAAGGTTTGCGTTTCTCAGGTGAGCAAGCAGATAGGCTGTACCTGCAGATATTTTTGGGTACAACAGCAGGACAGGCTTCATGGGTGAAGTCTAAGTTTTAAGTATAACTTCTTAGTGACTGCTCTGATCCCTTTTTATGAGACCGGGTAATATAGAAGCAAGATCAGCTAGGAACACAAAAGACAAATAGATTTGATAGTCCGACAAAACAACAATTATGACAAGGGTAGAGGGTTTCAGTTATATTTAAGATGTATGGGGTTTAAAGTTCTCTCTGGCAGAATGTCAATTGTATTACATTTATAACTTGAGGAAAAAAGCAATCTAATTTTTCAGTAGTTTGAGGAATGACACATTGGTTACAAAGTGTTTCTCTTAGAACAAAAAAGCCAAAAAGCTTCTGTCACACACCACGGGCTTCCCAAACCACAGTCACCTCAATTGCAGGAACTGCTGATATCAGTGCTGTAGCATAAAAACCTATTGGGATTGGCATCAGTTTAACTTTGGGTTTTTTTATTACTGTCTTAAAAAAAACCAAACAGTTCTGGGTGAAGGTTAGAAAACAATTTTAATTGTTTTTTTAAAATAATATTATTGAGCCCATGCTTTTTATTTGACATCCATATCTACTCTCTGCTTCTCTCAACAGCCAGGAGCTAAAACAGATCAGCAAAGAATGGGTCTGGAAAAATAAGTGTTTCTCTAGATAAGAACGTTAAACAGAGTTGTAGGGCATGCTTTGGGTGGAAAAAATGTAGAAAAATGCCTTGGGAAAAAATGTGAAATTAAAAAGATACTGAGATATTTTGTGAGCTTTTATTATTTTGCAGATATGAAACAATAAAACCATTTGTCCCAATGGTTACTTTCAACATTTTTCAAAGTAAAATGCTTCACTTTCCAAACTGAAGTGACTTTGATTTCATCAAAATCACATAGTTTTAAATGAACGGCACTGAAATCACTGAATTGATTTATGATGTTTCTGAAAAAAAAGAAAAATATTCCTGTTCAGCTGTAAATATTCAATCTCTTGACTCTGCAACAATTTTTGAAGCTTCAGTTTTTAATCTGACCAGAAAATACTACATTTTATAGTTGCTAATGAAAAAAAATGTGCAATTTTCTTAGCTGCTCAGGTGGTAGCAATTTGTACCATCATGGAGAATAAAACAGACTACACTCAGATTAATGATTGGAAGGCGAAAAGGCATACAATGTTTCACATGAACGGTGCTGATAATCAAGTATGTGGTAGGAGAAACAGCCACAGTGATTTTAAAGGTGACATAAACATAGGAGAAGTAATAATGATTCACTGATAGAGCTGTAACATAAGTAGTTCTGTCTTCTTCGAGAGGGAGTTTTGTCCAGTAATTGCTAACTTTCACTAGCATGGTGCTTAGCAGTTTTATCTTGAAGTTTTGGCTTAATTAAATCAATTTCTTTTAGTAGTGGTAAAAGAAATAACGAAAAAAAAAGAAAATCCCCTGAGATAAGGACAAGCATCACTGGGAATGGAAGGACAGAGTCAGCCAGCCACCTTTTCCAGCTTTTACAGGATTTGGGAAATCTTATGAAAACTCTTTCTGTTTGTTTTTTATTCCATTTTATTTTTTCATTCAACGGTTTCCCCCCATCTAGAGCATCATCCTGGTTTGGGAAATTGCACTAGGTGTGGTGGGGACCTTTCTTCATCTATGGAGCAAAACCTCGATCAGCAGAAAACCTGTTTTGTAACATTGACTCAGCTCTGATGCTCCTCCAGCTGAGTCCTTGAAGCAACTGGCAGCTGCAAGGCCCAGCACATAGTTTGCAGGTGATCTGGGGTTCTATATCACAAGAATAGATTTTAATGAAAGAATGATGGTAAGAACGCATAGTGCTTTGTGAGAAATCATCAGTTATTTGCAATGCTTTGTTTTGTTTGGGTGGGATTTTTTACTTTTTACAGTATGGGCCTTGTCTCTTGCATACATCTCATTATTTGCTTTGCATTTTCATTCCTGAACTGTTTTGCCATTCTCATTGATTTTTTTTATCATTGATGTATGATTGAACACACCACTTGCCACAGATTTCTGGCTCATCTCTTGAGAATAAATCCTTGTCTTGTTCCATGCTTTTCCATGGTGGGGAGGGATCTGAAGCTAGATGTGGGTTGTGACATTCCCTTCCATAGCCTAGGGCTGATAGCATCCCCAGCGGGGTTCCACCTCTGTGGATGGCACCGCACAGATATCAGACAGCAGTGAAGCAAGGAGAGTCCCTCTAAGTCTTCTTCTGTTCTCATAAAAATCTAGGGCATTGGAGTAACCAGGATATTTGGATGAGATTTCCCCTGCAACAAAGCTGGGAGGTGTGGTGAAAAGGGAGATGAAGCAGTACTCTGAGGTTTCCTCATGCGCTTTTCCTCTCCTTGGTGCTAGAACCTGGATTTACAGGAAGAAAACTGCTCATAGAGAACTTTGATCAGTATCTAGAGACTTGTCTGAAGGATGCAATTAAAGCTGAAAATGAAGGTAGTAGATTCTGTAGAGTTTGATGCAGTTTAAAGAAGAGATTTGACAAAATTATGTAATGTGCTGTACAAGAATAGCACTTCTATTCAACTGTATAGCAGAAGAAAACGACAACTTACTATGAAATTGAAAAAAAGGCCATTTGAAAACTCATAAAAGAAAATGTGTTGCTATACAGCGTACGGTTAGGCTGGAACTCCTCACAGTTCTTTTCACAGGCAGTTCTTGGCTGGGCTGACCATGACTTGCTGGAATACTGGGAGAGCTGATGGCACCACTTACATGTGCATAGACACACACATGAATTTAAAACCATATATTCTTGTTTTTTATGATCTCCTTATTAAAAAAGGCAAGTGGATTTTGCTTTCGGTGAAATATAAAATGAAACAGTAAAAGGTGCTGCCCTTCAGTGGAGCTAGTCTTTGTGTGAGAAGCTTGCAAAAATAGGTCTTTTTGCATTCTGCTCTGATTTCAGGCCTGTTGCTTAAAATATATGTGCAAACAATTGGACAACATGACTCAAACCCACCTCCCTAGTGTTTTAGATGACAATAGTAAACTCTTACAATAACAATAGACTTTTCTCCATTATTTCATTTTCTATGCAGGTAGCATATTATGTTATACTCCTACTTCATGTTTCTAGTCTTCTATATTCAATATTTTTACTTTTTACATACAAAATAAAAACCTTGAATAGGTTGTTGTATACATTTAAACAAGATTTTTAGAGTGGAAGATGCAGAAAGGGATAAATATCCAACTACCTCTACTTTTTCATGGTTAAAGGAGTCTGGAAGAGAGTGGCAAATCTACTACATTGTTCATTTGCACTGATTTTTGTTTTTCACTTGTTGTGTCTCTCTGCCATTCCATATGTTTATCTGAAGTGTCTGAACAGGACACATTGGCAACCATCTGCCATTGATTTTATTTTCATTGCACTGCACTAATAGCAAAGCTGTTTATCTTCAAGGGCCTTGCTCAATAAAAAAACTGGCTAGCTGTGATTGCATATGGGGTGGCGCTCTCTGCTGCTGAAAAGAGCTCACAGAAATAGCTTGGGTTTCCATCTAGTGTCATGAAATTAAAACCCATGCACAGCTGACTTGTGTGGCAGCTGCGTGCTTGTTGACTGAGTGTGGACCATAAGGACACATTGCTCTTCTGCCATCGGTGCACAATAGGATGAAACTCAGAGCCATTGCTGAGGTCCACCCCCAGTGCTCACCACAGCTCACGTGTGTGCAGCTGAAGGTGCAGGGGTAGTAACAGCATAACGGAGGCACTGGGAGACTGCTGGGGGAAAAGGGAAAGCACCACCTTCAGTTCAGCAGCCTTCTGCCCAGCCTCTGGGCTTGGAAGAGGCTAAAAATGTTTGACTACGTCCTCCTAGAAAAAAAGCCTTTTTCTTCCAGTCTTTCAAGAGCCCTGCCTTAGGGAATCAGTTAACTGCTAGTCTGGAAAATATTCTCTTTGAAAATATGCTGAATTTGTCTATTGCTCACTTGTTGCATGTATTGCTGCTTGTTGGGATTTAAACAAGTTTTATACAAATGTTGCCTTTTTGTTTTTTGGTATATTGGTGATGTTCTTTAATTACAGGGTAAGGCTGGTTTTTTCTGTTTTATTTCTGCAACTTTCTCTGTTTCTACACCTTTCTGTGATACAATGAAACAATTTAGTTTATTTTATATATAATCTCCTGCAATATATACCTAGATATTTAATTCTGTCTACCTTAAAAAGGAAGTCAGTCCACAATTATTCATATAGAGCTTAATCTTCACATAGGTGCACAAACAAGTGGCTTGGTAGAAATGGTACTTACAGGGCACTGCACAGGATTAAATAGACCAGAAAGCATCAGTTGCTTTCAAAGGCATTTTCTCTCACTGCTTTTTTCCAGTTAAAACAAACACCTAAGATGCTTTGCAAAAAGTGTTCTCAGTAACAGAAGACCTTCCTAGGTGTTACCTTTTCCCACTCGGGGCTTTTGACAGGCTCTCTTATCAGTATGGAGCTGTGTCATTTGGTGATGCAGATGCCTGACTTGCTCATTCCCACCAGTGGTGCAGTTTGCATGGGTGTTCCCTGCTGTACTTCGCTGAGCTTGAGCATTTCTGCAGGGTGATTTGACTTTGCCTGACAGACCTCTTCTGGAGCAAAGAAATGGATTAAGAAATGCCTGGAATAAGAAGTGATTCACATGAACTACTTAGGCAGAGCTGGTGAGGTGGCAACCGCCAGGGAGAAGGACAATGAATTTGGCTCACTGAGTGGTCTTTTCACCAGGCAAAACAGGAGGCAGAGGGTGATGACAGACTGTAGCGTTAGCATGGCTTTGCTGGAGGAATGTATTGGGTAGAGCAGGCCTGAGTCACGGCTACAATGGGATGGTGCCTCCGCCCATGCCCAGGGACCAGCTGGGACTGTAGCACGTGGTGCTGGGACACCCTATCATAGAGACATCTAGGCTCTGCTCTGGTTCATCAGGTGTTTACACCATATGAGCTGTCTGGCTTGATGGTCCCCAACTAGTTTGTCATTAATACCACGTACTTTTGCCTAAATATAGTAAAAGGTCTGACTTTCAGTAGCCTGTTGACCAGGGAATCCTACAGCTCCCATCCTGAAGCATTCAGTTGTTAAGCACATTTAAAAGCTACAGTACTGAACTCCAACAGCAAAGTGAAATTTCCTTGAATTCACCTATTGAAATAATGTTTGGAAAATGATTTTAAAATTTATCTTGATTTTATCATTTTAGTTTTTATGCGCTGATGTGCAGTGCTTGGGGGCACTCTTGCATGTTTGAAAAAAATGACCAAAATACAGTAATGAGCTGCATCTCAATCCTGAAGTAGTTACCTATGTGTTCATTATTTCTAGGCTTAAAAACGTGTTAGATTTTAGGGGATTTAATCTAAGACCTGGTTATCTGCAGAGGATGAGGTAAAGTACGGTAAGTGTAAAACTCCTATCTTTCCAGATTAATGTGTATTAATGTGTTTGTATTTCAGACCTCGGTGAATGTAACTAGAGTGCACATTTTGAATGAAGTATACAAAAGAAGCATCTAAATAAAACCAGAATAGTATTAAGGAAGATAGACTAGCTACTCCTGTAATGTATTTGTGAGCCAAATGTGACCTAGCTGTGCTGTACCACCCTCCTCACAGCCTGTACTGGCAGGAGACACCTCTTGAAGCATTGCCCTGTGGGGAGAGCCACCAGCAGAGTGCACCAGTCTCTCATCCTGCTCTCTTTGCACTCAGGGAGGAGAGGGAGAAGTTTGACTGGAGGAGCTTGGTGCACCCTTTCCAAAGGGATAAATGGTGCAGACCACGCTAGAGGTGATTCATCTCTTGCGACCTTTCAGTAAGACCCACTGCACACACACTTGACCTTTCCATGGTCCAGCTGCTGCAGAGTTTGCAAAGAGCATGTTTAACTCTGCTATTTGCAACGGGAGTTGTGTATTTATAATGCGGTGTAAGGTCTTGCACAAAGACCAGAGGGCCTAGTCACCCCATCTCTTCTCAACCCAGGATAGCCTTAATCTATTTTAACAGCTGTGTTCCTTCAGGTGATGCAATGGTTATTTTTTAAGCAATAATTGCATTTGTGCCCAGTTTGAGCCAAGAAAGTTGTAAAGTTGTCCAGGGTGGAACTCTCCAGGCACGCAGAAATCTCAACTGAGTAATCTTTCCTGTACTGTTTGCATTGAAATAGGAATGCCAATAATGTTTAATTATTAATACTGATAATTATAAGCTGATAATTATTTCAGAAATCTCATATATAATACTAATTAATGTTTATTAATTACTTGGGGAAATATTAGTTGTGCATAACAATAAGATGCAGTATCTGAGGGGAATACCTCCCATTTGGCTCTTTCTGTGCATTATTGAGTGTACCTCCATCTCCATCCCAGCTGTCCCTACCATGATGCAGACCTTCCCTGCACAGAAACCCTCTGGGCTGTTACAGGGTGATGACCTCAATCTCTCTCGATTTCATCTTGCACCACATTATTGCTTTGGTTTTTAGGATCCCTCTCCATGGCAATGTTGGTTTTTTTTGTGTTCACAGGTTGCCTGCGTTATGTTGCTTGATGATTTCTCCCATTAGCTGTCCAGAGTGAACACGGGCTGGAGAAGTGAGCCGAGGTTTGACCAGGCACTGGTTCTGTGTGCTCTTCATCTCTTTTATGTTGAATGGTTAGTACAAGAGGGATCTAGCAGGGATCCTTGCTACCTACATAGCTACAAATAAGCTGTGTCTTACTCAGTGGTGAAACAGGAAGCACTAGCCGAAAGAAAATAAATCATTGTCATAAGGGGATTCTGGAAATAAATACAGTATGAAAACTTTACTCACATAATTGTAGTCTGAATTCATGTCAGTGGTGAGAGGTCCTGAATGGGGAAGAATGTGAATAATTAGGCTGATGGTGGTCCCATGTTTTGGAGCCATTTTTCTGAACAGGTGTTTGCTTTGTATGGCCTTCCTGTGAAAAGTTGGTTTAGTTGTATTTTTGCTGTCCATGTCTTAGAATCACAGAATATACCTTTGGCATATTGTTCAATGATTCTTCATTTGCATAGCTTCACTAAGGTGTCACAGCTCTGAAAGTTCAATATCGAGGTATGAATTACCTAAGCAACTCATGATGCAGAATAAATAGTTTTAGAAGAATACTGGGAAACACTTATATTACAATATTAATTATAACAGGTCACTGAATATAAGACTAAAAGACAATTGAAAGTTTTTGTATGGAATCTGTTTTGCCTAACTGTAGCTGTCAAAGCTAAATTAGGAACACACGGAGGAGCTGGACTATCAAAGAAAGATAGCAATTTAGTTTCTTTCATACAAGAGAAGAGAAGAAACAGACAACTGCACAGAGGACGTTTTTCAAAGATACTTAAATATGTATTTTAGATATGCTTTACTGGTTACAGTAAAGCCTACAAGTAGCTTAAACTGGATGATGAACATTTAAATTAGATGTGGAAAATTGTTGTCTCAGTGCTGTAGCAAAACAGATCACGTAGTAAGAAGGTGGCAAGTTAGTAATAGCCATTTTTAGTAGTAATGACTTGAATCACTGAGATAACAATAATATTAAATAATGAAGGAATCAAACCTGAAGAATCAGCATAAGTGTGTCATTAACTTATATGTTTACAGTCTCTCATCAAGCATCAATATTTGGTATTTCAGTCACAAAACCCAAACTTCTCTTCTGTCCCTCTGCACAGATATTGGGTTTTGCTCTTGTCTGGTCAGTAGAACACAGCAGACACAGGGTTGAGAAGTGTGGCAACTAGGTTATTTGAATCTGGCCATGGTGTCTAAAGTGACTTATATCTGAAAAGCTCATTGTGAAAAGCGGGGATGTAAACAAAAAGACATGAGCTGTCCTTGAAAACTGAGGAATGGTCAATTAGCTGTGACTGTAGAAAACATAAAAATTGTAGAAAAAATTGTAGAAGAAAAAATTGTAGAAAAATTGTAGAAAACATAAAAATCGTGTAACCCAAGAAGACTTTAAAATATTTGCTGCTTTCCTGTTTTTTATTTCAGTTCTGAATATAGGTTGCTGCAAATGAGGCATGGTAGTCAAAGCATGTTACTGGTCATGACACAATGGCAGACATTCCTGGCTGCAATGAAATTATAAATGCTTGTTTAAAAACCTTTTGTCAACATAAAATCTAGCATTACATAGATAAAATACCAACTTTTCTGTTTTCAGAATCTGATACCTTGATTGAGTGAATGTTTGTGATAAGAGTTATTCAAGAGCGATTAAAAATGCCACCTTGAAAATTCTGGTGTAACAAGAGGGTTGCTCAGCTCCTAGGAAACCAGCACTAGATCAGCAATATGCTCTGTGCATCTAGAAGGGATGTTGCTGGTTGCTTTTGCTCAGTGACTGTTTTTTTGGTTGACAGTTGGAAAAATAATTAAGGAGATCCCAATGTCCTTTCTTTGTAGCTGGATAAGCAAGAGGCGCTGAGATTATGAGAAAGGTGACATTTCTATGACTTCAGTTTTTGACATAGGTAGGCTGAAAATCTTTGCTTTGAGAATGGGAAGGCTATTTAAAAGCTATTTAAAATCGTGGTCCCCAGTGTAGCTGGAGTATTAAACAGAATTTAGAGGTTACTGAGGGGAAAAATGACAAGAAATTCTTGTGGCACGATTCTAACTTGCCTATATGTAAGAGATGTCATTGAATTAGAGATGAATCATACAAAACTGGCACTGCAGTGCACCCTGACTTTCGGCCTCTGTCAAATTGCAGTGCATGCCTGTGTACTTGGTGGCTACACTTTCATGCTCCCTCTAATCAGTTCTTGTACATCAGTCATGTTGTTATTCTATTAGAGGCTAAGCTTGAACAGCAAGCCATATGCAAATCCCGTGACATTGCTGATTTTCCATCTGTGCTAGAACTAACCGAAAAAGCATGTATAATGAGTGGGGCAACCCTGCCTACTGAGGTATTGCATAGCCGGAAAACATTCCTATAGAGGCCATGAGGAGTGTGATACAGAAATAACTAGAGAAGAAAATAATCTTATCCCCAGAATAAATGCAGAGTAGAAGTCCATGCTTCCCCCCATATGCTAACCTGTGGTCATATTTGAACACAGTTTTGTGACCCATCTAGAGGGCAACTCCAACCGTTGGTAAGAGAATTCTCCTGGAGAGTATGTGAGGATGCTGCTGGGCAGCTCAGCATGCCACGGGCTGTGCTCCCAGCTGCTTTTCTGCCAGTCTTTGAGAGAGCTGGAGATGCAACTATTGTTTCCTCCAGAGCAGCAGATGAGGAGAGATGAGCTGACTACTTCTCTCCAGCAATTAGGAGGGTTCCTCCTGAAGTCAGAGGGATCTGTACTATTTCAGAAAGGAAGGTACACTGACTTTCTTCAGTGGGTGTTCTGAGCCCTCCATACTCCTTTGGTATGGTCCCCTGAGGGTGTGGGTCTCACAGGTAATGAAGATACCCACTACATTTCTCACCTTTCTTCTGCTGTTTACCTGTAGAAATTTCTGGTCAACTTTGTTAACTTCCCTGTTTTCAAGAAACTTCATTTTTTTTTTTAGATTAATGGAATACCAAGAAGCAGGGTTCTAGGAACTCTGTGCTTCGAAAAATGGATTTAATCCCAAGAGGGTCATCTATGCAAGTGGGTGGGATATGGGAATACTGACAGAGTGGCAGACTTCCGGTACTTGCCTGTTTGCCCATTTACCTATTCTGCTTCTGTGACAAATCCAGTGCTGGCAGGGAATACATGTATGACATTTTACACAGAGGCTAGCCAGAACTATACTACATGTTATGCTAATTTAGCCAATATCAATAGTTTACAGTGAAAAATGAGCCTTATTATTTGAAGCTAAAATGAGAAGTCAAATTAAAATCAAGATTGTTGTTCCATGAAGCTGATAAAGAATTGCCTAACATGTAAATTTCACTTTAAGGCATGAAATAGTTTTCTAGCTATTCCCTTGAAAGAAAGACACCACAAATTTTATAGTATTTGTTTAAGAGCAAGTTACCTATTTCTTATGGAAATCACTTCTTGCAGTAACAACCCTTTATTCCTCCTCATTTGGTTCTATTCTTATGAAGAATTGTCTCAGATATATTTGTCTTGGAGATAACCCAAACTTGGCATTTCTTGTTTCTAGGAAGTTTGGTCCCTTCAGATCTTGCCTTTGATGAATATGGAATAAACCAAGTTTTCTTCTTAAAATATTTTTTTCCCCCACAAATTAAAAAAAAAAAAATTATAATTGTTGTAGTTTAGAGACCAGTAAAGCATTTCCACACAGCAAGTATCTCCCGAGACTCTGCAGCAACTGAAAGGAACTGACATTTTTGTCAGCTGCCTGCTTTGAGCAAAAAGAATGCAAAGAGAAGTAGCAGAAATGTCAAGTTTAGGAAATAAATGAGTCTTCCGAGGCTCTACAGTTTAGGAGATACTCTGCTCTTCAGCAGCTCTGAGATACTGAGTCTTCTCTGCACTCTAAAGACTTTATTTCTGTGATATGTTGGGATTGGTGAAACTGTATTTTGTGATGAACATCTGTGGTTTTCAGAGTGAATGCTTCCCTCTAATATTATATAATTATAAGTGAATGTGACCCATAAAAGTTCCATGCCAAAGTCTGATCCTGTGAACAAGCCTCAAATCAAGGAACTATACCTGTTGCAGCAGGATTAAAACCTTCTCTTCCATCTGTGACGAGGCCACACAACCTGATTTAGCCACAGTCTTGTGCCCAGAGTAGAAGAGGTGGCTGATGCTTTCCCACAGTTAGTTTTGTCCCCTGCTGTTTTTGCACTGTCAGACATTTCTCTGGGATAGGTGACACAGAAGCATATATCCCTGTAGAGCAGATGTTTACATCTAGGCTAGTCGTAGTTATTCACTTTGCAGTCATCAGAGCCATGTAGAGCATGTAACATATGACCTGTATTGATCAAGTGCTTCTCTTCACCAGCTATAAAGGAAATCTAGATAACCAGTGCAGATGTAGACGTCAAACACAGAGGTGACCATGATTATCTGCTGAAACTTATAGTGGGTATGCTGCCCTGCTCCTTTATTCCTTGGCTTCTGCATTCTGGAATCTGCCACATGCCACATCAAGGACTGAGGCCAGCAGGGTCACTTTCACATATGGTCCTGTTACTGTCAGTTGTCCCATACAGTGCAAGCACACCATGGCCCTGAAGACATGGTGACCTCGGCTCTTGTGTTGATCTGCTCACAGGATGACTCCCCTGGTGATTTGCTCAGGGTACATTTGGCTATGTACTTACATGTAAGTTTCTCTGTGAGGAGTTGTGCGTGTCAGAGGCACTTTGACAGCACTCATAACAGAGCAGCTCTTCCACAGTTCTCTCTATATTTAGGGTTTATTATGTCATGGTGGATAGATCGATGTTATAATTTGTCACAAAAGTTTTTGTGAAATGGGATGTTTTTGAGATTTATGCCTGTGCCCAGTACAGACAGAAAGCTGAGGCTTTTCATGTGAAAAACTGTCAGGCAGAGGCAAATCAGGCCCCAGCACTGCAGATGCATAAAGCACTTTGGCAGAGGGATAAACGTGATTCTGCTGCACAGACTGTGCTGCTTCTCTCTGCAAAACACAATCCTTCCCTCTGAGGATCTCTGTAGTGAAGACAGACTGGTGCTGAAGGTGGTGGTGGGGAATTTGCAGGTTTTCTCATTCACCTTTTGGACTGATTCATTGCATGAGCCCAAAGCCTGCAAGAAGGAGAACTCGGAAATGACTTTTGCATTTAATGAAGATGAAGTGCTACTTGGAGACTTCAGGAAGAGTCATACTGTTATTAGTTAAGGGTTGGAAAAAACATGCTTCTAAAAACATGTCTGTGAAACATACCTTTAAAAGCATGGAGAGCAGAAAGAGAACTTTGAATGCATTAACATGAGATATAACTGAGCAATGGCATTTCAGATTCCCTCTGAACAAAGAGCTGAACAATAGAAGACAAGGCCTAGTTCAGGGACAGCATTATCTCTAAGTGTCTTTCTCCTCAAATTATTCAGGGTAGAAGTGGAACAAATGCTTTTCTAATGGTGTGTTGGGAATATATAACTATTATTTTGTCCTCATGCTATTATGACCAAGGCTTAATGATTCTTCAGATGAACTCCCTCAGCTGAGAATACATTAATAAAAATGTTCTACTTATCCTGATTTGCTGGACTTTCTAGAGCAGAACATTGGAAATAGCTTAGTTTTTTTGTTTTCCATAAAAATAAGTGGAAATAAGCTAATGTTGCTTAGAATGGACATGGAAATCGTTGCATAAAACATTGCTTTTCCTGCATGATGTAACTGAACAGAATTGTATTTTAATAGTTAGCGTATAAATATAAAAGCACCAGAAGACAGTGACATGCCTAGGGGAGATAGAGGGAATTATCTGGTGCTTCATGACAATATCTGCATAAGTGAGATGAAATATTTACAGTCTTTGACTGCATGCAAAAGCACTGGCCGCCACATGCAAAAGCACTGGCCATCATGTTGGTCAAAGCCTCCGGAGAATCATAGAATGGAACTGCAGAGTGGTTTGTGTTGTGTCCTGGGTTCAGCAGCAGCAGTCTTTTTTTCTCCTTCTTGGTAGCTGGTGCAGTGCTGTGTTTTTGACTTTTGGCCTGGGAACAACGCTGATAACACCAGTGTTTTAGTTACTGCTCAAATGTTTAGCCTGACCAAGGACTCTCTGAGTCTCATGTTCTGCCCGGAAAGAGGGGAAGCCAGGAGGAAGCAGAGACAGGACACCTGACCCAAACTGACCAAAGAGCATGTCATGCCCAGGATGTAAAAACTGGGGGCAAGAGCCCGGAAGAGTTAGTTCACAGCTTGGTCATCGAGTGGTGAGCAGTTGTATTCTCTCCCCCTGTATGTCCCTTGTCATTATTATTATAGGTGGCAGCAGCAGTGGTTTGTGTTATACCTGAGTTACTGGACTGTTCTTATCTCAACCCCTGGGAGTTACATTCTTTCGATTCTCCTCCCCATCCCTCGGGGGGGGGGGGGGGGGAGGAAGGGGAGGGGAGACTCCAGAGTCTGTGTGGTTTTCTGAGTTACAGCTGGGCTTAAACCACAACATGTTGGAAGGGACCTTAAAGATCATCCAGTTCCAGCCCACCTGCCATGGGCAGGGACACCTTCCACTAAACCAATGCCCTGTCCAACCTGGCCTTGAACACTGCCAGGGAAGGGGCAGCCACAACTCTGGTCAATCTGGTCCAGTGCCTCACAACCCTCACAGTAATGAATTTCTTCACAATATCTAATCTAAATCTACCATCTTTCAGTTTTAAACCACTCCACCTTGTCCTATCAGTACATACCCTTGTAAAAAAGAGAAAAACATCTCGTGTGAGAGTTATCTCACTTGGTTAAAAGTTAGATGTCCTATGTCAATGTGAATTGCCCAGTGCTTCTTTTAGAAAAATGGAAAGAAACAAGTGCTTCCAGTAAGCAATTTCTCTGCCCTTTTTTTAGGATTAAAACTCCATCTGGAGCTGCTTATTATTTTTTCGTGAGTAAGGAAAGCACCTCAGCCTGAGGTGCCGAGTCTAGTTGTAAATGATATACTTTTATATCTAATGTAGGATAGTTGAATCCCACTACTACACTAATGTAGAACTTCTCTGAAATGAATTGTGTTAATTATGTGTATATTGTTTTTAAAGATCTTTGTTTTATTTATAGTCTGAATTAGTCTAGCTTCAACTTTAAGCTGACAGATCTCACTAAACCCTGGCCTGCCCCAGTGAGCTATTGCATAGCTTTGTTCCCATGCAGTGTACATGGGGATTTATCTCTTCTTAATTCACTTGTCTCAAAATCAGGTGCCTAGTCTGAACAAATCATTTAGTTTTCCCCAGTAGCCCATGGAGACAGATAATGATTTATCCAAGCTGTTTAGGACATTTAGTTTATGTTGGAAGAAATGCACCCTGGGGTGATGACACTTTCTCTTTCCGTCACTTACAGAGGGGAACTGGAAAAGGTGGCTTACAGTAGATAGGCTAAAATCAGGTAGAATAAATTCTTCTCTGAGATGGGCTCATGACATTCCTGACCTTTGCTTCATTAAATTAAACATACTAAGCTGCAGGAATCAGCCTTTAAAGATTTTTTTCCCTTCCTCCCCCTCATCCCCAGTCTGCTATTCTGCTTTTAACATTCCTCTTAGTGAGTGGACACCAGAAGTGGACACTCTTCCCTCAAAGTAACATACTCCTGTTCCTACTTGGGATTCCCATTTGAAATTATAAGGATCACATTAGCACATTGCTTTGGGACCTCAGCATGAGTAGTTTTCTCCCATGCTCCTAAAATCCTTTCCAAACAACCACATCCCAGAGCATGCTCCTCCATCCTCTGCACATAGCCTACATTCTTTGAAAAGATAAATCTTTTAAGGGACTAAGCTAAGCTAATTTCTTTTTAAATCCCAGATCTCAAGACACATACGGCAGACACTTTTCAGAAGGGTCGTACTTCATTTGTAAAATTTGACCTTAGCTGAAATCACACAGATGTGGCTCAGAGAAGAGACGGTATTTTGTAAACCATATAATCTCCTCTCATCTGTCAGATTTTTTTTTCCCCCTCTGGATTTTCTAAGAAAATAATTGATTTTTGCCTTAAAAGTCACCATGCAGACACAGAAAATAGTAATAAATTAACTGTTTGAATGCTTGAGAATCTGTGCTGCAGAGGAATCCTGCAGAATCAGCCTCACATTCACACATTTTTTAAATGTGCAATGGCAGCTTTTTGGAAGGAGACCTACATTTGCTGTGCATGTAGTCATCAATTTGGCTGCAATCTGATCTCAGCTGAACTAGCCTGAATCTAAAGCAACATCACTATCTGCGCAGCTGTTACTCTAGGTTTATACACTTGTAACTCAGACTGTCCTGAAGTCTCAGGCAGTCTGCATCTTCATGAAGTGTGTGTTTTGTTTGTCTGCAAGAGAGAAAATATGAAGAGAACATGGAAGAGTTTCTCCATATTAGGGATGTTCTCAGAACCTTGGAAAAATGTGAAATACCTTTAAAGAAAGGATAAAGAGAGTAATTTGGCACGCTTTACCCCAGACGGTCTTACTAAAGGTTCATGGATATTGCTGGGGAATGACTATGTACCTGGTGGCAGGCGGATGCAACCTTGCTGTTATGCGGTTCCAGGCCAGAAGCCAATTGTCCATTACTGTTGCTTGTGCTCGAAATACCAGGTCTTGCCAAATACTTTTATTATCTGGAACGGGGTATAAGAATAGCAGCCCATGGTGAGAGAAAGAGATTTCAATGTTTTAAAACCATATTTTTTTAAGGAGGTCTCAAATATTCAGATGTCACAGGTGCAAGCATTCATATGGAAATACATAGTTAACATCAGTCCTTAAAACTAAACTGCCTTACACATCAAATTGCATATACATACTCTGGACACCTGCTCCCATTTCTGTTCCATACTAGTGCTCTTGGAGACCTTTTCTTTTTATGTCCTATATTGTATTCACTAAAACCTTCTGACTATAAACAAATAAAAGGTTCATGTAATTCAATAAGGAAGTTCTAATAGCTTCTTTATATAAGGTACTATATACCTTATATATATATAATATATATTCCATACATGGGTCTTTTAGTCAGCTTTTTCTCCCACCAGATCAGTTAGAGATGAAATAATTATTAAAACCTTAATTTCTAATTCATATCCTTCATAGCTTCGGACTTATTCCTTTGAGAATATATTTTACTTTAGACATTAGATTTTGACTGAAGTTACTCCTGAAGGTAAACTTTAATAAAGGTGGCTGAAGAATTTTCTAGAGAAAAAATTTCTTCTGGAAATGACCCAAAGGACAGTTATTTACCAAAAATGTAACAAAAAGTGAATAAAGTGTAACAGGAAAAAAAAAAAAAAACAAACCACCCAGCAGGAAAACTGGGTGATGGTATAAAAATGTTTTCTGCTGGCTATGCAGAAATACTGATTTTGGGGTTTATTTATTTTCATTTCAGTTTACTGTGCGTTCACAGCTATATGCATGTGTGCGTGTGTGTATATATATGTATAACAATGTAGCATGAAATCTGTATTGCCTACTATGTAGCATTATATATTTTCAAAACTATTTTGAAATTATCACAATAAAGAGATCTTAAAATAAATGATAATAACTATTTAAATTCATAGGAAGTACATCCAGACAACACAAAAATGGTTCGTTTTGGACACTGGCATGATGAGCTAGCCAGTGCAGCAAAACAACATCCAAGTTCCAGCAGGTTTTCAGGCATTTCAAACAGCTTCTGTGTAGTTTCCTGTGACTCGGAGACAGTCTAACTCAGACCTGAGCAATGCCCTCATTGAGCACCATTTCTGACCTCACAGATTTATGTTTATACATCTCCTTGTCTCACTCGGAGACAGTCTAACTCAGACCTGAGCAATGCCCTCATTGAGCACCATTTCTGACCTCACAGATTTATGTTTATACATCTCCTTGTCTCATTGGTAACTTTATTCTTGATTTCTTCGTTTGTTGCTCTCATTCCTTTTCCCATTCCTACCTCTTTTCTCCAACCTGTTTCTCTCCCTCCTCATGGTCCCTCCTCCATGTCTGCTCTGATGGATATCAGGATAGTGACATGCTCAGTCTCTTTATGGACACTGAAGAGCTGCAGGCTGCCACATTTCTCACTTAGGAATCCTATCTTCCAGCTCACAGCAAGAGCTTTGACAGTAACTTAACAGAGCAGAATATTGCGGCTGGCTCTGGAACTCATTTGTTTATTATGTATAGATTTGGGCTTCAGGAAATACAATGATAGCAGGTGGCTTTAATGAAAATTGTTTTGGCATGATATGACTCAAAAGCCCTAGTTCTAGCCACTATTTGCCCTTAATATGCTAGCGCATAAACCAGGCAGATTCAAGTCAATTAGCAAGCTAAGTCACAATTGATTCAGGAAGAACAGCTTATCCACTTGAGACTCTTCAGATGTGCAACTAATAAGAAGTTGTCGGATTACATCGATTTTTGCACGTTTGGCTACATCAGAGATGTAATGGCAAGATCTAGTGTTCCAGAAGGTGATGGGGAATTGAGGACTCCACAAGGAGATTAATCAATGAGCGCATTGCATTGATCACAGATAGTTTTCCATTGTGATGAGATTATTCTACTTGCGTAACTCTTTCAGAATAATGTGTAAGAGAAAAGATAATAGGATGGAAATTGCATCTGCACAATATGAGAAGCAGTTGTAATATTTTGTGAAATGCTGCTCAGTGAACAGAAACATCACTTACAGGATTCTCTGCCTGAAAGGTGCATCCAATGTGCAAAAACGTAGGTGACTTTCAGCCACAGGAACATAGATTTACTTACGAAAGGTTGGAGTCTGATCTCAGTTACACCTGCATGCCCTGAAATGAATTGATTTTGCTTTAGTATGAGGATAGGATCTGAGTCTGTCATTATAGTTAACCTGTGAAAACTGTTGCCCTTTTCTACAACATATTCTCAAGAGAAATTTGTAACATTTTTTTTTTTATACTACTTCTTTACGAAATGCACAGAAAATACAAAAATCATCTAGAGCAAAAGCTTCCAACCATCTACTTGACACCAGGAAACAGATCTTCTGGATCTCTTTTTTTGCATCTGGGTTAGGAAGACATGCAGCATGCGGGGTACACACTTCCAGGGGCTGGCACAAAACACTGTGGCTGCATTTCGCTTTGGCCCTGGATGAGTCATGATGGGTCAAGCTGAGGGCATTTCAAAGCTGATATTCCCAGACCAATCACACTTCCCAGACTCCTGATGGTCCTGATTGATTAATTTTTTGTACCCATAGTGCTGTTGTAAATCAGCTCATTTACATTCTCCGCCTTTTACTTGTGAGAAATCAAGCCACAGATGAACTTGGTAACTTTGCCTGAAGATGCAGAGGTATTCTCAAGATACAAGATAGTCTCAGGATAAAGGCTCATTCTCTGCTTAAAATACAGTTGCAATTCTAATTTAGGACAAAAGAGAAGCCTAGGTCAAAACACAGTCCATTTAGTTGGCACCATTTTGTGCTATTGAGAGTTGACTTTATCATCCACAGTTTTCCCATACAGCTTTCTGCAAAGGTATTTCAGAGTGTCACAAACACAAAGTATACATAATTTAAAGGATGGAAAACATTGTGTTACAAAAAAAGACATTTGATCAGAGGAATGCTGATAATTCTATATATTTTCTTTTTATTTCATCAAATACATAAATTATTTTTGAGCCAAGTCTCATGCTTCTGATGATTGAATGTGTCTGAGTACTTCAGTATAATAGAATACAAATAATGTGGGAAATTCAAAATGGCTCAGTCAGAGTTCATACTTGGGGTAAAATTTAAAAGTGTGTTACTAGTTTTACAAAGCTACATCTCATTGTTACTTGTGATCTTTTGAAATCCTGACAGCACTGTAGGCCCTAATTCTTCTCTCAAACTATTTTATTGCCATTTTATCATGTTTAATAATTTCTTCTGGTGCAACCACCTGAAAGAGAACAATCAAGCCCTTAATCTATATGAGGCTAACATATATCTTGTATTCTTTAAAAGCTCCCATTTAAAAATGAAATGTGACAGTTAGCTTTTAATAAGGTCTCATTATTTTAATAAAGAAACTATAGACAGATTGAGTTTTAAGATCTGTTTAACATCACAAGCTTATTCAGACTCTAATTCTGCTTTTGTTAAGTGATAACCAGCAAAACTGGTTAACTCAATAGGTCTGAGTGCTTATATATGACACTTATGAAGGATACTTTAGTATCTTCCATTTTCTCTAAAGAGGCTGAGTCCCAAAAAAGGCCAAGCAGAAAAAGTGATAAGGAGATAATTGCAGTGAAACATCTCTGCCTTGCTCACCCAGCAGATTAATGCTCCCTTTTAGTGGAAGTGCTGTTGGAAATGTGAAAGGATTGCCTACGATTTGGGGATGAAGTACTTTGGTGCCTGAAAAAATACGTCCCAGTTACACAGCTAAATAGTGAGATGATAATGAAATGTGTTATACACAGTGGAGGCAACCCTGCCTTTCAAAGACAACATTGGCTGTGAAAACTTGTTAAAATCACACAAATTTTAGGGACGCAGGGGAGGGAAAGGAATAATTCAGTTCCATTTTGGGATACTCTGTGGTGACAGACCCACATTTTGAATGGGGGAACAGGCCTCTCTCATTTTCAGAAGTCCAGCCCAGCCTCCATAATTTCCTCCTGCTGAGTAATGGGAAATCATGACAGCAATCACACTGTCTGTGCCTTGCACTCTTTCATGCTAGGCTGCATTTACAGCAAGGCAAACAGTCTTACTAGAGGTCCCAAGCGTGTTTGAGAAGTTTTTCCATCTCTGTACCCCAAGGCCAAGTTAAACCTGCCTGATAGAAACAATGAAACAGAGGAAGATTCATCTTGAATGAATCAGATCATTTGAGATCTGCATTCTCAAATGAATGCAGAATGCATTCTCTGATCAGCATTCACAGCTAAGGCAATATCTTGGTTCAGTGACCTGGAAATAATTGAAAAGTGAACAAAAATGACACTGTTTGTGGAGCTGCTTCACATGTAATAGCATGGCCCATGATTTTCTCAACATGCTAGTGTGCACTGTGAGAGAGTTTAAGGACAAAATTACATTAACTTCTACAATGAAGTGACCACAATTTATCCCCTAACTAATTTATTTGTCACCCTGTGTATGATATCTATTTCAGAGGTACTGTTGGGATGGGGCAGACTTAGAATCATAGAATCATAAAATTATAGAATAGTTAGAGTTGGAAAGGACTTTTAAGATCACTTAGCTCAAACGTCCCTGCCATGGGCAGGGGCACCTCGCATTAAACCATGTCACCCAAGATTCCATCCAACTTGGCCTTGAACACTGCCAAGGGGCTTAGCTGCTCAGGGGGAGGGGGCATCCCTTGCACCCCAACCCAGGACACTCCCAGCTGCCTGGGCTCCGTTGCAGCCCTGCAGGGTAAAAAACCCTCTTTTGTTCTTTTACCCCCGTGGCAGACTGAGCTGGTCATTGCCATCCACTTGCCAGTTGGCTCCAGCCTCTCCAGCTTCTGAAGGGCATCCTCCAGCTTCTTGATCTGGGAAAGGTGGTGGGGCAGAGTTAGGGCATGGCACCAGTGTCATCCCAGACCAGGGGCTCTTCAGGTGCCACCTCCCTGCCCAAACCCCCCCAGCATCCCCACATTCCCCTCAGGGACTGGCACTGGCTCACCTTCCCCTTCTCACGCTCTAAGTCTCTTGCCAGGCCCTGCAGAGAGGATACCTGGCCACAGATGTCATCCAGCATAGTGCTGATGCTCTCCTAGCCTAGAAGAACATGGGCCAAGGGGACACACTGTCATTGAGGGGGTACCACCCTCAGGGCCAGGCTTTGAGGACAGCAAGCCCCTGACCCAAGGTGTCAAACCCCCCATCAGCCCCCTGAGCTCCCACCTCCCTACTGGAGGAGCAGCAGCTTAGACCTTAGCTTCTCCAGCTCAGCGTGGTCTGATTTGGTGGCTTTCAGCTGCCTGCTTCTTTAGGACGTCATACAGGCTGTGAAGAATCTCTGACTCAGCCTCCATTGAATCCATTGAGGAGCTGGAAGAACTGCTGGAGCTTGCCAATTCCAAGGACCTGTGCAGCTCTTGCAGGTGGTTAATGGACCTGGGATCAATGCTGAAGCTCAGGGAGACTGGTTGTGTTCCTGCTCCCTCGAGGTCTGCCCAGGCAACCTTTTATCTGGGCTGCATCCCTGGGCTGGTGGTCTTGTTGCCAGCAGCTCCAGCCTCTTTTGTTGGGGTGGTGGCCTGGGTGGGAGCAGGCCAAAACTTTCTCTGTAGAGTCTTGGCTTTAGTGACAGAAGCTCCAGACCTTCCCCCTGAGCTCCTGGGCTGAATATTGCAAGTTCCAGGCCTTCTCTGTGGGCTGGAGGGCTGAGTGGTAGGAGCTCCACTCTGTGTCCCTAAAGTGGTTGTCTGTCTGCCAGGGCCTCCACACTGTGTCCCTGGATCCTCAAGATCCAGTGTTGAGCTTACCCTATGCGGGGTGTCCATGTCCGAACTGGGGGGCTCGGTGGGGGCAGACTGGCCTCTGGTGCCCTCCTGGGAAGAGGCGGCAAAGGGGAGCAGCTTTATGGACAGAATGGCAGCAGCAAGGGCAGAGCCAGGGCTCCCCCGGCGCTGTTCCCAGCACTGTCCCCAGCAGCCCTGGGCTGAACTCCCACACTCCCCTCTTGGGACACCCTTCCTACTCTTCCCTTGCTGGGTGACAACTAGGGCCACAGGGTGATGCAGGGTGATACAGGCAGGGGGGTGAGGGCCCCAGGGACACTAGCAGAAGTTCATGAAGCCAGGCACCTCTGGTATTTCCTCTTTCATGGCACCAATCCCCTTGACGAGAGGCTGGGTTGAGCCCCGGGGGAGGGTCCCTGCAGACCAGGACCTTGGTCCCCATCCCTGGCCTGGGGGAGCTGGATCCAGCCCTGCCCCTTGGGATGCCCAGGAAAAGCACGTGCGTGAACAGCTCAGTGTTGTGCAGGGTGAGGCCCCTCTCCAGTCACCACCACTGCCAGCTTTAGCCCTGGGGCGAGCCGAGGAGAGTGGAGGTGGGAGATGAGGCCCACGAGGTGCTGATGGTGTCTCTCAGCTGCCCGAGGACTGGACACGGCTCCCAGTCATAGGTCAGGAGCAGGGAAGGGAGGGATGGAGATGATAGTGGGGCCAGAGCTCCAGGGGTGTGAAGCCTCCAGCTTCCAGAACTGAGCGCAGCGGGGGTCTTGGACCCACAACTGACTGATGGTAAAGTGGGGAGGACCCGGAGAAGCATTTCAGCACCAGCTCTTCCTCCCCAAAAATCCGTCCCTTTCCCAGTGGCAGCTGCTGGGAGCTTGGGCTTAACTAGACCTTGGTCTAAAAAGCAGCATGGCCAAGGAGGAGGGGGTGTCCTGTGGGAGAGCACCCAGGGGACTGGGGAGAGCCTTGGAGCTGCTGCTCTTGATGGCTTCTATCTGCTTCAGCTGCCCCACACAGGCAGCCACGGAGCCAACTTGGGAGCTGCTGATGGTGTCTTGCAGTGGGTCTGTCCTGAGCAGCTGCTCACCTGGCTCCAGGGGCTGCTGCCCCCCATACTGGACCTGGGCCTTGACCCTCTTGGCAGGCTGTCCCCAGTCTGGGACAGGCAGGTCCCCAAGGCCCAAGAGCCCCAGCACAGACAGCAGCAGGCTGCGTAGTGCTCTGAAGTTCACACATCTGACTTCTGACGTACTGATGGCAATGTCCAGCAGCTGACACAGGCTGAGCGGCGCCATTGCTGCTGCTATGTCCAACAACAGGACCCTGACCTGTGGGTAGGAGAGACAGCAGGCAGCCAGCAGCCTTCCTCCTTCTCCACTGGGCATGTGGCTGCCCCTTCCCTGCTGCCAGCCTCCTCTGGCACCTCACCTGCAGCAACTGACCCCACCCCGTGCCTTGGTCAGCAGTGTGCACTTGCAGCCCAGAAAGCCAACCGTATCCTGGGCTGCATCAAAAGGAGCATGACCAGCAGGTCGAGGGAGGTGATCCTGCCCCTCTACTCTGCTCTCGTGAGACCTCACTTGGAGTATTGTGTGCAGTTCTGGTGTCCTCAACATAAAAAGGACATGAAACTGTTGGAACAAGTCCAAAGGAGAGCCACGGGGATGATCAGGGGACTGGAGCACCTCCCCTATGAAAATAGGCTGAGAAAGTTGGGGCTGTTGAAAAAAAGTTGAGCCTGGAGAAGAGAAGGCTGAGTGGAGACCTCTTAGCAGCGTTCCAGTATCTGAAGGTGGCCTACAAGGATGTCAGAGTCATTAGGGACTGTAGTGATAGGACAAGGGGTAACAGATTCAAACTTAAACAGGGGAAGTTTAGATTGGATATAAGGAAGAAATTCTTTACTGTGAGGATAGTGAGGCACTGGAATGGGTTGCCCAAAGAAGCTGTGAATGCTCCATCCCTGGCGGTGTTCAAGGCCAGGTTGGACAGAGCCTTGGGTGGCATGGTTTAGTGGGAGGTGTCCCTGCCCCTGGCAGGGGGGTTGGAACTAGATGATCTTAAGGTCCTTTCCAACCCTAACTATTCTATGATTCTATGATTCTTAGGATGAATGTCACTTCATAAGTACTATTTATATGAATCTAAGGTGCAAAACCGAAACAAACTTCTGGGGAAAAAGACTGATTATTTTCTGCTAAAATTTCTAAAGGAAAATGAAACACGCATGAACCACTGCAATTTCAGATCAGTCTGAATGAAAGAGTTTATATTTAATACCAGGCAACCTTCAGTGACCTGCATCCAGGGCAGGAAACATGTAACTGTCTTGGTTTAGTCATGGGACAATAAACATTGCCTACATAATACTATAGGGCTAGAAAAGATCCTGAAACTTGTCTAGTCCAACACCCTATGATGAAGAAAGGTCAAAGATGCCAACACTATTCCCATTCAGTATGTGCAGCATATGCCTAATTTGTTTTCAAAAATCCTCCAGCAAAACCAAAAGATGTAACAATATCAGTCAATAGGTGCTTCCATTGTTTTACTGTCCATGTGTCCAAAAAGCTGTTCCTATTATCCAGCCAAGGCCAGTTAACTTGTCAGCAGTGAACAGGGTCAATACAATTTGTTCCTGTCAAATCTGTCAGATGTTTTTACCATTTTAGTATGCTCCAGGCACTTATAAATTGGTTATCTAACCACTTTTTCCAAAATCATTCCAGGAATTGGTGTTACACTGAATAACCTATAACTCCCTGTTTGTTTTTTTTTTTTTCAAAGGTAGGCACTGTATGTACTTTTCTTGCATTATCCAGGACCTGCTCATGTTCTGTGAGTTTTCAAGATAACAGTGATTATTTCAGAGGTTTCTTCATATTCCTTTGAACAAGAGAAGTTGAAAGTCATCAGGCTCTGATGGCTTCAATTACACTTAGCTTACCCAGACTTAATTTCTCCCTATTCTGCTATGCTCCTATTTTTACATTATATTTAATACGGTCAAGTGTCTGATGAGAAATTAATCTTTTTTGTGTGAAGACAGTGAATGCTTCAGTACCCTACACATTGCCTGTTAAGCTATGAACCTTTACTTTGCCCTTCCTTTGCTTCTCATGTACTTATTATACCTTGCATATTTTTTCAGCCTTTATTTAGAAAAAAAAATGTTAACACCTTACCATCTGAACTTTCTCAATTCCTTCTAAACTCATATCTAATTATGTTCCTTATTTCTACTTTTGTATGACTCCTTTTGATTTTAGATTCTTAGGAAGGTCACGATGCAGTTGTAATGCACTTTGCTCCCAATTTTTCAAGTTATCTCCTGTAAGTTTATCATTGTGCATTTGATGTAGTTCCTGCTATCAATTCCCACCTTTCTTGATGTACTCTATCCCTTAGATTACCTGCTTCAGAGACTCAAGTCACATTTCTCTTTACTGATATCTAGGCTTCTCTCATTGTCCCTTCTTCTAGAATTTAGCTCTAGTCTCATCTAGCTTTAACAGCCTCACTGATTTTGTGATTGCTGGTTTGTGGGTGACTAAATTGGAGGGTTTTGTTACTGATATTCTTAAATTGGAAACGATAGGAAACTGCAGCGGTTTTGTGCATCAGCTGCCAAAATTAATATTGCTCACAGACACAGTATATTTATATATATTGTTCATGTAAAGATTACTGACAGTCACAGAGGATTTTTGAAACATCCAAGAAACCATGCTTTGAATATCAAAAGGTAATTTTAGACTAGCACAGATCGAGAGTGATGTGCCCTCTGCTGTCAGACCTTACCCAAACTCTTCAAATAGTCAGACTATTTCTTCACCTTTGAGGGACTACTCAGAGGTAAAAAAAGCCTCCTTGGATCTCTTGAATCCTCCTTGGACCTCTTTCTGGGTGTACATCACAACCTCAGCCAGGCCATGAGCAATGCCCATGAGATACAGAGAGGAGAAGATAAAAGAAAGAGGTTGCACAGGTGCAGTGCAGTTAAGCCTGCCTTATGTTCATGAATTCATGTATAAAATAAATAAAAACAGCATGTAAAAAAAACCCCAAAAAACAAAAGCCAAACCCCAAACCTAAACAAACCACAAAAACTTCCACATTCTGCTATTATTCACAGAAGGAAGTAGATTTGGCAGGAAGCAAAGCCTGAACTTGAGTTGTGTCAGCAGATCAGTGCCAGTAATACTCCAGTACTACTCCATGGAGCAGTCAGTGATGACAACTATTTCTCAGCAATGGGAGTCTTTGAATCCTTAGAGCAAAAATCAGAATTTTTGGCAGCCTGAAAAGGTCAGCTGACATCTAATCTTCACTGATCAGTGAGGCTCCTTTCTGGCTACTACAGTACGCAACTTGACTTCAAGGATTGTCTTTGTATGTCAGGTTTTGGAGAATCTTTCAGTGTGGATGTTACAGAAAAGCACTTGCTGCTGCTGAAAGCATGGCCTTTTGAAAGGATTCAGAGTTAGACTCAAATGGTCCATTATGGCAGCATTCCCAAAAGCTAATGTAACTTCAGTGACATTAGTCTCTCTAGTTTTCCTGTGTGATCAATGCAGAGAAAAAGGATTTCTGAAGCTCTAAACAATCCTCTGGAGGAAAATATTTCTTTTCAACCTAAGCAGATGGCAGCAGACTACAGTCTGGGAATATTTGTGTGAAAATCATGGTCATAGCAAGTAATGTCATTGCATATTTGAAAGCACAGATATTTCATATTGATAAGTACTTATTTGTGAAAGTATTTTGTCCTTAAAGTACTGCACACCTACTATGCTGCAGAAAGACATTTAAAAAGTATGCATGGTGTAAGAAGATCCTAACATAATATGGGCTGCTATAATGTTTCCTGTCCCAAGAAATCAAAATGTCTTGCAGCCATTGATGAATCAAGCTCCACAAAAATGCCCAGAGTCAGATTTTAAAGCAGACATTACCAAAGAACCATTACACAGTATCTCCACAGCGGTATCAATAGTCATGAATTGTAGCTTACAGCTTCCTACACATACATGAAGCTCTTTTTTTAAGTCCTGTAACTTTGGTAAAAGTCCTTTTACAAGCTTTATGAAAGAGACACTTTCCTTATCAGAAAGAAAAGGCTAATCTTACTTTGCTTTATATCAGTGTATGGGAATACCTGAAATCTGTGGCATCCATCCATTCTGGTAACAGCTGCAGTTGGCCTGTTTGGGCATAGTCAGCAGCCAGAAGAGCTGTGTTTTATTTCTTCTGGTCTCCATGAGAACATAAGTTCCCACACTGTCTGTTTAGGGAACCATAGAGCAATCCTCATTTTTTATACATGTACACACATTTCCCACTAATACTGTGTCTGTTCTTCTCCCACTACAAGGGTGGAATAATAATGGCAAAGCTGATAGCAGCACACACACCCTGCTGCAATATCACAACCTTCAGTGAATACATCTTTAAAGAAGAAAATGGTACGTTTTGTCTTTAGGACACAATGAAGTCAATTACTTGATTTTCTGTAGAGTAAAAGTGAGAATCCTGAACATTCCTACTTTAATGACAAGATTTCAGCATCTCTCTTGAAAATTTAATTTACAAGTAAGAGATCCACACAAAAGCACAAAAACTTCAGGCATTTTTTACCCAGGTCACTTGTCCACTGCCACCATTACCATTCAGTCCAATTATCCACTGCCTCTTAGGAAGATCCTGGAATAATATTACCCAGTTTGCCTGTTGTGAGCAAAGTGGCCTGAACTCATGACATGATGACAAAGATAACAAGAAAGTGCTTGTTTTCTGTATGTGGTAATGTCGTCTTGTTTCTAGGATGAGTGGTCTGCATCTGCATTGTCGAGATAACCCACGAGGAAATCATTAAGACAGTATGAAGATTTGGTGTATTTTCAGAAGCCAAGGTTCAGGTGCTCCTTTTGTTTTTCAGTTTTGAATTTGACTCCTATATGTTATTTTCTTACCTTTAACTCAAAGGGTTTCTCCTAGAAAAAAATTCCCTCTGCAACATTTCTATTTTTAACAAATTGCAGCCTGTGCTCTCCACAAAAGAAGCTTGTCACTTCTGGGCGGCAAGGAAACAGCACTGCCTCTGAGCTCCAGACCTCGCTCTGCCTTTCGAACACCATTTTGGTATGAAAAAGGGCCCCTCCTCACACATGTCATCACTATAAAATGCACCCTGCTTAATACAGCAGAGGACATATCTGCGCTGATAATGAAAACTAGCATAGTCCACGATTCTTTGCAGTAGATGAACATAAATTTTTCAAGTTATGCCTTACTGAGTGTCATGGTTTAGACCCAGACAGTAACTCAGCACCATGCAGCTGTTGGCTCACTCCTCCCCTTCTTCATCGTTGGGCTAGATGGGGGGGAGAACTGAAAAAATGTAAATCCCAGAGGTTGATATAAGAACAGTCCAATAGTGAAAATAAAGTAAAATATAGTGATAATAGAAAAATACCAATAATAACAACAATAATAGGAAACAACAAAAGAAGAAATAAAAGCTCAGAAAAACACAAGGGATGCACAATAAAATCACTCACCATCTGCTGACTGATACCCAGCGTGACCTCACCATTGATCTGCCCTTCCGGGTAACTCCCCCCAGTTCATATACTGGGCATGACGTTCTGTGGTATGGAATACCCTTTTGGCTAGTTCGGGTCCTGTCTCTGTTTGCTCCCATCTTCTTGTACCCCTTCTCACTGGCAGAGCATGAGACTGAAAAGTCCTTGATCAGGGTAAGCATTACTTAGCAACAACTAAAAAATTGGTGTGTTATCAGCATTGTTCTCAGACTAAAGCTGAAATGCAGCACTGCACCAGCTACTAGGAAAGAGAAAAATAACTGCTACAGCTGAACCCAGGACACTGAGGAAGATCTGCAGGAGAGCTACAGGAAATATACCCATAACTCTGAGTTCTTCCCAGAGAGCGTGGTATTTTGTATAGGCCTAATTAGATACTATTGTATATCCTGGATTGGGAGAGATTTACTGATACTTTTGAGGAATATGAAAATGGCACAGTAATGACAGAGTAGCTGTAAAACCTTTTGTGCATTGTGATGATGAGAATTTCAAAGCTTCCTTCTATCACATTTCTGTATTATGAAACAATTATAAATCACCATGAATGTGCCAAGTACATAGCACATTGATTCTTCTGGCATGCTTTCCAGCAATTTCTCCCTGCTGAGTACAAAAGGTAAGGGCTCTGGTCCTGCTGGAGGGCTGGCCATGTGCATTCTTATCACTCTCAAGCACTTACATGAGATGACAGGCACATGATTGAGTTGGGAATTCATCACAAGCAGTCTGAATACAGCAAACAGCACTTTGCAATGGCAATTTTGCAGGTGCAGCAACAATGAGAATTCATTTTCTTTAATACAAAATAATAATTCCAACATGGCTAACCCTATAATAAAATTATTGGAGAACAAATGACAAGAATGTAGATCCTAAACACCTGCAACATATCTTAAACCTGACACTGGCTCCGCCTAGGATCAAATTTTATGACAGATTTTGTAGATGTGGGGTATTGTTATTCATAAAAAAAGTATTTTTGTTACTTGGATGAAGCAAAAAAGGCTGTTTTCACAACTGATATAAAGCAGGTGCTGTTGAAAGCCATACTGACTCTGCATTGGGTGTGAAATAACAGGTGGGACAGCTAAAAGACAAAAACATTACAGCACCAAAGGAGAAAAATTGCTGGTTTTAGTAAGTGCAGTGATTTATAATATTTTACTGTCTTTATTTTCTGTAATGGAAAAGAAATCTTGCGAAAATGATGTAACACAAATATAACAACAATAATAGCCACATGTCTGAACACATTTTTAAAATGTGAATATATAGGGCAGCAGACTCAACAAATCAGCTTATCTCTACAGAACATGTGGATCATAGAGACCATTCACTGCAACATGATCCATTTTGCTTAAATTGCAGGCAGTGATTATCTGTGCTTGAAAATAAATGTGGGAGAGGAGCCACATGCCTTGAAAAATAGATCAACTATCCTTTTAGTATATGGACAAAAAGAGAAGGAGAGGAGACTAAATCAAGGCAAAGTTTTCCCACCCCCAAAATTACAGAACTCCTGATTGGATTGCAATTACAAATGTCATTCACTTGCTCTCATGAATGTTAGTTGAAAAATAGGGTTTGAAATTATTTCAGGCAACGGGTCAAGTATATTAATCTCTACTTTAAAAAAAACATTGTGAGACAAGTATACCCTCTGCTCTTTTGCAAAACATCTTCAGCAGGATCCAGCCTCGACTGATGTATCTCAGCTTGTTAGTAACACTATCAACACTGTTCCTCTCATTGCTTAAATCATAAAGAATCTTACTTTTGGTGCTAAAATTGAGGAGAAAAAAAGCTTTGTTTTCCTTCCACCACTGTTTAGGCAACAGTGCCTAAATTGTTACACTGCCTGGGGAAAGGCTCAAGATTTTGTTTGTTCTAAATACTCAGGTAAAAAATAGAACAGAACCAGTGTTTTTTAGTGATACCAGTGCCAGGTTAAAAGAGCAAAGAGGACAAGAGTCAGATGTAGCCCCATCTGGGGCTCCCTAGTGCCATAAAACCCTCTTCTCCTAGTGCAAAAGGCTAATTGAGCTGCTCCAGGCAACAGCAGTGCTTATCAGAGCTAATTTATTTTGTGATATGTTATTGCAGACATCACCTCAGCTACCAGAGAAACTGCTAGACTGGGCTTAAACCGCGACACTGTGAAAGGACATTTTGTCTTATGTGAAGGGCAACATTTGCCTTTGCTGAGGCAGATCTGTGCTCAGCAGAAGGAACAGATGTCAGGGCCTCCAGCCCCTGTAGAGAGGGTGTCTAAGGTTTGTTTGATCCTGGTGGGCATTTTGCTTTTAGGTCCATTAACCTTTAAGGAGAGAAACGGGAAGTGTACCATACTAGACAGCTCTCAAACAAATATGTTCACTCCCTCTCCACTGCTCTTCCCTTCTCTTGACATCCCTATCAGGAATATATGCTGTAGTAGCCTACAATGCTTCATGCATAGTTCAAAAGTGCAAATAAAGGCACTGAATTCAAAAGGTGATCTGTGGTAAGGCCTAAAGGAAGATTTCAATTGAGTTTGTTGATTGAGCTATCTGACTGAAGAAAACATCTTCCTGCTTTTCTAGGAAAGGTCTGCATGGTGCAATTTGGCTCTAGCTTGACATGGAAATACTTACAGTTGGTCCTGTACTGTCAAAAGAAATATTCATATTGACTAGACAGTCCCTCCGTATACCACATTTGCTATATGCTAAAAGAGTTGTTTCAGATGTTTGTGATGTTTTCTAAATCAGTTAAGTTGATGAAAGAAGTTGCACAAATAGTCCTTCTCTTTTTTAAAAAATAAAAACCTTAAAATATGCCAAACTGAATTATTCAAATGATTCAGAAAATTTCAGTTAAATTAGAAGAACCTACAGATAATCTCATGTTCAATCAAAGAAAACAAACACTTGAATACACAACTCACTTTTCCTGATATCTCAGTGTCTTCAAACTGATTACATCATTCTTGACCCTCCTCCCCTCCCCTACCAAATGTAGACTTCATCAGGAAAACTAAATGAGAAGATATTATTTTAGTTAATTATTCTGCAAAGGAAAACAAAACAGATTTACATACAGAAAAATATCTACCTAACATAAGCAGAACATAAACCAGTAATTCACAGGAAGAATAGTTTCTCCACTGCATCTGTTCAGTTCCTTAATATTAAAATTAGAACTTTCTAATAAATAAGGAAGAAAGGCATGCTCGTTTTACCTATGACATGACCTCTTCAGCAAGTTTGGGATATCTCCTCTTCAAAAACAAATACTAATGCTCTTCCACTTTTGAATCGATCACTTTCATACCTGTATTATTGTCAGAACTCTGTTAACACCCAAACCCTCCAAAATGCCCATGAAATCTATAGTTAGTTAATAACTGGGTTTTAAAAATTATTTGTATCATGTACTCACTAAAGGCAAGAGCTCAGATATTGCTTTCTTTTAAAATATCAAGTGAACTTTGGTCAAAATGATTTATAGCCCTTATCCCTCCCAACCTCAAATTTCTACTCTCACCTACATCTGAGACCGATTGAACAAATGAAAAGACATAAAACAAACACAAGAAAAAAATCTTTAAATATGCACTCTTTGTATATATATATAATGATTCAAGTAACATTTACCATAAAGAGCAAAAAGAAAGTAAAATCTAAATTGATCAATCTATAAATGAAACGTGTGTCCTCTCTTCTCAAAAGCTACTACTTACCACCAATGCCAGTTCTCATCATTTACAAGCCATTTGGAAGCAGCTGTTTTAATTAATCAATTAAAATTATCCTTTCCAGCAACTTTACAGTACATCCAGAAACAATCTTCAGGAAGCCAGTCTTGAAACAGAGCTATGAAGGAAGAGACTGGAAATGATCCCTGCACCTGCCATGGCCAAATGGTGATGGCTCAGCCTCTATGAAGAAAGCAGAAGTGTTTACTGAGTGGGATGGCTGGTGGATGTAGTCTGCAGCTGATGGCTGGAGGCTGTCACTTCTGAATTACTTTAACAATGACAACAATAGCATGCTTTGGCCCATAAAGGCCGATTTACTCTCACTCAGTTCAGAAACACAGAGGTTATTAGGAATATACTACAATCAAGGTATAAAAGCACTTTGAAGGAGGTTGATTTACCCTAGTAAGAAGAAATAATCTTGTGCTATCCTACATGAAAGTTTATGGTTTTGTTAAAACTTGACCCTAGGGGTTTTCTTGTTCAGAAGAATGAGCTATATAATCCATTAGTCCTTTGACACTGTCATTAGCAGTCCTCAGAAATCTGACTTTTTGAAGAAGCAATGCTAAGGAGATAGGGACATTAATAACTTAGAACACTATCTGACAAACAAGCATCTGGGCTAAAAGGACATGTTACTGGCTGTCATAACCAGCTGCACCTTAAGGACTGGTAACAGGAAAGCTCTTCCTGATACCCTCAGGTTCCTGTTTGGTTGGCAGCTGCTCCGCATATCTAAGGGTTAGTCAGCCATTATATGTGGTTTTATTTTTTTGCTAGAAAGGTGGTCACAGTCAGATACTTAACCTTAGTTAATCTCAAGAGAGATGACTAGCATGCTTCCCTCTCACCTGCTACTACAGTTATTTAAGATGGGGACAATGCAGTTGTGCAGTTACTGTTGCTACACTCAGGACTGGACTGAGAGTTTTCATACTGGCCTCACACAACCAGTTGCCAAGGCAGTCTACAGAAGCTCATGCCTTACAGGCATGTGCAGTCCTGGAAATACACAGAGACAAAGACACGACCTCCCAGAGGTGTCTGTGACACTACCCTTATTTTTGATCTGTGAGACAGCTGGAACTGATGCAATAGGCCCTTGAATAAGAGAAAAGATGCTCACTGCCATTAAAGTGGTGGGCAGAGGAGCCATACAAAAAGCCATAGAATTCAGCTACAGCTTAGAGCCCTTGTGTGACCTTGTGTGGCAGTCTCAGGAACTGGAAAGAAGACAAGAGAGAGCAAAACTCATCCAGGGTTACCTGAGCTGTGTGGGGAATATCGCATTCCTGGCATCTTGCAGAGGTAGTGGTTGACCCCAACCAGAGACTTCCTGCCAGTGGGTTAGTACTTCTGCCTTACTGCAAACCTATTTTAAGAGCATGGCTGGGCTGGTGCCAGAGCACTCAATGCCTTGCAGAACTGAGCTCCCTCAGCGCTTTACTAATGGCTGACAACAGCAACGGGAAATCCAGAACACAGACTAATGGGGACGACATGGTGGTAAGACAGGCCTGCCAACCAAGACTTGCTCAGAGGGTGGACCACACCAGAGTTGCTGCTGTTTCCTCTGGGCAGACTCTCCTGCCCATGCAACCACCCACGTCGCTGTGGAGCTGGACAGCATTGCCTCGGGGGACTTGTATTGTGGTGGGAAGGGAGGAACAGCTAGGATGCTTTGGATTTCCACAGCCTTCCAAAGAGATGATTGGGTTTGTAGGTTTATGGTGTTGGTGCCATATGATAAATATTCAGTAAAGACTTTAAAAATCTTTATTAAAGCTGCACCAACTGAATTTATGAGGCTATGGTAATGTAAAGAAGAAGCAAACAAGCCAATGGCTCTTTCAAACGCTCTGGTTTTACCACCTTGTTCATAATTACAGTTACAACTGTGAGCACTTTGAAGCAGTCAGTAAAATGCAGCCAGTTAATAGTCACAGTAAGTATCTGCTGTTTAGACCAACACAGCTTCCCCAGTCATCTGGCGGAATTGCCCTGATCCCACAGATCCCCACACTCTTGCTGCACTAAGTGGCCTTGCAGAAGGAGGGCTGTAGGATCTCTACCTGTTTTATTTAGGACTGCCATGAAGAATTAAAAGGCACAGTGAGTCTGATATGTGGTGTCTCCACCCTGCATTGTCAACAACAGCAGAATGCACCTGCTCAGCTGTAGCTGCAAAGGAGATGTGTACATCTGCCTCCTGGCTGCACCAACAACAGCCTGTTTTCTTTTTCAGCCCCATTTGGAACTGACCGTCAGTGCTCTTGTGTAAACACCGATATCTGGGTCAATTAACCTCGTGTATGACAACAGAATGTAACATCTGCCCAGAGCTGTAACTGATCTGAATAGCTTTTCACAGGAGTATTTGCCTCGCCAATTCCCACTCATCCTCACCACCTTTTCAGGTCTTTGGTCCCAGGTCACTGATTGTCTCCTAGCACAACACAAAGGATGCCCACTCACCACAAACAGGGCACAGCAGCACATCATGCAGCTTAGTTGAATCTTTTCAGTGACAAAAAGCACTTTGAGAAGGAAGTGGTGTCAAGCCTTTGCCTCATCGTCAGATGACCCAACTATGTCACTGATTTTAGGAAAGACGATCACTGTTTTTCCATCATACCTTATATGGAAACATGGATTTTGACTTAATGCATGTACACAGACAAAGGAGGCAAAAAGCTTTACAAAAGGACACTAACTTGCTTGATAGCAGAAGCTAGTTTTAAATTTACAAAGATAAATTTACAAATAAAAGACCCAAACCCCTGGTAATCCTTCTTTTCTAAATATTTATTATCCCCTGCCTAGGAAAAGAATTTCCATCTTCTCGTTCCCTGAATATCTAAATTAAAATCTCCAGCAGTTTTCTGATGCCACATACTTTGTACATATCACAGAAACACTCTTTCCTGATCTGTTTTCCAGATCTTACTTTCAAACAATTATCTACATCAGGATTTCTCCAGAGCAAATCAATTGCTGATAGCTTTGACTCAGTCAGATACAAGCTTTAGCACAATGACACCCCTCTCAAAAGAAATCACAAAAAATGGCAAGTGGCTGTTACAGTAAACCTCTCAAAAATGAATTACAGTTGCCGTACCATGTAGCCCTTTGATTCTGATGTTGTTTATTCGTTACCCTTTCAGTATATTCCCCAAAGATAGAATGAGACAGACATGCTCCAATTACTCCTCTTTGGTAAGCTGCAATTCCTTGCAAAAATCCTTTGAAGTTGGTACTAATCAATGTGAGGAAGTTTGGCAAAGTCCAGCCCAGTCTTAGTGTAAGTTAGCTTAAAAAAATGAAGAGGAAAACATAACTGAAAAAGAAATAGCAAATAGAACAGTATGCTCACTAAAATATTATTGCATGACCAGTCCAGGCCAGTCTTACCAGGCTCATAAACTTTGACAACAATACATCTAGACAAGGAAGGAAGCAGTACTTGCAAGACAAGGGTCAAATATAGAGAAAAACTGTGCTTTCTGTATCCAGTGTGGAAAGTCTTCCGTATTTTTTATCAGTTTCCCCAAATACCATATTTCCTGGTTTAAGAAAAATCTTTAGAAAGCAAGTTTTACGCGACTGCTGGAACCATGTGCCACTGAAAGGATTAACTGCAATATTTTCCCTATCTTGTGAAGCTACCTCTGAAGAGAAGCCAGCCACCCCTAAGATGAAGCAGGAGCCATGGTGATCGTGGCAGGCTTGCTCACCACACATGATGCCAGGTATACAGCAAGCAGCAGAGGTAAAGACAACTGACAACTGGCAAACACATGATCAGTTGAAGGCCATAAACATTTATGCAGTGCTGTTAGGCATCATGGTGACAAAACTAATCTTTTTTGTTCAGATCAGTCCAAGAAAACTCATGACTTTTTTGCCTAGTAGTTTTACAGTAAAGATTTTACTGTAAAATCTTTATGAGCCTGAGGAAAGAATTGCAGGAAGCCTGAACATTTCTATCAGTTGTCATGTAAGTTTGCTTCACTGCTTATACTGCAGAGGAGCAGAGTTCTCAGCATGGCTGAGTGTTTAATAGGGGTCAGCTAAAGAGTCAGCTGTAAGCACTGTGAGTGCCTCTAAACATGCAAGAGAAATTGCTGTGTATGGACCAGAGAGTAAAAGCCAAGGCTAAGCTTGAATGGAAGACATTTACATTAATGCCATACTGTTCACTTTTCCCAAAGAAAATATCAATGTTGTATGTCCCTGCACTCAGAGAGAAGACAAAAATTCAAGGACTGACAATAGATACTTACTTTAAAACATTTTCTTTCTTTTTATTTTTTTCCTGATGGGTGCTACAAGCAAAGGAGGTATTCAGAAATGTAACTGCACAATACAAACACAGGCAGCAAACTAAGCTGATGTCATGAAAGGCGTATCTGAGAACATAGAGTTTACAGAATCTGAGTCAGATTTTGTTCGAGTAGTTTTTAAGATACTCTCAGCAATAATATTGTCATTAGGAAACAGTTTTACTTTCCCGTTCTGATTGTGTTTTGGTTCATGCACGGGTTCCAGGAAAACCACCCGTTTACCAGTACTAGCCTTCTTCTCATCAGCTGGCAGCTCTTGTGGCAGTGTGGAATTCAGTATGGAGGAGTGGGCACTGCTTTGGTTCAGCTTCCTCTTCCTCCCTTTTGCCTTACATTGACATGGACATGGGGTCAGATAGAGATACAGCAGTACTAAAACAATACTGGCTACACAGGCAGCAAGGGTGGTAAAAGCTGTATTAAATGCTTCATGAGCATGGGACTTGTTCACTGTGAAATTGCTAACATTTATTCTAACTTCTATGGTCTCATTTAATAGTCTTTTCTTATTTATTGCGATGCAGGAATACAGCCCTGAGTCCTCTAGCTGGGCATCAGTTATCTCCAGGCTGCCATTATGGAACACCTTAAAGTTGTCGGTCTCCCTGTCTGGCTCCAGCAATCTATTGTCGGGACTAATCCAAACAAAGTGTGTGCCTGCATCACTGATTCTGCTGTCACAGTGTACAATCAGCCTGTCACCAACCTGGGCATCGTGAATAAACCCAAAGGCTTGGAAAGAGCTGTTCACAGTGCTTTCAGAGCAATTCAGGAAGTTATCGTGCAGTAAAGGCAGTTTATTGTAACCTTTTGGGTCTGACTGCAACAAACAGGTGTACTCATTTTTGAAGTCCACCACTGAGGTGAAGTGCCTCTGATACCAGAAGATTAGCATGGAGTACAGCATACAGTCACAATAAAATGGGTTGCCATGAAGATAAATTCCACTAAGATGTTTGGCCGGCACTGAACTCAGGCGCTGAATAGGCACCAACTGGATGTGATTAAAGGAAATGTCCAGCAATACAAGGTCTGTCAGCTTATGTTTTCCAGTGTACAAGTCCAGTGGGAAATGTGAGAGCAAGTTATAGCTTAAGTACAGCTTCTGTAATTTGTACAATCCTCCAAAGGCTGGGGGCTCTATTTGTGTAATCTGATTGTTGTACAGCAGGAGAACTTCCAGTGCCCTTAGCTCCTGAAACACAGGGCTGCTCAGTGTCTTCAGGCTGTTGGATGACAAGTCTAGGTACTTCAGATTTGGAGTTGTGGAAAAGCTTCCAGTGATAATGCTGCTAATGCTATTATGATTGATTATTAACGTGTTCAGTTTCTCAAACAGTGCTGGGACCCATTCAGGCTCCAAAAACCCAATTCTGTTGTAACTCAGATCCAGCCTTTTCATACATTTATAAAGATTTCCTGGCACTCGAGAGAGGTTCTTATTGGTGCAGCTTATGATATCACTGGCACAGATGCAGGCTGCTGGGCACATCCCCGGGGCACTGCCACAAACGCTCATTGTGAAGACCAAGAGGCATGCTAGCCCTCTGCAGTTCACTTTAAAAACTCCAAGTTCAGTAGGAATTCTCCACCAGGTTAAAGACATTGTCACTGCCTCTCAGGTGTCGCCAAGTGCTTCTTGCCACAGGTTATATGTGCAGTTAGCTTTGTGCTAATTGCTGTCAAAAGAGGGATAGAGAGGTACAGCATGTTAACATTTACAATTCATACCCTTCCTGATTTCTTATGCATGCCTTTTGAAAAATACAGGCAATTAATCCTTAATGTTCCAGATGGTTAATTATAAAATCTAGTTGTTCGTAGGTGATGTAAGCTTAACATTGGTTTTTAAGTAAACATGAAATACTGCACTTGTGTAAATATTCACACTACAGATACGGTATTTTTTTTCTTGTCAAAAACAATGCATCTATTCTTCTGTCTTGCACCAAGAAATGCAATTTCTGGTTGTTCATAAAAAAAAATAATCAGAAATACTCCTCTGTGTGACATAACTGGGCAATGGCATCCCCTACGTGTTTCCAAACCAACACAGATAGAAAATTACTGGTACAGGACAGAAAAAGCCTCATCCAAAAATGCTGTGTTCTTGTCTAGTGGGGAGCAGTTACAATGCGTTTCTTCCCAATCAGAAAATGTCACACAGCAAAGAATTTTCTCAGACTACTTAGCTTTAAATGTCAAACAAATTCCCCCCCTTTTTTTTTTTCTTTTTTCCATGCAGTAACTGATAGTTCAGGTAGCAGCAGTCTATTTTTAAAGTTATTCAAGATGTCCGATTGGATTATTTTGTATTCTGCTACTTCTACCTTTGCCAACATAACTGTTGAGGAGGAAATATACGCCTGGTGCCTACCTTAGGCACAAGTTTTGGGAACTTACAGTAAGAATGAGTCAGCCATTTCTCAAAACTTAGTAAAGGAAAGAAATATTTTGCTCATACTTAAATAGTAAGACCAAATCCAACCATGATATTTTCTGTGAATATTTTAGTGTCACTATGGTTTGAAGCAGGGACGTAACATTTGGCAGGGTAGTGATTCTGTGCCAAAGGATATGCTTTTTGCCATCTGCGAAGAAAATGTACACATACTTAGCAGTATAATGAATATTTCTGTTCACTCTTGCTCTCCCTGGATACCTGTTAAGAGTTTGTCAGTAAAATCCTAGGTGAAACCATCTGCGCTGATTATCCCCAACCGTTCACAGCTCTAATGTGGTATTCAGCTCCCACATATTAACCTCAGACTTATTTCTCCAGTTTCACCCAGCTGTTGGTAGAGAATCGAAGCAGGATCAATCCTACAATGACTGCTCTGCACCGCTCAGAGTGGCTATGGCCGGAAGCTGGGACAGTGCCTGTGGGCAGCACCAAGGAGGAAAAAGAAGCAACCTTATGTGGAAAGAAGCAGAATAAAAGGAGGAGCTGTATTCTCTGATGAGACAAGATGAATGAAGAAAGGATGACTCTAGAGTATGAAAAAGCTAAAATCAAGGCCTAGAGGGTGGAGGACAACAGGATAGAAAAGAAGCCAAAGAAGGGGAGAGAGGAAAAAGGAGTATAAGAGATGCTCAGGGAAGGAAGGGCAAAGCCAAGAGAGGAGGATGCTAATGGAATATCATCATCATTACTAATGAAGCAGCTGAGGAGGAGGTAGTTTGAGCATGCAGAAGTCAGTTAAGGCATATGAGACTGGAAAAGCACATGGGGATGGTGTAAAGGGCAAGTAGAGGGTTAAACAGAAGAGGCAAGAGTTTCAGGAGGTGAACCTTAGAACACACTCCTCTGCAGAATTTGCATCTGCTACTTATGAATCTAAGATTATATATGCAATTAATTAATATATGTGAAATGCACTAATTTCCACTCCCCTTCAGTTCCAAATTCCACTCCTCTAACCCTCTGTCAATTTGGCCAGGCTGCTGTTGTCTGCTGACAAATCCACTCTTGAGTCAAGTGGCAGAGGATGCGCTATGAATCTGAAGAGCTGAACCCTCTAATGAGCCACTAAAAGAAGAAATACAAAGGCAGCAGGATACAAGAACTCACCTTTCACAAGAGTTTATATACATATTGATTTTAAATGTTTGCATTCACATTAAGAGAATGGCAAGACTGCAAAGTGAAGTGCTCAAAAAAATCAAGTGTTAGAATTGAGGTTTTCTGTGTTGTTTTCTATACAGTCTTTTTCTATACAGCCCTTACTTACACAATCACTTAATTTGTTTTCCCCCAAAACCTTTACTCACACTGTGCACAGGTGCTGAGGGAGAACAGGGAATAGAACATGTGATTACATCAATAGCTCAGGAAATGCCTGTACCTGAGAATTGGAGCATACCCAAGCCTCTGCATCAGCATTCTCATGAGATCAGACAACTTATGAGAACTGATAACTGTTGAGAAAATAATAAACATATGACAGTAACCAGCTTGACACTTAGAAAATAAGGAACCTCTGTGTATTAAGTTTGGGAAGGTCTGATCTGAAGAAGTTCTGAGATGAGTGAAGAATGCCATGAGACTCTAGCTGGTACTTCTGACTGTAAGGGCTTCTCCTTACTTACCTGCCTGTAAAAGGGATAGGGCAACATGACCTCAGCGATAGAAACATTGTGAAAATAAATGAATTGATTCAAATGAAAGCTTAGCATCAAGATTCACAGTCTTTTAGGCTTTTAGGTCCTACTGAAGTATATATCTGAGTGGGGTTTTCAGTGGGAAGTTAGGAACCCAGAAGAATGGGTTTTTTTAACCAGTCCTAAGCACCTAACTTGGTTGCTTTTGCTAGCTAGCCAGTCTATGGCAACAACTAATAGATACAAATTCTCCTAGACGGTAAGACCTACGAAGCATTATTGAAAAGACCATCAGGAAATAATTCTGTACCTCAGCGTGGATTTGTATGGCACACTGCCAGATGAAAAAAGAATTTAATAACTGCTCATTTAGTTAGTATATTGCATGAAGCGAGGTACCAGAAAACCTTATACCATAAAACCTTGTGCGTGAAGACTGTATTATAAAGCATCCACAAAATAGGAGACAAACTGTTGTTGCACAGTGTCTTTCCCACTAATATTTAAATGCCTGATTCTGCAACATATGCAGTCTAATTTTTAATGTAACTGCACTTGCAGTTTTGAAATGGCACTTTTAAAAGTTTCTACGTTGAATATAACTGTGATCCTGGAGATACTCCAAATAGGACATACTAGATCAATGCTGTTTTGGAAAGGTTACCAAGTTAAATACACTAAACAGCCTTGCATATTTGCTTCTGTCCATACCTACAACTATCTCACTACAAAGTCTGAGCTAGTCTGCAACCAAATCCCAAGGGCAAATCAGTGGCTGGAGTAAATCAGCATAATACCTTTGAGTTCTAAGTGGCAAAAACAGTTTGCAAGGGCTGAAAATTGGGTTGTCCATTTCCAAAGCCCACTGAGGTTGCCAAATTAAAACTGTTTCAGATAACTTAACTTGCCTGGTGAGCCAAATCCAAATTATAGACACCATAAACATACCACAGGACAAGCAAGACTATCTGAAGAGTACCCTGACAAGCAGAAACCTTCCTTGCCATGCCCACCTCACAGTGCAGTGCCTACATTCCCAGAAGGTTCTTTGCCCTTTTGGAGGGTAGGAGTGTTGAGTTGCAACTTGCTCCTCAACTGTGTTCCCCATACCTTCTTCATAGATTACACAGAATGGCCTATAAAGCCAAGCATGTTCAACATAAATATTTATGACCTATGTGATCATTTGAACTTATTCAAAATGACTGCATAAACATTTCTGGGTTAGTAATGTGTACATGTTACATGGCAAGGAAGAACAAAGCCTACAGTCAGCCTTATATTGAAAAGTGGCATTTCATTTCATCCCAGTACCGTTACTTCAGGTCTTAGAAAAGTACTGCTTTACAGATTTCGGTACTACATTATTTCTCAAGAGAGAGATTGCTATTAAATACTATGAGCTAATAAGTGCCAACAGACTCTGGCTAACTACTTCACCATTACTTCTGAATGGGCTGGGTAAATAGCTTTTTTGATTTATAGTAAAGTGAAGGGCACAGCTGGGAGTTTTGTACTTGAACTCTTTTCAAAGAAATCATTTCTTTGTGGTGTTAAAGTGTGATATTTTAAGTTCACTGCCAAAAACACAGTACACCCCGAGATGAATCATCCATGCAGTAAGGGTGTACATGCTTAACTATTCAAGAAGAAATGCCAGGTATATCCTCGTACCATAAGGAATATCTTCTGCTGTCAGAAACAGTTCAATTCACTGCAACAGATCAACTCCTAGACAAGTTGAGGACTTGGCTGTTGGTTTTGATCTTTTTAATGTGTGTGTTTGTTGCAGGGGTTGTAGTTTTTCATTGCTTGGTTGGGTTTTTTTTTTTGGTTGGTTGGTTGCAACCTGTGTGCAAATACTTAGCAAATGGTTAGTTTTTCTAACATTAAACAAACTGGATTGATTAATGCTTTGCAGTAGGAATAACATCTTCCTGTACACTGGTGATACAAATAGTCCCACATTTGGCTCTCACTTTCTGCACAGTGAAAATGCAAGTATTTGCACACAAGCCTGCTGTACTACTGCAGGAACTGTTGAGCCTGTAGAGAGCTCAAACACTAACAACATTAAAGATTTCAGTCTACCCTCCAGAAGGTCCACACCATTTCTACATCTCCTATTTCTTTTCCTTGCACCACATCTCCTGTGTCTGCCCTGACTCTGAATGTCCCCTGACCTGGCCAGCCCACAAGTCACTCACATACCTTTGCACCTTCCCATAGACATGCAATGACCACACAGCTGCTCTCCTCTTCTTACAAGTCTATATATCAGATGAATCAGGGCCATATTAGTTAAATATAATGATACATTCTATGAACCAGTGATGGCTCAGGTGTTAACAGTGTTTCCTCACAGCCCTCTCTGTTTTATCCCCCATGGCATTTGACAAGGCTTTCCTCATGAACTCGGAAGAAAAAGTGACACTTAGAATGGGGTTTTATTAATTTCTAACAACAATATTATACAAGTGCAATTATTCATGCTTTTAATCCTAACTTTAGGAGCCCTGCTTAATCACAAAACACAGCCATTAATTACAAACAGACTAGTGGCATCCTACATAATTAATCTTTCAAATGCTACACTTGTAAGGAATGTCTGTGTAAACTTCCATTTCCTTTGTGTGTATTTGTGCATGGGATGCTGTCAAAGGAAATGTCCCTGCAGTGGCCACCTCACTCCAGGCTCTACTTTGCTTTTAACATTTCTGAGTGGGAAAGGCATTCTCTGCATCAAATCTGCCTAACAACTGTGCTCAGCATTTCTGACTGATCATATCTGGATTAACCCCAACCGTCGTAATCCATGAGATTTAGCAACACGACAGATTGGACACCAGAGGCTGTTGGTGAGCTACATCTGGGTGATGTCTTGATACACTGGACTAAATCCCTGAAATGGGCTAAACCATGCTTGATGCAGGACCTAACAGTGATGAAAAAAATAAAGACTTTAGGTTACCTTTGCAGCAAGCTGATCCTGAGGTCCATCTGGCAAATGGAGCTGTCTCTGGCCAGCACCTGGCCAGACCTCAGTAGTGCTCAATTTGAGATTAATTTGTCCTAGCAACCTTAGTTAAAACTATCTTCTCCCACTCATCCCTCACTAAAGATTGAATTTCCCCAAAGACAGATAACTTACTTGAAGAAAACTGAGACACAGATGAGCAACTGAGTGACGTACCACAGAGACTGAGTTGGACTAATCATCAGCAGTCTGTTTACGGCAGTACCAGCTACATGAAGTCAACACTCTGCAGCTCCTATCTCTCTTGAGGGAGTACAAGGGAAACAGGCACCAGTAAAACAACAAATGCATCCTTTTTTTGCCATGTTCCTTTGTAAATCACACTGCACCCTAGTTTAAACCTTGCAAATTACTTCGGTTGCTAAGGAGATCAGCAAATAATTAAGAAAAAATGCAATGGTAAGTGTCAGTGCCTGTTACAGTATCAGTAATCAGTCTCCAAGCAATGCTAGATCTTACGAAAGTTTAGTTGCCCAGCATAGGATCCTCACCGCCTCCGAAAGCGTCTCTGACAGGCTAAACTTCAGAGAACCCTCTTTGCTAATGAAGGGGGGAGAAGAGGGCGCCTGCAGCCTCCCGATGGGAACTGCCCGCTGCAGCCCCCCGATCCCTACCGGGGGTTAGCGGAGGGCAAAGTTTAGTCGAGCGCGGCGGCCGGGCGGGCTGAGGCTGCGCCGCACCGGGGCACCCACAAGCACCGCCTCGTCCCCTCGCCTCACCCACCTACCCCCGAGGGGTCCCTGGGCGCCTTCCCGGGCAGGCTCGGCCGCAGCCGCTCCGTTCCGCAGCGGAGGTAGGAGCCAGGTCTCCACCGCCCGCTGCCGGGCTGCGCTCGCCTCCCGCTCTTCCGGACTCTGCCCGCCCGCCGTGCCCCGGCTGCTGGAGGGATGCCTGCTCCGCCACCCCGCCGGCCAGCGTTACCTGGAGTTCCAGGCGGCCGCTTCATGTCCGGGGAGCGAGGTGCCGTCCCCGCCACCGCCGCCAGCCCCGGGCCCGCATGCTCCGCTGCCTCCGGGAGAAGTTGGGGGCTGCCGAGAGCGCGGCGGCGGCTCCGCTGCCCTCCCCCGCGGGCGCAGGCAGAGCTGGCCCGCTGCCCCCAGGGATGGAGCGGAGGCCCGGAGCCCGGTACCGGCGGCAGGTGAGGAGGGAAGGCAGGAGACTCGCGGTGACAGCAGCGCCGGGGTTTTTATCCCCTCCTGCCTCCGCCCTCGCGGTCCCCTGCGCCGCGCAGCACCGGACTCTCAACGCGCTCCCGGGAGCTTCCGCGGCAGCGGGTCGGAGCAGTGTGCACCCCGGGGGAGGAGAGTACCGCCTGCCCCCGCTCCGCCCCTCGCCCACGGGGGGCAGCGGCCCCGGGCGGGGCAGTGCCCGCCCCGCTGCGCTCCTCAGCGCGCTGCTGCCCTCGCCAAGAGAAGGCAGAGCTCCACCTTCTCCCTCCACCCGGTCAGGGTGGGCTCAGCTCCGCTGGTGCAAAGCGGCCCCGAGCCCGCCCGGCAGGTCCCTTGAGCCCCGGCTGGGGGCAGGCAGCCCAGTGCCGCCGCCGAGGAGGCCGGGTTTTCGGGAGGGCGCAGCAGAGGATGCGGTCGCCGTTAAAGGCATCAAAACTCCCCTTAAGAGGAGATGGGACCTCAGGGGGTTCATAAGGGGCGGATAAAGTTAAAAGGCGTTGTGTTAGCTCAGGAAAACAAGCCTCCACTTAATTAAGTAATCAAAACCCACTGAACCTCCGCAATAAAGTGGGCTTTTATGAGAACAAGAGTCTATCAAATTATACAAGGGGTTATCTAAAACTAGGTGCCGGGTACCCGGCTTGTCTTGACCGAGGGATCTGCGGGAGAGCTGCTGCAAATGGGAAAGCGTGACCAGGTCAGAAAGAAGCAAAGCTGCAGCTGAAAGCCTAAGAACTCCTTTCTCTCGGTTACACGCCGATTTTAACCTCCTCCGGCGAAGTTTCTCACTACATTTCCACCATAATTTAGAGTACCCTATATTTAGAGACTGAAACTGAACAGGGGCTAGTTTAGCAAATAACAGAGATTGTGGATTTATTGTCATCCAGGCATGCAGTTTATGGAATAGTTTTCAGCAAATGGGTTTGTGTATTAAAGCTGCTGTAAATCACACTTTTCCTCTAAGGGCACATAGTGAAGTGATACTTAATATGAGGGTTTGTGGCTACATATAATGCTCAAGGGTTCCTTCTTGTCCTAAAAATCATGCTACAGGCAAATTAAAATACTTTAGTATAGCACAAGGTATCTGTTAAAAATGTGATTTAATAGATTGAAGCCTGGTGAGCTGTGGGTGATACTGCTATTGATTTCAAAGACTTTTTGAGCACTACCTCACTATAAAAATTCAGCTTTTTATTAATCATTCTTATTTTCTGTTCTATTTCTCAATTTCTGTGCACTTGGATGATGCACCAGTGAAGTAATTTTAATCTCTAAATTATTGATTCAACAGTGATTGGTTTCAGAACCTCCTTTGAAATATTCCTTTGTTTAAAGCAGCTTGTTGTCTTCATTTAGACCAAACCATTAAAGTTTTCTGGTTGTCTCCATGTATCAAAATAATGGGTGAAATTTAAGTCGATTGCATTGCCAATACAGTCTGAGGAAGATGACAACTTTTATTATCTCCTTCCCCTGCTATCAAGATTGATAATGTTGAGCCTGTTCTTCCTAGACCTACTCAGGGCATGAAAATATTGACCGTCTTAGCGTATAGAGTAGCTGTCCATTTGTGGCTATTTTGCACACTTTCTTTAAATTAAACTGGTTTTAAAATGCTAACAATTTTAATTGCAGATTGTTCAGACCTCAGTAAGTGTGGAGCACTGATAGATGCAAAGTGACAGAATTGCTTATAGTCAAGTTATTTAGATTCCAGCCATGAGATCTGGATATAGTGACAATTATTTCAGCGAAGGCAGGTTCCAAATTAAAGTGAAGTGTCTAATACTTAAGGCAATAAAAATTTTGTTTTCCAGGTTTATTTTTCTCATTAATGCTTACCGGGATTTGATTTTTATGTTGGAGATCTCAGGGCCCAGGTCCTCAAGAAATCGATGGGAGTTGTGATGATCCTTACATGAGCTGCTTATCTTACAGACAGAAGCCATCTGCCAATAAGCAGTCTTTGCAGAGAAATCATGATCAAGGGATGCATTGAATGGTCTGAAAGGAGTTCAGAACCACAGGATCCTTATAAGTCTAGAAACAGCTGGTTGTAAGCCCAGCAATTCTTCATTCCCTCTGAATGTTGACAAGTCTGCAACGACATAATGCAATCTAATTCATTGTGCTATTTCATAACAGAAATGTAATTCACCATGTAACAATATGTAACAAATTCTCATTTGTTACATACTGAATTACAAGGGATTATTATTTTTTAAAAAAATCTAATTTGTGTGGGAACAATCAGGAATTAACTTTCTTCTATAAAATAATACTGATGTGAAAGCAGTATCTATTCAAAACCTTTGTTGAACAAACATGGCACAACCTGTGTGAAGCTGACAGTACATTAATTAGAACATGAAACCTTTCTCGTGATAATCTGTACAAATGTGAGGTTGTTGGCATCACCAGTAGAGACTTTTATTGCAGAGAATTGTTGGTAGCTGTCTCCTTCTTCCAAAACCATCAGGATCCTGCCTGTGTTTCCCTGACCCTGTACCAAACTGTCTATTAGAGTAAAAGCTTTTCAGTTCTTGTTTTCATGTCTTGTGCAGTGCCAGACTGACTGATGGACCTTGAGGAGTTCTTTTAATAACGATATTTCGCTTGTGCTCTTGAGAGCCCCCACAAATACAATAATACCTCTAGTATGTTCAAAAAGAAGTCTTTTTAGTAAAACAGAGATGTTATTAAAGTTATACAATTAGATTCATCATTAAAGGACTTTTTTTTTTTTTTTTTTGAAAAAGCAGGATCCCTATTCACTTTTGCTTCAGGGAGTTTACAGTCCCTTTATGATCAAGCAGTGCAAATGTTGGGCTAGGGACTAATTAGGAGAGGAGTACTGAAAGAAAGAAATATCTTCCACCTCTCCTCTTACACTGCTTCTGGCAAGGACATGAGTTTTCTGCCATAATGCTTGTGTTGGAAGAAGGATTTCCAGCCTCCAGTTTAAGGTCTGGTTATATACATTGTAGACATTAGATAGCACTGAGTAGAAAGGGTTAGAGAGTAATCTGTAATCTTCGCTTTTGTGATTCCTCTTTCTTAGTCCTGAATGAATTTTGTCTCAGTGTAAGTCCAGTCTGACAATTAGGGTACTTTGGTGCTCCACTGCTGGGAGACATGGGATGCAGTCCCAGCTACATGAAGTCTGAAGCCCCTGGCAAAATCAGGTAAGCAAGCTGTGCAAAGACTTAAACACAGATTTGAGAGTACCCAGAGAGTTCTTCCTCTTCCCCCAGTCATTTTTTAGAAGAAAACGGTAGCTGACACTGTATTTTGAAATCTACTCCAAACAGCTTGACACCTAGTAGAGGAAGCCCCTTAGCAGAGAACAGTGGGTCCATGGATCCTGCCCGGGCTTCAGTGTGAGACACAAGCAAAAATGCTTGGTCCTGTCAAGGCTGAAATGCTTCTGGCATGCCCTGAAGTAGTACATGGCTGCTGTCCTGTGAGAGATCCTTCAGTACCTCAGGGGATGAAGAGAACAAAAGGCAGGTCTGGTAGTGATGTCAGTAGCAGACATGGGTTTTAAAGCTCTTATTGTGTATCAGAAGATGAGCAGGACTGTCACCAGAGAGTTGCAATTGCTCTTTTCCACTCTGTTTTCTAACTAATTTGAAGCTGGGCCTTGAGGACAGCTTTTCTGTTCCACTAGGACACTCGTCACCAGGCTGCTCAGTCTCCAAGGGCTCAGGCTCTTTTCTTCCTTTTCTGAAAGATTCCTTTTTTACTCCCACGTAGGAATGAACACTGTTCATTAGAATAAGGGTAAAGAAAATAAGAGAGTGATTCTTTAGCCCAGTGTGTGGGATGTGGAAAGATTGTATTTACTTCCTACCTGTGCAAGCATTTCCTCACTCCACATGCTTAGACATTCAAAACTGCCTTTTCTTCCTCTCTATCACTAAAATGGATTCTATTGTTCCTTATTTTCAGTTTAAAAGATATGAAGGCCCGGAGGGGTTGTTCAAAGAGACATGGAGTATCACCTGTCTGCCAGTGCCATCTTTCCCCATTCTGTCCTCAGAATTGCCACCAGCTGGTAAGTACTATTGAACAGGGAGTCAGAGTGGCTAGCATTAAGTTGAAGTTCTTATTAGAGGTGAGTATACTTCAGGATAAAAGCTTTATACTATTTATATTTATTGATTTAGACCTGTTTTCTTGCCCTTCCTCCATTCAAATGCCTCTTTACTACCCAAAATGTCAGTTCCTCAGCTGGGCAGATTTGCGGTCACTTGCAGTCCTCTCTGATGTCTTTGCTGACTCTAGGATTTCATAAGACCAAAGACAGGAAAAAGACCAGCAGTTACATCTGAAGTGTCTCTGTTAATCAAATTGATTTACTTTAAGGGTCTCCATGCTGTGTGCTTGTGTCATCAAGTTTGTGTATAACTTACAGAACATGCAGTTTATATCCTGAATGACTTCTAAAAAACTGAAAGAGCTTGAACTGTGGTATTCACCATCCACATGTTTCATATGTTGTGAACAATAAATGAACATTCTGAGATGCATTCTTATTTTGAGCTAGATTAGCCACTGAAATCTAGAAGTTTGGAAACAACAGAGCTGTCAGTGGCTTGTGGTCCTTGTGGATTTTTAGAGTCCTTAAGTCTTAGAGTTTGTGGATCTCAAATACACCCAGAAACATCAAGCAGTATTCAAGTCTTTGGAGCACATTTACATGCAAGGAAGGCATTGTTGAGCGCTGGAGGATAATTTATTTTCATTTTTTATTCCAAAGGCAGCACTTGAGAAAATGTTACAAATTAACACTAAGTTATTGGTTCAATGAATTTAGCCTTTAATAGTAAGAACATTTGGGAAAGTAATTTGTCATGGCCTCAAGCAGTCTCCTTCAAAGCAGAATGATAGCTTTTCTGTGATAACAGGTAGGTAACCTAACCTTTAAAATGCAGTTCTTCATGCAAATAAACCTTGCTGGTGGACTTGAAAAGGTGATTTTGAATACTGTCAGGCATTACTTATTTCTTGAGACACCATATGCCTCTCATATAGCCAAAGTAAAAGTAGGAAAGCTTTTTAGAATACCAGATTCATTTTGCAGTATAGAGGGCTCTAGTGAGTTACTGCAGTAACTGTAAAACGTCTAAAGGGAGATCATGCAAGTATATTTTCTGTTAAAACTTGAATACTACCCCATGGCAATATATGAAGTATTTGTGAATAATCCCTAGATTTGCAATATGAGGCATAAGGAAAAGGAAAATGGGTGATGTGGATGCCCCATCCCTGGAAGTGCTCAAGGCCAGATTGGATGGGGCTTTGAGCAACCTGGTCTAGTGGAAGCCCATGGCTGTGGCTTGACACTAGGTGAGCTTTAAGGTCTCTTCTAACCCAAACCGTTCTGTGATTCTATGATCTCACCCTCGTGACTTTTAATTGTTCACAGATGCAGCACTATAGTGGCTATACTTCTCAGAGGGTATAGTGCAAACCCATTGTATGAATATGCAGCACTGGCAGGAGATTAAGGAAGTTCTGGGATGTTTCTCATATTGAGTGTATGATTCATTTAATTGGCAGCTACCTTCTGATCCCATCATGCTCTTGATGGAGCTTCTGCACATTTTCTGTCCCTCTCTAAGACCCTACATGCTGAATATGGCAGGGGACGAATAGTCATTCTTAAATGTGAACTGCCAGGTGAGTGTGCCTAATGCCTGAACTCATGGAGCGGGAGAGAGCATAGGAGGTGGTCCATTGCATTTCAAAAAGAAAGAGAAGTAATAAAAACCAGTCTAGAAGATCAGTCCCCACCTGCAGTCTTCTTCCGCATCTCCTTCTCTTCATATGATTCAAGGCGTCAGATGTGACCCCCCATTCTGTGACCAGCATGTGGAACCCCAGAGCATGGTGCTGCAGGTTCCTCCAGGCTGCTATGAAGACACTCGGTCTGAGTTTACTCCGCAGGCAGGGTGTCTGTGTGTGTGTGGCTACACGGCTGCAAAGGACAATTTTCTGCACACGGATTCCTGCCAAAGGTGGCTACAGATATATAGCTCTTCATCATAATGCACTATGGCTGCTCGGCGCCAGAAGTACTCTTTGGAAGATGTGAAACAATGTTATATTTTTACCTTTTATAAAACAACAAACTGAAGCTCCTAACAATCACTCTGATGCATTCCCTCCAGCCGGTGTCCTTTTTAAAGCAGATATTTTACTAGCATTGAGCAAGCAGTTGCTGAATAACATAGGAGAACTATGTAGGAAAGAAAGAAAATTGCATATGTGGTGAACAACATTTGCTTTGCAAAGGCTTTTATGATCCATACTAATCCAGGCTGAAACTGCTCTGACTTTGCTTCAACTAATAACAGGGATGAGTACAACCGTCCATTATCATTAGTAACTTTTGAAAAAAAAAAAAAAAAAAGGAAAAAGGATATAATGAAGAAGTCTGTTGGGAATTGGCACTGTGATCCTGGACATGAATGCATTTTCCATGATTATTTCTTTTGGCAATATTTCAGTTGGAAATAAAAGGTCACATTCGCCATTATTTATAACCATGCATCTTGAAATCAGCAGGGGTTACCCTAAGGGTAGAATTTCTTTTACATGCAGAATCATGTTCAGTATACTGCTTATTCTTTCTGTTACAGACATAAGCAAGCGCAGACCCAAACAGCAATATGTCTCCACAATGACTGTGTATTGCCTTCTTATTTGCAGTCCTTGCAGGAGTGCTGGAGTGGCCTCTCACACTAAGCATGCTTCTAACCCATTTCAGACTTTGCAGAGAACCTTTCTCCTCTTCCTCTTGATGCTTAGATTTCAGGACTGAAATGATCACAGTGTTGTTCAGTGCAGTTTGCTCTGAAGTTTATGTCTGCAGAAACTAGAATTCCATGTCCTGCTTTCGGTCTGTCTTGTGTCTTGTGCTGAGGTAAAAGTTGGCATCAGCATCTTTTTGAGCCAATTTTCATAGTAAGGGATGCCTGAAAGTCTCCTTTAAACCCTGTTATGGTACAAATGGCAAGACTAATTGGAATAACTATGTTTGGATTTTTTTGTCTGACTGTGTTTTGAGGCATATGATCTGGCAAGAGTTATGAGATCAAACTGTGGACATGATAGTATCCCTGTTTCAATACAGTGGTCAATGCCTGTACATAAATGAATATATTTTTATTAAGGGTAAATTTCAAGAATGTATTATGTATTCTTATCAATGAACTCAGTTGAGGTTATGGTCTCTGCTAATAAGGGTTCATTACCAATACTCCTGTAGTATCTGGACAGTTGATGGCATCTGAGTGCTTGGGTTTTGAAAAATGGAAGAGTGAGAAAAATTAACATACTCAGAACAATCTCAAAATATTTGTCCTTTGTTTAGCTGGGCAAAACTTGACAACTCCAGTACATGAGACCAATATTGAAGTGATGGAAAGAGGACTTTGTAAAATTATTGCCCAGCAAATAAAGTAGAGAAGCTTCTTTTGATCTCATGCAAAAAATACCCATGCTGCAATTGGAAGCTTCCACTAGCCATTGCTTCAGTCATTGCCTGCAGTAACCTTAAGTAAAGCAGAAATGTTTGGGAGCATGGAAAAACGTGTAGTAGAGACTGACCCTTTCTACCTCCCGGTTTGTTTCTATTCTCATTTCAATGTCCTGAAAAAGCAATTGGTTCTTTCAAATCCTGAAATAAGAAAATTTTTTTTAAACCTTGTGTTTTGCACTTGATTACAAGCTCTAATTGAAGATTTTAATATAATTGGAGCATCTGGTAGGTGTCCTGTCCAGATGGAATCTCTTGCTTGAAAGCTCACATTCACTTCTTGTTTTTCCCATAATCAGAGCATTTGCTTGTTGCCTCTCCTTTACCCAGGTGATTATTTTTATGAAGCTTGTCAGTCTACCATTATGTCTGAGACTTCTTCTCCTCTGTAAGTTTGGCTGAAATTCAAAGTCGTTGGGGAGGCTGACAGCTACAGAGACATCCAGCCTGTCTGCATAAGTCTCATTTACTTGAGGCACCATGTTAGAACAGCTGAGCATAGGATTACAGTGCCTGCTCCCTGAAGAAGGAAAAATGGGAGATCCTGTGCATTGTCTCTGCCATTTGTGCCTTTAAATGTGGAGGACTACAGTTAGCTGCATTAATGGTTAGGTACATATGGTATAATTGATTTCAGCAGGTACTGTCATTTAGGAGCTAGTATAGCCTCATTTATTGCTGGTTCAGTTGATAAGAAACTAAACAGAGTTACGTTGGTAGGTATTACTGAAGTTTAAAAGGTATTGGATAATTCTGGTAAATGAGAGTCTTATCAGACTAGAGTCTCTTATCTTCTAGAGTCCCTTTATAGTCTTCTGACCTCCTCAATTCAAAAAGCTTGGAAATGAAGGGCAGAATGGATGTCCTTCCATTCATTATTCATTCAGGTAAACTTATCCCATCATTATGACTGTTCCCTGAACTGATCTTACTTTTTCCTTTCTTGGACTATATTTTTGGCTAGAAGACTTTTCAGATCTACCACAAATTAAAAATGCAGAATCTGAGGCTGCCCAAGATCATGATGGTATCTAAGTTACCATTTTTTTTTTGCCCAGGACACACAGATCTCTATCACTCATGTCAGTAAGTAACCCAAGCAAACAGATTTGTAAAGCAGCAAATTTTGATATCAGAAGAATGCCAGATCTGCCTTCACCTGACTTTTGGTAAGTTTTTTGTTGTGTGAACTACTGTGTTCAAGGAAACAGAAAAAAAATCAGTGTAAAGTTTTATTTGTATGAGTAAGTAAAATATTTTAACAGGAAGTCTGCATTCCAAGCAGTGGAAATGAAATGCCATTTTAACCTGTGGAAGGAGTTTTGCTCTCTTGCTCTCAGAACTAGATCAGTTTTTATCAGACGAAGCCTTTGCTATTTGATCAACTCCCTGTGCCCTCACAGATGACCGTGTTTTTCTGGCAGCCATCTGACTGCTAGAAGCTTGAAAAACAACACATGGTGAGGTAAAATAACTGCTGTGTTTTAACCAGCCAAGTCTGCTTTTCTCTTGTAAGCTCCTGTTCTTTTGGCTACAGAGAGCATCTGCTTTTAATGAACGCAAATAAGCCAATGAAATTTATACGTATGTTATTATGAGGTTTCCTTCCCTTTCTACATAAATACGATTAGCATTTTGAACTCCAAATACCTTCTTTGGAGTTTAAATATAGCCCTCTGTTTTTCTGGCATTGTTACAGTAATTATGATCATACACATTGGGGAAAGCTGTGAGGAGATGACAATTTGGGCATCTTCTCTGGTTATTCTTGGCCTCACATAAATCCATTAATGCCTCTCTTTCTGGATTTGCTGGTGCTGATTTCTGTATTCATGTTTGTATTCAGTCGGATGTCATGAAGGCTGGTGTGAGTGGAGATAATGATAAGATTAAGAGCCAAGAAAGAATCTGAGTCTGTTTTTAGTAGTAGTTCCTTTTTTTTCTTCTTGCAATTGAAATGCAGAAGAGAATTTTCCTAACCCATAGGACTAATTTTTAAGATTCAGTTTTGGTTTTTTGGTTTGTTTCATTTTGTTTTGTTTTGTTTCTTTATATTGGAACAACTTTGTTTTTTTTATCTTTGGCCATTGCTACCTTTTCCACCTTGAACAGTCAGTACAAGCACATTTTCATTTATGCTTTTGCTGCTTATGAGTTTTGTGATGTGACCCATGGCTTGCACCCAGCCAGACATCAAAGCATGTCCTCAGATAGTATGTATGAATAGTTTTCCTGAATCTATCAGGTCATCTATGCTTTTTATTAATTGGTTTGGTTTGTGCCATCAGCAGCTGCAGGATGATTTAATTTTTGTATTTCTACTTATCTTTTGGGTAGGAAACTGGGAGGATAAATCAGTACTCACCGTATTTTCAAATCTTGCTTATTAACCTCTGGTGGTGAGTTTCCAGTGGTCATCTACTTCTCCCACATTCTTTTGAACCCTCTCATAACTGTGGAGAGATAGCTCAGTTGTTTTTGAAGGAAATGCAATTTGGTATGTTAGACAAAAACCTAAGGTATGTTTGGCAAAGCTTCTGTAATGGCTAACATCACCTGAGCCAAGCCCGTTGTTCCCATTCAGAGCTTTTATTTAGGTGAAGTCATCAAGATTTGATTTTAGCAGCACTTGATTTTCAATTTGGTTTGGGCTGACAGTACGTTACTTGTGGCTGGTAGAGAGCAAGTATGTTCTCATGTAAACTTATGCTCTGTATTGCTAGTCTGTGATATCAATTCTTAAGCAGCAACCAAGGGATTAATTTTGGAAGGGCTGTTACACCACAATTGGTTGAGGTCACCGAACACTTTCCATTGTAAGTGCCTGGTTTTGCTTGTTTGAAACCTTGTGATAGTTTCACAGCTGGAGCAAAAATATCCCACACTGTCTATATGCCTCAGCTGATGTTTGATTAGGAAGTGACAAATATTTCTGAAATGTTCTGAAACACGTCCAGAAAAGAAAGCGAACAACCAGTATTGACTGTGTTAACATTTCTGATGAGTTTTTAGTGGAAATGCTCTAGCACCTCCTTGTTTTGCGGGAATTCGCGAGGAAGTAACCAATTTATAAACTTTTGAAATATTATGTTTTGCATAATGATAAACAGACCACTTGCTTTTTTATCAACCAAATAACCAAAATATTCTGCACTGGGAATGCCCTTTGCTAGGATCGAGCAAGGAGAAAAAAATAATGCTGCTGGGGGTTGTGCTTGGTCTTGGTCCTGATGTCTGAACTGGGTGTCCATTCCTTCTGCTTTTAGAGTGGCCATTCCTGGGGCCCAGGCAGCTGGGAGAAGAGAGAACTTACATGACAGTAGAGGAGTGCTCAGATATGGGTGTCAGAGCAAAATGATAATGGAAAAGATAGTAGACAATAGTGTACCTGATGACTGTCATAACCATGCACAAGGAAAGGCAATAAGCTTATTTCTTGACATTGTCTCAACTCGTATGAATCAGAAACTGCTAAAACATAAGATTTATCAAAAAATCAGGTAATCATGGCATACTTTAGGTAGAAAGGAACTGCTGGAGATCATCAGTTCCAACCTCCCTGCCCAGCACAGAACCAACTTTGAAGTCAGATCAGGTTTCTCAGGGTTTTGCATAGTTCCAGACTCCCTGAGTAACCTGTTCCTATGTCCCACTTCAGCTTGTCCAAGTTCAGAAAACTTAGATACCCTCTCTCAGGCAGATATGGTTGTCAAGTTTTACCTGAGTGTGGAACCTTTGAATCACTCAATGCTGCTAGGTAACATTGGGTCAAATTGTTAATTGCAGTGTAGATATCGGCAGTAGATATCAGGCTTTTGTGACCTTTCTGATAGCTGTTTTCCATGGGATGGTCACTTGTATAAAATCAAGTGTAGGGGCAGACCACTGTATCTGTCTGCATTTACAGAGCTCTCTTCTGTTTTCCCCTTGTTTTTGCCACAGCCAGAAGTGCACTTTTTCCTCTGCCTTCCCTCCTTTTTCCCAGTTAATGTGTTTCTAATTTAATGGGAAGGAGATCTTACTGGAAAATAAACTTTCATTTAGCTAAGTCTGGCCCTGCATGTCATCACCAGGTAAAAGAGTCACCTAATAGCCACCCCACTCAGCCTGAGGACCTAACTCAGTAGAACTCAAGGTTCTCAGGGACATCAGCTTTACAATTAACCCTCACATCCTCCCAAAGCATATCACAAAACGCAGCAAGTTATCATAGATTTTTTAAAAGCAAAATCACCCCACAGTAAAAAAAAAAAGGAAAAGTTAGTTTTGTCCCTATCCCAGTTACACAAACTAATTAGGAGTGTTTGAGCAATGTTTTGATTAGCAGTATTTGCTTGTTTCAAAGCTGTATGGCAAAGCCTCCAAAAGAAAAAAGAATGTGTACGTGTCTTCTGTCCAAAAATAATTAAAATTTGGAAGTGTGGACAATATTTATGTCGACACCAGTTTTGGTTATGGCAGTATACCATCTGGTGTGTGGGATCAGCAGCACAAAGTCATTTTTCAGTTATTGAACAAAATAGCAGCTGTCTTTCGTATTTGTTGTTTTTGCCTATTTTCCCATGCATCAACATCGACTCTAAATGGGCAAAAACAAATTAGGAAAAAAGAAAAACCAACCCTTGGCTAAGCTTCTCTTTGAAAGTGTAAGGTGGTGAATACAGATTTCCTTGTGTGGGTTTCATTAACACAGAATCTTTAAGCAATAAGGGCTATGCAATCGTTCTGCCCGTGTGTCTGTGTGTCTCCATTCCATGAGAACAAAGTTTTGTTCTCCTGTCCAATCTTAATCATGTTTCTCAGATACACAGACCTTTTGTTATGAAGTTAGTAAAATTTAGTGCATATTGCACCTGGGTAAGAGAAACCATCGCTGAGAGAAAACCTGAAAGTTGCCTGTTCTTTTTAACCTGCTGGTGACCAGTCACCACGTGAATGCTGCTTAGCAATTCGGCACAGCAAAGCCGTGACCCAGCCTCAACACTGGGCTTGGAGAATGCGGATAGTGAGGGGTTGTGGGGTAAAATGAGTCACACTGAGGTGAAGCAGCCTTGTCACAAGGAGAGAAGCTGGAGTTACTACAAAAGGGAGAAATACAGCATTGCAAGTTGTTCTGTAAGAAACGAAGCCTGATGAATTCTTCTGTTGGAAGAAGTTTATATTTTGTAATTTAAAAGTCATATATCAAATTTAAGCCATGGTGATGTTTTATAGTAAGCTACCCCCTCTGGTTAAATAGAATTATAACAGCCTCCTTGCAGTTCTGAACTCTGAACTCTGATCTGAAGCTTCGCTGGACTTCTTGTGGATGCACAGTTCTGCTTTTAAGGAGTTTGTGTTTGGCCTGAGATTAATATGCTCATTCCAAACTGTTTAGTATCCTGTGTGGTAGTAAAATGTTGCTCCAAAACACTTTATTTGCTGGGCCATTTTTATGCTTTATAAGCATTTCTAACCTAAAAAAGCTTTTTCTTATACAGTCACAAAATAATTGCAGATATGGCTAATGGATCATTTCTGGTGGTGATATAGTTGTTGTGGCATTAGGCTGTTCCATCTTTGAAGTCCTTTTCCCCTAGCTTTGAGAGTTCTCCAACCAGCCTTCAGAAGAACTATGTGAAGCCAGGAAAGTCCCTTTGGAGTCCTGCAAGCCTGAAGTCAGGCAGGAGGATCTACCTTTTCCTCAGGCAAAAAAATCCTCTTTCAGGTAATGACGCTTTTCAGGCCAACAGCCCCTGGGAAAGGAAAACAACACAGAGAAAGCTGAAGTGTATAAATTTGATAACCCTTTACTGGGGAAGTGCCCTCAACTTTTCACAGACGAGTCATAAAGAAAGTGCTGCAAAGGAATTGTTTTTGTGACAAACCTGGGTTACTTTCTCATGGGCAGTCAGAGAGAACAAAATGCTTTGCAAGTACCGTGTTTTGTGCCAGACACCTTGGGACCATTCAGTGTAGTTTTGAAACTCTTCCAAGATTCTGGGATGAAAGGATGAGAAAAAAATTGATCATTTAATTTTTCTTAAATGCTGTTTGTCTTTACATAGCTCAGCATTTGTTCCTTACAAGAGTTTGTTGAAGAGCAGGACAATAGTGATATTGCTCAGCTTTTATGTATCAATATATATGCAAGAGCTTTATGAAGATGGGTCCTATGACTGTTGTAATTTCATAGATTTAAAGTTTAAGGAACAGAGACAGATGATGACAGACCTTCTAAATGGCCTTGAGTAAATGGGAAAATTGGAAGTATAATATTGATTGCATTTTTTCCCAGCCTTTTTCCCCCAGATCTATGTAGTAGTTGCTTCTACTTTGGGGTAAGAAATGTAACTTCTAAAGGGCTTTTTGAACCATGAGTGCTATGTTACAGTGCCAATTCCTTTCTTGAAGATTAATGCGAGAGCTAATTAATTTTAAACACAGTAGGAGGTGAAGATTCCAACAAATGAAGCCTGAATACAGAAAACCCCCTAATACCGTATCCTTCCTGAGTAGGTTTTGCTTTGGTGTCTCTGCTTGGGAGTGAAATGAATATTTATTTAAATATCTTAAACAAGCTTTGCACAGAAATGAAAACAACAGGCCTCTTCTTTCATGCAGAGTAAATATTTTTTTTAGAAAGATTTGATGTCCTTTGAAATATCTACTAAACAAATGTTAATTTATGAAATTTAAAACTAGTATTTACTGTTGTCAAAATTATCATCTATTAGTAGTAAATTTCCAGGAACACAGACAAGCACATAATGCCTGATGAAATACAGTAGCAGCAATTAAACTCATTTGACTTAAAAAGGGGCAGAACCAGCAGCAGGATAATTTCTGTGACGCTCAGTTACTTAACTATTTCTTTAGTACAAATACGTCGTGTAAAGAAGGGACTGCCATGCCTTCTCATGTTGTCAGGCAGAAAGTTTCACATGAGTACCCCTCCAATAACAATTACTTGTAAGTTGTATTTTCCAGTAATGTATTCGGGTATGATTTACCAGTAGTAAAAGATGGAGCATCCACCACTTCTCATGATACTTTGTTTCAGTATTTACTCATCCTGCCCATAATAACTGCTGCTTATTTTCACTTTGATTTGGTATGGTTTCTATTTGAGTCATTGGCTCTGGTTATGCCTTTGACATATGCATTTTACAGATAGACATGGAAGACGAGGGCCTTCTAAGATACTAAGAATTCAACGTGACCCTGATGAAAACCCATGTCAAAATCCATTATTATGCTTTTCTGCTGTATCGTGCCAATACATGACTCGGTAAGCCATCTCTGGCTAGGAATTTAGCTTCAAGATTGAGTACATTTGAGTATGAACAAAAAGCCCTCCTGTATAAAGTAAAATAACTATTTCTGGTTTATGATTAGTTAAAAATTGATCTTTTTTTTTGCTTAAGAGTAATAAACATTCCTGAGAGTCTTTCTGAAAAATGAGTGGAACATGCAATTGTGAGATATTATTTTGATTCTGAAATTGTGCATTTATCCTGGATATGTCTAACATGTATAATTTGATTATATCTTAGTGCAAGCCAGAATTAGAACAGCAGATTGCTTACTTTTAGGAAGAAGAGTAATCCAGAGCTTTATTGCTTACATTATTTGTGTAATTAGAGAAAGGCTATGTCTGATGTCATTGGTTTAATCTCCAGCATACTGGAGCATTTAATAACCTACTGACAGCGAAGTCCAGAAGATTGTGGGGGGCATTTTAGCTAATCCACAATTGAAAGAATAATTTGTCTTTTTATAGTGTTATCATAACATTGCGACTGGAAATAAAAAAAAAAAACAAACCCAAAACCAAACCAAAACCCCCCAAACCCCCCAGTTTCTAAATTATTCAACTTATTTGATAACTTCTGTAGATTTAGATTAGGTATTAGGAAGAAATTCTTTACTGTGAGAGTGGTGAGGCACTGGCACAAGCTGCCCAAAGAAGTTGTGGCTGCTCCGTAACTGGCAGTGTTCAAGGCCAGGTTGGACAGGGCTTGGAGCAACCTGATTTAGTGGAAGGTGTCCCTTCCAAACAAAACCATTGTATGATTCTATAAAAGTCAACATTTTTATTCAAAGATAATGTGAGGATCGTGTCTGATATTTATGATATTTACACAACAGCAGTACAATATTTGGATTCTTAGATAAAAGTCTGCTTGTTTCACTTTCAGGTCTGGTCTAGCAATAAGTTCTCACATACACACCTCAGCCTCTGTCTGCCCTATGCCTGTTTGTTAATGAAATTTAATCTAACAGGTTTAATTCACTGATCATAAATCATTATTTAAGTCAGTGATCAGGAGATCTTAAATGATGTATTTGTTTTTAACCTCTTTGCATATTTACATTTCAATTAATTTTCTGTATAATGGCCTTTCTGTTGTAACTCATTTGAATCTTGACTTTCAGTTAAATTTAACCTTTACATTGAAGATTCACCTTGACATATGAAAGATAAGATTTCTTTAAGCTGAACATCTTTTACAGTGTTATATGTATTTAAATTGGTTTCTGAGTGTTTTCAACATAGAAAAATGTAAACAATGTACTTTTTTGTTACATAGTACCTAATATGTATCTTGGAAGTTGTGGGAAGCCTCATTTGATTGGAAATTGGGATCCACTTACATGCAAACCAGATTTCCTTTCTGCTGAATTAGAAGCCCTCCTTTACTTCTTAAACAAAAGCAGCAACAATATCAGGTGCTTATATTGCTCTGTCAAATGGAAGAAATACTGGCTGTACTTAGTGGTTTAACAGAACCAGGAGATGACCAAGTCTTTCAAACATTTAGAATTAATAGATCCTCTTTATATAATTTTTATTTCTGAACTGGAAGAGTGCTACAAGATTCACCACTTTCTTGAATTTTCATTTTCAACCAAATAATTTGATTCAAGGCAAAAGACAATGTCCTAAAAAAAACCCCAAAAATTAACTTTTTGGTCACTTTCTGTTGTAGATAATTAGTCAATATTTTTCATCTTTCTTTAAACTTCCTGCAAACTTGTACTACTTCAATGACTAAAATTTGTTATAGTATGTAGACTGATGGATAGTAACTAGGGACATAGCAACATTTTCCCCTTCTGTTTTTAGGCATTTAATTCAGTAATTTTTATTTGGAATAGTGGCAAGCACTTTCTTGATCTACCTCTTAGAAAACTGCTGTATAACTTCAAACTTTAGCAGCTCCTTTTGTGCAATTTTTTTTTGAGGTCTTTGTATACGTCAGTAGTGTTCTCACTGCTGACATATGATTGAAGAATTGGATGCAGCCATCATCTAATTTTTTTATAGTAAATAAAATATAAGAGCATTGATAGAGAATATCTTCCAACTAGAACATGCAATCAATAATCTTTCCAATATATATGTAAATAACACAAAGACAGATTCATGACAATTATTAAGTTTCAATTAGTGCTATATTTTATTATAACAGCTGAGGGAGAAGTTATGAATGTGTTTCAGAACAAAGAATAAGCCAATGATACTGAATACAGTCACCTCTGCCAGAACAGTTTCCTAATCACTGCTTTCAAAAGGAGAATTCTTCTAAAGAAATTCAGTTTTTCTTGAATGTTTTCTGAGTATTATCATGTGCCGTAGAATGTAATGTACATGATTTATTTATATATTTTATTTTAATCTATCTACACTGGAACTATTTCAGAATTCTCCATATGGGTTATTTTCGGACATTCGCATGTGTTATAGAACCCTCCCCCCCAAGGAATGCCAAAAAGCTCTGAAAAATAAAAAATAGAAATGAAAACACATTTGAGGTTGTTCAGCAGAGAAAAGGAAATTGATACTGATTGGAAAAATGAGAACTATTAGTGTTTTATCCATTACTGCAGTTCAACTCTTTAATCAGTTACATTGAAGTGTATCATTTTATAAAGTTGGAGTTGACATAAAGGATTAAATGTATTTTGCCACTACTTCTGCACCAAGTTCAAAACTCATCCTCCATCTAGGAAATGGAGAATTGCTCTTTGATGTTATAAATATAGCAATTTATTAATTAATGTACTTTAGTTTTTATTGCATCTTAATAAAGCTCTTCATGATTTTAAATTCATTTGAAACATTCATAAAATATAAACTGTAATTAAACTAAAAATATTTACATAAAAGTAGAGGAACATTACAGTTCTTTGTAACACTGACAATTTTAGTTTGTTAGGAGTCTAACAAAATAATGGTCAAGCAAATTGGGCCAGGCAGCATAGTTTTTTATTCAAGCAATGCAAGATTGATGCATTCTGCAGGAGTCTTTGGAAAGTTTGCCTCTTGGCATGTTCTTTGTGAGGGGCCATTATTAACTTCAAATATTAATCAAAAAATGGGGTTATGGATTTTGTAATCTGAATTATGAAATTAATTCAGTTGCTGGTAAAATGCTGCATATATTCATTTGACTAGAAATGCCTGTTCCTGATTAAATTCTAGTACACAGGAGACATGTAAAGGTGATTTTTTTCCCAAAGGCCAGTAGAAGATCGTTTGTATCTTGTTATGCAGAAAATATTGTAATACTTGCAATTAGCAAGGTCATCAATCTTTTCTGGGTGAAACCATTCTGCCTATGTTGCTTTTATATAAATATAAAATGTTCTGGGGAAGAAGCCTTTATTATAACCTCTCCCTTACTTCCAAGAGAGGTGGAAGTTGCAAGAGGGGAATGAGAAGCTCCTTAAGGTGTGGTATCTTACCACCAACTTCTGTGTTAGCTACTTCTACAAAGTCACATCCCTCTTTCCTCATCCGTCTGGCTGTACATCCCCACTGCTTCCCTCTAGTTGGGTCTATTGCTTGTCCAGCCCCCTAAAAGCTGGGTTAGCTTCCCAAACCATCAGCAAACTAATACAGGGGAAAAAAAGTCTGCTGCTTCCAAGGCTTCTGTTTCAGTGAGCTGCACTGAATTGCTAGGGAGCTGGACAAACACCACTGCACCAGAAAAAATAAGATGGAGAGGTACAGAGTGAAAGCAGGTTGTGAGTAGCACAAAACTTCATTTTCTGAGCCTGCAGCAAGGGATGTGTGCTCGGCTGTGGATAAGTGCCTTATCAGTACTTGCTGGTGGAATTAGTTACAGAGGGAAACCTGTGCTTGTACGAAAAAGAGTATTTGATCCTTTTTCTCAGTCCTTCTTTCCCTTCTGGTTTATGCAGTCATAGCCCAGAAGTAAAGCTAAAATATGTTAGAAGACAGGAACCAGTCTGCAGGGTGTTGTGGCCAGATGTTGCTTTGGACATGGGGATAGTTGGAAAAGAAATGCAGACCAAGATAGCTACAGTTCTAAAGCTCCAAGACAGAGAGGTTTTGTTGACTAAGAATGGACTTGGCTGAATCAGGAGAGACACTTCATGGCAGCCTCCTTTTTGAGTAAACACACACTCAGCTGTATGGAAAAAATACAGTCAAGGCTAGGATGAAATTGTCAGGGAACTCAAAAGTGAGATTGCACAAAGGAGTACTTCAAAGGCAGTACAAGAAAATCCTACTGTATATGTATACAGCTTGACTTCTTGCCACCTCTGCATAGGCAGTATCTCTAAATAATTCTGTGAGTAAAGACCTTGGCATTCTTTTGTGTTATTTATTATTTAGTATGCAGTTCATGAACCACTGGGGAGAATGAGTTTGTTGATGTACCAGAGGGACTTGACTGAACATAAAGTGGGAAGACTGTATAGTTCAACATGTTTTCCATGGATAAATGTCAGCACTACATTCACAATTCAACTGAACTTGTGATTAAAGTGCTATTTGTAACTGGGCAAACATAGTTTACATACCAAAAAAGTAAGCAGGTTTGCTTGGCTAAAGTGATATGCTGACTGCAGCATGAGTTGCAGTAGCTCTATATGAAAAGAATGAAAGTATTAAAATGGTTCTGTTACCCCATTTTCATTTGTTTCCAATTATAAACATTTGAATTTTCAAATAAAACATTTTGATCAACAAAAAAAGTATTTCAGATTGCCTATTAAACCAAAACCATAATGTTTGAACATCTGTAATGTTCATGCCAACAGAGCATTAATCTGCTGGGAACTGAACTCTGTAGTACACTGGATTTTGAAATATTTACATCTTTTCCTCTGAATTTCTCAAAGCTTCTGTTTTTAACTCCTGGAAGCACTCCACATGTGTCAGAATTGTGGAGAACAAACTTCTGCAGAGCTATCTACAGGGGTTCCTTCAACCAGAAGCTGAAAGCAGCCCCTCCAACAGTTAGGTTTTCCTGTATGCACATGCTGTGTGACAAGCTGAACAAGACTCTGCAGCATACAGTGAATGTGGCAGGATTTCTTCTGCACTGGTCTCTCTGCCCTTTGTAGTCTGTAAAGGATACACTGTGGGAGAATAACTCTGAACTGGAGTGAAATGTCTTGGGCTGGAGTCTAATCTGTGAGCCTAGGAATGAGGAATGAGAAAGGGATGGCATGTGAAATGAGATGCAGTATAAAAAAGCTGGTAGCTATTGCTCTGTGGTTATTAAAGGTATGGTTGTAAAGCCAATTTTGAGGGAAAGTGCAGCATTGAGAAGAAAATAAAAGCTGTTCCAAATAGGGTCCTCATAGGGAAAAATAGGAGCTGAAAGCTCTTATGCATCTGCAAGCTGAAAGCCTGCTTTCACCTGTTTTCAGAGGGGAGTTCATTGCCCTAGGCTTTCGGAAAACAGGAGGAGAATAATGACAGAATTCTATCACATCTGCAATAGAAAATGCTATTAAGGGTAGAAAGACAGGTAAATTAGAAGTTTCAGAAGGGCTGTTCAAATTGAATGAAGTACTTAGCTAAACCACAAATCATCTCCCATAAGAAAAACAGGTTGCTTAGTTTTATAATTTCTCCTGGGAAAATTAGTCAAGGCTTCTCACCTGATACCTTTCTATTTTTACTACTTAACAGAGCCACAGTTAGGAGTTGGAATGATGGAGTTTAATCTTTAGAGTCAAGATCTTGCCTTAATTGTACACTAATGCAAAATTTGCATTGGTGTAGACTGCATGCATGGTAGTGTACACTCTCATTTAGTTATTTTAGAATTTGGAAAGTTGTTTAGGCAATGTCTGTCAGGTATTACATACATTGCTATGTATGTAATAAATATTTAGGCAGCATTGTCTAGTGGTGATGACAATAAATTAGAAATACTTTGCTCAATTCTATTAATAACAATGCAATTTTCAATGAGCCAGAAGTAAAAATAGCATACATTTCAACACTGTTTATCTTGCAATGCTTTAGACTACCTGTATTGCATGCACAGTGTCTGAACTTGTAATGCAGGTTCTGTGAGTGTCATTTTTTATCAAAAGGACTTTTTTCTTCTCTTGAAATTTCATGCAGTTGCTCATCCTATGTCCTAATGGTCTCTAAAATAGCTTACATTTCTCTTTGCCTAGGAAAGTGCCACTGGAGGTGAATCAGGTGGAATGATAGATTATAATTTTACCTTACAAAAGATTTTCCAGAAATATTTATCTCATTTGAAAGCTTTAAAGTTGTCAGAGAGGCAGACCTCCATAACAGGAGAGCAGTAGCCACCAAACTGTGTATGGTTGTAGGAGCTTTTGTATTCTTGTTCTCCAACATTGTCACAAAGATGTAGTCCAGTCCTGAAGGCTTGCACTCTGAAACCCATCATATCCTGTACTCCAACAGTGTGGCTCAATCCTAGGTTGGGCTATCTCATTTAATCTGTTTCTGGCAATTGTCCACAAGACTTATGCCCTGTCTGTGATGAGCTTAGAGTTTGGAAACCTTTAAATTAAACTTGAAAGTATCTAGCCAAGATGCTGTGGGTAGTAAATTAGAAGTGGATTATTGCTTTGTCTGGGGATAGTTGTATGTGGGAAAGACAATGTACTTTTTGGGTACTTCATGCATCTTTTAAAAGTATCTGACATAGTAGTATTAGTACATGTTGGAAGAATGTGCTTTGCCATTGGATCAACTAAGAACTACACATTCATTTACGGATCAATGATCAGCTGATCAGCAGAAACTGACTAAGTGCCTTAATGTTATCATGTATACATATTCTTAATCATCTTCAAAATAGTTTTTCTCCATCTGAGAATGTTGCAGAACTGTAATTGCCAGTAGTGTCTGAGCTTTAACCACTGCTGTGAAATACAATCATCCACGTAGATAATATTCTGCAAGACTGTTTCCAACAATGGGTTTGCAAATGTAACAGACTAAAGAAAATCCTGCTTCTCTGGATCAAAACCTAATCAAAACCCCTTCTGCTAATGAGAGACGAGACCAGAATAGTAGCAAACATATTGTAAGCAGTGATCAATTAGCTAAGCAAAAATGTCTGATTTGGGGATTGAGCCAGACGTGCTGTGAATGGGGTTGTCAGGCACAAGTGGTGCTGAATAATGCTAACAGGAGATAAAGGGGAAGCTATAATCATCCCAGTCTGAGGTGTGTCTTCTAGTGGACTGATCACAGCTAGTTGCCTAAAGATCTGTCTGGCCCTGGAAAAAGTGAAAAGACAGGTTATGCGATGTTTTGACCACATTCATTCAGCTCGAGAGGGACCGTGGTACTGGAAAAAAAAAAAAAAGAAATAAAAATCAATGCAATAGAAATCCATTGAGATAACAAATATAGGAGCATTTTCCTTTCTATAATATGAACGTGATAATGAAGTATTAGAAGACTTAGATCACAATAGTGTGTCCCAGACCTGGTTGCCTGCTAAAGAAAGTAGGCCTCCTCCACGGTAATTAAAGCCCCTGGTAGATATAAATTTGACAGTACTGCTAATTATCCAGCCTTGTTCACTGAAAGGGAGCTAGTTACCTGTAAAGCAGAATAAGTGTAGTATAATAGAAATGACAAAGACTCAAGGGTTCAAGAGAAAAATAATACATTTGGGATTAGGAGCGCAAGCATCTTTATATAATTTCTCCTTGTATTTATGCAGACCTAAAATTTGTTCAGCAGACAATTGTGGGGAGCAAAGAGCTAATGTGACTCACGAACACTGGCCCTCCTGTTGGGTTGATTTTGTTTTTCTCTCTGAGTACTTCCGTTTTCATTAGTGATCCCAGTGAACCAGTATCGTGTGCTTAGCTCTGCTGCTCCTCATCATGCTCAAACGATGAGTCAGGCTGCAAGAATCGGGCTGGCCTTGCTTAATAAAACATCATTTTTTGTAAATCTTTCTGTTTTGTCTTTCACCAATAATGAAGTATTTATGTAAAGTAGCATTTTTTCTTTTTTAATTACCATAAGCCAAGAGCAGGAAGAACAAATAATTGGATAAGGGATTCACATGTCAGACTTAAATTTTTTCAAGCATTCTGTAAGTCACTGGTTGTGCCCACACACCCATCTGCATTTTTAAACAATTTATTGCATGTTCAGTAGAAACAGTATTATTTATTTCCTAAACGATGAGCAATTAGAAATAAATATCATTAATACACGTGAATTTTTTTCCTGGCTCTTATCACAGTTTCAACAAGCCATCCACATCTATGCTTCAGTAGGTTTTATGAAACACTTGCACATGACAGGCAGATGGCCTCTTTGGGTTGCTGTATTAAACAGTGAAGATTAATATTACCACTCTGCATGTTGTACGTTCACTCACATCTTGTCTGCCAGAAGCTGGTTGTTTTTAGTGCCTCTGCCTATAAATACTTATGGTCTGCTCTATAATTGAACAAACAAACAAACAAGATTGTCTAATATTCTTGAAAAAAACCCAAAACTCTTAATAGTCTGAAGAAATCTCTCTCTAAATAAATAGCTTTCCTCATAAAATACCGAGAAGCTATCCATCCTCAGTGAATTTATATATAATCCTTTTCGGCTTTTTTAAGGGACCACAGTACTTTTGTATGTTTTTACTGTCTGGTTTCCATTGAGGAAGACAATGTTTATTGTGACGGCTTGACAGCTTAAGGGAAAACAGCACATGACAGTATGCTAAGGGTATCAGCTGACTCCGTATCAGCTCCCTATGTAGAAGTGTTTTTATGAAAGGTAGCTTTCACCTAAAAGTTGGACTTCCCAGCACTTGAAGAAAACAAATCTATATTGTCCTTAGGCTGGAAATGGGATGGAATTGGATATTTCTAGATTTTCAAAGCTTTGGAGCATACCTGGTAAGGTACGGGTTCATATCTAGCTGCTGCTCTGCCTTGATTTCCCAAAGTGGAAGAGCTCCAGATTATTTCCACTTAGAAATAAGAATTTCTAAAGAATAAAAATGTCCATTGAAGATACTTATTTTATCTTATATAGTGGCATATCCTAACCTGTAAATCATTGATTAGAAAACTAGCTGGAAGAGTCATCTTGACTTCCACTTCTGTATAGCACTGTGCACACTTAACATAAGTTACAATTATAAGTGACAATAAGTGACAATTGTTTCTTCTCTTCAGCACCCCTGATGAAAAACTTACTGGCTGAATTATTTTGATATAGTCATTGGCACAATTTTTATCCACTTAGTTTCTTTTTTCTGTATTAAATGACAGCAAAGAAATAATTTTTATGCTTTATTACTTTGAAGGTATTGTATCTCTGTCATTCAGTAAACATCTACCATGCTAAACTGTCCCTTTAGAGATCATAAAAGTATCTGAAAAGCTGCCTCATGCTGTATTCTGCAGCTGATTGCTTTTGTCTTTTATAAATGTTCTTGCTCATAGAATCATAGAATAGTTAGGGTTCGAAAGGACCTTAAGATCATCTAGTTCCAACCCCCCTGCCAGGGGCAGGGACACCTCCCACTAAACCATACCACCCAAGGCTCTATCCTATCCAGCCTTGAACACCGCCAGCGATGGACCATTCACAACTTCCCTGGGCAACCCATTCCAGTGCCTCACCACTCTCACAGTAAAGAATTTCTTCCTCATATCCAATCTAAACTTCCCCTGTTTAAGTTTGAACTTATTACGCCTTGTCCTATCACTACAGTCCCTAATGAAGAGTCCCTCCCCAGCATCCCTATAGGCCTCCTTCAGATATTGGAAGGATGCTATGAGGTCTCCACACAGCCTTCTCTTCTCTAGGCTGAACAGCCCCAACTTTCTCAGCCTGTCTTCATACGGGAGGTGCTCCAGTCCCCTGATCATCCTCGTGGCCCTCCTCTGGACTTGTTCCAACAGGTCCATGTCTTTTTTCTGTTGAGGACACCAGAACTGCACACAGTACTCCAAGTGAGGTCTCACAAGAGCAGAGTAGAAGGGCAGGATCACCTCCCTTGACCTGCTGGTCACGCTCCTTTTGATGCAGCACAGGATGCGGTTGGCTTTCTGGGCTGGAAGCACACGCTGCCGGCTCATGTTCGTTTTTTCATCAACCAACACCCCCAAGTCCTTCTCCACAGGGTTGCTCTGAATCTCTTCTCTGCCCAACCTGGAGCTGTGCCTGGGATTGCTCCGACCCAGGTGTAGGACCTTGCACTTGGCATGGTTAAACTTCATCAGGTTGGCTTCAGCTCACCTTACAAGCATGTCAAGGTCCCTCTGGATGGCATTCCTTCCCTCCAATGTATGAACCAAAGCACACAGCTTAGTGTCATCAGCAAACTTGCTGAGGGCGCACTCAATCCCACTGTCCATGTCACCGACAGCGATGTTGAACAAGACCGGTCCCAGCACCGATCCCTGAGGGACACCACTTGCTACTGATCTACAGCTGGACCTTGGGCTATTGAGCACAGCTCTTTGTGTGTGGCCATCCAGCCAGTTCTTTATCCACCGAGTGGTCCACCTATCAAATTGATGTCTCTCCAACTTAGAGACAAGGATGGAACTAGATGATCTTAAGGTCCTTTCTAACCCTAACTATTCTATGATTCTATGTCATGTGAAACAGTGTCAAATGCTTTGCACAAGTCCAGGTAGATGCTGATCAGTGGGCTCATTGCCTATGATACTACAAACATCTTCATCTTTCAGCCTCTCTACAGAAAGTCACAAGCCTTTCTGAAGCAGTATTTGATCCTGAAGACTTCATGAATAAAAAGCTGAATTGGCCAAATAAAGTTACTGTGAAAGCTATGTTGGAAAGTGGCAAATATTTTATTTCCTTTGGCATTTTATCATAAGTTATTTTTCCTGAAGAGTTCATTATTTGGCTTTGACTGGATTAGATGAAAATTTTTTGCACTCTTATCTTAGTACTCAAAATATGACGACCTATTCTAATCTCAAGGAAGTAAGTTAAAAAAGAAAAAGAAAGTCAATTGCAGTGTTATTAAGGGTATGTTATTGTTTATAACACTGCATCAAATCTTGCTACCTTGTTAAGTTGCATTCTTCTGAACTGAGAGAGTAGACCAGGAGGCTTATGTTTTAAGAATATGGAATAGTTCATACTGTATGGTGCACATCCCAAAAGCACTGTGCACCTCATGAAGTCCACTGATGTAACTAAGCCCGTGCAATGGCTAATGCCCCCATGTTGCTATTCCTCCTTGCAGTCGTTTGCATGTTGAAATTCTGGAGGCACTTGGTGCTTAAGATATGAAACGAAACCACAGTTTAAGTGGATAAGTGAGGAGGAAATGGACAAACATCTAGAAAAATTATAACTTGGTTTTGGCAGATATTAACTACTTAACTTTTTATGCAGGGGGTTACAGATTTCAGAACCTTGGTTATTGATGTTATAGCCCAGAATTGCACAGTGGCTTTGTTTGGAAGTTACAATGATTTCTTCAGAAAAGGGAAGATGAATCTCCTGAAGGTGATGCTAACGATAATGGCGGCCTGAAAAAAGGAGGCTAGACTAGACTCTATGCTTGTAGGCAGGTGAAATTAAATGAGGTGACCCATTTTTTTTAGACATCCTAAATGCAAATAAAAAAAACCTTGTAAAAATTTGTCACAGTCCCTGTGTTTTACTTTTAAAATAGTACCTTATTTAATCTTATCACTCTGAAGTAAAAGAATGCAAAACCTTCAAGCATATTATGAATATTTTGTTTCAGTAATAGATTAATCTCACTTTTAAGAATGCCTTTATTTTAAAGCTGAACAGAGCTTATATCCACATTCAGATGTGGTTAGATCTTGTCTGTTAAAAGGCTCTTTGATTCAACAGGAAAGCGTTTATAAAACATCAGGCATATGTATCTTATGTTTTATAAGCTTATTCAGTTTAGACTTTACAACCCCTACATCAAGGGCACCACCTTCAGACCATTTTGGTGTGCCCATAGGTTCCATAGTTGTAACTTTCCATCTCTTCTAAACAGAAGCCTTGGGAAGGTCTTTTAAATCAAAACTGTTTTTTGTACTAATGACTAAAAAATTAATCTTTCTTCTACTAAAATAAATATGGCATAATCACAGTTAAGTATACAGCTGGGAAAACAACTTTGAATGAAAGAAGGTAAATAGTTCTAATTTTTCAGTGGCTAAAAGCAAATATTTCAGCGTTGCTGATTTTAACAATTTTTCAGTTTTTATAATTAGAAAGTAGTTCTTCATAAAGGTAAATGATTTCATTATATTTGCTTGAATAGCCTGACTAATTTGATTTCATGCCATCTTTAGCAATGTATGTTGCTAAAAATAATCATGATAAGGCTATACAAATTTAGCTATATATATTATATTTGGATTGTGCACTCATGTGAAATCCATTTAATTTTTGCAACTTGATCTCACATTAAGGCTTCGTCCATATGGATGTAAGTGCCTGTGATAATAAGTATTGAAGAAGGACCTCAAGCAATAAAATTAAATAAATATGCCCACACTAGTTATACTGTACCCATGTAAGAACAAAAGCAACCAACATATTCTGTTGTTTAAATTTATCAAGAAAACACTATAAAAAAGAGAAAATATTTACACATGCATCTGATAGCCAGCTATTACTTTTTCTTATGTATATTCATTGGATCTTTATTTAATCTTATAAAATTCATCCCATGACCTTTGTGTATATGTGATACTTACAGAAAATTTTATTACAGAGCCTCACCTTCCAGTAGTTCTTCTGGTTGTTATTTCTCGATGTTACCTGAAAGTGCAGATAAATTAAAGTCTTGCATTGAAGGAATAGTACTAAAAAGGGAGCATGCATATCAAATGTGCATGTGTATATCTGAAAGCAAGGAAAACCTCTCATAAAGCATCAGATTTCTCAGTCTTGCTGCAGTCAATTCACCTTTAGAGCTGCAGAAGCTTGATTGCTTGATTATGGATTACTACAGTGGTTAAAACAACTCTGGTGCTAATAGGTTTTCCTTTTTTTTTTTAAAACAGATAGAGCTGAAACAAAGAAGAAAATAAAAAAAAATCCAAAATTATTCTGAAGATAAGGACGTTTTCTTTAGCAAAATGGGCTGTTCTCGGAAAAGTAGCGTTCAAACAAATGTAAACTGTGATGCCTATTCAGACTATACTATGTAGGTATCTCTGTGTACATGACACTGAGAGTTTCTACCTATACTTTCTGCCTAACTACTTCTTTCTCTTCCACATGTCATATAATTTCCAGCCTGTTTATTACCATAATCAGTGCATAACATAGTCATCCCTTGATTGATTTTGTGTGCAAAAGTGCTTCAATCTGTGTTAAACGGCAAGGCAACCAACTTTGTTTTGTATTTTTGTAAACAAGTAAATAAAGTTATGAAGTTGTATAGCCTAAAAATAGTTTATAAATAAGAAAAGAAATGAGAAAAAATAATAAAAATTTTGAATTAAAAGTTTGAATACCATTGTGTCTTATAATATTTAGATCAATATTAATACTAAAAATGCCTATGTTTTTTTTTCAGTTTAATGTCCTGATTTCACAAACAGCATGCTATTTCTTTAGATGGCCTGGGCACTACTACCAAGGTGCCATAAAATGATTCTCTGGGTTGGTGGAAAAACACATTTTACAACTATAGTTAAGTGTTAAAACTTTAATTAAATAAAAGTCTATGAGAGTTTTGTACAAAATGTAAAATATATGGTAGCAAAATGCTCTTTGAAATGCACATTTAACTCTCAAGTAAAGCGGCTTATTACAAAGACACTTCTCTTTCAGCAGCTCCTCAGTTGTGCTCTGTGGGCCACCAGCCATCTGCAGAATGTTCTGTGGGATGCTGTCTGGAGAACGCAGGGGACAGTGTGATGTTCATTTGCTTTGTTTCCATTCTTTTAATTGCACAAAAAGAAGTTAAAAATCTGTCAATAATTTCCCAGTGCAGTCTAGCTTCACTCTAACAAACCCCAGGGAGTCATGGAGAATTGTTCTTCCTAACAGGGCTAGTCTGGCAATTTACTGCACTGAAATAATGAAGAAACATCCAATTTCAACTACCCAGTAACAAGTTGCGCTTTTATGGCAGTTACTTCACACTGCTCAATATTTAAAAGACACTTTAAAAAGAAAATGATTAGGAAAATAAAAAGGACAAAATGTGCCTATGGAGGCTAGATCTGGCATGCTGTGATAAAGACAATGAAAATAGGGCTTCTACCAAGATCATCTTCTGTATGCATGCATTCTGATAGGCAAGAAGAGCATGCCTTCCTGCTGTGGAAATTATTAAAAACAGGGGGGACAGTGTGACTTGTTTTAAATGAAGTTAGTCAATGTTTGCTTTCCTTGTAAACATAGAGCATAGCAGTGAATAGGGTGGAATTCATTTTTTGTTAAAGGAACTGATCACTGTGGTTGCCATAATCTGTAGAGAGGTGGGGTCCACAATGTTTTTCATCTGATGTCACCTATGTTATAAAGCTTATGACTCCTTGTTTTACTCCCCATTGCACCGTCCCGTAGTATATACTAACAGGGTAAATTCACAGCCCCATTTAGAGTCAACAGAGACAACATTTATGCCAGAGATCTGTTTAGTTGCTCTTAATCTCAACAGGCTGTTTTAATCAATTTATTCAGGCAAAACCAACAAGCATAACTTTTTTTTTTTTCTTTTTAATAATGTGTAGTGATTGGTGTTCCACTTTAATGTAATTTTAACTCAATTTAATTTCAAGCCATCTCAGCTGAATTACTAAATAATAACATTAAAAGCAAAACAAACCTGAAAAAACAGATACACACTCAGATCTTGTTCTGATTGCAATTCAGAAAGCTAAAAACAGGCAATAAAAGAGCTTCTAATTGCTGAAACAAAGATATATTTTTTAATAAACTAGATGGAAGCATTAACTCCTGGGTGTTAATATTGAACGTATACATACAGGGATCTGCTTCCGTTTGCACCAATCACTTTAACAACATTTAATAGTGGGCATTAGCAACTTTGTGTAAATTCATTATTTTTGATGTCTTTTTAATATCAACATTTATTGTCAAAATAAATGTTACTTAATTAGACATGCCATGGTTCTATTATCCACATGTTCTAGTTGAGCAGGGCAACTTTTACCGCTTTGTATTATAATAACTGTAAATTTTTGCAATTTATTTACATTTGCCCAGTTTTTACGTTTGTTCAGCACTCCAGCCATGATCCACTGAATTCTTTGGTAGGAAGCTTAGTAGCAGCTTGAATGACAGAGAAAATAAAGGCAATTTTCCAGATCTGATGTAGACTTGTCACTGGTCATTCTTCTTTCTTTGGGGAAAGAAATCTGGAGAACTTGCTTAAAGCTGAGATATACTCTGAAGATATGTATGGCTCCAATGTTTGGGATCAACATTGCTAGAAAGATTGCAGAGGATGCAGAAGATTTAGACCTCATGAAATACCGAGTGATGAATCTAAAGGTAATCATCTGTGGTGGTAAAGACAGCATGCCTCACAGAATTAAATTGAAGTAGTCAGCAGCAACTGACAGACACAATGCTCACAACTTTCTAGCATTCTCATTTATTTTGGTAGTTCTGCTGGTGTTTGTGATGATTTCTTGTCTCGGATCTCATAAAAGAACTTGCCATAGTGCCGGTATGATCATGTAACTTTCAAAAATCGATTGGTGACTGACAGACACTGTCCAGCATTGTCTTAGCTGCCACCCAGTGAGAGGTCAGGCACTTGCCCCAGCACATCCTCCTTGGGAGGAATGCTCTTTAACGGTCACAAAACAGTGCCTCATTGTTTGCAAATACAGATTTCAATGTAATGGTTTGAAATGTGCTTCTGTTACTTACTCACTGATGATACTAATAGCATACAAATGTAAAAATACTTTCAATCTGATATATTTTTAAATTGTAGTTTTTCCCTAAAAGCTGAAACGATGTAGCAAACATTTTTTCCTAAAGATCTTATTTTATACTTTTTTTTGCCTAGTACATCAGTTTGCATACTAAGACATCATTTCTTTGGCTTTGCAAACATGTACTGATTTGTAGAGACAGAAGCTTGTCAGATGTGTAATACATATGCTATACTAGTTAAAACATCTGTTATGTAACTTTTCCTGGGTCAGAGCGCTTAATTATGACTTATTTTCATGCATCATTGTACTCCACAGTTTTCAGATAAATTCTATACATTTTGCTGAGCTAAAAGATATAAATCCAACCATTCCTTCTCCATAAATTTCTTCTGTGAACTCTAAAGAAGCCAAAGAATGATAAATGATAATATTTGGCAGTTTTTTAACATGGAAAAAGAAAAGTTCATGTTCAGTGTATCCCATTTAATGCTTAAAAGTAATGATTTCTGCTATTGATGCAGTGAATCTAAAATAATCTGACTTAGATGACAATCATATTTACATTTTAGGTTTTAATGTGCCTAAAACATTCTGCTTTTTAAGAAGAAATTGAGTAATTACTCATAGTAATAACTTTTTCTACATCCTGAAAATCATTGCTCCTGCTTCTTCTTAAATCAGTTGTAAAAATTCCAATAATTTTAAGAGGACGTTCATGTTGCATGCTTATTGATGACATGTAGTCCGCCAGCGTTCAAGTTGAAATCTACCTGATCAAATGTAGGCCCCTGGTTATGGGCAGGACAAATCATTCCCCAGGCTCTGCTGACTGAACTCTCCACAAACACAACAGGTGAGAACTAGATCTGATGAAGACAGAAGTTGTAGACAGCAAAAATAAAGCATGCTTAGCCTTACCTTTCATCCTTCACACCCTCCTCCTTCAGAGGTCTTCTGTTCTAGTAGGCTGAAAACTAAAACCTCTTCTTGTAATCATCATCGGTCAGCGTTTGGCCATCCACCAAGGACTGCTTGTTTTGCCAGAGTGACTGCTGTATAAACAGCTCATATTTAAGAGGATGGAACTAATGCCTCAAAAATGCAGCTTTGTAAGAATGTTCAGTTAACAATTTTTGGTTCGTATTTTCATAGTTCATCATTCTGGATTTCAAAACACCCAGCTGTATTCGTCTGGGAAAGGTCTGTTACGGGTTGTAAGTAGACATTTTGAAGATGTTTATTTAAACTAAATATTTATGTGAGTTTATAACAGATAGGGGGATATTTAAACAGGATAATAATTCTCAAAATTACTTAGACATACAATAAACTTAGACGGAAGAAATAACTGATGTCCCTCTAAAGTCAGAACTGTGCTGTCAGCTGGATGATCTCTGGTTATGTATGGGAACTACAACAGCCAGAAACAAACCCCAAAAGTTGTTAACAATCTTGCCTCATGAATCTTTCTCCCTTCCAAACATAAATTTAGGGTAAGAATTGTTAGAGCTGCTTCATCTGCTTCATCGACTGAGAAACCAAAGTCTTTTAATGGGATACCTAGAAGGAAAATAATGTTGTCTCAATCTTGTCACATAAAGGTCTTTTTTTAGTTTTTAAGGGGGTCACACATCTTAAAGAGTTAGGCTTTTCACTGTGACTTTGGAATATTTCTTCTAAGGTGAAAACCTGTTCTGTAGCAACTAGGCTGAGTGCAGCAGCTCTTACTGTGTGGTAGTTTCTGCCAGATGTTTCTGAAAAGGCTACTGCTTTATAAGAACTTCAAGCACAATTTGTTACTAGCAACAACAGAATTACAGTCACTTGGGTCACCTTGGCTGTGAGGAAAGCTGTGCATCAGCTGAGTTCAGGTCACTGACTGTGTGCACTTCAAAACCACTGTGAATGTTCTATGGTGGCATACTCTACAGTGGAGGTGGCTTCAGCAAGGGTGAGAAGAAAACACTAGAGGAAACTGAAGGCAGCTTGCTCAGCCATTAGTTTCTTGGGAAATTGAGCCTTAAAAAAGAGAGCCAGATGAGTCCCCCTGGCTTTTTAATCAGTCAATCACCCTCCAGTTTATCAAATGGTCCCCAAAATCTCTCCATACTTCTTTGAAAAACAATCATGAGAAGACTGATGAGTAGGAGTAACTGGAAATATAACAGCATCAAAGTGTCTCAACTTATCTTATGCCTGGTGACAGTGAAGCGGAAAGATGCTTGGTAAAGCAAGCAACTAAGGACTTAAATGCTATTCATGCCTTTGCAGGAGTTCAGGGTTCACCAGAAATGAAGAATTAAAATCTAACTGGAAAGCTTAATGTTATAAACTGACAAAATTTATGTCATTTTGAAAGTTGGTTTGCTACTGTGTAGCTGCAATAAAACTTGAATATGAATAGTCTTTCTTGGTAGCAGCAGGACAAAGGCATGAACTGTAAGTAGCAGAGAGACTAGGCAGAAGGGTACTATTATGCAACCTGAATTGCATAAAAGACAGAAGTAGAATTCAATGATCTTCTGTGATAAGGTACTCTCTCACTTAGGCTTTCTGATCTGGCACAGTCAGATCTCAATAAAATGAAGGCCAACAGGGCTATGGCTAACCTGCCGTTGATGGCAATAAGAATGGAAAAAATGATGGTAGGTAATATTGTGACTAACTTTCTGATCATCATATTGTATTGTCTCTTTTCCTCTCCTTGAGCAATTTCTTGAGAGACTCATGTGGCAGAAGAAAGGAGGCTAATTTGGTGATCAGGCAGAACTGAGGCTGCATCAAGAAGCCAGGGAAGGGTAAGAGGATTTTTTACAGGGGGAAGGGTCTGCAGAGGAAGATCCATCAACTGCTGTATAAGCAAAGGTCAGAAAGTTATCACTCTTATTGCTTATCAAAAATGTGACAATTACCAAGGTCACACATGATCAGAAGGACTTCTGCCCTTGATACTTACAGTCTAACACTTAATACTCATCAGAAGGTCAAGGGCCTCTTCAAGTAAAAGACCATCTAATTTGGGAAGAGTAACACTGAGCTCAAGTTGACATAAGATCTGATAAGAGTTGAAACAGTTCCCCTTGGGCTTGTTGCCACAGAGATGTGATCAGATCACTGGAAGAGGAATATCAATATCAGGCTATTGCACTCCAAAGAGCACAATGACACGGCTGAAAACCTGTGCTTATGTTTTGAAATATGTGAGGAAAAAAGAAGCAATGAAAAACATCATAATTTTGTGAAATTTGCAATGGATTTCTTCCCCCTAAACCTCATAGTCCATTCAAACTAGAGTTTCATAAACAAAAAACAAAAAAAGACAATATATTTTTATTTTTGAAAAGAACTTCTGAAAGTCAGCACCTTTTGTGAGTTTAGAGAAAAAAATAGTTTTGGGGAATGCTTTGAATTTTTTTTTGTTTGTTTCACTGGTTTTGTTTCTGCATTTGTACTAGATAGCCTGTATAAATTCATGAAGAATTGCTGTATGAGCTTTTTATTGGTATTGTCTAAAGGGCCTGTATCTACTTTTAGTATTTCTTTCTGCCAGTCCAAGTAAATCTCTTTTTTTCTAACTAAAATAATGTACTCATTAAATAGAAATGCAACGAAAGAGATATTCTCAAAACATATCAGTGTTAAATCAAAACAAAGTCATTTTCTCTGGGCTGAGTTTAATAACAAAACAATCCCCTACTGCTGCAAAAGTGAGTTTAAGAACCACAAATCAGTTAAAACCTCAGCAGCTTCTGAAAAGATTTCTTTCTGGTCACATACTTACAGGGTTCCTAAGAAATACCAGCCCACAAAACCAATAGAGCCAATACTGTAATCCTTGTGAAAACGCAACATGACTTGCTAGTGGTGTGTCTGCATGCATGATGACCTCTTCCCATGAGTTAGTAGCTAATGAAAAACCTCATGATTCTGTTAAAGTGCTATCAAATCCAAAGAAGCTGATCTGAACGGGCGAGGTGTGCTATTGTGTGATTGTCATCCTATGAATATGACCATGCGCCTTTTGATCTGCTTGGAAGATGGTCCCACCTGCTTCCTTTATATTATATGGGCCCACCTCTGATGGAACACAGGTTTTCAAGATGGATATATGTTAAACTCAGGATAAAACTGATCAAACACAGTCCTCAAGTAGGCTGGGAGACCACTGGGGTTATTCCCCTTAAAGACAAAGTAAAATTTAATTTTTTGACCTCTTAGTAACTTGGCAAAGCTCCTTGCAAGCTTATTATGGAATACTGTCCGTACTAGGTAAACCAAGAATAATAGCTTTTCTTCTGCATGACTGTTGCTATCGCTGCAGATGCTCAAATTGTGCTCTGTGTGTGCAAGAATTGGATTACAACTTCAAAAAAAAAATCTGTCAGGGTTGTGTTTGGATCATAATCATTGTTTCAGCAGGTCTGGAGAAGATGGTGAAATGGTGAAACAGGCTTTTATAAACCCTTTTATAACCAATGGTGAAATGGTGAAACAGGCTTTTATAAACCCTTTTATAACCAATGGTGAAATGGTGAAACAGGCTTTTATAAACCCTTTTGTAACCAATGGTGAAATGGTGAAACAGGCTTTTATAAACCCTTTTATAAACAATGGTGAAATGGTGAAACAGGCTTTTATAAACCCTTTTATAACCAATGGTGAAATGGTGAAACAGGCTTTTATAAACCCTTTTATAACCAATGGTGAAATGGTGAAACAAGCTTTTATAAACCCTTTTATAACCAATGGTGAAATGGTGAAACAGGCTTTTATAAACCCTTTTATAACCAATGGTGAAATGGTGAAACAGGCTTTTATAAACCCTTTTATAACCAATGGTGAAATGGTGAAACAGGCTTTTATAAACCCTTTTGTAACCAATGGTGAAATGGTGAAACAGGCTTTTATAAACCCTTTTATAAACAATGGTGAAATGGTGAAACAGGCTTTTATAAACCCTTTTATAACCAATGGTGAAATGGTGAAACAGGCTTTTATAAACCCTTTTATAACCAATGGTGAAATGGTGAAACAAGCTTTTATAAACCCTTTTATAACCAATGGTGAAATGGTGAAACAGGCTTTTATAAACCCTTTTATAACCAATGGTGAAATGGTGAAACAGGCTTTTATAAACCCTTTTATAAACATATATATATGTCTCTTACATCTAAACTTTTTTTATATGTAAGAGACACCATCACTAATGCTGCCATTGAGCTTTCTAGTTTAGAATTGCTGCAACTAGTTTCTAAGTGAAAGAAATGTAAGAGGCACTATAAATACTGGGTTAGCTGGAAAGCAAACGCAAACAGGGATCAAAACCTGCAGAATCATATGCCTCTCTATATTCTAAAAGGCCAAAGGGCTGGTTCAGATACACTGGGGCTATGCTGTATGCAGGAGAAGAACTGCTTTCTCAAAATGGTGAAAGTTCATAGTATAAACTCAGTGCATGGTGTATATCTATATCAAGCTTTTTAGTGCAGTACTGGAATTTACTCCCTCAGACAGAGGTGTAGAAGCAGGCCAGTAGCTGAGATGGCAAATTATAATTAATTTGGATATTTCTCACTGTATTGCTTTGGTCGTGTTTACATCTATGAATAAGAAACAACAAGGTGTGCTCTCTGGCCGTGCTGGCAAGGGCCCTGGAATAACCCGTGTTTATCAGTAAACTTTCTTTTGCCTTGCCCTTTCTGCTCATAGGGAGTAGTCCCTGTTTCAAGCAAAACCCCTGAGCTGTGTGGACAGTGCTATGTGTGACTTCTCTTTTTACGCTTTAAACTGAGGTAAATAGCACCAAAGTAAAACTGAAACGTAAATACAGCTATGGGTCTGGGTAGAGATGCTGCTACTACGTGGCTATGCGTAGCTGAACCATGGAGAACTGCTTGCTGGAGACAGCTCCTTGGCTTTGGTAAAACTCTCTGTGTCCTTCAAGCCAAATATGTGAATAAGTGTTTTGCTGGAAGGAGGCCTCTATTTATTTTGAAATATTGCCTTCAAGGAAATGTGTCACTCCTTTCTCATTTCTCTTTTAACGCTTCTACTGTTGCCTATAAAGAGGACACAGTCCCAATTCTCTTTCCTTATTACTGTAGTTGGTATCCCCATTTTGCATCTCTCAACATATCCCCATCTCTTTTTCCATTTTGAAATTTCACCCTTTCCTATGCATTCAAATCCACCCTACATCAGATTTTTTCTAGACTAGTCTGTGAGTGACTCACTGTATCCATCCTTAATTGCTTTCATTATTTTGCACATTTGTATGAAGTGTTGGGCGATAACTGCTGTTCATTGTGTAGGCTGCTTCTTTGTACTAAACCCAGGAAGATAAAGAAGATTTAAAATAGAAGAAATCCTATTTTCAATCATTCCTTTCCTCTTGCGATAGCTGATGAAGGAGAACATTAGGAAAATAATTTTTTTTTGCCATTTTTACTGTTAGCTGATATGAACCTGAACTTAGAGACAGTGCAATGGGGAAACTGCATTTATACTGTAGTGTGTGGTTGAGCTGATCCTAAGAGCTACACTTGATAGAGTTTTTTCATAATTGATAATTCAGGCCATTCTTTCATTTTCCACATATTTTGATAATATCTGAGTAGGCATGCACTGAGTAGATGTATATTTTTAATACTACTGGCTTTAAGCAGAACAACTGTAGAATTTCTTCAAAATCATGTATGATGAGAACTAAATGTAAATTGACAAGGCCTGTATCCCCACACTAATGTGTCACATAAGCTTGAGAATGCATCCTCCAAATTACTCTGCCAACGGGCTGAAAAAAATTGGCAGCCATTAGGAAACTACAGTATGTCACAAAATGCAGTCTAATATTTTACTAAAGGTACAACTGCAAGAAATGCAATGACTAGCAGAAAATATCTGGTCTTCCAATGCTCCCTTAAACACAAAAGTTATTAAATGACATTGTAGGTATCTAGATTATTTAGTGGCTGTTTTAGATGGCAATTGGGCAATTTAAGCTAATGAAAACTCAAAAAGCCTTTCCTGCTTTTGCTGTTTTCTGGAAAAACTGCTACTGAATTTAATGGGGAAAAGGTAAGACTTTATTATATTATAAAATGTAATCAATGATTTATATCATGCAGAAGAAATAGTGTTTTCCAGTAAAAGAATAATGTGTGGCTAATCTTTCACTGCTTAATGAATTGATTTATTCCTTAAAATTGTTAGAAAGTGCATGGGCATAAGTTTATTTCTTTGCCTTTTAAATGAAATGTAGTTCTTCAGGCAGGGGCTGTCTTCTGATGATATATAGAAAGCTTGGTCCTTGACTGGGATTTCTAGGCACTGCCACATTGCAAATAACAAACATCTACAATAAAATGCATCTTACAGAATCTGTGTGGATCTGATTCAAGAATGAGTAAGTTACTTCTAAAGATTCTGGCAAATAAACTCCAGTCTCCTCTTGTACACATGCTGAGCTTCCAGTCGTCTGCTAATTGCTGTTAAAATTAATGCAATCTGCAGCCTGCAGGAAAAAATGCAGCAAGTCTTCAGTCATATGAACTTTTGAACCAATTGAATTGAATTTAATAAATATAATGACATGGTCATTTAATGCACACTTTAATCAGAGTTTTAATGTGCTTCATTCTGCCCTAAACTGCAGAAAGAATTTACAAATAAAGACACTAAATTGCATATGATTTGGGAATAAAATGCTGCTGATTACTCCAGCTTCAGATGTCTGGAAGAGGTATGTGGAGAATATCCCTTGCCAAAGAGCTTTATACCCCCTTATGTGCTTCCTTGTAAGAGCTGAACCTCTATTTCCAAATAAACTTTTTGCGATTAAACCTATTAGAAACCTTTGTCTTATTCCAGTAATTAACTCCAAGAAAACTGCTTGCCAGACCTCAGATCATCCTCTGCTTAGAATGAATTAAATGCGCATTTTCAAGAAGGAAAAATAGAGTGTTTTTCTTTTGTGAGCTAGGGGAAATGGGAGGCCTCAGGACTGTGAAGATGCTTTCATGATGGCCTGGGCTACAGCATGAAGCAAAGCAGCAATAAGGGATTTAACAGATCAGAACTGTACGGACTGACATGCCACAGCTTCAGGGATTTTCTTCTTGTGGAGCCTGAGTGGCCTGATCTGGTTTTGAAGAGCTTTGGTACAACACTTCGGATGGTGCTGACATTCTCGTTATGATACCCAGTAGTAGTCCCTGCGTCTCCACTCCCTTTCCTCTTCCCTTATTCCCACTTCAAAACCTGTTCCTACTTAGTCTGGGACTGCAGGACTACACTGGAGGCAAGAGGCATCTGGTGCTGAAGTTCTGCTGATGCTGATCTAAACTTAGCCCAGAACTTTTGTACACAGCTGTGAAGTCAGACTGGTTCACTGGGCATTCATACTCTCAGTGTTTTAGCCTGCTAACATTTTCTTTTTGGGGTGTTTGGTGATTAAAGGAAAAACACTAGTAAGTATTTTAAATACTGGGAATTCAAAATCTTGTGCATTATATCTGCCATGTTTGGATTTTGGGTCTGTCTCAGCCAGTAGGCACTATTTTAATCAAAACAATTTGTGAGCAAAGTCAACTTTGGGCACAGCTTCAACTATTTAGCTATCTGGAACTTAAATGCTCTATTTTTATAGCTACTTCCAAATGAAATGATGGATTTGAAGTAAACCCCGTTTTGAAAAAGAATCTTTTGAATCGAAGATTAGAGTCATAGCCAGTTTTTAACAATGCAGCATTTCATTTTCAACTCTGTTATTAATATATATAATTCTACAGAAGCAGCATTCTAAAATACAAACTATGCCTGTGTTATCACGGCAGTAATCATTTGACCAACACTGCTCTTTTTGAAGCTTTCTAGTCTTTTTTTCTCAAGGTTTCAGTACCTAAAAGATTCCTGCCTTTTATTTTGCTAAAGTACAGCTTAAAAATTATTATGTTGGATTTTTTTCCTCTATTCAGCCATAAATCAAAAGCTTTTTTTCATCAATTTTGACAGTGTTCACTATAGAATTAAAGCTGACATTATAAACACTGTATGTATTTGTGTTAGAGAAAGTAGACCTTTTGAGCTTTCATTCTTCAAAGCGTCCACTTGTCAAAATCAAAAAAGAAGTGGGAAGGGAGCCACATAGTGCATAGTAGCAAACAAACAAATAAAACACAAAGGATTTTTCTTTTCAAACCAGGCATATACTCCAGAATAGTTCTTGCCATGCGAACACTTGATTAATCATCAGCTTCTACTTTTCCCAGTTGGGTACTGTCCTGTCCCTTCTCCCGGAAATTGCAAATACAAAACTGTTTTACATACAATAATGGGCGAGCATGTTGGTGTTCCTACTCATTTTGCCAAGTTGCGGAAGCATATTCTCAAGTGTATTACACATTACGGGAGAGTGCTTTTACCCAAGGGAAAACTTGCCCCAAAATAATTTGCAATCAGGAACATGCTGTCCTCTCTGGATGGTGCACTGTGACGCATTTTCACTGACATAAAATTAGACAAGGCTGGGACTGGTTCCTCTGAATAGTTGATTGATGGACGCCTCTTTTTGAGTCCTGTATTGTGTTTATGATTTCCTTTGGGTGCATTGAGCACTGCTAAAAGGGCAGGGACCCAATGCTGTCACCCGTCCCTACACTCGTTAGTAGGGCCAGGTTCTGCAGATTTCTCCCCTAAAGCAGTGGGAGGTTCATGATTTCAGTGCATTCTCAATTAGCCCCGTTGTTCACTTGATTGAACTGGAATACAAGATGATACTACTTTTTCCTATCTTCCCTCCCCCTCTGCCACCTCCCCCCCCCCCCACCCCTCACCCCAAATTTGAAGGGAAGGAGAGACATAAGTTAGAAAAAAGAGAAAGGGAGAGGGGAAGAATAAATCATAGAATCATAGAATGGTTTGGGTTGGAAAGGACCTTAAGGTCATCCATTTCCAGCCCTCCTGCTGTGAGCAGGGACACCTCACACTAGACCATGTTGCTCAATGCCCTGTGAGAAAAATTCCTCTGATATTTTCAGCTTCTGGTATGGAAGATGGTGATCCCTGTGGTCAGTCTTTCAAGGCTTTACATCTCATCCTTCTGAATTCTTACACAGAATGAGGCCCTGGAATGGAAACGAAACTATTAAGAGATAATTATCTAGAGAATAGTCTGTGGATGCATATGTATTTTTATTTTCTTGTATATAAAATTTTTATATATACTTATAAAATGTAAGACAGACTTATGTAAGAGGACTGTCAGATGTTTCCAGGACTCTTCCACTATTGAAACTACTGCAAATCAATGGAAGACTACAGAATAGCAGGATAATGTAAGTTAATCATATGACTAATCTCATGGTGTTGAGTACTTGACTATGGATAACAGTGTGGAAAACCCATATGGAGTGTGAAAGTTGGTCTAGCTACGTCAACCTTAGATCTTTGATTGAAATGAAAAGTTGGAATGAGACTTATTGAATAGCAAAATGCACAAGGAATCCCAAGGTATGTTTAATTGCACTTTTCTATATGCAAAAACCAGGGGGCTTTCAGTTCTTAATAATTAAGAGATGCTTAAGAAGGCAGAAAAAAATAATCTTATGCATGTGCTGGGACTGATGTTGGAAACTGGAGTTATCGGCTGCCTAATGTGAATGGATCCTGGCTTGGTGCTGATTTCCAAACTTTCATTATGGGGGCTGAACTTTCTAGGCAGGTTCTTGCCTCAGGCTCGAATGACATTTTTTACCCAAGCATTCCCAATTATCTGGGTACCCACTGCAATTTGATCCTTAATGGTGCAGTTACACACTCTTCAACTCTCATCTTTGGAGCACAGGAATTTTGGGATCAGAAGTGGGAGGAGAAAGGGGACAGCGCACTGCTGTTTTTCATTCGTTGCAGCGCTGGTGGTGGTGATGCCAGGCTTGTCCTGTGTCTTCTTCACAGAGCCTAGAAGGGATCGCTCTGCAGGGGGTTGACAGCAGTGCTCTTGATGAAGCCCACAGCTCAGCTTGAGAACACAGTTTCTTACCAACGGTCATAAAGTCTTCGCATTGAAGCCTCTTGCTGCTGGGGAAACCAATGTCAGCGCAGTGGCATAACCTAAAGAATGTAGGTCCTCTGACAATGGACACCAACGGGAGACAGTTTGTGGTGTAAAGATATATATAATTGTGGTTTGCTTATACTTACTACCAAAGGGTTGTACAAAAGCATATGGTCAACACTGATCAGCAAAAAACTCATTAGCAGCCTGACTTTTGAAGGCACAGTACACCTTGAAAACTGTGTGATGGCTGTTACTATGTTGTAAAATACCGTGTATAACGTATAGGAAAAAAATCACAAGTTTTTTTACAATCAAAATTTACAGTTACAATCACCAAAAAAAAAAAAAATCACAATTTGCAATGATAAAATACTGTAGAAAGTTAAACATTAATATAGAATTAAAAACATTTTTTCAAAATCAGAAAAATGTCATTATTGTCCTTAATGCATTTCCCCCCCTTCAGTTTTTCAGCTACTGATTTTCCACCCGCATAATGATGTTTTGGGTCAAAATGTTGGCTTTGCAGAGACCAGATTTGCATTTATAAACTTCAACCCACAAAAACACCTCTAAGATTTTGATTTTAGCCTTATAGAAAATAAGTTTTACTTTGTTTTGCTTTTAAAAGAACAATTATAAATGTCAAAAAGAAGCTGCTTTTCAGATATGTGCCTTCAATACAAACTGAGGCCAGTACAGGAGTGAAAATGAAATTCTCCAGCCTGGTTTGGGGAGGGCTGGTCTTCATGATGCAAGAGCTCTTCCTGATTATATCTGCAAAATGACCTAATTCTGGTAAAATTACTGCCAGTCTGCAATTCATTTGAATGGATTAGTAGAGCTGGATTCTAACCCTCCTGATGGAAAAGTCCACTGAAAATTTGTCGTTGCTTTTGAATGAAAAATACGTTGATACAGTGCATAAGAAAACAAAAGAGAAACTGATCAGTGAAAAGCAAGACCAACTACACCACTCTGTCTGCAGAACAGGGATGGGAGAACTAACACAGCTTCACCTCCAGCCTCCCTGTTGTCCTGCAGGGTCTCTCTGGACATCCCAACTCTGAAAAGCAAACATAAATAAGGTAAGTGCTAACTTGGTAGGAAAGGGAGAATTAAAAACAAAACCTAAAGCTGTAGGTCTGATAGTCTGTGAAGAGCTTGCTTTTCATGTAAAAAAAAAAAATAAAAGACATCATTTTGTTAAAAAAAAAAAAGATGATGTCTAATTTGCCTGGTAGTGCAGGACACTGCAAATGGCACTTTTGGGATCCAGATGAGATTGATCCCATCCTTGGAGAGCGCAGGTGGTGTTTTACAGATCTGCCAAGAAAAGCAGTTTTCAGTAATAGCCTGGCCTCTGTGGGAACCTTACAGGCAGGGGCTGTCTGGAAGAGATTTCGATGCCATTCATTTTCTCCCTACCTTGTTCATGATCATCTTGCTGATTTTCCCAGGACTGAGTTGCCTCCTGCAAAGAGCACCGCTTTGCCTCCATTTCAGCGCTTACCAATTTGATTCTGCTTAAAAATCTATTCTACAGTTCAAAGCAAAGCGAATAGATAGAATATTTTTATTTTTTCAGGAAGAACTTTTCTGGTTGTTGCTGTGTGGCTTGCGCTTGGCCTAAAATAAACCAGTTTATTTACTTTGGAAATGCGTGGGTTTAAGTATAACCTTTTTTAAAAATAACTGGAAAGTAAATTTTGAAAGTTTAACAAAGAGTAATTTTTTGGATCACAATGAATTTTTTTCATGTTTTAAAATCAAAGCTATTCAGTATATTCAACATGCAGTTACTTTAGTAACTGAAGTCTTTTTGATGAGTGAATTATCTTTCTAATGAACCTGACACCATTCATTTTGATTGTCGTGGTATCTGATCACTTTGACTAAGATTTCCTCTGTTTGGCTGAAAGATAAAAAATGTCACATGCTTCTGAAGCGGTACTTTAGGGTTACTTTGAATGGCAGACTTTCTGGTGTGACCACATGCCACACTGCAGAACACGTGCCTTTATTGAAATTAGGGTAGAGGGTTGTCTAACAGGCAAATCCTTCTGACTTGGGAGGTTTATGACTTTAGACACTGCTCCTGATTTCTTTGCTTATTTTCTCATGTTTTATATTCTGTAGATTTTCTGGATATTCAGACTTCCTCAGAACTTTGGGTAGAAGTATCTTCAGAAAAAGACCAAGCACAACTCCGAAGGATTTGTTGGTGTTTCCCTGCTTTTTTTGACAAACCACAGCTGCACATGAACTTGGGGACTTCTCTATTCTTTACGCAGCCTGTAGCACAGTGGTGCCCTGGGAAGTATTTAGCAAGTACAGATTACAGGGCAGGTCTAAATTAGTTCCTTGTGTATCATGATCTGTGTCTAGAGATGAGATGCCCCATAACTATGTGGGACTACATTCTCTTTAGGTTTAGTGTTGACCTTTAGAGCTACATGAATTGTAAGTATAGTGTAGATTTAACAAATTATTATTCCGGTGCTACAAAGTTATGCGCTATAATGGAATGAGCTGTGATCCTCAACATTTTGCGGAGGTGACATCACCTGGATATTTACAGCAACACTCAAAGGCAGTCTAGCCTTGTTTGCAGTTTCACATACCCAGAAGCTGTGGCTGTCACAAGCAAAATGTTGTCCACCACCTGATGGATGTTTATTCAGCCTTGTGTTAGAGTACATGGAGAGCCCAAATATATACTGCAGGCCCACTGTGTAAGATGGGTTAATACTTAGAAAATTATTTGGGTTTGTTTCATTTTATATTTATATGGATTGGAATAATACTTTTTTCATATCCTCTTAGGTACCATGAAGCTTAATTAAACAGAAACAGACAAAAATAAAACAAGTCTGGACTGGGTGGGCCAGTTGCACTTGTGAAGAGGAAGATAAATTACAGCTCTTTTCTAGCACAAGACTCCGAGGAAGGCTACATAGCATTTCTACAGACAGCTCTCATTAAAGCTTCCCCTTCTGGAGGCAGTGTCTGTTTCCAGGCTGCATTCTGTGTTCAGCCTGCCAAAACAATCGCATCCACTGCTCACAGCTGCCATCGCCCTGGCAGGCAAGGGGAGAGACCGTGGCTGAAGATCTAAGCACGCTTTATCTCCTCCAGGCATGAGTTCTCCTCGCAAGGGGACAGGGGGAGATCAGGTTTCTGTTTCCTTCTGTCCTTCCTGCTCAGCCTCTTCAGTCTCAGGCTTCCCCCCAGCCTGGGCATACCTGTCCTCCCCCATGTGCCCAGGGTCCTTCCTTTCACTCCAGATCCTTCCCCAGTCTTGCAATGTTACCTTTGTCCAAGCCCTTTCAGTCTATCCTGAGACTTCCCAGTTGAATTCCCCACCCTTCTCACCTAGTTCCACAACTCCATTTTTTGTTGTTCCAAGAGCAATTTTCACCTCATTTACAGTGGTATCTGAACCAATCTTTAGTGAGGGCAAAACAGGAACTGGCAGAGGCAAAGGCCATCAGTAATTGCAAATTATCCTTGCAAACAAGCAGGCTATTAACTGCTTGTTCAGACTAGTCTATTGAAACATAAAACCAGTAGGATATCCTGAAGGAGAAACTTCTTTTTTGCATTACTTATGTATTTTATCTGCCCTGGAAAAGTTTCGCGCATTGCAGATATAGATCTACCGCAGGCTTTTATGTAATGAGATTTTCCAAAGAAAACAGTCAGGTTTCATCAGCATCACAGTGCAAAACTTCCTAAGGAAAAGCCTGGCACTGGGTGTTGTTGTGTGGCCTTTCCATGTGTGCCTGTCTGTAAATAGCCAGGCTCATGAACCCAGGAGACTGCAAAGAAACAAGCAAAAAACTCAAATAAAACCAGTCCTTCATGAGGGGATACACATAAGCTGGTCTACTTGGTCTATGCCTTATTTGAAGCAGTAGATAAAATGCATTCTGATAAAAGTTGCCATTAATATTGCTTTTTTAATCATCTGGATTATGGAGAATATCATCAAGGCTTTTGATTTTAGTGACTTTTCCCTTCTGTAACATTCAGGTTTGCATGAAGTCTCACCTCTTTACCCCCACCCCCAACTGTTCAGCTGTTGCAGGGTAGCAATAGGAAAAGATAATAGGATAGATAATACGTTTTTCTCAGGAAAAGAGTCATAACCATGATTGAAAGTCATGACATTGCATATAGAATGCTCCATTGCTTGCGGTGTTCAAGGCCAGGTTGGACAGAGCCTTGGGTGGCATGGTTTAGTGGGAGGTGTCCCTGCCCATGGCAGGGGGGTTGGAACTAGATGATCTTAAGGTCCTTTCCAACCCTAACTATTCTATGATTCTATGATTCTATAGATGCACATGAGACTTTTAATACTCAAGCTTTCAAGTCAATTGTGCATTTTTTAAATTAGTCTAATTTGAAGAATAGCTTGACTTAAATATTAAAACAATATCCAAAACTTTTTTTTCAAATAAAAAAATGCCAACAATTTAAAAGACCCAGAGAAATCTCAAAAACCTTTATTATTCTCAGGGAACAGCTCTGAACAGCCCAAAGCATACCTAGATCTTTCACATTCAGAGATCTGAGTGCCAGTATTTCTTAGGCTTTTGAAGACCTTACTTTAAAATTACGTAAGCAGGAACTAAAGAGCTATCCCCTTGCCTGCTTTGCTAGAACAGACAATGTTGAAGTACAGCATCCCTGTACACCTCAGAGGAGGGCAGTTTGAAACTCTTTGGCTTAACTCAATTGCTTGTTCCCAAAACCTTGGAGTAGAAGCAGTTAAATTTTTTTCATTATATGACCTGACATTCCAGGGATAAGGCCAGATTATTGTAATGATTTTGTTAGAACTTAATGTCTGTTAATCCTGTCCAAAGCCCTCTGGTGCTTGACATTTCTTTATGAAGCTCTTCACTTATGCAGTGGTGTGTGCTTTCAGGAGACACAGAGCTGTAGTGCTGCTCTTTAAATAGAAGCACTTGCTTGCTTTGGTGTAGAGCTTGTGGCTCATGTCTTCTTTCATCTGTCATTTTGCCATTCTAAAACCTTAAGGCAGTTTCATATATAAAATAACAATATGTGCTTGATATTTTAGTTACTTCATTGGCCATGAAGTTTCTTGGGTGGAAACAAAACTAATGGCACCTGCTACAAACTGATCATGGCAGGATTGGAGTAGCTCAGTAGTCCTTAGGAGTCTGGGAAAAATCCCTGCCAGTCCAACGTTAACAACATTCAGAGATAAGGTTTGTAGGCTGCTGGCTGTGGCGCTGAGGGAGCCTACCAACAGATTCAACTGAAAAATGAGGGGAGAAAAAAGATGTAGCTGTTACTAATGAGGGAAATTCTTGATGAAAATGACTACTTTTATACTAACCAGTGAGATTTCTGACTTTCAACACAAAAGTGTGTGCAATAACTACTGTCATACCCTTACATAGCCATGGTATGGTGAATGCGGGTAGCATTCTAAAGTCTGTGATGACCAAGTCCCTACATCAAGCTCAAGATACTTTTGCTACTGGGCTAATAGGCAAATCTGGACCACAGAAAAACATTTTTGTTGATATAACTCTGAGGATGAACTGTGAATAAACCCTACATTTTTATGTGTAAATGCCGGGGGGCTACCAACAATCTTTCCCTAAAATATTTATATGTAAAGTTATGTATTTTTCACTTTATTCAATTTCTAATTCTATGCTTTTTTTTATATATATACTTGGTCAATTAAATAAACAATGTCCCAAAATTTACAAAATAATAGGGGTTTGTGTCTGGCCTAAATTTTTAAAGACTTGAACCTTTTGCTGTATTTATTTCCTGTCTGTTTTCAAATCACTCTTTTCAGAGTTGAACCTTTCTGAAAATGAGTCATCAACCAAAGAGGAAATTTACTGGAAATATTTAATAGCTACTGGGGCTCTGTGTAAAAGCATCCCACTGACAGTGCTTTGTCTGTACATTTCTCTGCAATGATACTCTTCCTCCTTCCACTCTTCCTACTTGTTTGTTACAAGTAGTAACTTTGGCAGAAAAAGGGAAATATCTGCACTTTAAAAATCCCATGCCATCAAAGGATTTCCTGGTGCTAGAAATTTTCTCCGTGATCTGTTGTAAGCAGCTCTAACAAGGCAGCTTCTTGCAGGAAAACACCTAAAATCCTGTAGATTTCATGACATCACTAAATTACTGGGGCAAATGACTCACAGGGTGTTATTGCTTCAGGGAAGAAATAAATCCCCCTATGCCTGAGGAGTGCCCAGCTCTGGCAAATTCTCACACCCTCATCCATGGGCAGCCACTGCTGTGTCTCGCCTTGTGTCTGTTTTCAGATTTGAGACCCTATAACTGTGATCAGCCCCTTGCAGCTCCTTATGAAGTTACTGTTGCATCACTCACAGGTGTCTGAGCTGTGGCCCCTTGTGGATCTTGGAAGCAAGGAAAGAAGGAAGGAAAGAAAGAAGGAAGAAAAGAAGGAAGGAAGGAAGGAAGGAAGGAAGGAAGGAAGGAAGGAAAGAAGGAAGGAAGGAAGGAAAGAAGGAAGGAAGTGCAAGAAAATTACTAGTTCTATGTGTTGCTTTTGAAGCCCTGGAGAACTGTTAAAAGTCCCAAGCAAACAGTTTGGGAAAAGCAACTGCTTATTGTCAATTGAGATTTTTCAGATGATGAGGTCCTATGTAAGCCTATGCGGACTTGTGAGGTGGTTGAGGCGCTGGAACAGGTTGCCCAAAGAAGTGGCAAATGCTCCATCGCTGCCGGTGTTCAAGGCCAGGTTGGACAGAGCCTTGGGTGACATGGTCTAGTGTGAGGTGTCCCTGCCTGTGGCAGGGGTTTTGGAACTAGGTGATCTTAAGGTCCTTTCCAACCCAAACAGTTCAATGATTAATTCTATGATGACCTGTGTATCCCCACAGACTGGGGTTTTCCTGTCTGGATTATTCTGCCATTAAATAAATAGTGCGAACCCCCCAGTTCCTGTTCTATTTTAACAGAAAAGCATGGCACAGGGAACCCAGTAACTTGATTTAAGCAGGAGGTCTTTTCCTAGCTTGAGCAGAGAGCATCCATATTTCTTTAGCATAATTGCATCCATCCCTATTCTTCTGTTGACACTGTGCTTAAGATAATGAAGTTGTTGCTCAGACTGAGTCATCACTGAGGAAATGAATGAAAAATGCTCTTAAACACAGGACATAAGATCTAGTTGAGCACACTGGTTATTAATACCGTATATTGTTTAAAGTCACATGACCTGGTTAAGAATAATTTCCCTACATTGGTTTTTGCGGATACATTGTAAATTTAAGTAATTTGTATTGTTGCTTTCTGTTTGTTTGGGGTTTTTTATGTTTCAGAGGAAATAACACTGCATTTTCTTATTTCTATTTGATTGTCAGAGAATTAAAATCTGAGAGACTTGGTTAGATGCAGTTTAAATGATTGATTTTTTTCTCAAATTTGTGGCCACAATTATAATTACCATGAACTCACTTCCATTTGCTTCTTTACCTCCCCAAGCTAAAGAAAATAACAGAAGTTTCAGAGTATTTATGATTAGAGAGATTAGAGTTAACCAGAAATGAAGCTCACAGTAGTCTTTTGCAAATTAGATGGGGAAGATGCAAGAAGCTTAACAGGTTATCAATATTTCCTCTTCTCAATTAAATAGTATGCAAGTTATTAACAACCTTTTAGGTCATTTGAAACTTGCTTCATAAACCTCTCAAAGGAACAGACGTGAATATCTTTATATAGCTGAGGATCAATAAGGGAAATCACTCTGAATCATAATTATTAATTGATTAATAGTATAAAGTATTACAGACAATGCTGGCATTGTTAAAGGGTATTGCACTCAATGATTCAGAAAGTCTTCTGCTATCTTCTGATCTAAGTTATGAACCCAGAAGTCATAGATTGAAAAATCTCTTCTTACAATGCTATTAAAAGCTCAGAAGCATGAACATCTAAGCAATCCTTTGAGCTGCTTATGATAATACTTACAACTATGAAAGGATATCTAAAACATACCCTTATATGTCAAAAATATCCTCTCAGTGACTTTGTCATTCTTGGCTCTCTGTGAGAAAACACTCTCTTACTCCATAGCACGATTTAATATTCTTCAGTATCAAGAATGTTTCTGAAGCCTATTAAGTGTAACAGATTTGAAAAATGAAACTGCTTGTAGGCAGGGCAAGAGTTATCTGCAGTGAGGATGGAGAGACAGTCTACTATCTCCCACAGCGTGTTATTTTGAGCACCATTAAGCAGTATTAACAGGAGGTTGCAGCCCTACTTCTCCCATTTCTGAATTTCATGAAAACCCCCAAATTCAAGGAAAAAATAGCAGTCACAGGAAGAACAAGTTATCACTTAGAAGAGCAGACTGCAGTGAAAAACAGCAGGAGCATAGACGTGGTTTGGAAAAGGTGGTTTAATTGCCACCCTTCAGAACTCCATCTATGCTGCATAATACAAGAGGTATTTGCACTCTGGGGTTGCTTAGCTTCTGGACACCTCTGTTCCCCAGATCCTTCTACCATGTATGCTTAACAATGCTACAGTTAAGCAATAGTGAGCTATTTCTTTTCTATCTTTTGAGCAAACTTACTTGGGATTCAGAAAGAAATCATCATTCTGCCTTTTATCCTGTTCCCTTTGCTGATAGCTTAAAACCTTATCAGGATTTTCTAGCAGATCAAGCTCCACACAGAACACAAGAGCAGTCATTGCAGTCTTTCAGTAGTGGGAGGATTGTCTGACTCCTAAATATATACTCTGAGCATGTCTGCAAGAAGGAGATCCAGCTTTGACACTCAGGTCTGGTCAAAGCTATTTTCACAGGAAGGTGCTGCATCACCATATTGTAGATGACCTAAGAGGTAAAAATCTTGTTTATTTGAATGAAATGCATGTTCAGGAAAATCTAGGAATTGTACTGTTAGGTTATCAGTGAGACAGATGTCTAAGAACTCTTCCCTCATAGCTGCTTAACTTAATGGGCTTGGGCTAGTGGCTATTAGGTTACAGAGCTGCAAGTGTCTAAAGTCTTTGAGAAATCCAGACAAGGAAAAAAGACATCTAAGCACAGAATGGAGCGTGTATTTTTTCTAGTTCTAGAATAACCTGTACAACCGGGAGTTCTGCAAAAAGCAGGCTTGTACTTTCTCCAGGAACAAAATTAAATCAGCAACTCCTAGATTCTGGGTGAGTTCTGGGTGAGTTCTGGGTGAGTACTAAGCTCCTTTTTGCTGCCATGCACAGTGCAAACACAGTCAAGTTTCCTCCCTCTGGGACCACTGGACGGGTCAGCCTGCTGATGGTGTAAGTGACAACCCTCATTCTGGGGAAATCAGTTGCCTGATCATAGCATCTCCCAGACAGATCCACCTCAAGATTAGGCCACTTTTTGAGTAGGTTTTAGGAAGCTGGATTAGCTATACCAGTCACATTGTCGCACATAAGAAGGAAGTGCCTATCTTCAAAACAGGATTTGGGTATGAATCCCCAAAGAGATGCCTAAGCTCTCCTATTTCTTCTTTTTCAGGAGGATTTCTCTGTTGATTATGTAGTCAGCTCCCTCTACAGCACAGTGCTTTGGTATCCCCTCTGAGACATCCACTTGCCTTGGACTTTGGAAGACTGGACGGCTATGGACCTTCAACCAAGGATGGTGAGAGTCACTTGCTGCCTAACTTGAGCTTTTATCTTGGGACTTGTGTATTTCAGGGACGTACTAAGGGAGATCACCGTCACAGTGAGAGGCCTGGGTGAGAATGTTTGCCCTTTGCTTGAGCAAACTCAAAATGAAGGTTTGCTTCCATTTTGAAAACAAATCAACCTCTGTTAATTAATGTTAGCTGGAGAGTGTATATTAAAACATCCCACTGGAGCATTCAAAGAATTGTCAGGGTTATCTTTGGCAATATTCATCTTCAAAGTGCTTTGCAAACTTTAAAATCTAGCTTTTGACTGAAGCATTTAGAAACAGAGGTGGTACTCCTGCCTGTGCTCAGGTGGAAGTTTGAGCCCCCTGAGCTCTTCTGATGGACTCACTGAAAGCTCCCACTCCAGACATCAGAGCGAAGGGAGGAGGAATATTCCCCTCCTTTCCCCTGTGGTGGGAACAGTGGTCTCCAACCATAGACAGTTCTGAGTTACTCAACCCAAAATACTAGTAACAGCTTTTCAGTTTTTGTAGCTGAACCTTATCTAGTCTTCCATGTAATAACAGGTATTCATTCACAACTGAGATGAAATAACATCAACATTTCCTTGAAACCAATAACAAGTGTCAACTGCTGCTACAGACCAGGTGTGCATGCTTCAACTGTTATGGTCATACCACATAAACTTTGTTTTGGAGGGTGTATGAGTCCTGAAATCTCAGAACAGAGTTTATGGGATAGAAATACATGTACCTAAGAAGTTATGCATTATATCCATATGCTTTATTCTTCTCAAGATTTGCTGATTTGTATGGTACAGAAACAGGCTTGGTGATGAAGTCCATAAATATGCTTCTTTCAGGAAAATATATTCACCAGCTTCCTGTGTTTATAAGAATAAATGTAAAATAGTAATGTTTCCTCCAGACTGGAAAATCCTTTGGAGTCACATTATTTTTCCAGTTGAGAGCCTTTTGCTGTTAATCATAAAAGTGCTGTGTTGACCTAGTTCTCTCAAAGTGTAATGGGTAAAGCTAAAATTCTCTGTAAATTTTTTTTAATATATATATATTTATATATTGCATTTTTCATTTTGGTGCTTTAAAAAATTTGTAATGTAGCCCCAGGGAGTTTTTTTGTTGTGCCTTGTTCACACTTCCAGTATGATGAGTTGGATATTTCTGGGTTTTTTCAGTGCCCTTGTGCACATACATGGTGAGAAGGGATAAAACACCAGAAGAAATGCTTTGCATTAACAGGTAAGCTGTGATGGATCAAAAAGGATGAATCTTATGCAGGTGTAAAATAATATAAATTCCATGAGTTGAAAAGATTCTTAGTATTTTTCCAAAGCCTTATCCCAGGAGAAAGTTAGTGGCAAAGGCACCTGCCGAAATGCCATGTTTTGAAAACAGATTTAAGAAAAATGCAAAGCTGACAAATATTCTCCTTTGAGATTTTCCAAACTCCAAGTTTTTTGATATCAGAAAGAAATTTTTATTATAAAATCTAAGATAGCCAAACATACATTAAACAAATTAACATTTCAGTGAAAGGAAATCACTGAAACTAAATCATATTTTTTGAGGTTAAAGGTTCAGTCATAAAGTTCTGGTGTATTTCACCATTTTATTCTAGTTTCGGATAGGAGAAAGGTTTGAAATCTGAAAAAAATCCTGGTATAGATAAGGCTTTCCCTCTCCAGTTCAGCTGACCCACCATCATTTCTTAGCCTCATCAGTGTCTCTATGCTATCCTTCAATCCTTCACAAGATAAAAGAGTAAAAGGCTCAAAGACTTTTTGAAAAAAAATTGAAATATCTTTGTAAAAATTAAGATGCTGACAAAAGATACATGATGTTTTATATATTTTTATAGAACCTAACAATTTAAAATGTATTTGAATGCATTGAAATAACATTTATGTTCTCAGGGAAACAGAATTTATGTGCTACTTTAACAAGTAGGAAGTCCTACTTTAACAAATTGGCATCTGAGTTGCAAGTCAGTACAGTATAGAGTCCATTTACTGTGCATGATGCTCACTTCTCAGAGGTTTTTGACTGAGTTGTGATCTAGCACTTTGATAATGGATCTTACATGTATTGTGCAAGTTTTCATGTTCTTAAGCATGTAAATGTCTCAAAACCTTCTCCTTTTTTATTTTTTTTCTCTTAACTTCTACAATATTTTCTTCTACTCTTTGAATTCTTGAAAAAAAATCTGAGATGGGTATTCTTGGAAGTGGTGGATCTTGGTTAGTTTTATAGTTCTCAACTGTTTGAAGCCTTAGTGAAAGAAAACAATCAAGCTGAACGCCTGTAGATATTTTGACTAATTATCTTCTTCATCCTTCTGCTGTCAGTCTTGGTCTCCTTCTATGTAAAACATAAATTTATGGATAGAGAGATATCTCAACTTCATGTACAAAACAGGATGTTTATAGAGCCTACAATGAGAGAGAAATAAGAAAACAGTTTCTGCTGCTCATTTAGGATCACTTTAGGACTCATCCGGGTAAATAGAAAGCATTTCAGCCTTGGTGGCTAAATGGATCAGCTTGGCGCTGATGGTATTGGATATTGTTCTGTGAAAATTGTTCAGGCAGAAGTGGATGGCAGGGCATAAACTGAGTAAATATTTGTGCTTTTCTCAGTTTGGCAGCCAAACTGGACAAAAGGCGTTGGAGGGGAAGAGGAGGTAATTGGCTCAAACCACATGTTTAAACATCTTCAGGATTTCTGTCCAGAGGAGATACTGAAAAGGAAAAAAGGCCTTGTGTTTAACAAGATGCTGTCCAGAAAGGGCTGGAGGAAAACATCAGTGGCTGCTGCCTCCCCTCTCATCCCACAGCCAGGGTGCCCAGCCATGGCTAGTGGGATGAGGGACAGGACTGCATCCTTCTTGTCCACGACTTGGGGGCTTGGTGGCTCTCACTCTCTGAAGAGCGCTCAACCCTTCGTAGTTCTTCATCTGAAGTCAGGTTGAAGGTTTTCAGTTCATTTATTCTCTTTGCATTTTTCAATTGAGTGCAACTATGCAAAAGCTCTCTGTAACAAAGATTAAGGTTCTGTGTCCCACCTGCCCTCCCCACCAAGCCAGAAAGGGTGCATCTCTGTGTAGGTGAAGATGACACTAGTACAGAACAGAGAGCATTCAGATCCAAATTATCTTCATTTAAACCACTCTCCCCAGAGATGTAAGATGTGGTTTCAGGGTCCTCAAACACAGACACTCAGTCTGTAAACACTGAATGAGTGGCCTAACTACTTGGCTATTGAGACACTTTTTGAATCTGTCTGAAAGAGTGCACGTGCTAAAAATGAAGAAATAACTTGTCTTTAGCCTCATGCTTTTTGTTCTTTACTGCCTTCAGCAATGGGATTGCTCCGGGGCGATGAGCACAAGTTCACCTAACCAGGAGACAAAGTGCTCTGTACTTTGTGCTGATATAGATAACAATGTTGTCTTTATAAAATATCCTGTGATAGGGCAGAGAGCTGCACACTACATAAAAGCACAGCTCCAGGGAAGTAAAAGTTGGATTTGCTTATAATATATACTGGTCGCGGTCTTTGTAAAACCTACTTCATCACTTGCCTTCCAGACCACGAATTAAGGGTTCAGATGAGTCCTGAACGCAGATGAAAGCTGCTGTCTTCTTCCTCTGAGTCCTTAAGCTCTCCAGAGGGAATGAATAATGGTTTTGTTCCAGTAAGATACTGTGCATATAATCTCTCATATATTCTGTTCTTTTGTTTCTGCATCATACAGGCAAAGCAAGGAGCAGTGAGAGTGGGAGGACGACTAAATGAGTGGTTTGGAGACACTAGTCATCACACCTGAAGTAATGGTAAAATTATCGCATTTTCTGCATCAAACTTAAATATTGGGGTCAGGAAAGGATAGCAAACTTCCCTATTCCTTCCTGTGATTAGCTTCTTTTCTATGGGAAGATCTCAGCCATGTTTCCTGGCACAGAAAACCACCACAATATAGCAAAACCAGGAGCTAAACCAGTGATTTCCAAACATGCATTAACACCCCTAGGTAGGCTGGACATACTCGCAAAGCTGTTAAAGCATTTCTGTTAGAGGCAGTAGTACCTCAGACACAGTAAAATTCTGCATAATGACTGTTCTGCTTCTCTATAAGGAAATTACTACATTAGTCAATATTACTCAATATCTAGATACAGCAGTATAAATCAGAAGCATTTATTTTCCTTAGAATGCGAACTTTCCTTAGAATGTGAAGTCCATTGTACCTTTTTAAAAACCACAAAACTTTTGGCTAAATTACAAGAATTCATCAGTTTATTGTGGAATGAAAACTATCTATTAATAAAAAAGAGAATTTGCTCCTGTATGTTTAATAAACTTGTCATAGGGAGTGAAAGTCAGTGGAAAAAAACCACAACTGATATATGGAAAAGAAAAAACCCTGGCAAAATCCAAGATAAGCCAGGCTAGCTGTATATGTATAAACACATTAGGTTATTTTTTCAGTTTGCCTCAGAGTATAAATATTATAACAGGGCATGATTTGTTTTCCCAGTGTTTGTCTGCAGCAAAGAAGATAGAAGCTTTGTACCTACTATGGCAACAGTAAGCTGTGTTTGTACTGGATAGTTTCCATGAAAACTCCTGATGTTGCTTTCATGGGTTCATGTCCAGTGTATGAAAAGGCCATTGGCTAATTGTAGCCCTGTTACGTCTTGTTCTGCTCAGAGCAAAGCCGGTGTCTGTCTGATGTAGCATTTTAAACCCTGGCAGCTGCTGTCATCTTGTGTGTGAGAGGTCCTGCCACTGCTGCAGGAAATTTTCTTGAGGAAAATTTACTTTATGTAATGTTTTCCAAAATGTTTTTCAAAAAAAATTTTGCAATGCTTAGGACCAGATTTTGATCAAATTCAGTCTCATTTACTCCAGCGAAGTAAATAATTCCCATTTTCCTAAGCAGTTTATTAATTAAATGATAGCAACATAAGCAGCCTTACCTGGTCCTGTCTCTCTATCCTCCTGCTGCATGCCTCCAGCCCCACAAATGTGGGCTTCCTAGAAGCTTCTCTACATATTGCATCATCTATTCATTCATTTGGCGTTTTCAGAAACTTGATCCAAACCTAAAAGCAAGAAGTGAAGATTTTCCTGCTATGTAAACAGGACTCTCTTTTTCCCACTGTGGTTTCCTTTCATTCCTTATATTTCCCTTTCTGACAAGTGGACAAAGCTATTTCATTGATTTTATATTATTTAATACTTTCATTCATGGAAATAATGGAATATTTATGGGATATGAAAAAACATTTTCATGGAAAAGACAAATAGTCCTTGTGACTCTTCTGAATTTGGAAAATGATGGTTTCAGGAAAGTGAATGTCTTTGCTCAAGGCTTTCCTTAGGGAAAAAAGAAATTACAAAAAGATACTGTAAATTCTGCCTCTCCTTTAGGCTCAGGCACTAGAATTAGCACTTCTTAATTAGGTTTGCCCTTCCAGGATCTTCGTCTTTCAGAGAGAGGTTACAACTAGAGTAAGTGGATTTAACTTAATTTTTAATCTTAAGAAATGATGGAGATGATAGTACATTTTCTACCTCTTATGCTTCCTATATTCTAATTTACAGCTTCCACCCGGGAAACTGAAGACAGTGACCTACTGTCCTTAGTCTGTACTAACAGAAGAATTACCTTACGCCCAGGTTCAGTCTGGTTTGACCTGGGGACACTTTTCCTCCCCTCCTCTTGTTTCCCTTCCATCCCTCTGGAGTGCTGAATTTGTGCTTCTGTGCAGAAACAATTTGTGATACCTGAAAAACAAAGGATAGGCTTTAATAGTTAGAACAGTCAGTTGGGAGAATTAGATCCTTGGGCTCAGTCTTGGCTTCTGGTATTGTTTCTGTACTTTATGGACTGAAAACCATGTAGATTAGCCTGAAGAAATAATAGGGACTATATTTTTGCATTTGAATTTAATCTTAACCTTGTACCTGATGCACTTTCATTCAGGATTTTGAAGAGGAAATTTGGGTTGATCTGAGCAGAAGCAAAGAATCAGTTTTCTTCACTTAGTTCTCCCCTGACATCAAGAAACATATATTCCATGCTCTGCCACCCTACAGCTTCAACAGAAAGGCTGGAAAGCTAATGCTAGAGCAGGGAGATGAGGGTGTCTTACCAGGAGACTGTTTTGACATAATTTAAGCTAAAAAATACTTTAAATATATGCCTACCACATATTAAAGAGCCTTTAAACTAGTCAATGGTTAGGTACCATCACCCTTGCTTAAGAGGGGAACTCAGAAGTTATGGAAGAGGTCAGAGTGAGCTGAAAGCCTGTTCCTAATGACAAGAAGAGGGAATAATCTTTTAAAGTCCAGCTGAGACTCTGGAGATCAAAACTATTTTTTTTTTTTTTTTTTACCTGTAATTTTGCTGTTGGTTGTGAGGGTTTTATGCTCGAGGAACTGTGAGGAGTTGGATAAGGTGAACGGGTCAGAAATACAGATTTTATGAGAGTTCTTGTTTCTGGAAGGTGATTTCTTGAGAATTATCTCAGACAGCTGTATGGAATATTTTTCTATGTGTGCAAGCGTTAGGGGTTTGTCATGGTTTAAGCCAGTCAACAACTAAGCACCATGCAGGCACTCCCTATCTCTCCCTTGTCTCCTAGTGTAATGAGGAAGTGTCGTGGTTTAAGCTCAGATGTAACTCACGCAGTTCTTTCACTCACTCCCCCATCCTTCTTCCCCCCCCCCCCCCCCCCCCCGCTGCCGGGAGGACAGGGAGGAGAATAGAAAGAATGTAACTCCCACGGGTTGAGACAAGAACAGCTCAGTAATGAAGGTATAACACAAATCACTGCTGCTGCCACCAGTAATAATAATGACAAGGGAAACAACAAGAGAAGAGAATACAACCACACACCACCTGCGACCGATACCAAGCCTGACCCAGCAGTGAAACCCCTTCCAGGTCCCTGCCCCCAGTTTTTACATCCTGGGCATGACATGCTGTGGTATGGAATACCTCTTTGGTTACTTTGGATCAGATGTCCTGTCTCTGCTTCCTCCTGGCTTCCCCTCTTCCCTGGCAGAGTATGAGACTCAGAAAGTCCTTGGTCAGGCTAAATATTGAGCAGCAACTAAAACCATCCATGTTATCAGCACTGTTCCCAGGCTGAAAGTCAAAAACACAGCACTGCAATAGCTACTAAGAAGGAGAAAAATGACTGCTACTGCTGAACCCAGGACAGGGGGAGATAATCACAAAAAGGTAAAACTTGTGGGTTGAGATAAGAACAGTGTAATGATTGAAATACAGTAAGATATTATAATCATATAATAATAACAATAGTAATAATAATATTCATACTAATAAGAATGATAGTGGAAAGAGAAAAGAGAGAGGAATAAAATCCAAATCAGACAAATTACGGCAATGCAGTTGTTCAGCGCCCATTGACCCATGCCCAACATTTCCCCAAGAAGCAATAGGCCCCTCCCAGCCAACTCCTCCCTGTTTATATGCAGAGCATGACATTCAGTGGTATAGAATATCCCTTTGGCTAGTTTGAGTCAGCTTTCCTGGCTGTGTTCCCTGCCAGCTTCTTGTGCCCCTCACTAGCAGAGCATTGGAAACTGAGAAGTCCTTAATGAGGGTAAGTACAACCCAGCAACAACTAAGCTTTCAGTGTGCCCTCAGCATTACTCTCAGGCCAAAGCCAAAACACACATATATAAAAGACTAAAATAACAAATACTTTTGATAAGAATAGTATATTTCAGGTTGGCCTTCTCAGAAAGTGAGTAGCAATTGTAACCTGTACAGCCTTCAACCAGTAATCATGGTTGAAAATAGAAGACACAGCAGCAACATGTACTGACAACTGAAAAAGGGATTAGATAGCATGCGCTGTAGTTACAGGCTTTTGTGATGTCTGTATTACCATATCTTTATTATTGCTGCTAAGTCCAAGTCGAGGAGTTTGCTGTGTAGAAGACCTGCAGCAATTAAAAGACTTGAATTTGGAAAGACCTTGGTATATCATATAGCCTGTCAGGCTTTTTCTCATATGCATTCATCACCATTCATGGCAAATGTTTATTGGGTCCTGAACACACCTCTGGGAAGTGTAATGACCACATTTCAGCTTTCAACGGTCCCTACTTTTTCTCTGATACTTAATACAAGACTGCTGTGTTGCAATTTCAGACAATAACCTCTTCTACACAGGATGAATACATAGAACAAATTGCTCTATTCTTCTTTGGAACAGCCCTCTATGTATTTTAAGCTTTTTTTAAGTATTCATGTATTTGAAGCTAGTCAGATTTTTATTGCTGTAATAAATAATCCCAAGTCTCTCATGCTTTCCTAATTTTCTCTACTTTAATTTCTACTGCGGCACTTTTTTGGACTCTCCTGTTTAATTTTTGCTGAAAGTGTGGTGCTCAAAATTTGTCACTTTTGTGGTCTTGCCTTATCAACATTGATTAAAAAAAAAAAAAGGGTGAGTGTTAAACTGAAAAGACAATATTTAAGAAGGTATTCAATAGAACCTAGCACTTAAACTAACATGCTGCATTTTTTATTTCTGAAGAATGAAAACCTGATTAAATATAGAATCATAGAATCATAGAATAGTTAGGGTTGGAAAGGACCTGAAGATCATCTAGTTCCAACCCACCTGCCAGGGGCAAGGACACCTCCCACTAAACCATGCCATCCAAGGCTATATCCAACTTGGCCTTGAATACCGCCAACAATGGAGCATTCACAACTTCCCTGGGCAACCCATTCCAGTGCCTCACCACCCTTACAGTAAATTCCCCTGTTTAAGTTTGAACCCGTTACCCCTTGTTCTCTCACTACAGTCCCTCATGAAGAGTTCCTCACCAGCATCCCTATAGGCCCCCTTCAGATATTGGAAGGCTGCTATGAGGTCTCCACGCAGCCTTCTCTTCTCCAGGCTGAACAGCCCCAACTTTCTCAGCCTATCTTCATATGGGAGGTGCTCCAGTCCCCTGATCATCCTCGTGGCCCTCCTCTGGACTTGTTCCAACAGTTCAATGTCCTTTTTCTGTTGAGGACACCAGACCTGCACACAGTACTCCAAGTGAGGTCTCAGGAGAGCAGAGTAGAAGGGCAGGATCACCTCCCTCGACCTGCTGGTCGCGCTCCTTTTGATGCAGCCCAGTATACGGTTGGCTTTCTGGGCTGCAAGTGCACATTGTCGGCTCACGTTCATTTTCTCATCAACCAACACCCTCAAGTCCTTCTCTGCAGGGCTGCTCTGAATCTCTTCTCTCCCCAACCGGTAGCTGTGCCTGATTTTCCTCATTGTGCTGAGACATTTATCTCCAAATATTACTTAATTTTGTGGCTTATTTTGCTATAAATTAGTTATGAGAGAACAGAATAAGCTTTTTGTCCAGACAACTCTAAACAATTTATCTTGTTCAGCTTATCCTACTAAGTATTCAGAGCAAGCTGTGACTGTTGCTCTTAGAAAAGATTAACAGTGGACTAATACAATGAGAAAATTGCATGCTGACTTTAAAAAAGGCATATTTTTGTGTTTCCTTTGAAAGGACAGCATCCTTTACAGCTCTTATTTATAATGTTATGGTTGAAAATTTGAAACTTGATGAAGTCTTCTACCTTTATAAAGCTGAACACTGAATATTGATTACCTTAATTTTTCTTTTTCTTATTGAATTTACTAGAAAACTACCAATGTGATTGGTCACCATCACATATTAGGCAAAAAGGAAGTAAAGTGCTGTTCAAGGTAAGAAAACATAGTTGTTGCTTTCATGTGAAATGGACCAACTGCTGTTGAATTTCACTTGCCTGATTTTAAAAATAAACAAGTTCCAAAACACTATAGTGAAAATCTAAGAATTAATACAAGTACATGGCATTCTGACTTAAAAACTAATAATAAGGTGGCGAATTCCTTTAATTCTATCCACAATAAAGCAGAGGACCAGTAGGAACTGTCACAGGTCACACAAAGCTTTTCAGCTAATAGGTTAGATAAGACAACAGTGGTGCAGTTACTAGTTTCTCCGTAACAGGATGTCCTGGGTTCAGCAGTAGCAGTCATTTTTCTCCTTCTTAGTAGCTGGTGCAGTGCTGTGCTTTTGACTTTCAGCCTGGGAACAGTGCTGATAACACCGATGTTTTCAGTTACTGCTCAGTAATGTTTAGTCTGACCAAGGACTTTCTGAGTCTCATGCTCTGCCAGGGAGGAGGGGAAGCCGGGAGGAAGCAGAGACAGGACATCTGATCCAAACTAACCAAAGAGGTATTCCATAACACAGCACATCATGCCCAGTATAGAAACTGGGGGCAGTTACCCAGAAGGGCTAGATCACTGCTTGGGTCAGGCTGGGTATTGGTCAGCAGGTGGTGAGCGGTTGTACTCTCTTCCCTTTTTATTTCCCTTATCGTTATTGTTATTGGCAGCAGCAGCAGTGGTTTGTGTTATACCTCAGTTACTGGACTGTTCTTATCTCAACCTGTGGGAGTTACATTCTTTCAGTTCTCCTCCCTATCCCTGTGGGAGTGAGGGGAAGGAAAGGGGGGAGTGAGCAAGGGCTGCATGGCTGATTTGCCGACTGGGTTTAAGCCACGACACAGAGGTGCTTGACTCCTCTCTGACACCTCTGGGAACAGGTAACTATTCTGTCTGCATGAGTAATATAATATGGTTACAGGATTCCTGCTTGGAAACTGCCTTCAGAATCTGTACTGACAATTCTTAAAATAACAGCTGTAGTTTATTGCTAATTGAATTATTTTACATATTACCTATTTACTTATTTGTATCTACAAATTCATGTATTAGTAGTACTAGCATCAAGAAAGAAAGAAAAAATACGTAGAAAAAGTTAAATGGAAATGAAGAATAATAAATTCTGTAACTGAAGTTACATATTTTCCTCCTTCGACCAGCAAGTATTTTCTCCCACGAAAAGCCTCAGACACTTTTCAGCTCCCTTGGAAGCTCAGTGTGCTCCAGCTTTGCCATATATCCAGCAGGTGAGAGGGCCCTGCATCTTTGGATGATAGTTGCTTGTGCTTATGCAACTTTACCTGGACTCAGTATTCCAACAGGATGGAGTCATCTTTTTGTGTTTCATGTGAAATAATTTACAACTCCAGAAAGAGGTAAACAAGGTGAGGAACTATTTCAGCAAGATCTTTGATTAGGGTGGAGTTATAAGATTGTAAACAGCGGCTTGAGAAGAACATCATATAGGTGTGTCTACTATCAGTATTTAACAGTAAGTACCTTTGTAATAGTCAGAATAGCTTAGATAAGGTCCTCAGTGCTTGTCTCACTGGCAAACCAAACAACAGCCCCTATTTTCTGAATTCAGACTTCAGAACGTCTCATCTTTCATCTTGTTTTCCTTGAAAATCTGTGAAGAGGCAGTATTTTGTTTCTTCTTGTATTCATAGCATTTTCTGGAGCACTCACTCCTCAGAAACTCTTTCTTGGTAGGATGTCTTGCATTTCAACTTTAGCGAATTCCTCTAGCTTCAGACAGCATCGGACTAAGACTAAAATCTTCCTTTTATATTTCACACACCACAAATCATCAAAAAAGCTAGTGTTGGGCAACAGCTCTGCTGTCTTTTTATCAAGACCACATATGACACATTAACCAGATGCAATACAGGCTGAACAACTAAGCACTTAAAACAAGTCACCTTCCCTCGAGCTATCAGTTTAATGGGTTGTTTTTGTTTTTGTTTTCCAATTTTTTTGTGCTCATAGCAGGTCAGGTGGCCACAGTTTGACATTAGTAATCTCGAGGTTATCAGAACCTCACCTCAGCCCTCACTGAGCTACTGTATGAGTTGTTCACTGCTGCAACTGACTGATAGTATTGAATAATTTGTTCATCCGTGTATTTAAGCCAGGAGTGTGCCTAGGCACCTTGCTGAACCAAGACCTCCTCTTTGAAGAGAGGGTACTCCTATAAGGTAATACTCTCTCAATATTAATGGACTACCATCTGTGAATTATTGAGATAAAAGCGTTATTGCCTCAGTGGAGGAGCTGGAGGAAACTTCCTTTGCTTTAGCACTGGCAGAGCATCAGCCTGTAGACTCACTCTATTTATATCACACTGAGCCAGAAACAGGAGTAACTTCTCTTTCAGCTTCTTCCTTGCTGATTCCTGTCTCACATATCTGCAGACAGCACAGAAGCTTTGAGGAGAAATAGAAGAAGAGAGTGTTTAATACCCATTCTTCTAAAAATGAAGGATAAAAAGAATTGCATGTAGTCCTTGGTGAGATCACTAACAGCTGTCTGATGAAATGTCTCAGGATCATATGAAACTGAGTAACTAATTTTCTCTCTGGATGGACTTTTTCCTTTTCCATGAAGATTTTATATTATATTTAGCTTTCATAAAGTGTAAATACATTTTACTTTTATTAAAATGCATTTAGTGCAAAGCTGCTTTTAATGATTTTTGCATTGATCTGTGACATTTAAAATCAAAAATATTTTATTCAGAGTGCCTTTTTTTAATTTGGAGATTATTTTGAGAATATCCCTACAATATATTTTTTTTTCAGAACTATTTTTACCTGAGCAAGACTGCTGTTCATTGAAATAGAGCTTATTATCATGACAAAGCTTCTGTGAATCTTTTGTCCCTATTATTGTGGGAAATTGCCATCAGGAAACTGTAAGGATTCAGTACAGATTTCTGGAGATCACAGGCTCATAAAACGGATCTAGTATTTTCTGTGCACTTTGTATGAATTATGTGCAGTGTTTCTCATAAACAAAACTAATATTGCTAATTCATTTAGTCCTTTTAATATACCTTATTTATCCAGGACTACATCACAAATCTCACATTACTGTGCAAGTGCAATATGTGAGCATATCTGAGCTTGTGCATTTTTATGATTCTGCCTTTATATTCATTGAATCTGTATGAAATAAGGAAAACCAATATGAAGAAGAGAAAGGAGTTTGGTTGAAGATCAGCTGGATTTTATTAGACGCAAGATTAATAGTAAGTTTTTTGCTACCTAGTCAGAGGAGTGTAATTCTAATTTAGGTTTCTGGTGTAAATGTGTAATATTAGCTTTTCTTCAGCAGTGTTCTTTTTAAATCAGCTCTTTTGATTATGATCTCGCTGTTCAGTCATTTCAGTCAAAAGTGTATTTCTACGTGTGCTGTGCATGAAGGGGCAGTGGGATAGAAGGCAGACCTGTGAAAACATGGGAAACTGACCTGTTTAGGACATTTGAAAAGATTCTTAAAATATTTTCCTCATGGTTTTAATCCAGCTTCAATGGAATTTACAAACAATATAAATGCAAAATAAAAAAAGGGATAACTACATTCAAAGTACCAGTGCATGAGGCCCTCATCCTCTCAAAGTGAAATCTATGTGCTTAGTTTCTCTAAAGAGCAGGCTTTCCAAACACAAAAGTTGCTCTGAAAGGTGACTGATGAAGAAACCTATTTTATGAATGTTTACGAAGAAAATCTTTGCCTGCTTTTGCTTCCTCATGTTACACAGAGTCTGATTCCATTGGGTTTTGGGCATTATTTTTTTTTTTTGTATCATTTCTTCAGGAATTTTTTAGTATTCCTAATAATAACTTTCTTTACTAGGATTTTGTCTGACATGCTGGAGACTCTCAGATGCTTGGTTTTATTAATTCTTCACTTAAAAAAAGTAACTTTTTTGAAATAGAATAGCAATTTTAATGATGAAGTGATACATCCTTGTGTAAAGCTTCAAAGGATTTTGATTTTTTTACGTGGAAGTTATCTGACTATAGGGGAGCGATTTTAACTCTATGAGTTCTTGTAATTTCCTTTCTGAAGTCAATGCTGGCTAGCTCTAAACTGTGGAAAAGGGAATGTCTCAGGAATATTATTCATCTTCTTGCACAAATATCTCAGGTAAATTTGGACTCAATTATTTTTTTTTTAAAAAAGCTTTAATTTCCTTAGGAAATAAATACATTTATTTTGCATAAAATGGAGCCACACTGTTCTGAATTCTCACCTTTGCTAGAGCACAATCTGTGGAGTTTACCAGTTCAATATTCTAATGGTCAGATAAAACCTTCCAAGATAATGAAGATTTTGAGGTTGTAATACCAAAAAAATCAATAAATTAAAACCAAACCAAGTTAAATTCTATATATATTTTTGTTGTTGTTCAAAAATTTGCTAGATTTCCTTAGCAAAACAAGGAAATCCATAAAAATCTCCCTATTCTCCCTTTTCTTCCCTGTACCCTTAATTCTGTTTGGGAATTGCAGTTGTATAGTATTCTTAGATACAATTTCAGGTTGTTCACAGAATCTGTGTTAAGGTTGTCACAGCAACCTAAGGCAAGAATTACCTTGCTTTTGCAGATTCTAGCATCAAACCAAGTATTATCGCCAAATGAGGGGAGGCTTAACTTTGTGGAACTCTATAAAAGCCACATACCTATTATTTTTTCCTGTTGCTATTGACCTTCTCTAAGAGCTCAAAATCAGCAATTTCACTATAGCTAATGTAACGACTTACTCAGTTGGCTGCAAATAGTATTTACTCAGCTGGATGAAAATCACAGCTCAAAGACCAAATTAGTTTGTGAAATGTTTTCTAAAGATACTTTCCTATTCCCTAGATGTTTGATACAGAAGCAGAGACTAATGAGTCCCAAAGGCCAGACTCTCAGTCTATTATTCTTCTTTTCCAGCTCAATTAATGTTTGTTTTTTCCAGTTTATTTTTAGGGCTTATAAAGTCCAGCAATGCACATTTGTTCATAGTCCACAGAGACCAAAAAAATTAATAAGTATTACAGCTCTGTGTGTTCCTTTTCTAATAAAGCAAACCAAAATGACAAAAAATCCAGTTATCTTGAAGATTTTAATTCAGCAAACACCAAGTAAACACCTTTGGGCTTAGTTCTTGTGCTCTTTCTTAGTTATCTTTCTTTCAATCCCCGTGTCTGGATTTCCTCCATATAGCTCTGTTCCCTATGTGTATAGAGAGCCTAATACTTATCCAGCTTCAGCTAGATTTGTTTACACATCTATGGCAGCATAGAAAGATCTTTAAGTGATTAGGAAAGGGTCCTTAAGCAGTGTAAAGGAACTTATTTGTAAACTAGAACATGATCATCTGTTATGGCACAGATGACTTTATCTCACAAAGATAATCCATATAAAAAAATCCAAAATAGTAGAAATGGCAGATTTTTTAAAATGAAATCTAATATCCTCTCAAAAAGAGGTTATAGTAGTTGTGGCTCGATTAGTTTAAAAGCAGAAACTGACTCCAGCAGATTTCTTTCTCCTGAAAACCACTTCAATTTCCTTCTTAATTTAGTTTGTGTTTTTTGGTGACGGGTTGGTTTGTTTTTTTTCTGAGGCGGGAGAGGCGGTACACTGGCACTCTGCTAGGCAGTGACTGAGTCACTAACACATACGCAAGAGGGAAATGTTACATCTATACTCATGCATATACATATACATTTGTTTTACCTTAAAGATGGCACTTTGACATTTATTTCAGTTTTAGTAGGTTAGTTTATTGTTTCTGTTGATCTTTTCCCTGTGATATTGCTCCAAGGATTTCATTGTGTACTCCACCATTCCACTGTTCAGAGCAACAACAACTTGCTGATTTGGAAGAGCTTTAACTCCTTCATCTTGAAGATACTGCATCAGGAAAGAGCTATTAGATGACTTTACATGTTAGAGTCTTTGTGTAAAAAAAAGTTTGGTTTTAGAGGGTTTTTTGTTTAGTTGGGTTTTTTTTGTTGTTGCTGTTTTTGTTTGGTTTTAATCCTAGAATTTCCCCTTGCAGTGTGATTGTTGTAGGGAACAAAAATTTAATATTCCTCTGGAAGTATGAACCTTGTTCTATAAATGCATACATAAAAAGTTCAGTTTTCACAGAAGATCTGTCTTCTGTACATCTGTGCTCTGCAGCTGCTTTCCCACATTAAGAGGGACAGTTTTCTATTTCTTGATCAATGATGCTTATACTACAATAAGGTCACAATGGTATCTGGAGAGATACTGAGCAGAGATTCTAATAAGATATCAGGATTTGCAGGAAATAGGAAGGAACTATTTGGTTTTTTTCTCTTTGGAAAGAAGCAGTATATTTTTTAGATAAAATGTTTATGCACAGAACTGGAGGGAATTAATACATATCTGCATTCTTTGGTCCTTTGAATTTGAAGGAGAAATGAAGTATAACTGTTGGGTATTTTAATATTTTCATTTGTGCTATGTAATTTTCAGAGTTTTAAAGAGAAAATGGATTAATATACAGGCACACAAAATCTTGTTAATAAGGATACATCAGTTTGAGATCATGAAAGGAACAGATTAGCAACAAAGCACTGGGTTCATCTCACCCTTGATGTAAAAGAGAGAGAAATGATTTCTTATTTAAGAAAGACAAAGTACTGTGCAGTAATGCAATCTATACATGCTTTCATTTATAACCACATAACAGCATATAAAACTTTCTTGATTACAGTCATTGCAAGCAATCTCAGCATTCAATCCTATTCTTAGAATCATAGAATCATAGAATAGTTAGGGTTGGAAAGAACCTTAAGATCATCTAGTTCCAGCCACCCTGCCATGGGCAGGAACACCTCACACTAAACCATGCCACCCAAGGTTATATCCAACTTGGCCTTGAACACCCCCAGCTATAGAGCATTCACAACTTCCCTGGGCAACCCATTCCAGTGCCTCACCACCCTTACAGTAAAGAATTTCTTCCTCATATCCAATCTAAACTTCCCTTGTTTAAGTTTGAACCTGTTACCCCTCGTCCTTGATTCTTAATCTAAGTAAGCTCTCTGTAAAAAATAGATTTTAGACCCTCAGTTCTGATTGAAAGCCTGTTCTAGCATCTCACTGTTTGCTTAATTATACACATTTTCTGATTTCCAAGCTATATATAAAAATATATATATATTCATTGATATTTAACACCATTCTTTTTTTTTTTTTCTTCTGAGACAGTCTAGTAGGTTAAATAACTCCTAGGGGCAAGCTCTCTTTTGGTGTTTGCCTTGTATTTCTTGAGAGCAATCGTGTCTTCTCCCATTTTTATTTTATTTTTATTTGTGTTGGGTTTCTTACTAAGCTAACAAATTAGGATGCTTTCGGTTGTCACTAAAAATGATACCTTTATGCAAAACCTGATATCCACACTACCTGTTGCTACTGTTCTGGCCAGAGTAAAGAACAGAGGTGTAAGTAGCTTTTAATTAGATAACTTGAGTGTGGGTAGCAGTCTTTAGGGTAATTTAGCCCACAGCATACTATTTATTGTTGCAATTGGACTATTGACAGTACCCAAGCTTGCTAGATTAAAGCCAATGTTCCTCCACAACACTCTATCATCTTCCATTACTGCAGTTAAGAGATAACTTTGGATTCCTCTCCTAAGACCAGTATTCAGTTCTTCTGAGCATCCTAATAGCCCTTTCTTGAAACCAGTACAACTGGTGAATCTTTCTTAAACATAAGTGTCTGGAACATCAAAAAATATTCCTGAGAAGTACCACTAAAATGGCATTCATATATTCCCACTTCCATTGAAAGTATTTCTGTTATAATTTGTATATAATCATGACCGCATCCTTTCAAGTCTTTATATTACTTATTTTGTCACTTTCCAATACCAAGTAATTGTTTAAAGCAAAAATCCTCTGCAAAATATTAATGAGTTTTTATTCTTGTGTTAATAAGTTTCTTGATGCTAATGTTGCTGCCATCCTTGAGGTTACCCAGACCTTTCTTGTTTTCAGTCCATTCTTACTCTGCATGGGCAAGTTTCATTTGCACTTTTCCAAACTTCATGTTGCAGTTAGTAATGAAAAATCAAGCAGTTGTAAGAACAGAAGAAATACCTTAACGAGTCAGACTAGTGACCTGCCTAGTCATATTTGAAAAATCATGTCAGTCAGGTGAAGTTCCCGATGACTGGCAAAAGGGAAATATAACCCCCATTTTCAAGAAGGGGAAAATGGATGAGCCGGGGAACTACAGAGCAGTCAGTCTCAGCTTTGTGCCTGGTGAAATCTTGGAGTGGATTCTTCTGGAAGGCATGCTAAGGCACATGAAAAACAGCAAGGTGGTTGGTGACAACCAGCATGGCTTCACTAAGGGGAAATCCTGCCTGACCAATTTGGTGGCCTTCTACGGTGGGGCTACGGAACTGCTGGACAGGGGTAGAGCAGTTGATGTCATCTACCTGGAGTTGTGCAAAGCGTTCGACACTGTCTCACATGGCATCCTTGTCTCTAAGTTGGAGAGACATCAATTTGATAGGCGGACCACTCGGTGGATAAAGAACTGTCTGGATGGCTGCACGCAAAGTGTTGTGCTCAATGGCTCAATGTCCAGCTGGAGACCAGTAACGAGTGGTGTCCCTCAGGGATGGGTGATGAGACCGGTCTTGTTCAACATCTTTGTCAGTGACATGGACAGTGGGATTGAGTGCGCCCTCAGCAAGTTTGCCGATGACACCAAGCTGTGTGGTTCGGTTGATATACTGGAGAGAAGGAATGCCATCAAGAGGGACCTTGACACATGTGTGAGGTGGGCTGATGCCAACCTGATGAAGTTTAATCATGCCAAGTGAAAGGTTCTCCACCTGGGTCGGTGCAATCCCAGGCACAGCTCCAGGTTGGGCAGAGAAGAGATCAAGAGCAGCCCTGGAGAGAAGGACTTGGGTGTTTTGGTTGATGAGAAAATGAACATAAGCCAGCTGCAGTGTGCGCTTGCAGCCCAGAAAGCCAACCATATCCTGTGCTGCATCAAAAGGAGCGCGACCAGCAGGTCGAGGGAGGTGATCCTGCCCTTCTACTCTGCTCTCCTGAGACCTCACTTGGAGTATTCTGTGCAGTTCTGGTGTCCTCAACAGAAAAAGGACATGGAACTGATGGAACAAGTCCAAAGGAGGGCCACGAGGATGATCAGGGGACTGGAGCACCTCCCGTATGAAGATAGGCTGAGAAAGTTGGGGCTGTTGAGCCTGGAGAAGAGAAGGCTGCATGGAGACCTCATAGCAGCCTTCCAATATCTGAAGGGGGCCTATAGGGATGCTGGGGAGGGACTCTCCATGAGGAACTGTGGGGAGAGGACAAGGGGTAATGAGTTATAACTTAAACAGGGGAAGTTTAGATTGGATATGAGGAAGAAATTCTTTACTGTAAGGGTGGTGAGGCACTGGAATGGGTGTCCCAGGGAAGCTGTGAATGCTCCATCCCTGGCGGTGTTCAAGGCCAAGTTGGATATAGCCTTGGGTGGCATGGTTTAGTGTGAGGTGTTCCTGCCCATGGCAGGGTGGTTGGAACTAGATGATCTTAAGGTCCTTTCCAACCCTAACTATTCTATGATTCTATGATTCTAGTAGTGGCAGTAAGAGAGCCTTTAGGGAGCACATGTGCACCTTAACATTGCCAGTGGCCCATTAGAGAACTAAAACTAATTTCTCAAGGTGATCTCCCTCCAGGTTGTTCCTGTTCTTGTCTAATGAAGCAGATAACTTCCAGCTTTCAAATCTTCTGTGCATTCCTATTCTTTTTCCACCTAACTAATAATTTCCCATGTGATACTAACAGCCTTAAGCACAATTTGGACACTTGGGTCCATATTCTTATTCATTCGCATGCACAAACATATGAGCTTCTAAACCCATGCAGTACATTTTAATGTCCAAATTCCATGAGGAATTTTATAAATGAGTATCTTGCTTTTACTTGTTACCTGAAGCAAACATTGCGTAAACTCCTTCTTCTTCAACTTATTCACTAAGAAAACTATAACAGTAAAGATGCAATGTGATCTGAGAGCAGCACAAGCACAATACATGTGTTATGGGCTTAAACCCATAGTTTTAGGTGCTTACACTGGAAATGCAGCTCATTTTCTCATATCTCTGTTTCTCCTGAGTACTCCTTCCTGTTGCAGGATCTTTTAATCAATTTCAATTTATAGGAACTTAACCGAGTATTTGATATGTTTTTAAAAATCACAACTAGTCCTGAGAGAGATGACAAAACAATCTAGTGCCTATGGAGAAGAATTCCCCCATCACTGGGGAAATCCATGATTGTATGAGTCACAGTGATCACTAAAAGTAATAATTTTGGTTCTTTTTGCCTCATACTTTGCTTCAATTTATTTGGGTTTAACCCAAAATGCTTTAGAAAATTGTAAGACTTTGTTACAGGTACTAAAAAATATTTTCTAATTTATTTGCAATATTTTATTATAAAAATGAAATAAGCATTTGGCCTAGTCTTTCAGAAGCTTAAAAACTATACTGCTACATAAATTTCTATGTGTCATGAATGGAGCTGCTCAGTACATGGGCCTTGTATAGGCCAAATTGTTGTATATATATAGTATAGCTCAAGTTAATTACTGCAGTAAAATTACTCTCATAATTTTTTCTTCTATCATCTTTACTGTCATACATAATCATCCTACTCGAAAATATTTTAAAATCTCAATAAACTAAATCCATTTATGGCATATTTCGTCTATATCATTACATAAACTTCTAGATCCAAAAGACTTTTCATTCATCAAGAGCTGTCTTGCTAGGTTCTATCAAAGTAAGTATTCGCTTTGGATTTCTTAGCTTGGTTTCAATCCACAGGTGGACTCAATTCAAACTGTTTTGAAGCAAAGAGTTGTCTAATTCCCCAAGTGTCATCACACAGAAGATAACTTTTTTTTCCATTTTTTAAATTCTGTAATCTGTTGAAACTGATTGCAAATATTCAATTTCCAACCACCTCCAACACATGGTCAGGAATTGCCTTCACCCAGTACTGAAAAAGCACAAGACAGACCTTCATTTTCCCATGTTGTGGGCAAGACTGTCACCTGCTTTGAGGCACACACAAGTCCAGGGACCCAATGAGATGTCCATAGGGTCTTGAGGGAATTGGCTGACATAGTTACCAACCCATTGTCCATCACATTTGAAAAGTCGTGGCTGTCTAACAAAGTCCATAGAGATTGGACAAAAGGGAAACATCCTGCCCATTTTTACAAAGGAGGATGCTGGAGATCTACTGGCTTGTCAGCCTCAACTCCATGCCCAGTAAGATCATGGAGCAGATCCTCCTTGAAGACATGGAAGTCAGGGTGGTGATTAGAGACAGTCACCATGGTTTCACCAATGCCAAATCATGCCTGACTAATCGAGTGGTCTTCTACAATGCAGTGTTTGCATTAGAGAGCATGGAAGATCTATGATACCATCTACTTAGATTTCTATAAGGCCTTTGTTATGGTCCCCTACAACATTCTTGCATTTAAATAGGACAGAGGTGGGTTTGACAGATGGACTGTTAGATGGAAAAGGAATTGGATGGTTGGCCGTGTCCAAAGAGTTATAGTTGATGACTCAATAGCCAAGTGAAAACCAGTCCATACTGGGATCAGTACTATTTAATATCTTCATAATTGGCATAGACAGTGAGATTGAGTGCACCTCAGGAAGTCTGCAGTTGACACCAAGCTGTGTGGCACAGTTGATTCACAGGAGGGAAGGGATACCATTCAGAGGCATCTTGACAGGCTTAAGAGGTGAACCTTCTGAAGTTCAAGAAGCTCAAGAGAAAGGTCCTGCATCTGGGTAGTTCATATGAATGAATGTGTTGCCATCTGCCTAGATCAAGGCACTTGCATGAAGATCATCAATGTTGTGCTCTTTGTTACACATAACATTCAACATGTCTGCTTTAAGAGCAGGATAAAAAGTGGTGGGTTTTCCTTGACTTCAGCCACTTACTTACTTACTTTTTCTTTTTCCAGTGGTTCTTAAAGCACTGAAAGGAGTTTTTATATAGTTTGGTTTCATTTGTAATAAACTTGTCCAGAACTCCATATAATCCTATATCTTTGCAAGGTACTCCCTGAAAGAGATGACTTCAAAAAGTCAGTGAACACCGAGACATTTTTTTTATTCTATTTGTGCTTTTACTTCATTAACTGTCAGCTTGTATACTTTAGACCAGTGCAGCTTTAGCATATTCTTGAGAATGTGTTTTCCTTTATTGTCTATTTCCTTTAAAATTTCCTTTAATCTGACAATTATTACTTCCATCATAAGTTTTCTCATTACAAACAATAAGCTTCTGCCTTTATAATTATTTGGTCATTAAGGCTTCTTTGTTCCAGTATTGTCTCAATGACCACATTTACATGACATTAGATAGTTCTTGTGCTTTGTTTTTCTAGTGCTTTGGTAGAATTTGTTTTTCTTTTTTTAGCAGCTCTGCTAATCTGATGTCTTTCTTTTCAGGTTTCATTCTTATAGTAGCTTCTGCTCCTCCTTTTCTTCTGATCAGGATCCAAAACTGACATCCATTTTGCACCTCATCCTACTCATCCAGTGTCTAGAATGTTCACATCAGGATAGACTGCAGACCTCAGTGCTTTCTCAAAATGCTGCATTTGTACTCTATGACTTTTTATATACCTATATTCAGATCACTGGTCTCTTTTCCTCAATTAACCTAAAATTTCTGTGCACTGTTTCCATGGAACAACCTCATACTGGAATGTGAGGAATCTGGGGTGCTCTGCTTCCAGACTGGTGCCAGGATCTTATATTCAGCATACTGGAAAGACTGAAACCAGCCCTATGAAATACATTGCTCTGACTCAGTAGCATCTGGGAGAAGGAATAAATTAACTGCATCGAAGGATAGGCAGAGTATGCAATGTAGTTTGAATGCTGTATGTTAAGAAAGGAAATACTTGGTTTCAAAGGTGAGCAGCCCTAGCTTGTAAGCCTTAAAATGGAGGTGGGTGTGAGCCAGGACTGTTGTTTTTATGTTCTCTGCATTTGATGGAGCTGATCACCAGGGCAAGCTTCCTTTATAAAACAAGTTTGGCACAGAAACAGTTAATCAAATCAAAGCAATTGTATCTAGATGGCCCTTAATCTCATTACTACTTCAGTGTGGCCCTGTGTAGTTCTCTTTTTTCTTTTATTGTTTGCTTATTATGCAAATGTATGAACACATTAGACAGTATCATTACTAAAATTATAGTGATGTATTTGCTCCCAGTGCTCCAGTTGGAAAGTTGCAACTGTTAAACACAGTGCTCGGATGGTTAGAAACCACCTAAAATTATTTATTCATATTTTTTGTACCACCATAGCTCTCTAAATCATATAGCTCTTTTCTCCTATTTTGTGTCTTCCCAGTCTATTTATAAACAACCATCATATTTTTTCTGGTCTTTGTTCTGTTAAACAAAATAAAGTTTTTGTGTTCTCTTAGGATCCTCTTTTGATTCCTTAGTTAACCTCATAACCCTGCTCTGTTTTTGTTCTAGCTTAGATATTTCACACGGGTTTATTCACAATGGGCCATTAGAAACATACACAGTTCTCTGGATCAAAATTTTGCAAACCACTAACAATAGTTGCTTGTCAAACTGGGTGTATTGTAGGGTCAATTTTTCTTCGTGATATGGGTGGGTTAGTGTCATTTCACAATCAGTTTCTACATCTAGGTCTCAATCTTCTGTCACTTCCAACAGAATGGAAGAAACTGCAGTTCAGTTTTGCAAACCTGTACTGATATGGACTTAATACAACACTAAACACAAAGAAGGCTGTCACAGTCCTGAGGCTCATAGTTTTTTCAAAAGAAATTCAGCAAATTTTTTTCATTCAGCCTGGCAGTTGCCTATCATCACTACCCATTTTCATCTTCTTTTGAACCAGCTCCTTATTGACCTTATAATTTGACCCATTTTCTTTAGCATAAGTGGTAATCACTTATACAAAAGTCTATGTTATACCTGGCCAAAAGCCAAATAGGTGCAATTTTCCACTTTTCACTTAACTAAATATTCAGCTATCTCTTTGAAGCCAGGTAAAATCCAGACTAGACTGGAATGAATAACCTCTGGAAAACCCACGCTGCGTTTAGAGGTCCCAGTTTTGATGTTCAAAGTTCTGACTGTGAAAGAAGAGATTGTTGTGCATCAATAATAGTGACAAAACACAGTGAATATACAGCTGATTTATGAGACATCATGCTAGTGGTGTTATCTCTGTACTTCTAAAAAGACCTCAAGTCTGTGAGGATTACTTGATGAACAAACAACAATTTCTCTCTCCCATTTGCCTTTCAGTAAGTACAGTGTTTATCGCAGAGATAACATGGAAGATAGTGGGATAAGGTCCGATAATTTTATGATTCTATGATTACAGTTGGTTGTCGCACATGGCTTTCTCCAACAGAATGGCATTTTGTGGCAATTGCTAAAGGATTTATTTTTTGTTGTTGTTGTTTTGTGGGGTTTTTTTGTGTCTTTTTTTGTGGAATTTTATTTTCCTTAATTAGTCTTCATTAATTTTAAAAAGGAGATTAATACTGTGCATGTGTGGTTTCAGCTGTGGCTAAAGGAGACAGAAAAGGATAAGGTAATTGCCTTCTCTTTTTGTCTCACTGCTGCTGAAGTGGAAAAAAATGAAACCATCACTTTTAATATCTGATTACAGGGAGTTCATAATGCATACATTTGATTTTGCTGCATGAATCTTCATTAAACTAGTATCTGCTCCTATATTGCGAGTCAGGCATAGAAAAATTTGAATATGCTTCTTTATCAAGCTAAATCAGTAGTACTTTAAGTCATTCCACAGGCTGGTTTTTTTTCTGCTTCTCTTACCTTCCTTTTGGATTCAGATTCCTAAGAGTCTACCCAGCTGAGGCATTTATGGTGTGTATATGTATTTGAAATTGCTGAAGTGTAGATTATCAGTATATATGTGTAGATTTAGGGGAAACTGAAACTGATTCCAAGCAGTACGTCTCATGAACTAACAATGTTAAGGAAAAATGCTACGGTTCTAGGTAGAACACTCAGTGCTCATTATCTTGATTCTCCACTCTTTTGCACCTATATATACTTCATTAACTGCTGACAGACTAGGGACAACATGGGCCCCTCCAGAAGCTATCAGGAGAACTGGCTACCCTAGATTTGGAGAAGGCTGAGGTTCTTAATGAGTTTTTTGCCTCGGTCTTCACTGGCAAATGCTCTAACGACACCACCCAAGTCCTGGAAGGCAGACGCAGGGACTGTGAGAATGAAGACCCTAGGTCCGCTGCAGGAGAGGATCTGGTTCAAGACCATCTTATGAACCTGAATGTGGCCAAGTCATCATAGAATCATAGAATAGTTAGGGTTGGAAAGGACCATAAGATCATCTAGTTCAAACCCTCCTGTCAGGGGCAGGGACACCTTCCACTAAACCATGCCACCCAAGGCTAAATCCAATCCAGCCTTGAACACCGCCAGCAATGGAGCATTCACAACTTCCCATCCTGAAGGAGCTGACAAATGAAGTTGCTAAGCCACTGTCCATCATATTTGAAAAATCATGGCAGTCAGGTGAAGTTCCCTCACTTGGAGTATTGTGTGCAGTTCTGGTGTCCTTAACATAAAAAGGACATTGAACTGTTGGAACAAGTCCAGAGGAGGGCCATGAGGATGATCAGGGGACTGGAGCACATCCCGTATGAAGATAAGATGAGAAAGTTGAGGCTGTTCAGCCTGGAGAAGAGGAGGCTGTGTGGAGACCTCATAGCAGCCTTCTGGTATCAGAAGGGGGCCTATAGGGATGCTGGGGAGGGACTCTTCATTAGAGACTGTAGTGATAAGACAAGGGGTAATGAGTTAAAACTTAAACAGGGGAAGTTTAGATTGGATATGAGGAAGAAGTTCTTTACTGTAAGGGTGGTGAGGCACTGGAATTGGCTGTCCAGGGAAGTTGTGAATGCTCCATCGCTGGCGGTGTTCAAGGCTGGATTGGACATAGCCTTAGGTGTCATGGTTTAGTGAGAGGTGTCCCTGCCCCTGGCAGTGGGGTTGGATCTATATGATCTTAAGGTCCTTTCCAATCCTAACTATTCTATGATTCTATGATTGCCTCTTTTCCTTTGTATCATTGTATGATTAAATCTATGTAAGGTCTGCCATATGCAGCTCTTTGTCACTATGTAATTTCTTTTTACGTCATGGTAGGTTTGCTTTCTCTATTGCACCTAAATTCAGGAATCCATAACAAGGCACACCTAATATCAGTTTATAAATGAATTAACTATCTACTGAAAACTGAAACCATGCAATAAAAGCTAATTATAAATTGTGATACAGTCTCTGTTTTTCAGACCAGAATTCTTTGTTTAGGGGATTCTAAATTTCTTTGATTTTCTTCTGGAAGGGGGAGGGAAGTGGGAGGTTGCACTTCAGTTTCTGTTTTGCCATGGGGCTTATACTAAAATCAAGTGGGTGATTTCAGTACAAAGCCCTTTGATTATGCAAGAAGACATCATGTAACAGCACAATTGCTTCAAATTTGTGGAATTATTTTAATTAACTCGCAGTAATGCTTGACTTTAATGTGTCCAAAAAACAAAGAATTTATGTAAATTAGAAAAATGTTCCTACATATTATGAGATTTTTCTCCCTAGATACTCTGGAGTTGTTGTTGCCTGAAATGGCTGTGGCTATAGAACTGGCATGGTATAAATGAGAAATGAGATTCAGGGTATGTATTTGGCTCAGCCAAGGAATACAAAAGAGATGGTACTGCAATTAAAATAAGAACAAATCAAAAAGTATGAAAAGAAAAAAGCTGTACAGAAACCAGTAACAGCTGGTAGAGGTTTACCAGTAATTTCTCTGGTATTTGCTAACTGGAATGAGGTTGGAGATACAGCCACTCCATGCAAAGCTTAAATTTCAGGTTGAAAGAATAGGACACAATTTTTTTTCTGGGAAAATAATAAAAAAGACAAGGAGATTCCAGCAGATTAAATAAACCAGCTGTGATGCACATCCTGGGGCAAGAGAAAGCCCATTTGGCATGCAAACCGCTGTATTTCTTTGATTTCTGTGGGAAATTCCCCTCTGACGTGGAGAAATGTTTCACAGAGGGAACTTATGTTCAAACAGGCATGTTCTTTGGAGAAGCTCTGCTTCCGAGGACTCATTTTTTCTCCATCAGCTGTCTCCCTCCTCTGACTCCCCTGTCTTTTAAAAAACATTCTTCAACATTTTTAGCTGCGATCAGGTTTATCAGACTTGGACCAAAGGAGGTCTATTACTTTCTGGAAAGGAACTGGTGTGGCTGGTTGAGCTCACAGAGTGTCATAGGCATTTTTTAGAGCTCCTTGGAACAGCTTCATTAAAAATATGTCTATAGTTGATGTTATGTCTACTTCAGTGGTACTGTACTATACAATTGAACATCCTGACATGTTATAGAGAAATTTATGCACAGCAATTGTGCATTCAATATGTTCAGAGTGAAAGCTGCAAACCGTTTCTAATTTCTGTTAGTATCATAAAGCCAGAATATTTGACAGAAAAGAAGCCAGCTGAAACTACTTGGTACCCTTGAGCACCACCATTTATTAAGTTAACACTTTTCTCATTCACTGCCAAGTGTAAAAAAATGCATATTTTAATGTCAAAAAACACTCCATCTGTTATCAGGGATTTTTTTTCAAGTGTCTGAAAGCCTGTGACATTACAAAAATGTATCATATTTTATCAACACCATTACTGTTTCTTGCAGATGACTGTTGAAAGGCCACTGTTTTGCCAGAGGCTAACAAATATTGCTTTCTGTATCATAAGTCACAGTAATTCAAAATAATGATGACATTTAGCTTTGGAATATGTTTTTTTTAGGTGACCAGAATTTTTATGGGGTGCTTGGCAGAAGCTAATTTAAGAAAAGCAAAAGCAATGATCATCATCTGATTTATTTTTGCTACAGGTAAACCCTGCAATTTAACTCTCGTCAGCATGCAAATTGAAATTGTTTTATGCTGTTTAGCTTGGTTAAATAGCATTAATGTGATTGCTTATGAGCCTTCTGTCTCACGGACTTGAAGTGCTCATTTGAGGCTCATCAGCAATGAGCTATCTTTGGTGACAGATACTGTAAACGTACTTTGGGGAAACTGATTTAAGAAACTAGAGCTTTTCAAGGTAAATGTTTGGTGGTGTTTCTTCCCAATCCTCTATGAATTCATCAGAATCGTATTTATAGATCACTATGCAAAGTTTGTGGGCTGCTACCTTGCAAGTCAATTCTCATCTTGCTGCAAACAAATGTGGCTTTGGGAAGAGTGAAACAAAGCACTTGCCAGAGATTCAACTACTAGTGAAAAAAAAAAAACCAACCCAGCCTGTGCTAGAAGCGCTTGTTTAGTGCACAGCAGAAAGAATAAGAAATTTGCAGGATGCGATCTATGACATTCAGAATTGTTTTAACAAAAAACAATTATTTTGGAGATTGTTAGAGTTTTCTTACTGAAAAGCTTTTTAGTTTTATCCAAGGTTCAGACACTGACTCCTCTATTGAACTAAAAAACTTGTTTTACCCATGAGGATTGTTCTCTTCCTTTGTCTCTTTCCCTTTATTTGTAGTTTTATGGCAGAGGCTGTGGAAGGGCCAGAACGCCTGTGCTGGCTTAGCCCTGGTCCCTGGGAGGAATGGTATTCCCCTTCATCCTTTGCATGTTCCTGCTGGAATGAATGGTGCTTCCTCTGGGCCAATGTTAATTAGTAATCAGAAAATCATGTTATTAAGGAAATTCTAAAATTCTGAATATTTCCTACTTTTCTGGGGGGAAAAAGTGTACTTCGAAGATTTTTTAAAAATTAATGGCAAAATTTAATTCAGATCTTTAAAAGGTGAAACTGAATCTTTGAGCTTGCTGCATGGAGTTTCAAGGCCACTTATTGCACCCTGTGCAATATTAGTACTGTTAGGAGCCAGGAGTCCTGAAGCCATGAGGAGCAACAAATGAGTGAGGAGTTCTGCAGCACATCAGCTTAACTCCAAAGGTGCCCAGCCTTCTACTGCTTCCTCCAGGTGGGAGGGGAAGTCGGCTTGATCTGGGGTATGTGGGTCTCCCAGACTTCTTGCTACACTGCTCTTTTAATTCCATGGCTTCCAGAACCTGCAGCAGATGGGTTTTGGCACCAAAAAAACCAGAGAAAACATGTTTTCCCACACAAGGGCATGGCACATGGTAAGACTGTCCTGGAATCGGAGAAAGTCACACCTGCCAGCATCTGTGATATGATGTACTGGCACAGGCTGTGACAGATTTCCAGCCAAACTCCGCATGTAGTTCAGTGAGAGTTTTTGGGAAACATTGTTTTCAACAAATTAGCCTCTTCCATGCTACTCAGAAGTAGCCTGGAGTTTCTTCACCAGCTGCAGATCAGAGGCCTCTGTAGGGTCCCACAGGTTTGCACTTGTCATCGCTTTTGCTTGAGATTCACATCATATCCCAGGGTGCATGAAAGTGAGAAAAGCATTCAGTGGTGCAACATGATCAGTCTGTGGAAAATAAGTGGTTTTATGAGGGGTATGGGGGAGAACTGACTTCACCAAAGTGAGACTGGAAAAGATACAAGCGATTGAGCACTTTGAAGGCTGGGACTCCAGCAGTTTGAAAATGCTACCTTCTGCTTCATTTGTATCAGACCCAGATGGTGCAGCTAATGTTTTCCAGTTTCAAGCCAAGTTAGGGGTTTAGACGGTAGCAAACTGCCTGAAGTTTAAGCTGCAAGGAGAGCAAATGATAAATCATGTGTAGGGAGCAGCACATTGAACACTTGGCGGCTACTCCTCCATCTCTCCTATTCTGGAATTTGCCCACATTGTTTTCCAAGAAAATCATAGCTTGGGGGGGATTCAGGCCTTCCTGTTCTTGGAGCTGCAGAAGTCAGGAGGAAGAGTGCCTCTTAGCTGAGGCACATACACAAGTACGTGCTTGACCTCTCCTCTAGATGCAGCCAAAACCAGAATGATGCTTATTTTGGGTGTTCCACTGTGTTATGGCAGCAGGCAAGAATGCTTGCAGAGTATCTGAAAACTGTGGCTTTTTTATTTATCTCCATTTCTTGAAGGATTGTATATTACATTTACTTCCTCCCACAGATATAAGAAATTTCATATGCTAAGATCCTTCATATCTTAATTTCTCCTGCTGGTAGAGCCTATCCATCACAAGGTCAAAGGTAGTACGCAAGATAGGTCTCATCATCAACTTAATTAATCACTAGTTTTGGGACACATAATATCCACATTTTTAAATACAGAGATAGGATCAGATTTATGACGTTAAATGATTAAAACTGCCTTTCTTGTATGGTTTGGGATGTGTCTCACAGACTGTGGAGCTTGTTAGCTTGGCTCCAACAGTTAATGATAGCTTCATGCCTTTTTGAAAGCTATGGCACAGAAGGCAATATTTGATCTGAAATAATTTGTATATGGTTTACAAACAAGAAAAATATGGTTCTTTGCCTCTATATAATCCAAAGCATATTTGTCATTCTAAGTGCGTTGTGGTAACAGACCATATCGATGACCATGGGACTTAGGCTTCAATTCAACTAGAAAGACAGACCCTGATTATTTTAATCTAGCCAATGCAGTAATCAGCAATGTTTAGGACATTTCATGTTTCTGCAGTGATCAAAGTCTTGCAGCTTTTATTGAATTAAACAATCAACTTCTACGTGGTTAACTTCAGATTGACTGCTTCAGCACATCCACATAAAGAGGTTTCCAGACAAATCATGATTGGTCAAATGGTCAGTACAGTGAAAACACTATGTTAATGGCAACCAGAGTAATTTAGCATGTTTTCTAGTTTTTTAATAGGAGGCTATGGACTGCCACATAATTCATAAACAAATTTCCTAAATTTTAGCTTTAGCAAATGGCAGTTAACGTGAAACAAATAGCACTGAAAAACTTCAAGACATTCATGGAGTAATTTAAGGCCAGAAATACAGGCAATGGAAGTGACATGTATTTCACTACATCTAACATGTATTAAAGAGTCATAAGTAGCACTTCAGATTTAGTTTGCTTTCAACATTAACTTCTTGCTCAAATCATATTGAAAACTGTCTAAAATAATAATTCTTTTCATATGCTCTTTGCCCCCAGTTGTATACATATATATACATTGCACAGTACCAAAAAAAATCAATGTTTTATAAAGATCAAGTCCACTATGAATCAAGGACCCAAACCTATTCACTATTGAGAGCTACCAGGAAGATTTCCTTTCAGTGTGTGGGTTTTTTAGTTTAGTTCTGTTGTTTTGTTTGTTTTTTTTTTAGGGGGAGTCATACTTGAAGAGACTTTAAAAAAATATTTATGCTGCTGTGAGTGTTACAAACCTATATTGGCAGTGACTGCTCCCCATCAATCAAGCTGAGATTCACGATGTTTATTCACTCCCTGAAGGCTTGCACTCTGCCAAGAACCCAGCAAAGGTGCCTTGTTAAGGGAAGACCCTGCTTTCTGACCACAGAATGGGGGCAGAGAAGTTACAGCACATCACTTATGCTATTCCTTTTTGTGTCAGCCCAGTAGAAAAACAGCTGATAACCATAAAGATGTATATATTTCAAAACTGTATTTCAAACACAGTGAGGTAGACAATAGGCATCAACGCTGCCCAAGATTTGTGCAATTCTGAAGCAAAGGGCCACCCTGTAACAGCTGTAACTCCTAAAAGAATGTGAAAGAAAACTGGTTTGTCATCAGTGGCCAAACGAAACTGAAAACACATGGAACTTCCAAAGGCAGAGCCTTTTGTCTTTTCTGTTGCATGCAACTGACTGTGGCCAGACCACTTGGTCATGCGCATTTGCGGGCTTGTAAGTACATGGACATGAGACTGTGAGTGAAAGGAGGCTGTGAGAAAATGTCCTTGTGGAGGTAAAATTAACCTGTCTATAAATCTCATAACATGACATCACCCCTCAATTTGCCAGTCTTGTCCTTGAGTTTTATTACACTAATTTGCTCCAGATCAGTTTTACAGCTAAGCTGTGTGATGTTGATATAGAGTGAAGACAGTATAAGTGAGAGAGAGTACTGAGTGCTCCCACTTTTTCTGCAGCAGCTTCTCTTCTCTGAGGCAACAAAGAGGTCCTAGGAAAGCAGCTTCTGAAACTCTCCTTCAGTTTCACAGTGAGCTGTGGAGCAGAGGTGGGTGCAGTCAGGAAGATTGATGGCTCTCACTGAAGGGCCCCTTTAAAGCACCCTCCCACGCACATATTTCTGGTTATACCAGAGTGAATTTAGCTTGTGGCTCCATATAAACAGCTAAGAATAATAAAGGCTGATTTACTGCTGTATTGCTCTAACTCTGGACTCAATTGAGTTACACAGGCATAAAATTCAATAGTGAATAAATCCATAATATGTGCCTACCCATATAAGTCATTTCCCAAGAAAACATAAGCATCCTCAATATGATCATCTCCATAAACAACAAAACCAGAAAAATGAGTTCTTCTTAAGACCATTCTTATACATCCAGAGACACATTGTAAACTTCCTTCCCTGCTACGTAGATCCTACTATATACAATTCATCAAGTAAGTTCTGCATATGGATATTGTCTCTGAAAGAGTGATTGGAGAACTATTTCCAATACTTATCTGTTTAAAGACTTCCACCCAGGACAAAACAAACATAACTCAGCTGCTTCTCCTGGCTGTATTCATCACACTGACTGTAAGCAGATTATGGTAATTATGATGGAAATTGCAGGAACTTGCCTTCTAATTAAAATGGAAATGAAATTTACAAAACAAATATGTAACAAACTGTGGTTTCTCTTGTAGTAAACTGAACTACACTAAAATCTGCATGGCGATGCCAGATGTTATTTTGTGCTGACATCATGGGCAGGAAGGTTAGGCTCCTTCCCGCTGTTTATCAGCAATGGACAAGGATGAAGAACAAAGAGCAGCCCTCCACCTAGAAGAGAACTTAGTCAGTGAGTAATGGCTTTTGCCTTTCTTAGAACTTCAGGTTGTGCAGCATTTCTATTGTAAATATATTGAAGATATCTGGTTGATAGGAATTGATTGGTGAGAAAGCAACTGGCATTTATCCTAAAAAGGTATTATAAGTAATTGGAACAGTATGGGAAGAATCAAGAAGAGTGGAAGAAAGGAACACTGGAGCAGTAGGAAGTGGGAAAAAAAGAAATCGAGGAACGAGTTGAAGCAAAATTGTGAGCGAGGAAGGATACTATGTGTCGTGATACAACGTGTGATAACAGAAAGCTCACTTTTTAGGAGGTGGTGAATTCTATTACAAAATGGTGTAAAAGTATTCTGACAAAGCAAGTGGAAAAACGAGTGTTTCATCAACAGTTTCATCTAGCAGTTTCGTTGAAAAAAGCAAAACAAATCCCAAACCCCAATAGTGGAAGATACCTGCAGCCTCTATTCAGTGGTGCAGGGAAAGGAAAGGATCTTCCTCAGTCACAAACTTTGAAGCTCACAACAGGACTGCCGTCAAATATAGCTGTGGAGTTCAATCTTCCACCATATTTCTTGCCTTTGTTGCTTGAAAGAACCTACCTTACTGGGCTGTAAGCAAACAGCACCTTTGCTTTATGTTTCATGCTACAAGAGGAGGAGATACCTGTCTGTGACCCATCTGAATGATGATCAGAGCTGCTTGCCAAATGTACAGGAGACATACTGATAACAAAGGGAATACCTGTACACTGTCTTTGGGAAAGCAGGAAGAGGAAGGAGAATTGAAACACATGTCCTGCAAATGCTCACAAATGAGCACATCCCTGCTTCTGGGCCAGGTATATTATCAGGCATTATATTGATTTGAGCTGTCACTTCTCAGGCAATCTAAGCCTTTTCTATTTGTTTAACTTAAGAAGAAAAGTAAAAGGACTCAGAGTGCACCACAACAAAACTTTCTTTCTATCTGGGCCCAGATTCAGAGACCTTGGATTACACTGTGTGGAAGCCTGGTTCATCCGCTCACAGATTTATTTACCGGCCTTTGCCTCAGACAATCCTCCATTCCAGGGTGAACTCCTCTCTAATACAGTACACAAATTAGTGGCAAAGAGGTGTTGATTTTATTTGAACTACCTGAAGTGTGAACTCACTGGGAATTTATTTTTTTTCTGACAAAATATATCTTCTTCATGAACCCCCAATGCCTCTGAAGACATCCTGACATAGCCCAACTTCTACACGTGTTTTCTGTACTGTGACCCAAGGTCAATAGGAAGAAGGATATCCCCACTTGGGGTAGTTTACCCTTCTCCTGGCCAGAGAGATGAAGCACAAGGAGCTGAATTCTCTCAGTAGAGAGAGAAACTTTTTCAGAAGTGCTTTAATCTGAAGGCTAATACAGAAATATGGTGTCAAATCCCAAAAAGGCCTCAATTTTTGTAAAGACTGAAAAACTGTGCCCAAGATAAAACCAAAGAACTGATTTCTCAGGAAGCCCTGTGAGTATTTTGAATCACTTCTTTATAAAGGGTGCATAAAGGGCACCGTCTGCCTTATTCACCAACCAACAGCATTGCCACTTCCTCTGTCACTGAAGCTCAAAATTAGTGTTAGTAATGGAAAAATGCTTTCTGAATTGAAAGCAAGTACAGTGAAGTACTGAGTGCATTCATACATGGTGTCCTGGCTTGTAACAAATCAAGAAAACCTTGATTGTACTGAACTGTAGTCTTCTGTGCTGACTGCCATGCAACACAACTTGCCTAAGCTCACTGTGACACAAATTATGATTTAAAACTTAATTTTTTAATGAACATATATTGCTTATCAAAGTAATTTCAGATCCATACTGATTCCACCAGTTTCTAACTAGGTACAAATGTTTGACTCTCTAAAGCCTGTAATTTTGAGGACAAACCAGCTTGAATATATTAAATGTATGGATCCAACATTTTTAATGATTACAGCTCTGAAAATTTTTGGAAATGCTTATGAAAATCAGGCTTCAATCAGAAAATCTGTGTTCAAAATTAAAGACCAATGGACCAATGTAGTATTATCTGGCTTAGGGTTCCCACATTACATTGAAAATTACTTGGTTTACTGTGGAATGATGAAAACTATGCAACTTTTAATTATGTTAATAATAGTCATTAGTAACAGTGGAGAACCTGAGTATTGTCATGCTACATATTTCTTCTGTAATCATTTTTGTTCTTTTCCCTTTTCTTCTGAGATTCTTCTACTTTTCATATTTGGCTTTTTCTCTTGTGGTTTAGGCAGGTAATCACTAAGCACAGCAGATGATAGCTTTAATTTGCTTTCACTTGCTTAACACCCGCTGCCCCTTTGAGAACCTTTATTCTGGTTTGTTGAAATATTAATAATTTTCTGCTCCATGACTTCATGTAGATATTTCTTCTTGCCATCTGTTTCAGTGAAAATACTTTTTAATTCTAATTTTGAAAACTGTATTTCATATTTCATCTACTATTTGGGTGTCCTGCATCAAAGAAGAAATTAAATATGGGCTACCAGTTTTTTTAACTGACTAATAATAGATATCGACTTCTTCTTACCATCATCTTGTCCACTAAGTATTGATATAGAATACCTCAAAATCGTAAAATAAATTCTGAAAGCATCTTTCAGTATCATAGACTCATAGAGTCACAGAATCATAGAATCATAGAATGGTTTGGGTTGGAAGATCAGCTAGTTCCAACCCCTCTGCCATGGGCAGGGGCTTCTTTCATTAGATCAAGTTGCTTGGAGACCCATCCAACCTTATGCTCCAGGGATGGAGCATCCACAGCTTCTCTGGGCAGCCTATTGCAGTGTCTCAACACCCTCATCTTGAAACATTTTTTCCTAATGTGCAATCTAAACCTACCGTCTTTCAGTTTCAAACTGTTGCCCCTTGTCTTGTCACTACAGGTCTCAGTAAAAACTCTCTCCATTTTTCTTGTAAAAAAAAAAAAAGATATATATGTCTTTATATATTGAAAGGCTACAATGAGGTCTCCCCAGAGACTTCTCCAGGCTGAACAACCTCAACTCTCTTGGCTTTTCTGGAGACGAAAGGTGTTCCAGCCCTCAGATAATTTTTGTGGGCCTTCTCTGAACCTACTCCAACATGTCCATGTCTTTCTTGTACTGGGGGTCCCAGAACTGGATGCAGTCACTCCATTGTAGAAGGTGTCTATAATAGTCAGGCACTCTGGGCTGCTCAAACAAGACACCTCAAGCTGAATGCTTCTCTGGTGTGCTGAGCCTGGCTGGCTTCCAGGTGCTCACCAAGCCACTCCATTACGCCTTATCCTTAGCAGTACAGGGGGATAATATACATGGTGCGGTTAGATAAAAGCTTTTGTAGATCACCTATTAGTTTCTTCTTTGTGGTTACTTTTTTTTCACATACCACAGAATTATGTCAGAGTCTTTTTGCAGCTGCCATTGCATGAAAAACTTCATCAATGCAAGATCACTTTATATATAATAATTTTTTAGCTTTGGATATGTTATTTCAGATAGCACTTCAGACTTTGCCTGGAAGACCTAATCAAAATCGCATTATCATAATCATTAAAATAAGAAATCTTAAGATTGTTTCTCAATATTTTGAACTATCTATTATTAAACAGACCATTTTTTACTGTAATAATGCCTAGAATATTCAGCTATAGTCCAAAACTTTATTGCTCATGAAACAGTGTTAGACATTATCAGCTTTTAGAAATATAAAAAATAAAAGTAATTATTCAGAACTTATATTTGCACTCAGCAAAAAGATAATGGGTAAAGTCTTTAAATATGAATTACTGGCTATCAGAAGAGCTACAACCTCAGGAGAAAGAGCAGTTAAATGCCCTTTTGGGAAATCTGGAAGAAATGGACAGTTCCCGAAGGCATGAGTTTCCCTGAGAGTCCTAAAACCTTTCCAGAAACCTTTTCCTGTGAGGATTCGATAACGCTCCTGCTACTCACACTAGTTAAATGTCCAAGTGCCATTAGACTACATGTTGCTGTTCTGCACAGGTACCCAACACTAAAGACTCCACTGCTGATCAGTACTGAGGTATCCTGTCAACTGCTGTGAGCCTCAAGCAACTCATGTACAGTTTGGAGGGACCACTCATTACTTTCACAGCAGCTGTGCTGCAACTTGAGAACCATGTCTTCTACCAAGCCAGGTTTGCCCCTCCTTGCTTATCCACTTTAAATCTTGTTTTCTGCAACATTAGAGAACACTGACATATATACCATAAATTCAAGCCATGAAAGGCTGCTTTATTTCTTTTTAAAAAGGATTTATTATATATAATTTTGCATTATTAAGATAATGTAAAAAGCAACTTAATTCTACTCTATCTCTACAAGATTCTGAATTCAACATGCATCTCCACAGCTATCCAGAGCTGGCTGCAACTGCTGAATATGTACCAAGGAAATTTTGATACAATAGCAGTGAAGTTCTATACTTTCAGGTGTAAGCCTCAGCTCCACTGCTCCTGCTAGGCACTCAGGGAGCTAGAATACTCTTGTCCATCCCCAAGCTGGATAGTTTCTAACTGGTCACTCACACAGCCATACTGCCTATGGCTGTGTGAGTGGCAATCTGTGAGATAGGAAGCTATTTGGAATGAAGACTCTAAAGGCAAAATCCTCACTCTGTTAGTGCTACTGGGATTTTTCTGTGTATCTTTGGGAACTAAGGAACTATTTTGCTTTCAGAATGCCTGTATTGGTGTCATATTTTGGCCTTAGATTTATAATGTCTGTGAAAGTAATGGCTTGTGGCTTGGATGCCTACCTTCATTCACATGAAGAAGCATGTGTCCTATATTTTGTCAGACGCTTATCCCATGGTGTGAGACCCACAGCAGTGTTTTCATACCTCAATGTTTTTGAACCTGGGCCAAGCTCTCGATGGAAAATAAGGATGCTCCCAGCATCCTGTAGCACACAGAAAAGGAACAAGTGTGGATGATATGAAGCTGCCACACATACAGCATCTTAAGTACGAAAGATTGTACCTGCAAGAAATGCTATTTCTAGGGAATATCAAGATGTGTCTGCTGAAATGCCAGTCTTCTGTGTTTTACCTTATTGTCTCAACCCCATCCCCTCAGGCACAAACACACAGCCTTGGCCTGGGTTCCCCAGCACCAGTGACACAAAGGGATTTCTTTCAGCCTGTCTTCTAAAAACAGAAGTTGAGAATCCATCTGGGGTCTGGGGAGTGGTTTGGTTGTGGGTTTTTTCTTTCCCCTTGGATTTTCTTCACTGTAAGCCAGAAATAGCAGGAGATGAAGTAGAAAGACAAGACATGAAATGTCAATGACTAGCTCTGCATCCAAAGCAACACCAGGAGCACAGGGAGGTCTGGAAATGCTCCTCGCAAAATCTCTTCCCAGAAATGCATTCTGGTAGGCAATCATGAGAAAAACCCCTTACTTCAGTAGATAAACTGCTGAAATGGCTGTGGTCCTGCCACCAGAAACAATTGAATAGTTGTGTTTGTGTAGGGCAAACGTGAAAATATATTCTTTCTCATTCTGCAAATACACCCAAATTCTTTCATGAGAAAATCATAATGATGCTTTTTGCTTTTTGTGATTTTTGCATGCTGGATGTGCAGCCATCCAATGTTGTGAATTCATGTTCCTCCCACTGCAGCGATAATGCAGTCTGCAGACACTGTTAGCATATCATTTAATTTTAATCATTCACTCAGAGACAATTTCTGCTTCAGTTAGAGTCAAAGTCTATAATACAAACAACTAAAGTTATTGCAGCATCAGGCCCCTGATGTAGACTTTGAAAAATACATTCTTACATTGGCCATTGAAAAAAAAAAAAAACCAAAGGAGTGTAAACTATCATTCAAAAATTAAATCGCTCATGATTTTCCTGAAAAGTTCTTACAGCCAAAACATGTGCCTTAGCTGAGTTAGTCATGCATATGGGAAAATACAGCATGACATAAATGCATACCATGGGGACAGTTCCAGTGTTGCCTTGCCTTTGTTTTTAGCTTGTGCCACAATGCTTAAAGGCACAATAATTCTAACAAATACACATTTTTCTCTAAAGAGAAAAGAGCTGGGTCTTCGTCAGACTTCTGTGGAGCCTCCCAGCACTCTTCTCACTCCCTTCTGATCTCAGAGAAGGCCTTAAACTTTCACGCTGCTATTTCTGGCTGACTGGGACCTGGTCAACTAATTGTCAAGGTGGCTTCACAAAAAATCTCCTCCTTTGCTGCTGCCTTCTAGGAGCAGAGTCAGCCAAAGCTCTCCTTTTTTTGTGTTTGGGCCAGCTGAAGCAGAGTTGATTTGAATGTTTTCAGATAAATGTACTTACGCTGGAGCATCCTGCTTAGCTAAAGCTTTTCATGAGGAAAAGACTTCAGACTTCTCAGAACAGTGTTCTGTTATTAATTTTTATTTGAAAGTAGGAGAAAGAGAAGCAGAGATGGGGGGACAGAAGGAGAGCAACACAAAACCCTCACCTTTTCAATCCAAAGACAGGTATTTCACAAAACCACTGGAAAGTATTTGGGTTTTGCTCTGGTGTACAAAGTACCCAGGAAATGAAACTGCCTTTTGCCTGGTTCTGCCTCATTGTGTGGAATAGTTGATTAAGAAAACAGCCAAACTCCTCTCAGGGCATTTACTTGGTTACTGTTAATATCAGAACTGTTTTAATTCAGCTCCTTACCTTTGCATCCTGCTTGCGCATCAGTCTGCAGGCCCTTGCTGTGCTGTGGGTTTTCCCTTTAGATTAAGCTAAAATATGTCATTTAATGAGGCTCATCAATCTCTACTTTGCCTACCAGATGGAGCGCCTTAAGGCTTTGTGCTTGGCCACTACTTGTATTTCCCATTATCTAATTAATCACTCATTACTGAGAGAACGTATTCACAGCTGGAATAAGCTGGCCGGTTTTCAGCTATTACAAACAGTGAAAGCGCACTTGCCACTGTGCATGGTGCCATGCTCAGAGCCCCACCAATACTGTCTGAAGTCCTCAGAGGACTTCTCCTTTTCCATCACAGTCTATAGTTTACCATATTTTTCTGATTTTAACAGAGACAGAGCTGAATTTGGATGTTTAACTTCTGTTTGCTTTGTGCCAGTATGTTTCCAGACCCTCACTTTACATTTTCTCTACTAAAAAGCTATGCCTAGATTTGTATTTACATGGATTAGGAGCCATGTAAATGGAAGGGATCTGCTTCTGCAGGTTAATGACACCTCCCCTTCACTATCACTATGCAGTTTTCTCAGGGCCTTCCCAAATGACCTGTACAGGCAATGGCAGATACAGTGCAAAATGTGCCTGCCCTCCTGCCTAGCACCCCACGTACTCCATAGAGCTCAGATATTGTAAAAGAGATGACTGAAAGATGCACTGAGTGATCTGGTGGAAGTTTTTGCCTTCTGCTCAAAAAGGTCACAGAGGAAAAGTCTGAAAATGATATGTCTGGTTTTTACCTGTCCTATCTCCCACTATTTTGGGATTATATAAAAACCTCCTTAGGTTACATGAAAAGTAACTCAAAGCTCTGTGTACAACTGAGATGCATTTGTAGCCTGGTTTCCTATGAAAATGAGACTGAAGTATAGTCTATCTGTGTGTCCAGTCATCCATTTATCTCCCAGTCCTTCCCCTAATAGTTTCTGAACCAGTTAATGAAATATTTGCAGTCTTGTTTGAAAAGATTAGGATACTGAAGATCCTTTAAGTTTTAGTTGAAAATCAGTATCTGGGTAAGGACTTAGAGTGATGTCCCTGCCTCCCTGAAGGGAAGACAGGCAGAAATGTTGCTGTTATGCACGGTGAGCTGTAGCATGTCCCAGTCAGTTTTTCACACTGGATGAAGACCTGTGCCAAGCCCAGCACAGCCGTACAAAGTAGCACAAGTGATGTGTCCACATGCCAGCAGGGAAACAAGAGTAGTTGTCTGTGCTGGGGAGTAAGGGGAAGGAGAAATACTGATTCAGTTCTGACACAGTGCTCCTTTATGGACATAGGATCATAGAATCATAGAATAGTTAGGGTTGGAAAGGACCTTAAGATCATCTAGTTCCAACCCTCCTGCCAGGGGCAGGGACACCTCACACTAAACCATGCCACACAAGGCTATGTCTAATCCAGCCTTGAACACCACCAGCAATGGAGCATTCACAACTTCCCTGGGCAACCCATTCCAGTGCCTCACCACCCTTACAGTAAAGAATTTCTTCCTCATATCCAATCTAAACTTCCCCTGCTTAAGTTTGAACCCATTACCCCTTGTCCTCTCACCACAGTTCCTCATGAGGAGTCCCTCCCCAGCATCCCTATAGGCCCCCTTCAGATACTGGAAGGCTGCTATGAGGTCTCCACACAGCCTTCTCTTCTCCAGGCTGAACAGCCCCAACTTTCTCAGCCTATCTTCAGAATACGGGGCTTGTGATCCATACAGTTGATCTAAAACACTTGCCCATGCTTTTTCTCCCAGGGATGAAGTCTAAATCACAAACTCTGAGCTTCTGCTCTAAGATTTTCCTTGGCCATCTTATTTCCCTGAAACAGGTACTGCCTCACAAAAGTGTAGTGCGATATATTTAGTCTGTGGATTTTAGTCTTTGTTGCCTTGGAGGCATAGAATTTGCTGGAAAATTGACCTGGTGCCACTAAGTAGCTTTCTAAAGTTAATGATCGCATTTAAAATAATTACACTGCTTGTCCTTCAGGTTTCTACAACGTTTCCATAGCACTACAATGATTCCATAATTTTGAAGCAGTCATCCTCTGGAAATGAAACTGCTGTCTTTACATCAGTGACATATCACATAGCCAAGTCCTGGCAACACTTTGAGGTCTGTTAGCTCTTTAATTGTTGATTACTTCAGCATGAATGTTATGCTCACACATTTACTTGACAATTTGTCATTCATGAAGTTTCTTCTCAGCTTCTCTGGGGTTGTAAGACTATTTATCTTATCACATACTCCCCGTGACAGCATGCATGCTTCAGTTACCCAAATATCCCAGATTTTATTTACTGATTGGACTGTAGCAGAGTCCTGGGTGCCTGTCTTGGAGCTTCAGCAATGCCTTCTTATCTGTATGATGACTCAGAACTTGACTGCAGTTTTCCTTTTCAACAATTTCCTTTGAGCATATTTATAAGGTATATAAAATTGTGTAAAGGAAATGTATTTGGTCAAGAAATAAAAAGGGAATCATAGTTAGATACTGAATCTTTATTTTTAAAATCCTCTTCCTCTTATGTGTTGCTCCAATCCTGAACTGGCACCTGCAATGTAACTAAGGTGATTACTGTAACAGTATTGAAGCAGTGATACGTAGAAAACTGATACATAAAAATGTCTATTTTGTGGCACCACACTGTTTTTCTCCTCTCAGTAATATCAGAAATGGATCTGAAAATGGGTGTTAAAGAACTGTAATCTTTATAATCATATTGAAATAACCTTTCAAGTGTTACTACCACCATCACTGTCACTGGATCCTTTAGCAGAGTGCAACTGAGCTTCCCATTAAAAAAACCTCCCGAAACCAAAACCAAAACCAAAAGCCACAAACACGCACACCCAAACCCAAGCCAAAACACAAAAGACCCACCCAAAACAAACAAAACTCCCAAACAATCAGACAAACAAAAGAAACAAAACCCCAAAAAGCCCCCCCCCAAGAAAACAGATGGCACTTAGGGATAAAAACATCAGATTTCTCTACAAATCATTTTTCTTATAACAAGAAACTTGAAGACAGTACCAGAGCAATAAAAATAAAAATTACTGCCTGAAACACTCATCTAATGCCCAAGATATTGAGAAGAAATTGCCATATTTTGAATGCAAAATTACATTTTAGAAAAGGTATAAATAAAACAGCAACACTCATCCCTGTCAGTACATGAGCATGTGTCCATACTGAATGAAGAATATTGATCAGAGGGGAAAATGAGGATGCTCAGTGCTTTTAAGAAGTGTACTCTCCCAGCCAGCCTCTTTGTGCATTCAGAAAGCTCACATATTGTTATAAATACAGAAAACTCATAGCTTTTATGAAGTACTTATTCACAAGTATATATGAAAATCAGGCCATTAATCTCACATTGTTACCAGAGATGAAAGAACTCCTGCTAACTTATATAAAAATATATCATGTTAGCAAAAGGGTTAGCTTAACCTTCATAATATTAACGCAGTCAATGCTGACAGTTGGATTGCCTTCCTAGGATGGATGAAACTATTTGTGTAAGTACTGAGTGTGATGGAAAGACACTCAGGCTGGTTGTCTGAAGATCCCTGACTACACCGTGGCCCCTAACTTTCGTGGTATGAATGGTGGGATGCAGCAGTTCTGGATTTTTCTGTGTGCAATGGTATTGCAGTAGCCCTGTGTGCCACATTTTCCAGTTTAACCCAGGATTTTGAGCTACTCCCCGAAGCAGCTAAATCGCTCTTAGTTCCAAGCCGACTCAGGAAGCTCAGCAGCAATTTTGATGCCCTCCAGACAATGATACAAAAAGATGAGGGCATTCAGAGCTCCAGGGCAGAATCCCTGCCTGCTTCCAATAAACTCTTTAGAGGTTATTGAGAGCTAGCTGTGAGCATCAGGTTATTACTGAGGCTATCTGATCAGCAACTGCATTTTACAGTGGTAATGCTTGAATTCACTGCTCTGGGAAACTATAAAGAGGGAAAAAGAAAACAAAGGAAATGCCATTGCAAAGGATGAAGGGGTTGTTAATTTAAGCTAATTTTGTGCTACTGCCTCCTACACAGCCCACCATCAGCTTCTTTCTCTTGGGAAGAAACATAATGTTTCATGAGCGTTTCAAGAACCATGGTCATCACTGTGTCAGACAGTCCTATTGGGACAGCTGAGGCTTGCTTAACTTTCCTAGCAAACTGAAATGTCTTCTGGCAGTTCCCAGGGCTCACAGAGAGCTAAATGACATCTGAAGTTCCTGTCCTGGAGGGGCTATGCTGAAAGCTAGAAGATACCTTGTAGTGAGTTTATGGGGCAGTCAAGGATGCTGAAGTAGGTGCTTGAAAGTGAAACATTTATTGTGTTCTATAGCCAGAGACTAGAGTCTAATGAATCTCATAACACATGCAGGAGACTGTGGTGACTCACACTAGGATTGTGTATTTGTGCCTAAATTACATAAACATAGTAGGATGTCCATATGGCTGAGTAGAAAGAGCTATTCAGTAACTGAATGCACGAACAATATGTCCCTGATGGCAGACTTTACAGATTATTGTACTGATCGGCTGCCTAATGTCTTGGCTGCTTCTCCCTTATTGCAGCAAGACCAAAAGGGAAAGTTACATTCAGTCCTTTTTTTCTATCTCCAAGGTTCGACCCTAACAATGTTAACATTTTCCTTAGGAACAGCACTGTTTTCCAGCGGCTTGTCATTTTTATGGCATGTCCCCTGACCAGTGAATGTGCTTTCCATTTGTTCCAGTGTCTAAGACTGCTATCAAGGGGTATTCAGAGGGCTAACTTTGCTGGGGAAATCAGTGCCAGGCACCTGTGAAACTTCCAGGTCTTGGGATAAGATTGTCTGATAAACATTGAACAGGCTCCCTTGCACACTTCAGTTTTCTAGACTGGTTTGTGATGTGTGCAAAGCATTGCATACTAATGGCTATCATCATGAGCACAAGGCTATTGTTAGGACTGTTACACCTCATATTTAAGGGAATTACTAGCCTCACCTTGTCTCATGCGCTACTGAGCATCAGCGTTCATGCAGCACTAAGGTATCATATTTATGTTACGTGGGGTTAGTAATTTATTCTAATGATCTGTTTGTTCTTTAGAAAGTCTGATTAAAGTAGATTACCCTTTGCTTTTGCCATTTAAAAAATAATATTGAACTTGGTGTAAAAGTATCATGAGAATTTCAAGCTTGAAATAGTTCACCTTTCTTTACCAAATGCATAATCCTCACCTGGTGAGTCTGCCTACATGCTAATATTTACAGATGTAATGCATATTTGCATGTGGAAGATTGGGATTTTGTACCTTTACTTCAGTGTAAGACTTCCTTTTAAAATAGAAATATAAGTTAATTTCCGAATTTGGTCTTTAGTTTCTAACAAACAAGTGTTCATATCAGCCTTTTTTTTACCCTCAAAGATGTTGGGATTTCAAAGGGATTTTTCTTTCATTGTGTTGATAGCTGGGGACAGGGCAGACAAATTCTTACAGGGCTATTTTGGTGTTCTCTTTCTGCAGTAAATAAATGACCAGGATTCAATTGCCATAACGCCCTTAGCATGTACCAGGCTTTGGGAGATAGTACAGTCCTTTCAGCTTATAGAAGGTGTCACAATCAACCAATTCTTTTCTAGTGAAAATATTATATTTCACTTTATGGGGTGGATTTCTGCCCTAAATGGTAGGATTGGTAGTAAAGCACAACTAGGAAAGACTTTGAAAAGTAAAGAATATACTTGTACTTCCTGACATTCCAGCTACAAAAATGCTTTTAAATTGGGATTTTTCCAGATTTCACATGGTTTGGACTACAGCAACCTTTACTACATCACTTCCTCAACTCCTCTGAAGTCACTGCAGCAAATGCTTCTGTGGAAAAAGTGTCCTTAAAGGCAATTTAACAGCTGGAAACATAGGGGAAGAACCAATTCCCTGTGAGCAACAAACAATTTGCCAGTTCCTCAGTGGTTCAGCTATGAGCATGTTCTGGGGGAGTAATGGCATCGTTATATTTGTATTATCTAAATGATACTCATAATGCCAGAGAAAATAGCTGCTGCAGCTGCAGGGAGCTTTTCTGGTCACTTCACGCTGCTGCACATACCTCCTAGCGGGGCACAAAGCCCATCATGGGCTGCACTTTCTCCTCGGGGACAGGGCAGCTGTGCATTACCAGTCCCTACAGAAACCTATCAGTTCTCACACAAGCATGTCATGGTTTAAGCCCAGCCAGCAACCCAGAACCACGCAGCCGCTCGCACACTCCCCCTCCTTCCTCCCCCCGCTCCCGGAGGGAATCGAAAGAATGTAACTCCCACAGGTTGAGATAAGAACAGTCCAGTAACTAAGGTATAACACAAACCACTACTGCTACCGCCAATAATAATAATGATAAGAGAAATTACAAGGGAAGAGAATACAACCGCTCACCACCTGCTGACTGATACCCAGCCCGACCCAAGCAGTGATCTGGGCCTTCCGGGTAACTGCCCCCAGTGGGCATGATGTGCTGTGTTATGGAATACCTCTTTGGTTAGTTTGGGTCAGGTGTCCTGTCTCTGCTTCCTCCCAGCTTCCCCTCCTCCCTGGCAGAGCATGAGACTCAGAAAGTCCTTGATCGGAGTAAACATTACTGAGCAGCAACTAAAACCATCGGTGTTATCAGCGTTGTTCCCAGGCTGAAAGGAAAAAATATAGCACTGCACCAGCTACTAAGAAGGAGAAAAATGACTGCTACTGCTGAACCCAGGACACAGCATCAAATATTCACTGCACAAGATGAGAAGTCTGAAATAATTTTACCTTTTGACCTGGGTTCCATTATACTTTTCTTGAAAAAGCATGTTAAATTTTGCCAAATAATGCTCCTTTGTCAGTGTTTTTGCATGAGTGTTTGTAACCTGGTCATTGTTCCACCAATTTCTAACTAAGTAAATGCTTTTGTAGTTGTTATTGTTGTTGCTTTGGACTAGATGAGCTTGTATCTTTCTGTTAACAAAGTATATTTACACAAATAATAGGCTTCTACTTTTAAAGATTGAACATGAAACTACTTCTAAGTTGGTATAAGCCTATGTCTGAATTCCTGATAAGCAATTACAGCACTGAGTTTGGTGGTACAACAGAGACAGACGAGGATTTTAGTTTCCAAAATTAGGAGCATGGAAGAATTATTATCATGTACGAAGTCTCACTAGGCATGGTATTTTACTGTTGAATGAGATGAGTCACTGATAAAATATCTTGACTAATCCAGCTACTACTGAAGTCTTTCAGAGTTGCCTTGTCTTGATGGGGAAAGTTCTATATACCCAACCCATGCCCCGGTTAGTTGCTCTCTGTGGCAGAAGATGTCTACACCACTATAAAGGGGTTGCATTGCTGGTATGAAGCTGCAGACACCAGAAATCACTATAGCTATATTCCTCTACATGAAAGACTCCAATTTATATAATTTGAAGACCCGATATATAATAATACTGTTTTCTGAAAGTCTGTGCTTCAAAAATGCTGAATAAAAGAACAGATCTAAAAGAAAGACTTCATTCTCTGCAGTAGAATTTACAATATTTTCTGAGTGAACTGAGTTTCAGAGAGGACAATTACAAGACTTGTGTCAAATTAAGGGAAGGACTAATGAGAATGGTGCATTCTCTTTGGTCCTTCACTGGGAGGATTTACTGATTATTGACTTCGCCTTCTGATTAAGTGAACTGGCAACACCAGGTTGTCACCGGATTAAGGTCAAGAAGGAAACCACGTACTGTTTACTTTTCCTACCTAGCAGATGGATGAAGGAGGTCACACTGGCACTTATTCTCTTTCTGTGGTGCTGGGGACACTTGGCTGAAAAGCAAGAAATTAGACCCCAGTTCAGTCCTAGAGGGGAAGAGAAAAGTAACAAACTTACAGATACTACCCAGAGCTGAAGATGGACATCCTTTCAGTGTTCTGGCAGAGGTACCTCCTGTGCCTCTATGCAAAGCTTGTTCAGTGTAAAAAGGAATAGAAGTCCTGGAGAGAGTAAGAAAGAGAAAGACTGGGGAATGAGGGGTTCTACGACTTATCCTGTGGGGATTTCTATCTTTTATATTAGATAAACATTGGGAAAAATACAGAAGCACCAATGAGGGAAGGAGCCATTCCTTCATGAGAGCCCATCTGCCAAAGTATGAAATTACATTTCTGCTGAGAGCTCATCTATAGCTTTGAGTTCCTCCGCATCCTTTTTCACAGAGTGGTGCAGCTGCAACAAAGAGCATTAGAAGGGTCTCCCTCTGCCTAATCTGTCACTGGGTGATTAGGTCAGTCTCCTGCAACCTGACTGGGGGCAGAGGAAATAAGTCCCACTTCATGTCTGGGTCCATTAAACATTACCCTTCACTTGCTGTTTCCTAAAAGTAGTCAAGGACATATCTTTTACGAGTGTATGTCAAAACTATAATGAGGTGACAGAAATTTCTTGATTTTGATTAGATAATGATAAAAAATTCATATTTAATTTGACATGCACTTTAGACACCCAAAGCCTTTCTCTGGGAACAAAACATTTTTTTATAGTTTGTACTACTTCAGGGTTTTAAAGGTAACAAAGTACTCTAAAAATAAATGTTCATTTTTACCAAGCAGCAGCTGAGAAAAAATAATTGGTGTGGTATGTTTTGCTGGTTTGTGCTAGTTTGACGTGGCTTGAAAGATAACGTCATAGGATAGTTGGAAAGGGACAAATATGAAGGGGAAAAAAGTATTCTAGACACCAAACTTAAAATATTTACCTTATAAGAAAGAGTTCTGTATGCAGGAGATAATTTGATGAGTGCATGTTCTTCCTTAAATCCACAGCTTGTCTAGTGGTCATACAGAAACGGTCATGTTTAGACCTGTCACCATCGTTGAAATTTCAATTGATATTTTAGCATTCAATAATTTCAATAACAAATCTAGTAATATCTTTTACAAGTAATGAAAGAGGTTCATTATTAACTAAGCACAACTTTGTGGTGGTATATGTCTAAAGAATGAATCAGCAATTCTTATGTTTTATTGGGCTTTATGATGCTGTGGTTTAGAAAACTATAAAGGAAATAAAAAAAATAAAAAAATAAAAAACCTACCCCAAAATAATAACCATTAAAGTTTTTGTATGTTCCAATGAATAAGTGAGATGAAGCTAAGCCCTGGCTTTTAGTGCCAGGCTACCTTCCTTTCATGGTTGCTTTAGGGGTTTGGAATTTTTTTCCCATGACAGTTAAGCAATAAAAAATTAGGGTTATATGAAATTAAAACACTTTTGGTATTATCATAAAATAGTACTTTTGGAAATGTTCATGAATTCCTGGCACAGAATTCTTGGCACTCACTTATCATGCAGAACACAGAAAAAAGTGACCAAAATGGAATAAAAGAACAACTGCACAGAAAAAGTCCTGGAAAGGGAAATTTTTGTATTCCTTTTAAACATCAGGATATATATTAAATACATAGACTAAAAATAAACCATAACTGGTAGTGTTTAATGCCAGGTTGGACAGAGCCTGGGCCAACATGGTCTAGAGTGAGGCTTCCCAGCCCATGGCAGTGGGGTTGGAACTAGGTGATCTTAAGGTCCTTTCCAACCCTAACTATTCTATGATTCTATATAAGAGAAGAGGTCTTCTTTTAAAATATACAGCTAAAAACCAAACTAGAATAAAGTAAAATTGTACTGAAGATGAAAACACAATGGAAGGAAATATTTCGTCTCTACTTTTCCCTTTTCTCCTTGTTCTCTTGTGGATATACACTTCCCTTTTAGTTTCTCAGCTTCCTGGTGGTGTAGCTCAATGTGAGTATAGAACTACAAAGCTGTATTTCAGCTTTCCACAAAAAGCTTGACAGAGGCTATATTTGTCATTTAAATATCTCCAATACATGCTACCAATGGGAAGAATTTTAACTATGCAGCTCAACTAGGCATTGGAGGGAGAGGCAAGGACCTTGCTTGGAAAAGTTTATTGTGTCTATAGCACCCCAGCTGCACATGGTCTTATGCACTAGATCAGCAGCACTGGCTGAATGTTTATCTTGCTTCAAAGGGCTGCTAAGGCCATGGGAGCCTCCAAATGCCAACTGGTTCTGGGAAGGAGAAATTAATCTGCCCAAAGAGGGGCAGGAAATCTTACTGGGTGACAAGAGAAAACAGAATGGAGGGCACAGGAGCTGCTGATCGGTGAAATATGCCCAAACACAGCTTCTGTTGCTGGTTTTCAGGTACGGATTTACACATCTCTGATGAATTCTGGAGGAAGCTCAAGAGGGAGGGGATTTCTACTGGCATTGCGTTGCTCCCCGTAGTTATTGCTCATTTGGTATTGATTCAATTAAACTATGACAGCAGCCCGGCTTGAAGTGTAGATGAAAAATATTCATCTACACTGAAGTAAGGGAGTAGCTAAGAACTAAATAACAAACTATTCATGCTGTGGCTTTCTGAATAGCAGAGGTAAGGTCAATGCGGTTGTGCTCAAGGGCCTACTCATATGGCTCCAGCAGATCCTCAGCCTCTCTGAGTGGTGATACCTTCTTGATTCTTCATCCTTTGCGCAGTTTCTCCTCATTTAGAAGTTGTTGATGTACCATAGATTTCACTTCTGCAGTGAATTTGGAGAATATGCTCTCCACCCACAAATTTTCACTTGGCCGAGTGATACTAAGTGGTGATGGGTGTAAGTAGGTGCACATAACCGGTAAGGATTTAGTGGTAGGTATCTGCATATTAGGATAAAGTGTGTAGATCTACACCACTTAGTTGTAGTCCACCTGTAGTCATTCAAGTATTTCTTATAAGTTAACGATTTAGAATAGTCAATAACCTGTGCAGCCAGGAATATCTGTCAGATAAACCTATCTTGGTACCTGCAAAATCACTAGACATTGGCTTTTTAGAGGTATTTAGCTGCCTAAAATCCTCAGAAGTCTGACTGCATGGTATTGAATATGCAAATGCTGTTTCCTGTTTACAGTGACTAAAAAAGGATGGTGTGCAGCAGGATGCTGTTGGGGTGCTCTTCAGACCATGGTAAGAGAACAAATGGGTTCCCTAACAGGAACTACAAGTTCTTTATATTTTATCCAATTAATTTTGAGTTATAAGTGTATGTATGCGCACTTGATTTTAGAAGGGTTAATGACCAACATCTCCACTGGATTCAGGAAGTGCTACAGATGTTTGTACCTTTTGAAACAGAATTGAGCTATGGCAAAAGACCTCAGCCACTCTGAAAGCACATTTTGACATCTTTTTGCTTCTCCATAAATAAATATATCTCTATTATCTCCTGCATGTGCTGCAGTGATTAGTTATTCTTTACATGGAAAGCTTTCTGAAAGCATCATGCCAATCTCGATATTAGCATTGCAAGTGTTATTACACAGTGACTGCACTGATAGCTTAATTGGTTCTAAATATCTGTTATCTGTGATAATCTAGCAGGGTGATGATAACCCTCTCTGTAATTTACCATCCTGAGAACCATTTGTTGCTCCAGGCATGCTTACTAGTTGTGGTACCTTTTGCACTGCTCACAGGTGTTACACCACCATCCCCTGTGATGAACGTTGAATTTTTCATTACACCCATTGTATATAAAGTTGCAGTTATAGTTGTTGTAAAGTTACTTCAATTTTCTGCAGTTACTACTGCTACTGTGACTGCTCTGTTTTCAAGTTTCATAAAGTAATGTGTTTAGGACTAATTCAAAGACTCTTAAATTTTCAATCTCTGTATGAAGCTCAATTTTCGTTTCCTTCACATGACAAAGAAATCAGAAGGTATATCATTATTTTCCTTCAAGTATACCTTTGAAAAGTCAAGCAGCTTGAGATCACTACAGTATTATAGCACGGTGAGGGCAAATGAGCAAGCATCTGATTGCTTTCCCAATGAAGAAAACATTTTTGTAACAGTTAGCTTTTACAGGTAAAATGTAATTAGGGACTTGCTATCTGTTGTATAGTGCAGAAAGCTCTCGTTACTTGAATGTTTGCAATTCTGTAGATGAGTTGCAAAAGTCTGCTGGAAAATATAGTAAATATTTTACCCTGTTATGAGTGTTCAAGAAGACAATTATTTTGATTCTATAGTGAGTCCTCACTAGTTTAGGATTTTGTTCACAAGCAGACTTAAATGGGGGGCAGAGAGAAGTACCTTGTCCTTGCATCCTGTGCTGGTGTTTCACCTTCCAATAGTATCTACTATACTCTGCATGATCAATTCTCTGTCAATTCTCTCTCTGGTTCAGTGACTTATTTATGTCCAAACCAGCACCATGGTTACTCTGCTATGTTACCATGATGGGTTTGCAACTCTTTTGGGTTCAGTGGAATGATTTCTAAATCATAAATTATGGAAATAAAACTAAAGACAGCACTCAGATTTGCCAACAACCTGTGTTTTAATAAGACTTTTAAATTTACCAGCCACTAGGAAAATATGAAAGTTTTGTCTTTAGAGGGAGGTAAAAGATATCTGAAGCCTGAGTTGCGTCTGTTGCTTAAACCAGAAGGAAGGAACACTGATTAGCACTACCATAGTTCTGAACAAGACACTACTTACAGATCCTGTTAAGACTGTTGGCAACAGGGGTAGCTATTGCCCAGGTAAGGAGAACATATAGCCGACCACCCGCACTCTAAGCTCTTATAGGAAACAGCATCTTGCTTTTGTGCAGGGGAGTAGCACAGTTTGAGTTGCTGCATGACTGGTAATTTAGATGTCAACATTCATCAGAGGCTGAACAGGTACAATGCAAGGACTTCTGAATGCATACCAACAAGGCAGTAGCCTGTAAGGGTTCTATTTATTTGTTTGAACATGGAGGGAGGGCTTAACCATGTACTTGCATTCCAGAAGTAATAAATTAAGGAAAGTAAAATTCTTGAAGAATCAAAGAGTAAAGACACATGACACATTTGGTATTTTGGAAAACAAAATATGACATTTGTAAGATTATGTTCTCAAGACAAGATTTGCTACTCAGGGGTCTACTGCTACATGTGGAAGTGGCCATTAGAGGTTGCAGCCCAGAGTTTAGAGAACAATATATTAAGGGCAGCAGATCAAGATCTGCTCTGTGATTAGTTCAGTATTACTAGAGATCACCCAGGTGCTGTCTTCCAACTGCCAAGAGTACATTTGCTTTTCTGGGATGGAATTTCCAACTGCACAAATATGCACATCAAAGGCTGGGGCAAATTTGTTTGCCATCCCCGTCAATCTGAAATCAGTTAGAAGTGTTTTTGTAAAGTGAAGCTGCTCATTATCATTTCCACTGGTGGAGACTGACAGTGTGTGACAGCTTGTTGTGATTAAGAGATACAATTTGGAGAGAAACCAAGGCTGCAAAATATTTCAAGTCAGCACTAGAGATGTGAAAAAGCCTTTAAGCAATTGTCAAGAAATAACAAACTTCTGGATTTCAGCATCTGGAGGGCATATCACTGTTTACATTTCTAGGGGAGAATACAAACTTGGCCTTCTGCTGCTGTGCTGAATAATAATGCTAAATAGTTCAAGACAACAAGCAGTTCTTTAGAACTTACAAGCTGTAGTAGGACAGGTTGTGTTCACTTGCCTTTGTTTTCCTTAAAATTGTCCTTTGAAGAAAAATGTCAGTATGATCTAATGCTTTGTGCTGTGAAAGAACAGAGCTTCCAAGGCTTCCAGGTTCTGCCAAATATGTTACAGAAAGGACTATGAATCATTTGTGTGTGACCTTGAGAGTGTAGACTTGTGTGTTGTCTTGACACTGTGTGTCAGGATCACACTGATTTACAAAACCAAATTATATGATATTATATTAATATCATTAAAAAATATTGCCTGATGCTTGTTTGAGATCAATCATATGGATTTTCCCAGTGTTTGTCATAAAATATCTACTATTTTATTAGAATTTTTATTTAAACATAACTTTTTTTTTAATATCAAATTGTTTCTCTTCATTTGCCTATTTCTTCAGCTGAAATGATGGGAAAAGTCCCTTTCACTGTTTCCTGAAGGTAAAGGACAGCTCAAGTCTTTGATTCTATCTTCAGAGCTCTCTGTTGCCCTGAAGCTGTGCTATCTGACATTCCATTTCACTGAAATAATGTCAGTCTTCTGTGTCTTTGACTTCATGAATTTGCAATTCATCCCTGGAAGAGATCAGCACTGCATTATACATCAGAGACCTCAGTCATTTGGGCTGACACGAGGAAAGACAAAGCTGGGTGCAGTCCCAAGACTCAATTTTCAGCAAGTCAGAGTTTCCTTTTTAGGTATTGTAATCTTAAATTTTTCCTAATTCCTCTCTTTCTGGCAAGTTATGTCAGACCCCTTTAGGAAGGTTTCCAGGCAGTCTTTTCTGTTTTATGTTGGCCATATATCATCATTGCAGTGCAAAAATAGGCTACTTGGGGCAGCCAGTATTGGCAAAGAAAATCTAGTTTCATCCACATTGGCGTAAAAGTATATTTAAATGCATGCTAAAGTGAACAGAATTCAAGAAGAGATTCTCCTTGACATTCAGCTGTTTGCCCTAAACTAGACCCTGAATGAAGTCCTGAGTGTAATAAGTGTGATTGAGTTTGATCCAAAACCATAAATCTAAGTATTTTACAGTAATAACTCATTCATGGTGGTGTTAATAATACTTCTGTCTGTTGAATCAGGACCTGTAAAACTAATTGGACCCAGTTTCTTCAAGAACATCTGTATTCTCTTCCAGACTCTTTTTCAGCCCTTAATATTAAAATCTATATGGAACCGAGAGATGGTGTGAAGAAAAGCACACTAAAAAATTCAGATAGAAAACCCTGCATTTTTGAAAGGACATGCCATTAGGTTGTGGAATAAACGTTTTAGGATCCTACAGCTGAACCATGATCCCTAGAGAGTTTCAAAGACAGCTGTTTTCTTTAGTTTATCCCATCTAATTAATCCCACTACATTTGATTCAGGCAGGAGCTTAGTCATCCTCAGTTTTCTGCAAAGTCAGAGGAGAGAGACAGAGATTTGCTGAAGGTGATTCAATTTACCTGAACAGATCTTTGTAAATTCAAGGAGCAAACTGTTTTTGAAATGGAAGGTTTTAGATATGATATATAACTATCAGACCATTAAAAATAACTCACACTGCTGATGATTTGATATAAGAACAGCAGGTCACATTTGTTTTCTGTTAAAACACCTGCTTTTATATTTTCAAATCAACCAATCGGTGCTCTACGTAAGTGTGAATTGAAGATATCAATCCCGCATGAATTTAAGACCAGATATTCAGAGGTGTTTAAATGGCTCTCTCCTGTTGAAATCAATAACTTCTGAAGGTCTGAATCTCTGTGATTAACAAATTCGATAAAAATCAACCTTCATTTGATAGCCTATTACATGTTATGCTCATATAGGATATAGTATGAGTAATAAAAGTCTTAGTCATATAATTTGTATCCTTCCTCTGTGACCATAAATCAAATATAATCAGCACAAACATGCTTCCTACCCTTCCACATCCTATTAGAGAGAGGGTTACTGCTCTGAATGATGCCAGCTGGACAGTCAAGTTATCATTGTACAATATATTTTACCTTGAGAAGGCTCTTGTGAAAGCCTCATCAGGTCATTTGGATGCAGGCAACCTATTACATTCAGTTCCAGCTAAACAGTCTGTATGGCATCTCTTGATTTTTAGATTGCTTTATTCAGCATCAGCTTAAGTAAGTTCTTTATTTTTTTGATTGATCTCTCCACTTTTCCAGATGAAGAGATCACCAGCAAAGCCTGTGCCTGTCAGGTGCCTTGCACTTGAACATCTCAAGAAATGACACTGGGAATTTGCGTAGTTTGTAGAGATTTTCTGTTTAGAAGTTTATTGGGAAAGGAGAAAGAACAATGTTTGTAATCTGGAGACAAAGCTGCTTGCCAAATATTTCCTTACGAGGCAAAAAACAGTTCTCATCATGCTTAGCTATAAGAAAAAAGGGGGGGAAAAAGAAAGGCAGGAAAAGTTACTTGATTCATCATAATGACGAATATAATTTCTAATTTCTCTCTTATGTCTTTCCTGCACAAGGTCAGTAACACTATCAAGAAACAAATCACTCTACAGAACCGCTGTGCTTCTGGCAGAGTGCATAGCTTTGTTTTTAAGCCTCATAGCTCTCTTGCTCATATCACTTTCTTAAGTCACCTTATACATAACTTCATTGCTTCACCTCAAAACCACTGCAATACAACTCCTGAGCTGCAGTTGGGAGAGATGTAAGGAAGAGTAGAAAAAAACCCCAAAAAACTATTTTTTTTTCAGTTGACCATGTATCGCTGCCAGAATTTACAAAAAATCCTGATTCTGTCGATTTTGTTCCAAAGTTTAAAAAAGACTTTTCAGGTAGACCTCCTTATGCTACAAAATGAGGAGACGTGGCATGGATCCAGCTGCATCAGTTTGCAGTTATTTTCTGTAGAGCTTTCGTTCAAGCTTCAGTTCCTTTTGCTCCACCATATATATCCTGCAAAATTCTTAGACAAAAAGGCTGGTGTAAGACTGTGAATTCCAGACTTGGGTTTTTTCAAATATCTACCAAAAGCCCAGTCTCCCTTTCAATCATTTATTCAACTCTAATTTAGTGTTTCTTACATATACATTATGATTATTGTAGTCATAGTGGTAGGGGTATTTTTGTCCATTCCCACCATTAAGAACTGCCTTTATTATATGTGTTCTATATTCATGCAAATAATGCCTGTGTACTGTATTTTCTTAGCACACTCTGCCCCCATCTGTGAGTGATAGCTATTCAAGAAATAACTTTAAAGGGAAATAATTTTACTTGGTTTTTTTTTCTATTTATTTGCATATCTTTCCATTAGATTAATTTCATCTTAAGTTCTGGGCTGCCTGTATGTTATAGAGATTCCTAGACTTACACTCCACAGTGACTGTGTACCTCATTTTGTTTCAGCTGAGTTGTTAACCTACAGTCCTGTCATATATATTCTGCACCTTCACCAGCTTAATCAAAGACAGCTTGACTACTTAGTAGGAACTGTTGTAAGTATGTCTCACCCGGAAATCACTTCCTCTGACAACAGAAAATGTCTGAGCTGTAATATCAAACTTTAGTGAAGATGAATAATTTATTTTGCATCTGGTTTGATTGAAAAAGCTGTCCTCACTTTTCAGAAGTCTTTGGTAAAGGAGCTTCATGTTTTGTAACCTAAATACACTCTTGGAATGTGAAAAATATGTAACACATATCGTTTTCACGGTATGCTCTAGCCTTTCTACAGCCATAGAGTATTAAAAAGTGACCTTACGTAAAAGGAGAGAATATAATTAGCAATTTAAACACCCTGTGTGCTATCCAAGTCGTTTAAAATGGCCTCAGAATATTTAAGATTCAAACTCAGTATTTTTTGAAGTAGTTTTTCTTTACTCCTTTGGCTTTCATATAAGGTTGTATTTCAGCAGTTGACATTATTTGTAGTGATTATTATTCTAAATAAAAGCAGCTAATTTATCTGTTAAAGAAATCCCTGTGGGAATATGACTGCAGAGATAAGGCTGTAGGGTGTTGGTTTCATCTGTTTTATTATTTTGTTTACATTTTGATTCAACACCTTTCCAAGACACATAGAGAACTGGGCCCACGTTGAGTCTTCAGAGGAAAGCTGCAACCATTTTAATATCTTGTGTTACAAAACAGAAAGAAGAAATAATTTTCAAAACTTCTTATGATCTGAAAAATCTCAATTTCACAGCAGAAAACCTGTTGCAACTTTTAGATTATTATGTAATACGAAATATATTCTTTTTTTTATTAGAATTTCTTCAATAAACCAATTTCTTTTTCTTTCTGACTCACATACATAACAGCTTTTTCTGTTCCTCTTTCAATATAATGTTTAAATAACATGCACATGGACTAAAAATCATGCTTTACTTGAAAAGGTGAACAGTTTTGCAAACTGAAATGAGTTAATGTAGTTGCAATAACTCTCATGCACAGCATGTGACTTTTATTTATTTATTTTCTGGAGACCTATGACATAAAATGAAAATTAATAGAATGCTTTTTTTTGATGAAAAAATTACTTCTCATGAAACACACTAGTGATGATGTGTGCAAACTAAGATGAATATAAACTATCAACTTCCAATGCAAATTTTATTCAGCTAATTTGGTCTCCTAATTTCATCCCCACAAGTGCCTGTAACACATATGTACAGAACCATAGATGGAAAAATACGTTTTAGACTAATAGAAACTGGAGACACAACCACCTACTTTATATCATGACCCCCTTGGTCTTCTCTTTCTCCCTCTCATCAGGTGAAGTCTTGTTAAGCTGTGGTTTGAACAAGTATGTCCAGCAGTTGCTCTATTTTGTCATTAGTTATATTCATACTATCCTCATGATGAAAAGATTCAACCCAAGAAAATGAGAAAAGAACCACATGTAAAAAAATGTATACATTAATTCTTTCTTCATAACATATTCTATAAACAGATATTTTGTGCTGTAAAAAATTAGATTCCCTCCCATAACAGGAACTCTTAACAGAAACCTGAAGGTATCCTCAGCCTGCGATTTGTTGATGTGAAGGCTGTATCCTGTATCAAGAGGTTTCCTCTCATCTGTGTTGAGTGCTGAAGTACCCAGGATTTGAAGTACTCTCTGTGCAGTACTAATAGAATCCTTAGGTGTGGGGGATTTTCCATGTACTCCTTGTCAGGAAATGTATTACAGCAGACCCAAATCTCGTACCTACTTAGAGGACAATCTAGAAAGTGAGTTCAGATGGACTCCACTTCACTGTCTCACAAATGGGGACCACCTGCAGGGTCACAGGGCTTCTCCTTCAGTCTGGCTCTACTCTGGCCCTGTGTACTGTGCTCTCATCAGCAGCCAGAACACAGGGGATGATTACTCCTGCTGCATGTCCCACCATCTTGTCCATGAGAAGTCCCATTCCTGCATTCTCACCACTCACCCTGCACCATGAATCCAAGCACAATAACTGAGGACAAATAGCGGTTCTCCGAAAAAGCAATTTCTAACACTGCTCTAGACACTCCCAGTCAACCACAGCAATAGATGGGGATTTCTTATTAACTAGCAGAAAGAAACATTACATGGAAAATGGGGTATTTCTGTGTCATGGGTTCAGCAGCAGCAGTCATTTTTCTCCTTCTTGGTGGCTGGTGCAGCGCTGTGTTTTTGATTTTGGGCCTGGGAACAGCACTGATAACACCAGTGTTTCGGTTACCGCTTAGTGATGTTTTGGTCTGACCAAGGACTTTCTGAGTCTCATGCTCTGCCAGGGAGGAGGGGAAGCCGGGAGGAAGCAGAGACAGGACACCTGACCCAAACTGACCAAAGAGGTTATTCCATACCACAGCACATCATGCTCAGATCCCACATTTTCAATATACCACAGCACGTCATGCCCAGGATGGAGAGCAGAGAGCAGAGACCTGGAAGGGTGGGGGTGCACTGTGTGGTCGGGCTTGGTATTAGGTGGTGAGAATTGTGTTCTTTCCTTGTATTTCTCTTGTCATTATTATTATTGGTGGTAGCAGTAGTGGTACTGTGTTATACCTTAGTTACTAAACTGTTCTTATCTCAACCTGTGGGAGTTGCATTCTTTTCGATTCTCCTTCCCCTCCCTCCGGGAGCGGGGGAAAGAAAGAGGGGGAAGCGAGTGAGAGAGAGTCTGCGTGGTTAGAGAGGCTTAAACCATGACATTTTGCTATGAGCCTTTTTGGACCACACAGAAACCACAATATTTAATTCCAAAAGAGATCTGCATTTTTACTCTGACTATAGCACATCACAAGCAGCTTTAACTTGAGTTGACAACCCTGCTTTACATTGCAGTATATGCTTGTACCAACCCCTTGAATAAGCTAATTTCCTGATATTTTGGCACTGGGGTGGAGGCTTCCAATGATTCTACCTCCTGAACTGCAAGCAGAGCAAATATTTCCTATTATAGATTTTAACAGAAAAATAAACCATAGTTCTATAAAGCTTCAGGAGTTAAATTAAGTACTAATTAAGTACTAATTTCCAAATTCCAGAGCCTTTCAAGAGATTTTTCACATCCTGTCTTGGAGTTATTCTTTTCTTTAAAGTGTAAAATATTACAGTCTGGCCAGTGCTGTCTCTGCTAGGGGTGGATAAACAGGAATGACAAGCAGCTTCTTTGTAAAATGTAGAATCTTTAAAATGTACTTTATTTTCTCCTTGGTTTGGTGGAATATTTTTTGGTGCATGCCAACATTAGTCTAATCAGATTACTAAAGATGACAAGTCCTACTGATTTCAGCAAGAAAAGTTTCAGTTCTGGTTTTGAGCATTTAGTAAAAAATAAAATATCCTTCCTTGAGATAAAGCCTTAGGGATTCCGTCCTTGCTTCCCTCTCTCCTGCCCTTTCTGCCTTTCTCCCTGAGCTAAGCATATTTCCTGTAGTCCATATCTTTTCTTCAAACACTCAGTACATCTTATCTAATGAGGGAGGAGGATCTTTTTATAGAATTCACTATTAGGAGGTTTCTAGTTATAAATTCTGTGGATATTCCACTGAATTATACAGTTTGATCCTTTTTCTTATTCACTTTATTAACATTCTCACTTTTAACAACAGTATACCTTACACTAACCACAAAATGCCTGAAAAAAAGATACTGAAGTCTAAGATCTATTTAACGATAGCCAGACACAGAGAATATTGCAGTAGGACATCAAAGAAGGAGTTTTTGAAATTAGAAAGTAGTTTTTTTCATTTTTACAGTAGGTTTCAGATTTTCAGTAAAATGAATTTTTCAGTCATTCATAAAGCAATGTTTTTATCAGAACCTCAAAGAAAAAAATTCTACAGATATGTCAATTATATGATTTTTTGAAACTTCTCATATTACAAAAATTGTTTACTGTAGGCTTTAATAATACACTTACTACATATGATCTATAAAAATTTAATAGTATTGATGACTTTTGTTTGAAGCATCCATAAGTCCTTTCTAAGTTATTTCCTAAACATCCATAATTATCTTTTATTTAATCTCTTATCCTTCTAATTTAGGAAGTTTTCCTTTAACTGAATGTCTGTGACCTTTCTGGATCTTTATTTCTAATCACATCTTATTTTAAATATTCTTTCCTCCTTTAAGAAGCTTCAAGCTTTTAAGACTTTTTACTGTCTCTTAGCCTTTAATGACTTCTTTTTTCTATTCTACTCATGTTTCCTGTTTTATAGTAACTGCTGGATGAATTAACCCCAGTTCAATCTCTATATAGACATTAAAATGACAGACCACAAACTTTAACCATCAAAGTATAATACTCACTTCTCTGGACAAAACAATATTCTTGCAAGTCTTCAGTCATGCTCTATTACTTCAGTGTTTAGTAAGCGCACTAAAAACTAGATATAAATTACCGAATTTAAGCGCAATAACCAGAACATTGGTGGTTCCTGATACTTTCTGAATTTTAGAATCTCTTCAGTTCTTGGGCTGAGTCACTGGCCCCATTGTAGTGTATTTAGTCTACTGACAACAGGTTTCCTTATTCTAGATGCCTACTAAATATCTGCAAGATTTTTCTTGCCTCATGGGTTACAATTTGGAAATCACTGTTTGTAGCAGCACTAATTTTCACTTCTTTGAATAGAGAGCTCTGGCCTGCACATATATGTGGTTTCACTTTTTCTACAAATGAAAATTAAGAAATGGATATGTAAGCCCCCTCTCAGCCTGTCTGCATACAAGAGCTCCAGCTCTCTGATCATGCAACACTGGACTTGTGAAAACAACAGAACACCATGACAGGAGACCTGCAGAGCAGTCCAGGTATCTGTTAGAAATGCGAAGAGTACTGTTGATCCTGACTTGCAGTGAGAATGTAGACCTATGTCTCTTTTTAGTGACTTCAGTTGTTTCAACTTTCTCTTTAGGTACATGGATATGAAAAGCTTTATAATGATGGCAGGTTTTTTTCAGAAGCAGAAGAGTGTCGTCACTAAGGCATTATAAAGGTAGAGCTCTTTTTTTTATCTATTTAAATCTCTGCACCTAAGAGAAGTTGCTGGCATTGGTATATCCTAGTGGAGATGTAGTTTATAGATCACAAAATCATTCAAATGTTGGTTGGAAAAGTAACACTGGATGTCAACATGATACTTTAGAGCAATTGTCCTAGAGAAATTAGACAGTATAATGTAGTAATTATCTAAAGCAAGTAATGTTTTGCTAGTAACCCTTGCCTACAAGACACTTTTCTCTTGTACATGTCTTTTTGGGGCTTGGGTTGTGTGTTTTTTTAATACCTAACTGATGTAAGAATGCCAGCAGGACATTTAAATACAATACAAAAAAGGACAAGGGGTAACAGGTTCAAACTTAAACAGGGGAAGTTTAGATTGGATATGAGGAAGAAATTCTTTACTGTGAGGGTGGTGAGGCACTGGAATGAGCTGCCCAGGGAAGTTGTGAAAGCTCCATCGCTGGCAGTGTTCAAGGCTGGGTTGGAGAGAGCCTTGGGTGGCATGGTTTAGTGGGAGGTGTTCCTGCCCATGGCAGGGGGCTTGGAACTAGATGATCTTAAGGTCCTTTCCAACCCTAACTATTCTATGATTCTATGATTCTATATATGTAGAGAAACTGTCTAACTTCAAAGACCACGCATAGCTCCTTTAAGGTTACTTGTGTACCTAAAAGGATAATCCGCGCATTATATCTGAAACTTATAAAGTCAATTCATAGGTTTGAGTGCAAAACATCAAATATTTTTCAAGTCAATTTTTTGAAAGAAAAATTGGAAAGTAATTTTTTTTCAAAGAAGAGCTTTTGGGGACCTGGACAGAACGCAACGTAAAAATCCTTGTTCTCACACCAAGGGCATCACCATACCCTTCCTCATTAGTCCTCCTGAGAGCCTTGGCAGGCAGAAGCTAATGAACTTGATATTGGGCCACCTACAGAGCTCAACATCTCCCTGATCCCATTCTACTATCTTCACAGGGTGCTGCTTCAAAGCTGTACCCTAAGAGCTGACTCGGCTATATCTCACCATGTACCCTGTACATATGCCCTCAGGTAATCCATTCACCATTCTTCAAAGGAGCTTTCCCAGCCACAAACCATGAAAGAAGTAAGTGCAGTCACAAAGCTTTGTGGATTAATCTTTGCAGTGTCACACACAGCAGATAGTTGCTATTTTCTGCCATGTTTATAAAGTGAAAGTAGAAAACCTAGCAAAAACATGACAAGTAGGTAAGTATAAGGAAATTTGGTATATTCCTTTGTGCTGAACACAAATAAATTGCAGAATTATTTACAAATTAACTCTTTGCAACTTTACAGCTCCAGGTTTTATTTTCTGTGTGCCTGACAAATAAAGTTAATAAAACTATTAATGGAGTTAATGCATATATGCATATACAGTTAATGTGTATGTATATATTTACATGCATGCACATACATGTTCATGTAGACATATACATACATGCATGTCTGGACAACTGTAAATATTTAAATTGGTTCATTTAGGGAAGGAACATCTGAAGTGTCAGTGCCCAAAGGACATACTGATTATGTTCACAAAGCTAAGAAAGTGGGTGGCCTGGAAGCGGGTGAAACTAAGTGATAAACCAATAAAAAGAGTAATTGGAAGGAACATCTGTGAGCCACTATTTATGCTTGATCCTGTGCTAAATGTAACTCATCAGGTAAAAAGCCATAAAATCGTTCTGAAAATCTGTACTTTACTTTCAGAAACAAAACTTCAATTTTCTAATGGTCCCTTGCAGCAGATACAGATGACCTTTTTGTATTCTTCTTTCTGAGAAGCTCTAACATCTCCACTGTTTCCAGAAAGGCTTTGAAATTTTGCAGAAAGAAGGAAAAAAAGAAAGGTCTTTTCTTTTTCCAAGGAAATTTTATTTCAGTTTAGTGGAACTATCACCTTTTAAATCAAATCGCTGGCCCTTTCAAACAGCCTGTACTAAGAACCTCTCAGAAGTGTGAGATAAGCTGTAGCAAGGAAGTGTCAGTTCTGTTACTGACTGTATACCCTTGGCTCGTGAAACAAACCACAGCTCCCCTCATTCCTGCTCCCAGTGTGCCCACATATTATGGTACAGACTTCAGCTGCAGGATTACCTGTTTTTTTACCAAGTGACTTGAGCCCATTCGCAAAGCAAGATGCTCACAAACTGAAGTCCAATTGATGTTGCCCTGCATGTTATATATAACTACAGCTTACCCTAACTTCTGAATGGCTGACTCTACAATATACGTAAGTTTTTATTCTGTTTGCCTGGGACCTATGTAAATATGGACATACAATAAAATATGGGAAAAAACTTTGGTATCTTTATGGACTTTGCTGAAGTGACTATATAAGGCATCAAGGATGTTCAGTTCTCATTCTGTTTCAAAACCAACAAAAAACCTGCAGAAGTTCTGAGAGGCAGCTTGTTAAAGTCTGACGCTGTTCTTTGGCTCTCAAGTCTCTGAACTAGCAGCAGGTGATTTTATATTTATATGCTCTGGAAATTCTTTTGAATTTCTCCAAATCGTGAGCGGTTGGCAAGGCTGGTCTCCGAATGGAAGGGAAAACTGCACTTTCTAGGTTTCTTTTATCCCTGCTTAAGAAGGCCATTTCCCATTCAAGTGGATTTAGTTAAACACGGAGACATAGTTGATTATAAAGATACAGTTTAATAGAATCATTTTCAATAACATAGTTAAAACCTTTATGACAATCACATCTGCTGTAAAGGCTTAATCAGTTTAGACTTCCGGCTGTTGGCTGATTCAGAGGTCCTTGGCCATCTACATGGCTTATTCTAATGCAGTAGTTTAGAAATTTTTGTGCACATAATGCAGTTATCCATGGACTTACACTCATTGCTTTTTTCCAAGATGTTTGGGTGATTGGGTAATCCTTCTTGTGGAAGGGGGTTCAGAGGATCTGCTTCAGAAGTGAGATCCATATAATTTAGAGTTATAGATGGGTCCAGAAAACCATGATGATACCTCAAAGGATGATAAAAGCCAGTAAAGTAAACTTCATTAGTTGATGCAAAGTTAAAGATACTTGGGGTGAAAATTGGTAAGCTCTTCACTGCCTATGCAACCTACAATCTTGAGTCTGAAAGAGGTGGAATGGGTATTTGAAGACCCTGTGTAAAATAATGGCATACCATTTTCTTACAGCTTCCGGATAGGTTTATCAATATAAATATAGAGTATTGATGATCTATAAAGATACTATATAGGTAGATAGATAGACAGTTAGATAGATAGATAGATAAATATTCTATAAAGGCTAGATAGAGGTCTTTGGCATGTAAAATAAGGTGTAAGGAAACTGTAGGCACCTAAATACTGAGCTGGAACTCAAGCACACTCCAGTCTTCCTTCCAGCTGCGACCTTATGAAGGAAAAATCTGGGCATCTTGTATGCTGAGCATTCCACTTCTCGCATGCTGCCTCAACCTGAATAACTTGGGGACACCTCTGAAAGTATCATTCAATATACTCAACCTCAAGGAGTGCAACAGATCCTGCCCCACTAAGAACTGAAATTCCCTGAATGTCATATCCCCCAGAAAGGGATCTATAAGAGCAACTGGGTGATGAGGGACACCATGTGCTCATCACCAGAAAAACCTAGTGACCCTTGTCTGTTTTCTGGGTATAGATGTAAATGCATAAGCATATTCTGAACTTAAGTACAAAGTCAAGTATTTCAAGAAAAACAAAGCTAGTGCGGACAACCTCAAGTGCCTGTCCTCGGCTTTCATACATGAGCAACTAACAGTGTTTATGCTACTGAAGATTTCCAATTCCTTTTCCTCCCTCAAATTCAAATTGAGAAGATCCAGAACTGAGAGCTTATATGCAACACATATCTAAGAACTGATAAGGTTTGGCAGCACCAAGTTTGAGGTGCTGGTGTCTAACCACATCTGTGGGGTTTATATTGCCTCACCTGTAGTTTTCAGTAGTTTTATGTAAATGAAAAACCTGAGATTTGAGGTTCAGGATTTCCAATCTGGCCTTAGCATACTTTACCTCACAGAATCATAGAATCATAGAATAGTTAGGGTTGGAAAGGACCTTAAGATCATCTAGTTCCAACCCCCTTGCCAGGGGCAGGGACACCTCACACTAAACCATGCCACACAAGGCTCTGTCCGACCCAGCCTTGAACACCGCCAGTGATGGAGCATTCACAACTTCCCTGGGCAACCCATTCCAGTGCCTCAAAACCCTTACAGTAATGAATTTCTTCCTCATACCCAATCTAAACTTCCCCTGTTAAAGTTTGAACCTGTTAGCCCTTGTCCTAAGAGCTCTTGGCGAATGTTTATGCTTTGGCATATGTTTGATCTCTTTGGATTTAATAGGATTAAACACTGACACATTTAATTTATCACCTTGTGAAATTCGAGTTGCAGTCGGGAGTATTTATATTGATTTCCACTGGCTTTCTTTTTTCCATTGCTACAGAGGTACATGGTACATTTTTCTTCACAAAGTCTTGCCTTTCCTTGACTGCCTTCTGCTGAAATAAATTACCTCAATCAGTATAAAGACTGGAACTTTTGTGTCCTAAGCCTAATGGGAGAGAAGGCAGAAATGCTCATTTCAAGAAAGTTGGAGTCAAATGGTTTGCCAGCCTTCAGATCTCTGGGAAACAGATTGTTACTGCAGATTCCCTGCAAAAGGATTATTCTTTAGAAACATTTCTCATCCAACTACAAAAGCATTCACTTTTGGTTTCTTTAGATACGAAAGTGGTTATCTGAGGTTAACAAATAGCAGTGTAATAAAAAAAACTGTACAGAGTACACAAATTCCTTCCCTCCCAGGGAAAGAGGGATATTGCAGAATATGTATTTCAGTATATTTTCTTTTATAACTTTGAAATAAATATTTTTAATATTTACTCTTGGTCAGAATTGTATTCTGATGTTATATGTGGAAAAACATTGTTTTAAAATCGCATACTGGTGTAAATTTGATTAAGAGCAAAGTCCATATAGTAGTCATAAATAAATATAGGTCTGATTCTTTAAATGCCTTCTTTAATGACATACATTAAGTATGGTGTGCATGAAAGCAATTCCCCAATAGGCAACAAATACATACTTTCTACCCAGCTGCATTCCTCAGGAAAACAATATGCAGTTTGACACTACTTTTTTCACTTACTGGCCAACATATACCTATGTCCTGGAATGCTTATATCATGTATTTCAAAGAGGTTGACAAAAGTTAACATTGACACTGCAATCTGAGTACTTATTGCATAGTACCACAAGCATAATGAATGCATGGCATTGTAATCAAATTGAGAAAAAATAACATATTCCAAAAGCTCTCAAACACTGATGTATTTGCGACTTAGATTCTTCCATCCACAAAGAGTGAAAGAGGGAAAATCTGTGGAAGTCAAAATATCAGACAGTCTTCTGGGAATCTCCCGAACAGAAAGAGAAAAATAGGTTTAATAGCACTGAGCCCTGAGCCAGCATGAACTTGCTCATAGTGTCCCTGTATAGCAGTGTACCAGTACTTCCCTCAGTTGACCTTAAAAGGGTTGCTGGGACACAAAGCATTTCATTATCCTTAAGCTCCAGATCCTTGCAGCGAAACTCAGGGGAGGATGATGTCACAATCATCTGTCACAAAGATTCATATTCTAAATTAGAGTTAACTACAATATATGTACGATTTAACAGATTGTCTTTACTGTATTATAATGTCAGTGCTGGACATTCCATGCTTCATTTGTCTCCAGCTGCAAGATTTAAGGGGTAATAATCAGTGGCTGGAGAGGACTATAAATCATCCACTTTTTTAATCAGCATTTTTTTAAAACCACAGGTAAAATGGAGCTTGAAAATCTATTGTGGCTGACCTGGCCCTATTGCATTCTCATGTTAAAAAACAAATACTCCTTTCTTTTTACTATGATCTAATGCAAGTGGAAAATGTAGATGTACATTATGATTTGAATATATTTGGGTAATCGTGGGACCAAAATCCTTCATGGGAGAATTTCACTCTACTTTTTAGTGTTATTTATAAAAGGAGTGCATCAATAACTATTATTGATGGTTATGGAGCAAACACAGCAATAATCATTAGATTCTGGTAAATATAATTTTGTTTGGAAGATTTCCAGAAGCTATATAAGTTATGGAACAAAATTAGCTGCTCTACTCAGGAACTTAAAATGATCTCCCAGCTCTCTGTGACACACAGATCACATCAGTCCTCCTCTTTGCTTGGCTGGTTTTCATTCCTTCCATCTGAGCCACTGTACAAAAAACAGATATCCTAGGTCAGCAGTTTTCTGTCTAGGAAACAGGCTCTTCAGAGGTTGAGAGAGGTAAGAGAGGTGTTACTGAAAATGTTTTACATTGTGAAGCAATATACACTGTTTATAAGGAATGCAGAATCTGCAACATGTCTGTACACAAGAAAAATCTTTACTGAAAAAATAAAGTCAAACTGGTCTTGTTAGAAGCATTGGCACAGAGGCAAAGAAGTTTCTTGTGGAATGTAAATAACAGGTAAAGATCAGTCTTTTCTGTTGAGGAGGGACATGTGGAAGAGATTGGGTTATGCCTGGGTTCATTTAAACTTTTTTCAGAAGTGATGTGGTAGTCAATTACTCCATAAATTACATCAACCTTACAGGGGCTGTCACGTCCGTAAAACTGCCTAGTGGCACGTACACAAGCTGCTGCTGTAAGACATCAGTGAATTTCCAATATTTCAGAAAGAATGGAGCCAGGGAACTGTGCAAAAATTTTGGGACACTGACCGGCTATTTTAGAATGAATTTTTCTGAAGGGGAAGTTTTCTCCATCATTGTTCATTCTGAAATTTTTCATACTCACCCTGGAGGCTTCCATATGTGTGCTGGAGATAGGCAAATGTCCAAACCAAACCCCTGGTCTTCCATGCACAGACTAACTGAGACTACGGGCAGTTAATGTAAAAAGGAAAATTGCTTGGGGGAAAACTTTTTCACAAAGCAGTTATTCTATGGTAGAAAATAATTTGGAAAAGCACTAGGATACGCATATTATAAACATTCGGAATTCTGTTTTATACAAGAAGGTCATGTCATCTAGAATAGACACATTACATTGCAGTGCCCTTCAGATATTCAAATCTTCAATTATCCACATATTTTCAAGGTGCCTGCGACATTTAGAAAGACAGGTTGTGCAGTAACTCTAAGACATGAACACTCAGGGTGAAAATTATTCAATACTTAAAGAGTTATAACAGCACATATTTCATAGTGAATGAAGTGAAAATACTGGGCTTAGCCTGACTACAAAATATTTAGTTTAATCCAGTTAGCCAGTGGAAATAAACAACTTCCCTTAAATTTGATGTTCCCATTTCTACCATGGAAAAATATGCTTCGCTCGATACTTCCTAAGCTTTCACAATAGAGAACATTGTACATTATACCCCAGTAAATTTAACTGAATTATTATAAGGCAATAGCATTTTTTAAGTGCCACTTCACCCTTAAAATAACTAAATAACTTTAAAATCTCTAACCTGCAGCACACAGATAAGGAGTGGAGATTAATAAAAGTCCTCACAAGGCTGTAAAAGGAGATAACTATCTAGGTGCAGGTGTTCATAAATGAAAATTCACTCCCAATTAATTCCCATACCTGTGACTAGGATAAGGTAATGACATGTGTCACATTAGCTCAGCTGGTTCTTTGCCAAGGTTTGGTACTGTTACCTGATCTCTGCATTCATTTCCACAGGATGAGGTTTCTAATTATAATCTGTAATGGTAAGAAAATTGTCATTGGCAGTGTTTCCAGAGAAGTACTTTGATTTTTATATGCAGGGAGGTATACTGCCAGTTAACATTTATAAGGAAATAAGACATACACAGTCTAAGAAAATATGCTGCTTTCTGCAGTCCTGCCTGTATTGCTTTAGCAAAGAGTGACTGCAGCACTCAGATTCACAATTAATAGCTAGGAAGCAGAAAAGATTTAATTAATTCACTGACTTCTGTAGAACAAAGCATTCTCAATTATTTGTTGTTTAGTCAAGGTATTGAGCTGTGCTTCCAATACTCACTGGTATGTCCATTTGTCTTGTACAGAGTAAGTCTGAGCAGCAATAGGAACTTTGACAGCTAACATGAAACCCCCAGGTGGAGGGATTTACTCAAGTGAAACAACATTCCACTGGTTTTGGTAGGAATAAAATGACAGCTCTAGATGGATACCCTAAAATGTATGTTGTTCCTTTGCCTGTGTAATATATTATTTTCCTCTCAAGACCTTGCTTTTTGGCTCAAAAATACCTTTGAAACAGAGATCACACTGGAATGTGCCAAAAGCTGCTCCCACACAACTGTAGCTGAGGCCTGGAGGCAGGGATAGCCCATGTGTGATGCTAAGGAGCAGACACCTGCCTACACTGAGATCTGCTGCATGCAGCCCTATGAAACTGATCATGTTTGATTTATTAAAAAAAAAAGACAGCAAAAAAACCCTAAAACAACCAACACAAGACTAGGTGTATACTAGCAGATGTGGTAAATGAAGCTGGGAAATTAATCTGATCTTGTTAAAGAGAGTCAGCCTGCATCTTAACAAGGAGGTAACGGTACCTTAATTTCTAACTGACACTTCTGGGGTCTTTTTTCCAGCATTTCTATCAGCTTTTTCTGTCAGATCCTATTCCTCAAGCCCCGTGTTCCTGTGCTGTAAACAGGTGCAGTGTCCACAGTACACAACTGCAGGAGCAAACTGCATTCTGACGTAGTATGATCTGGAAGCCAAGTTTGCCTGGGTGTTTGTGACAGGGTGAGAAGAAAGAAATTAGCACAGTAGTTTCACTTGCTTCTCCAGAACTGCCATTAAGCACACTTCTGAGAGCAGAGACCGTTAGTTTGAATAGAAAATCAGAGAAAGGAACACTGCAAGTCCTGAATATTATTGGAGTAGGGCTGCTTGCAACATTTAACATCCTTATTTTTCTCCCCAGGGAACAGCACTGATATTTTATTTCTAAAATATGCAACACTGACTTTAACTCCTCACTATTTTACCATGTACATCTTTTTTAATGTGAATCCCAGCCACTTAAAAAAGCCAGTGGAAACTTACTGGTTATGGCTGTAGTCTACAATGAAGTTACTCAACTTTCTTTCAAGTTCTTTTGTGCAATGGACCAAAGTTTTAACACATAGGTCAGAACTCATTGCTGGTTAGGCAAGAATTAATGGAGATGAAGTCAAAGTACCTTTCCTTTGGGTAAAACTATTTACTGGCTACCTCTACACTGTTAGTGACTGCTCTACTGTCATAGAACATTTTGGGTTGTTCTGTACATTGGACTGTTCAGACATTATGTATGGTCCTGAATTCATCTGTAAATGTGTACTAGGTAAACCCAGTGCAAGTGTATTTTTTATTCCAAAGTAGTCCTTCCTGGAATATAATCCTATATGTTGTGCATGAAGCTATAACTTTAAAATATGCAGAATACTAAGCAATGCAAACTATAATGGTTTATTTAGTTCATTTCATCTAAATCATGACACAGAAACAATTCAAGATTTCAGCTTCAACCTATAAATTTTTATGGCTAGCTGCTAACTTTGGGGATCTCACTATGTTTGCTTTTGTGCGATGCCAAGTAAACTCTCAGCAGTGCCAGAACCTGAGTTAATAGTCACCCCCTTTAACACAGGAAATATTTGCTCTAAGTATTTTCCCCAAGCTTTTTTCAGTTATAAAAGGTGATATATTTTCAGAGGAATATCAGTATAGCAATTTTAAATGGGCCAGTAGAGATTTAGGAATTAAACCCCCAGTGTCTTTAAATACACTTTGAAAATAAGAGTGAAGTTTCTCATTAATTTTAGTTATTTGAGAAGTCTTATCTTAATTCTGCTTTTATGTATACCATTTGTCAGCTTTGAAATACCTGAGCAGACTGCTCAATGCACTGGCACTTTCTTTAACTTAGATGAAGGGGTTTTCTGAGGCTTCTTTTCCCTCTGAATAAAGAAAAATACCTGCAGCAAGTGATTCAGAGCAGCAGCCTAACTCTTAAGTGCTCTGATTCATCTGCCGGAGGAGTGCATCTCCCTTTGGTGACTCCAGATGGAATTTACCGACCTCCCTCCCCAGTCTAAAGTTAGCCTGTGTGGATCTTACCTGCTTATTTTTCTGTGAGTTCAGTCCTTCTGGCTTCATAAAATATTTAATAGTGGTGAGATAATTTCATCACTGCCCCCCGCTGCCAGGTTTACCATTTTGCTAGTCAAGCTGAGTTTCCACTTGAGATGTCTGTGGTGCGGTTTTGATAAATAGGGGTTGTCACCCCTTCAAATTGGAGGTTCTCCGGGGAGACGAATAAATGATGCTGTCTTTCTGTTATAGCTTTGGGAATAGCTCTAACATGCTCTAGCTATTGGTGAGGTATGTTTGATTTGCTTGTCAGTTTGTAAGTTTTATTTGTGATATGGCTTGCTGGGATGGTGGGAACCTTTTGGAGGGGAGAAATTTAAGCCTGTCCTTGGGAGCTTTCTGTCAGCTGAGGAAGGAGAAATCAATCAGCAGTGAACATGAATGTGCTGAGCTATTTCAGTTAAGGTCTTCACAAAACAAACTTCCAGAAGAGCCATGTAAGAAAATTAAACTCATGTATTTCTGGTAAAAGCAGGTGTATTGCAGAAAACTCAGCAGTCAACTCTCACACTAGGGGATGCAAAGGAAAAAGTGAAGATCACTGTGTGGAGACAATGAAACTGTCATAACCAGCTCTTCAAGAAACTAAAATATTATCCAGACCTGACAAGGAAAAACCTGGGTTCCAGTAAGTTATAATTTCGAAGTAAGATAACAACATAGCATTAGAGAAAGAAGGTATAAACAACCATACACATTATCAAAATAGGATTTAGCTCACAGATTCCTTAATTAGCATGCCCTGCTTGTTTTGTTTTCACTTCTCCTGTTTCTTGTTCCATGATATATTATCACTACCAGTATCAAGGAAATTAATTGCTCCTGAAGCTTTTACAGCAGAAGTTAGAGACAATGTATTCAAATTTAATGAAGCTGTCACTCAGGTGCTTCTTCTTCTTTCAATTAGAGATATAAATGAATATTTGCTCTCACTGTTCTTATATCCATGCTTTTAGCTATGCAGTCTTCCCTGACATACCGAACTGTTCAAAAATAAAATCTTAGTCTAAAATACTTGGCTTGCAAATTGGTATCTTTTAATGTGGTTTGTCTATAGTCTTTCTTGTTCTCAGTGAAGCACTCTGAAGCGTTAACTGTGAAGAATAAGCTTCATTTAGAAAAAAAAGAATGTTAAAGTTATATGAAAAATGATTGTGCCTTATCTAAAAGGATCTCTCTAATTGCATGTTCTCCAGATAAATGGAAGTTCTAGGAAATTATGGTACAAAGAAAAATAAAGGTCAGAACAACAAGTGAAACTGTCACATTCCATTGCCTGCAGTACTAAAATATTAACTATGCCTGCCAGGGTACTTCTTGTGTGTTAATAAATCATTATGTTTGACTCTGGTGAAGTATTGATATAGAACAAAACAGACCTTATTCTCGGTTAGAATGACATCATTCTCTTTCTTATTAGAGTATGATCACTTTTCTTGTTTGTCTTAAACATGTTTTATACAGGACTCTTTGCTATTGTCAGGTATTGGATACTAATTAATTACTCTGACAGTTCAGTGACAGCAGCCTCTGATACTTTGTTATATTGAATTCAATTGGCTTCCCACAGATAAGTTGTTTTCTGCGTTGTTTCTCTAAGCGTCACATGTCCCAAAGATCAGATTGCCATTTAAAATTGACATTTTTTAATCCAATTTTTTTCTTTTGCTGCTAAGATAATTGACCTCTTCATTGTTATATCATTTCCTTCCTGAGATAGAATTGATGATAATTAGATGAAGAAACTATGGAGAAAAGACCAGCTTTAGAGGAAAGTCAATTGCAAGTGTATGGGTGGATGATATATTTAGTTACAGTATCACTATAATATGCATCTATTCAAAAGATCTTTCTATATACAAAAATAGTTTGAGAAAAGGACATTCTAGAGAAAACCCAGGTACTGGGATTTTTCAGGGAATCTGATAGAAGAGAAAAAACTAAATAGAAAGCAACTTTATTCAGAAACCCTCCTTCACTTCAAAAGTAAGTAGAAACATTTTTACTTAGCATCCATATATATTTTTTCTATATGACCATTAGAATTTTGACAGCTACCCCTAGTTCCATGCAGCTGTTAGGGTTACACTCCATCTGCGCTTTTATAGAGCACTTCTATCATAAGATTCCCAGAGCTGCCAAGTCTTGCATGCTGAATGCGAGACTCAATATGATTTAACCCCTTTCACACACCCTTGTAGCAGTGCATATACAAGCATATTTTCCATGCAGATCCACAGTCTCTGTCCCTCAGAATTCCACAGACCAGATGTATGTATTCAGCATGTCCCTGTCTGCCAAATCCTGGTGCTAAGAGACCCAAATGAGAGTGATGAACAGGGCTATGCTATAACCAGGACAAAGTACTGGTAGAAAGTCAACAGCCAAAGTGCTGTAGAACCCTTCCCTAACTTAAGCTGCAATACACCTGAGGCTCAAGACTGTCCCATCTTTTGGAGTGTGTCATTCCATGTCCAGATGCCATCCAGCACCTGATAAGATGCACTTCCCATGGCCTTGCAGCAAGCAAGTCTCATAAATCAGGATCTTATTCACCTGAAAGGTATGAATTCACTGTGTTTCTCCTTGAAACCTCTCTTACTTGTAAGAGCTAACTAGAAAGAACCAGGGCTAAATTGAGGTTAAGAATCAAATTTACACTACTTCATATTTCACTCTGCGAAACTGGGGAAAGAGTTCTTATAAATCATCATCATGTGATATTGTGAAGAGCTGTAAATAGTTTTAATTGTGTTTCTGAAGGCTAGATCCAGTTTAGGGCATTCAGAATAGTCCAAATTAGCTTCACATCAAGAGTCTGATTTCTAAGACCAATTAGGGCAGACTGGGGAAAGACCCTCTTTTCTTAGTGCCTTTTCCTAAGCACCTGTGCCTAGCTGATGTTAGGAGGAGGATGCAGGCTTAAAGGATGGTTCCTTTATCTGACACAATAGAGCACTTCTTGTGCATCCAGGTGGCTGATTGTCACGGTTTAAGTCCAGTCAGCCATGCAGTTTGCTCACTCACTCCCCCTCTCTTTCTTTCCCCCAGCTCCAGGGGGGATGTGGAGGAGAATCGAAAGAATGTAACCCCCACAGATTGAGATAAGAACAGTTTAGTAACTAAGGTATAACACAAGTCACTACTGCTACCACCAATAATAATAATGACAAGGGAAATACAAGGAAAGAGAATACAACTGCTCTCCACCCGATAACAAACCCGACCCAAGCCCAACCCAGTAGCGAACCCCCACACCATTCTGGGTCTCTCCCCTCCATTTTTACATCCTGGGTATGATGTGCTGTGGCATGGAATACCTCTTTGGTCAGTTTGGGTCAGATGTCCTGCCTCTGATTCCTCCCAGCTTCTCATCCTCCCTGGCAGAGCATAAGGCTCAGAAAGTCCTTGGTCAAACCAAAATATTTCAGCAGTAAATAACAACATCAGTGTTATCAGCGCTGTTCCCAGGCTGAAAGTCAAAAACACAGCACTGCACCAGCTACTAAGAAGGAGAAAAATGACTGCTGCTGCTGAGCCCAGGACACTGATGGAATGAGATTCACTGTACTTAGCAAAAATTCTCTCTTCTCCTCACATTCCCTGGCTGAACTTTTAGAAATTACATTGTGCCCCAAAATCTTGAAACAAACTTTAGCCCTAAGGAAAGTGCAACAGAGAGCCAGGTATTTTCATACACACAATAAAACACTTTCTTTATCCTAGGATCTTGGAATGGGAATGACTTCAGGAGTTACAGAATTGTCACATTCTGCCTTTCCTCAGATAACGTTCATTTCAGCTAATGGATTTGTGTTCCACAGTTCTTTACCATTAATTTTGATGATAGATCCTCAAAGGAAGTGCAGCTGTTTAATTGTCTCCAGTGTTACACCAATTACAATTAAATGGTCTATCAAAGTAGCAGTACAGTGTATTAAGAAAGGGATTGCAACATGCTGAATTTTAGGATTTTCCATTGTTAATTATAACCAATTCAAAAGCTGGAGTAAAATTTACCTCCTTGCTGCATGTATACTTTTTTTCCCTCTTATAAATGACAGGGCTTCTCCTTCTTTTCATGACAAAAAAATTCTAATATGGGTCTAATTTAGAAGCATCTCCTTTGCCTCAATTTATTATCAGTGCCATCAGCACTGTCAGCACAACACTGCACATAAGGGCTGATAAACTGCATTCCCTCTTCTGGCTGGCATACTGTGTCCTGAAAATAGAACCAAATACGTCTTGAATGAATAGTGCTAATCTTTTCAAACTAAAATTTTTATTGTAATGCACATATATACAACAAAGGATGCGTGATTTAGGCTAGTTGTAAGTATTTGTTATGTTCTCTTTGTTGGTAAAAGATACCTGAATATGATATTTTGACATGAAGTACTTTCTTCTCCCCCTCACAGGCAGAATATATTGTGCTAAATTGCTTCCAGATCCTTTTTACAGCAGAACTATCATGATTCCCTGTAATTTCAACTTTGATTTTCTAAATTTTTTTTTACATTAACAAAGCACCTTCATTTTGAAAAAAATCCCAAAGCATTCTAAAACTTGTAACAGTTTAAAATGCAAACTAGGCATAAATATTTCAATTCTCATGTGTAAACACCGTTCTGTGGATGATGAGATGGGAGGGAATTAGAAATGTTGGTTTTAAAAGTAGATTGCAAGAAAGAAAGATATGGTGTTTTTAGAGAGCTTTCAGTAGCCATTTGTAATCTCACATAAGTGTGTTTGGCACTTTACCAATGAGAACTGGAGTTTTTTATGTTTTAGAAAGAATCAGAGTGAACAGCTGTCAGCAGGCTCTTACCTGAAAAGATAAGCCAAAGCTGCATATCTTCTAGGTAGTTCTCAAACCTTATCTGGAAACTACTCTGTCACCATAGTAACCTCCGAATGGCTAAATAAGGTGCCCAAGTGTCCCACATTGCCAGAGCTTCATCTTGATCCAAAAACTTAGACTGTCTCAGTTGTGAAGTTTCTTGGCTGAGAGAATCTGAGTGCTCTCTGACACGCACATAAATGGGTAAACATCAGAAAAGAAGCAGTTAAGCTAAAGTACAAGATTTTATGTAATGGATTGGAATAAACTGTCCAGAAAGATACTGAGGTGGCAAGGTCTATAATACACAGGTTTTTTGCTATTTTTTGGTTGATTTGTTTTGGTTTGTTTGTTGTTTGTTTGTTTGTTTGTTTCAGAACAATTTCTAATAAATGCTATGGACCAGTGTTTTACAGTGAAGTATGTGGGGTTACCTGCCAAACCTCTAATTTCCCTCCTCCTTGGTTACCGAGCACAGTCTACACACTTAAAATTGGAGACTGCCAGCATACAAACCAAATTCAATTCATTGTACGATTTATTTCTTAGAGACCTCTTGGGGACATTCAGACTCACTACAAACCTTGTAAACCTGCCGGACAAATTTCTGGTGTTTGTTTTTCCCAAGGACCTCACAGTCACTGCTCCTTCACTGGACATGACAGGACACCCCACCAGCAACATGTAAGCATTCTCTATATAGATGCATGACCCTGGCCCTACACGCATATACGCACACATATATACATACACACTCAGGCCATATAAGGAGACCAAAGCTCATGCATGCAGCTTTAGGTGGGAATCACTTAGCCATCAGGTGGCACAACCTGATAGACGCATGCATCCCAGCAAGGAAATGCATGCATTTCAGGCCACAGGTCAGTGCTCAGTTCATAATGTTCATGTATTTGGTTCACATTCAATGAAGAGATGGGAAAAAGAGGTAGCCAATATTATAAATGTTTCTCATAAGCCACACAGCTTTCCTGCCACATTTCTTGCTGTAGTATTTCTCTCTTACTGAACTTCAGCAAATAAATCCTCAAAATGAAAGTGTTTAAAGATCTAGCGTTTTTCTTCATTCTCCTTCAATAAGCATAACGAAACATTTCAACTATGTTTCTGAGAGCATCATCAAGCCTTTGAATGAAATCAAGCCTAGGCTTAGAATCATAGAATAAACTAGGTTGGAAAAGACCTTTAAGATCATCAAGTCCAACCTTTACCCCAGAACTGCCAAGGCCACCACTAAACCATGTCACTGAGAGCCTTATCTACACGGTTTTTGAACACTTCCAGGTACGGTGACTCCACCACTTCCCTAGGCAGGCTGTTCCAATGCCTGATCATCCTCTTTGTGAAGAAATTTTTCCTGATATCCAGTCTAAACCTCCCCTGGTGCAACTTCAGGCCGTTACCTCTTGTCATATCATTTGTTACATGGGAGAAGAGACTAATCCCCACCTCACTACAACCTTCTTTCAGGTAGTCGTGGAGAACAATAAGCCTTCTCCAGATGGTAGTTCTAAATTTAAAATGCAGAAGGTGACCTTTTGAAATTTTACTGATAACAAAATCATAGAAACAGCACACAATTTCTTTATATTTTTATTTACAGTTCACATTTCATTCAGATTATTAGGAGAAGTTATGGATTAGTACACCCTGATGTTATAAAATGCATATTTATGAGGTTTGGATGAATAATTCACATAAAAAATATACTGCTTTGCTACTCAAAGGGTATTTGAAAGCAGACAATGTTTTCCATGATTTCTTTGTTATTTGAAATTACTAAATCAATGCATTTGTGACTAGGATTTTTAATCTGAGGTTTGCCTGAGACTTGTTCTTAGGATACTTGATATTTTAATTGTATTGCCTGAGAGTTATAGGGCAGATAAATCATGTGATGCTATTTCCTTGCTCTGATTTTATTGATAAAAGAACCTTTCTAAAATAAATTAGCATGTGGGAGGACAGAATGTTCAATTTCAGTGAATGCTTGTGCATGTGATTTTGAAATCTGTTCACCATGATCACTTGTGCCAGTGTGACTTGATCACATAAATATTTGAACAAAAGAAATACAAGCTGATAGCAATCATGCCAAAGCAAAATGTGAGCAAATATTTAGAGAAAGAGCTTTTTTTCCCCCTGTATTGTATCAGCTTGAAATAATTAGAAAGAAAATAAGGAATATTTTGAATCTTTTTCCATGTAATGAGACTAGAAGCCAGCTTCTATTCTGCTTTGCCAGAACTATCTGTTCAGTGGTTTTCAAAGAAACAAAATGTTTGCATGTGTATGTGCCTCACTTCAGAAAAAAGAATATTTTTTTCTTTATTATACTTAGGATGGGTCCGAGAGTATGACTTACCCCATGAATTTCACAAAGAGGAAAAGGGCCATTAAAAGTGGGGCATCACTATAAAATAGAAAATGGGTGGATGACAGGTAAGATGCTCAACTAGAGCAGCTGAGCTTCTCTGGTTTCTATATATAGCCCTGCCTCAATTTTCTGTGCTAAACTGGGCGTATAACAACTTTCTTTGCTTTTGTTTCCCCTCTGTAAAACAATAATAATAATGTTTCTCTATTTTTTGTGAGGACAACATAATGGTAATGAGGTTGTTATCTAAGTGATATAGGAAGGACTGAAGAAAGGATGCCAATGATAAACACAAACCAAACTTTCTGCACAAATGTCACTGCCTGACTTAGAGACTGCTGAGCGTTACATTGTCTGTGTTGTACCGTCAATTTTTGAATGTCAAAGTGTCAATACTGCACAAAACCAAAATCTCTCAGTGTGTTTTAGAGTGTAATGCATTTTTCTAGCAGCTTAGAGATATTTTTATGAAATCTCCTTTTGTATTAGCTGAAAATCTAGTAAAAGCCACTTAAACATTAAGGTTTGTGCTCCAGTTGTGTAACAAAGGCAGATGGTACAAATAGCCATTTCTTTCCATCGTGCCTCTTAGTTACAAGTTGTTCTGTCATTGAGTGAAAAACATCCATTAGGAGCTTCCAGGAGAAAGAAGGGCCTCCCTCAGGTGACTTAGGCTTGGAGCACTGCAGCAAAGCCTCACTTTCTACAGGTGGAAGAACATACTGAAAACCTTTGCAAGGAGCAGTAGAGAGGTTGTGCTCCCGAAAGCTCTGCAAATTGCTGTGGAAAGGACAATAAAAGGGGCTCTTTTGGACAATGCCCTTCCCTGCCACAGTCATTTAGCTAAGAAAATTAAATGCAACATCATGAGCTGGTTTTGTCATGTGAAACAGCATAAAGCACTAGGATATTTTAATGAAAACCGGCTTCAGCTGTATTCCTGAAAGAAAATTATTTGACAGAATGAGAGCATCTAAATGTTTTAAAAGAAAACAGTAATGAGCTTAATATTTTATACTGGACTATGAGGGTGTCAATATTATTAACTGATACCTTTTTCATTGCAGAGTCATGAGAGAGTTTGCTACTGGAAAGTGATACTATGATCAGAATCAAGTGTATGAATGTCTTTGCCATTATAAATTTGACCATTTTACACAAATACATACGTATGTGTAAATATATACATATGATGTACCTATATGTCTACATATGTGAAGGTGACATGCATATTTGGTGAATAAAACAGAAGTGTAGAAGCCCTGATGTGGGCTGGGTTTTATTCATTTCATCTTTGGAAAAGAGACTATATATATATCTTGAATGTCAATATAATATATTGGTCTGTTTTCCTATGCGTATGTGCATGTGCATGTGCATGTGGAATATATAAAAATAAGAATCCTCAGATTCATTCATATATATGTCCGTGAACATGCCCCAGATGTTCACCTCCTAAGCCCTTACCCTGACTACCCATCCATGCCTGTGGGGGAATGAGTGATGGAACGTGTATGAGCTTTTTGCTTGATTACGTTTGTCACAATGACAAAAGTATTAGCAGCTGTTCTAGTGGAGATATGAGTAAATCTGGCAGACCACAGTCTAAAATTAGTTCTCTCTATATGTACTTGTTCTACTTTTTTTTTGCAAAAGTCCCAGCCACACTGAGCTTGTACATGTATCATATAACCACCACAGTTTTGCAGGCTGCTAAACATGTTTTCTTTGGTAGGGTGGACAATTTTTCATGTTCATAGATGTTACTAGGCACATACTTCTATTTTTAAATAAATTTAATGGTGTTTGCTATATTAGCACAAAAAATGCATTGCTCCCAATGAACTCTGAAATTTTGCTTCTGTATTTAGTGATTTACTTGAAACAGAATGAATGCTGGGAGGGAGGATCACTGTCTGCCCATCAGTGGTACAGCAGAATGATTCATGTCATACCCTTGGAGGGAATTACATCATTCTTGGCCATTTCTACTCCTGGGCTTACATTTGTCATTCTTCTACTTGAAAAAGATACTTTCAAATTGAAATTATTGTTTCTTCCAGTAACTGCGGACTGTGCTATTTTCAGAGAGTTTAGAACATGAAAAATGTCTGTTTCTTGGTCTGCATATTCTCTACTAACTTGTAGAGACCATCCCTGCTCAGAAATCATAGATCACATGCAAAATTGATTATATTTAAGATGGGGGAGAGGAGGAGGAATGAAGGGTCACATTGGATTTAGTGCCTTGTCTTTATTTTATTTCTAAGGGAAGCTTCTTATTTGCTAGGACTTCAAGGCCATCATTAGATGCATGTACGTTCACCCACACTTACAGATATACATAAGACTACCTCTTTCCTAGCTGGTGGAGATTCCAGCTAGACAGCAGTAAGGCTGCCTACAGTCTTGCACAATTAAGGCCTATATCTGCATAATTAAATTTGGTATTACAAATGAATCTTAAACAAAACTAGGGAATAAAGTAAGTAGCTTTACTAGTGTCTATACAGCAAGAAGTTAGTACCTCCTACCTACTAGTTATGTTTCTAGTCTCAATGCCCCCAGAAGAACTTCTGAGACTGTTTCTGCAGAATGCTGCTTACTAGATACATGACCATGGCCCTTTGGCTTCTGTTAGCAAAATCTAGGTAACCTCAAGACAGTCCACATTTCTAGTGGGTTGCAGACTACTGCACTTCAAGAGCAGCTTGGTTTATCCTTGTTCATACAATACAGAAAAAGTTAGTATGAAACTTCTACAACATGTTTCACTATCATAACTTTCAGAATCAATGAAATGTGCTGAAGTCCTGTAAAGTTAAGGGAATAATTCAGGGCAAAACAAGGCAAACAATTCTCTGCTCTGGGCGGACTTGCAGGCAAAAGCATTACAACCTAATGAATATCATTTATATATCATTACAATAAAAAAGAAGCAAAGTACTATCATTAACAATAAATTTTAGAGTCGATTGAAAAGGCAGATCATCTGGATTTATGGCCAATTTATTTTAAAAATAACATGAAAACAAATTAACAAGAAAATGTATGGCTAAGAAAACTGGTGGATCATATTTGCACATGCATTATTTACACAGGTTTTTTTTGCAGAGAAAATATGAGTTCTCTGCATTCACTGCTTTATTCCTTTGCTCAGTGCAGACTTGAGTGTTATAAGCAGCTACATCAATGCATCCTTATTCTCCAAACAAATTAAGTGGGTGCCAGTTTAGTGAGATTCAGAATGTACTTAATTACTTTGGTGTATAGCACAGGTTGTACCTTGTGGTAATGTTAAAAGCTATGCAAATATTTCATTGCATTAAGGAACTGGGTACCAAAAGGTCATCTGTGTTTACAGTGTTTCCTTTCCTAAACTCCATATTTTATTGTTACTGATTTGTTAATTATGAATAATAAATCATTACTGTGAGAAGGTAAACAGCCTCATTTTTCTACAATTAGGAGTAACTGTAGGCTGGCTGAATTTGCAGGCAGATGTATTAATAATAGAATGATACCCAGATTTTTGTCTTTATGTTTTCTGTACTCAGAAACTGAATATCTCTAGTCTGTTCATTGCTACTTCCTAGTAACTCTTATTCTAGTATTTGACACGACTTTTCCACAACTTTACAGTCACACTTTGTGTTAGGATTTCAGGTCCAAAAGATTGCAGAATATCAGCAAATAAGAAGATTGCAACAATTCCACAAGGAAAAGTTGCCACTGCCTAGCCAGGTGAAAGTTTTGACCTCCGCTTTATTTTATCTAGGCTAGAAAGTTACACCATATATGATTGATTCAGAAGATTAATTTTGTACAATTCAAATTTTTTAGCTACATGATAATTTAACAATACAGTGCCTTAAGATTCTTACTATCCTAGACCTAATGGTACTAAAAGACTAGAAAATCATTTTAACTTTCAAACATTTAAAGGTGTCATGAACATAAATACAGAGCGTGAGAGTTCTTCGTATTAAAATGCATTTCTACCTTTGCAGAGACAAAATAGTGCTGAACTGTCAGGTCTCTGTCCAGGCTACTATTTTGTTCAGAGGCACAAGCAGTCACACACATATTCAGGGTGGGGGGTGGGGGTTTGCTTGGGGTCTTCTTCTTTTGGTGTATTTTTTTTACTCCCAGTGGGTGGCAGAGTTGTTTTTGACTCCTCATTTATTTAGTTATTTTATTATTTCTTATTTCCCCTGTGGCCTATTAAGTATAAGCCACTGTGCAGAGCCTGCTTAGCTCAGCAGTCAGTCCAACAGCTGATGGATGCTTGGGTTGTTTGGCTAAAGAAAGAACAGGAATGAGGACTGATTACAAGCTAAACAAAACTAACCTGTTTGCTTCGCACTGTGCCATTCATTCCATATGTTCACCCACCGGGGTAAATTGCTCAGTACTGACGAGGGGCATCTTATGAGTTGGCAGGAGACTGATTTTGGGGCCTTTGAAGCCGGTGGTGTTCCAGCAGTGCCGATGGGATGGATTAGTCACTTCAGCACCAAGGATAGTTCTCCAGCCGTGCCGGGCTGCAGCTGGCCAGATGTGACATCTTATCCTGAAGAGGTATTTTTTTCTCCACCACCAGCTGTGATTGTCACTATCGATTCTAATTCATGACTTCAACCGATAAAACCCTTTTGGAGGACTGAAGAGAAGCTCCCGTGTCTCTGACTCTGATCAAGGCTTCAAATTTGTTTTCAGTGTTAAAAGGTTGGAATTTTGGGGTTGAGACATTGAACCTGCTGAGCTTGAAGTTTGCACGAAGATTCTATTTGTCAAGGTGTCTTTGTTTAACCCCAGCTGGCAAATAAACACCATGCAACCACTTCCTTACTCCCTGCCTGCCTCTTTCCCCTGGATGGGATGGGGAGGAGAACTGGAAGAAGGTAACAACCTTGGGTTGAGGTAAGAACAGTTGAATAATTGAAATGAAATAAAATATAATTGTAATAGAACTAATAAAAGTAATTATAATAGTAATAGGAAAAAATAAAGGAGAAACAAATATGCAGGAAACACAAGTGATGCACGAGGCTACTGCTCACCACCTCCAGACCAGCACCCAGCAGTGATCCCAAGCAGCGACAGCTGGCTACCAGCCAACTCCCCCTAAGTTTATATTCTGGGCATGACATGCTGTGGTATGGACTACCTCTTTGGCTAGTTTGGGCAAGCTGCCCTGGCTGTGTTCCTTCCTGGCCTCTTGTGCCCTTCCTCACTGGCAAAGCATGACTGGAAAGTGCTTGATCAGGGTAAGTGCTACTTAGCAACAGCTGAAACATCAATGTGTTATCAGCACTACTCTCAGACTAAAGCTAACACAGCACTGCACCAGCTACTAGGAAGAAAACTGATTCTATTCCAGCTGAACCCAGGGCACAAGGAAAGACCAGGCTTTTACAAGCCTGATGGCGCTGACAGCAAGCGGTATTCCTTCTTGTGATGGTAGGAAGATACTGTGGCACTGTAATTGGTTATATACTTGCATTTCAAAATGACAGTGAGTACATGAGAAAGTTGGCCTTTCAGTGTTTCTCATGAGATATTGTCTGTAAATTATCTCAGTACAGAGTTCATAGCTCAATGTAATCAGCCTGTGGTCTCACAGCATTTAAAAATGAGATTTGAGCTCATCTTATGTACCCAGCAAAGCTAAAGCCTACACAAGATATCAAGCTTTTCTTTTTTTTTTTTTTTTAAATCTTCCTATTCCTTTAACCCTATCTGATAACCACAGATATATACCAAAATGGACGCAATACCATTTGAAGAGGATAAATGTATTTCCTATTTAAGGACAGCTCTCTTTTGGTAGCTCTAGAATTCAGGTTTCACTTTTGCATCCTCCACTTCCACCCCTGCATGCCTTGATGCTGCCAATAGCAGTCTCCGTTCCTGGCCACTTCTAAGAGGAAAAGGAGGAGGAGAAGGAGGAATGCTTCCAGCATGCTCTTTTCTCTCATGGCAGCAGAATATTCTCATTGATTTAGCTGTTAAATAATTCAGAGGCAACAACCATCTGTTTAAGCCAATGTCCTGTTTCATGTCTCTTCAGGGAAAAGGCAGCAGTCCAGAAAGAAACATCAAGTGCAACTTGCTGACTTTCTTGCATAAAGACTATCTAATAATGAAAATATTTTTCTCCTACATTTGCTTTCCCTGAGCTGGAACAGGCTAATTCAGACTTTGGTACACCACAGACTAGTTATAAAGGGTGGGGGGGGACAATGGCCTTCTTCTGAACCAACTTCAAGGAAAGAGAAGAAGTATAAAGATCAAAATGGATAAGTTCCATAAACATTCCTGAGAGTCTGAAAAAAAGCAGATGTTGGAGATTCGGTTTCGGGACTTTAGAGTACCTGCCATATATGTGCACGTTGGATGCAGTAATTTTTCCATGTGCCTACTGGTTTAGTTCTTTTGAATGTGAGACAAATTTAAACCACTCTGACATCTGATTCATTGTATGACAATCAGAAAACACCTTTTTAAAGCTAACATGTAATTAATGATTCAATGTATCATAGAATAATAGCAATCTGAGTACACGCTGTAGAAAATTAAGTAATTCTGTATTCTTTAAAACTGATGAGTCTGTGAAAGAATGAATTAGTGTGTCCTTTAACGCTGAAATAGAAATCGTAAAATATGATATGCAAGCATGTAAAAAGTGTCTGCACTTCTGATATTCAGCTTGCTTTCTGTTTGGTTGTGGCAGAACCATTACCTAATTATGTTATAGACCACGCTAAGGCTCTCCTCTCTTTCTGACACTCCACATTTGAATAGATACTTCAGGTAATTTGGTTAATTCTTGTGGAGGGAGTTTCTCTGTGTTAAACCAATTTTGAAAGATGGGAAGGAGTCAGAAACTTTGCCTGTGTTCAAATACATCTTTTAGTAATGAGAAGAGAGAGACAAGGAAAATCAAGTGTGATAAACATAATTAGAAGACAAGTAAGAAATTATTACCACCATTCTGATAACATTTTAGTCTATAGTTCAGGTAATGCGCTGGTTGCTAACTTCACTGTTGGCCACAGAGTGCTTTGGGCCACACATGAGGAAACAGTGTTTTTTCAAATTTTCCCAATTTCAGCAATTCTAAATACTGCTTTTTACTGTAGAATTCACCTCACCTAAATTAACTTGTTTAATGGGTAGTTATCTAACCTTATCTAGTTCCTTGCCTTCTGTTGTTAATAGGGAGAGACAGACACTTCCAGAAGGCAACTCATCCCATCCTAACCCACGGTGCCAATGTAGAGGGGTTAAGTTTCCTTCAGGAGATGTTTGTCTCTCTATATTGGTGATTGTCCAGAACCTATATGACTAGAACACTCAATTTTAGAAGTATGACATTATGCAGGATAATCCTACATATTTCCAGGTCCATGATTTGCACGAAAGTCAACAGACTAAAAAGGGGATCACCAGAACTGTTGAGGTACTCAACTTCAAACTGACGTCTTTCTTGTAGCTTAAATCCAGCTTTTCCCAGAGTTTCAGTGTTATGCGGCATACATGCTTAAATTACTCAGCATTTGTGAGGCTGCACCTGGAATACCATGTTCTGTTCTAGGGCCCTCACTACAAAAAAGACATTGAGGTGCTGAAGCAAGTCAAGAAAAGGGCAACAAAGCTGGTAAAGGGTCTGGAGAACAAGCCTGATGAGGAACGGCTAAGGGAACTGAGGTTGTTTAGCCTGGAGAAGAGAAGGCGCAGAGGGGACCTTACTGCTCTCTACAACTACCTGAAAGGAGGTCATAGTGAAGTGAGGGTCAGTCTTTTCTCCCAAGTAACAAGCGACAGGACAAGAAGTAAAAAATTCAAGCTGTGCAGGGGAGGTTTAGACTGGATATCAGGACAAATCTCTTCATAGAGAGGGTGATCAGGCATTGGAACAGGCTTCCCACAGCAGTGGTGGAATCCCTAGACGTGTTCACAAACCATGCAGATAGGGCCCTTAGTGATACGGTATAGTGCTGGTCTTGGAAGTCCTAGGGTAGTAGTTGAACTTGATGATCTTAAAGGTCTTTTCCAACCTAATTGATTCAATGATTCACAAACAAATTCATGCCAGCACCTACAGTTCTTTACTGTTGTGGACTGCTCCTACTGTCATATATTAGTGTTCATTCAGGTTTATAAACCATTTGTTTTGGGTCTCTTCCCTCATGGCAACTCCTCTGAAAGTTATCTTACAACCAGCTTGCTTTGACCTTTGTCCCATGATCAAGTGGAGTTCCTCCATTTCAAAAAGTTTGTGCACTTGCTTCCCACTTTTCTCTCAAGCTCCCTTTTTTAATTGTCCTCTTGATCCAGACTTTTCAATTTCATATTTTCCTTAGTTTTGACTTGTCTTAATATTGACTTGTCTTTACAGGTGATATTGGTGAAACTGTTTTATTTTTTTGGTAATCAGACATTGCTGTCCAATATTCCAAAAGTTCTGGCACAACTTCAATGTCAATGGTAATGATTTCTTTTTTTCTCAATGTTTTTTCAGCCTGGGGCTGACTCACTGTATATTGAGTCCATCAACGATATTACAATTTTATAAAACAAACATTCATGCATTATAGATAATTGGTTTCCCCAAATCAGACCACTGTATTGAATGAATAACAGGTGATCTTATAAATCTGAAAGAACAATTACAAGCATTGGAAAAATGTTGGAAAGTATTGATTTAGTTAGCAAGTGTAACTTTTCTAAAATGAGAAGAAATGTCTTAAATTTATGCAAATTTTATACAGTGTTTGGTTTTGCCCTGAGCAATTTCCAAGGTAATGATGGTGCTTGTCTTGCTACTTGAAAAATGCTAAGTCGCATCACAAGATTTAAATACTCCTTTGGCAGACACAGGTAATTACAGTATTTCCTAGCCTGATAGAAACACATTTATTTATCTGGAGAGCAGAAGAATCTAAATAATCTTTCTGTTTATTTAACTCATTGCTAACTGCTCTCCTGTGCATGCAGAAGTGTGTTTACAGATATCTAAAACTGGAAACATATCAGAAATTTTTAGCTTTTTTAGTGATAGTGTAGTAAAAATGAAGTGAAGAAGTGATTGTCTTCTTATCTAGTTACTATTTTCAAGACAATGAGGTTAATATGAAGTCTCACTAAAACTGAGTTTTATTTTTCATGTGATTTTGCAGTCTAATGTTACAGTCTTTCAACCTATAATGAAATAAACTGTGCTCCGTATTTGAAAGAATTATCTACTTAGAGATGGAGCCAAACAACTCCAACCTGTTTTGAATTGCTAGCTGTTCCCCAAGAACTATTTACTGGTTAATCTCTATTTTCCATCTGAAGTATACATTTTCTTCTATTGTGTGCACCACACAGTCAAAATGCAAAGAAATCATTTTGAAATAGAGGAGTAATCTGATTTATTACAGTCGTGACACAGATAAATTAATTTCCTTTACACACATGTATCATTGAGACATTGCTCATGAGAAACCCTGAGATCCTTTGGATCAGCTTCCCTTTAGATCTGTTGGGAAGATCTTCATCTAAGGGCTCTGACAGCAGCTTTGTTGGGTTCCTTTTTATTATTTTTGTAGCAGGAAAAAGCAAGAAGAGCAAAAGTATCCCACCTGTAGGTGAAGGCATTTTTACAGGGATATGAGCTGAGTCTGTCTAGATTAGACACCAACACCAGAGAAGTCGCTGCAATATTGCTGGGAAGCCATGGAAAAGGTGCTTTTATCAGCATGATGACCACTGCTAGAATAGCAGCCATGGCATTCTTGTCACGGAAACAAAGTCAGCAAAACAGCTTTATGATTCGGTTTTGTCCTCACAGCAAAGCTGTGATGCTTAGTGCTAAAGTATCTGCATACAAGCTGTGCCAGGCTGAATGTAAACAAGTACATCTTTCCTCAAATCTACTTTTTCCCATCCTGATGCTGTAGAAAAAAATCGTCCGGTTATAATTTTTGGGATACAAACCTGAAAGGGCATTCAGGTCATTTATGTGCAGCCAGTCTCCTTTGTAAGATTGTCACAGGTTCTGGGAACCTTTTCAGTAGGAAGACTGTGGAGAAGGGTAGGGTTTATGCTCTTTCAGCTTCTCCTGCTCTAGTATATTGGTCCTAAACTGAACACCAGCATGTTCAAAATCAGTGTAATTTCCACAGCGAGTAGCCCTGTCCACCAGGGTGCTGAGCAATACCCCCTAAACCCAGAGCATCTACTCAGTCCTTTGATTTCTGAATCTGATTTAAAAGTTCCCATACCTTTCAATGAGATTTTGAATATGTTTAGAAAATGAGTAGACCTAATTGTACTTTGTTATCATGATAGTGACTTAGAATAATAGAATAGGAGAATAATGGAATGGTTTGTGCTGGTTTGCCTGGAAGATAGCAACAGCAGTTGAATATCTCTAAGCTGTTAGATGGAAGTATATTTCTGTATAAGAAAGATAGAAGGATTGATTGTACCAGTTCTCCCATTGTATACTGAAGAATACAGGAGAGGATGTGACAGGTGATTTGAGAAACTTAAAGGTTATCATTGACTACAGGTTATTTTGAGTGTGCAATATCATATTAAACAGCTCTGAATGAGTATAGTAAAATGAAGACAGGCTAAAACAGGGGCTGTTCAGACTGGAGAAGTGAAGGCTGTGTGGAGACTTCATAGCAGCCTTCTAATATCTGAAGGGGATCTATAAGGATGCTGTGAAGGGACTTCACTAGGGACTGTAGTGGCGGGACAAAGGGTAATGGGTTCGAACTTAAACAGGGGAAATTCAGGTTAGATATAAGGAAGAAGTTCTTTACTGTGAGGGTTGTGAGGCACTGCAATGGGTTGCCCAAGGAAGCGGTAAATGCTCCATCCCTTGCAGTGCTCAAGACCAGGTTGGACAGAGCCTTGGGTGACATGGTTTAGTGGGAGGTGTCCCTGCCCCTGGCAGGAGGGTTGGAACTAGATGATCTTAAGGTACTTTCCAACCCAAACTATTCTATGATTCTATGATTTATTTTCCTCTGCACAAAAACTTATCTCTCTTCACTGAAAATTATCATATTCTTTTTTGCATGTCAGAAAGTTTCAGAAATCAACTTTGAGAAGAGGTTTTTATTCTTCAGCAGATAATGTTCCAGACTGCTATACTGTCATGCTAGTCGACATGAGCTGATGTCCATGTGTCTTTACCTTCTCACAGTGATGGAGATTTGCACTTCAGTTGTAACAAACCTTAAAGGTTCAAAATATGTGTCATGAGCTTACTTCTACTGTATATCTAAGCATGAGCTAAAACAAAGAAGACATTTGTGTCAAACTGTTCCTAAGATCTTTTATAAGACGAATCTTTTACATTTTTTTATTTGATCTTCTAAAAGAATACATATTTTAAATGCATGCTGGATTATAACATAGCTGGTGAACATCAGTGCTGGTGCTGATTTCATTTAGCATCACCTGTCTTCCTCACAATTTTGGTATTCCTTGTCTGTCTGCAAATATGCAAACTACTTTCTTGCTGTAGTCTTTGTTATCTTGGCAATCAAGAATGCTGCAGGTTAGTGTTTGAATGTAATGAAAAGCTAAATGTGTTTAGTTACCTTCAGGATGTTTTTAGTCAAACTTGTAATCTGGCACACAAGATGAGAATGTGTTATTCACATCTTGTATAGCTAAAAATTGCTATCTTCCTGAAACGATGTCATGACATTTGACAGCCAGAAAAATCAACAAACAAAAATCAGTAAGTAAGTAAACAAATAAATAGGAACAAAAAAATCTCCAGCAATTAACTCATGGGTTGTTTGGGGTTATGTTTTAGTTTGCTTTTTTTTCCTTATGTATGGCTACCTACATCCTTATCATCCCAGGAAGTCCCTTCTGCTAAATACCTTCTTACATAATATGAAATAAATATTTACTGCTTCCTCAAGTTTGCAACCTAGCAATGATTTGTTGGAAACAGAAATGACACATTTTGAAGTGTGATGATCTGTAAACCCATAGTCAGGAAGTGCATTTCACATTATTGTGGAATTTTCATGGTTTTCCTTCTGCAGCACACTACATGATTCCTATGTTTGCAAATGTTTTCATTAGTAATAAAATCATCAGACCTTCTGGGTTCAGCAGTAGCAGTCATTTTTTCTCCTTCTTAGTAGCTGGTGTTTTTTGACTTTCGGCCTGGGAACAGCGCTGTTAACATCGATGGTTTTAGTTGCTGCTAAGTAACTTTCACTCCTATCAAGGATGTTTCAGTCTCATGCTCTCCCAGTGAGGAGGGGAAGCTGGGAGGAAGCAGAGACAGAACACTTGACCCAAAATGACCAAAGAGGTATTCCATACCACAGCACGTCATGCCCACTATATAAACTGGGGGCAGTTACCTGGAAGGGATAGATCACTGCTTGGGTCGGGCTGGGTGTCAGTCAGCAGGTGGTGAGTGGTTGTATTCTCTTCCCTTGTTATTTCCCTTATCACTATTATTATTGGTGGTAGCAGCAGTGGTTTGTGTTATACCTTAGTTACTGGACTGTTCTTATCTCAACCTGTGGGAGTTACATTCTTTCGATTTTTCTTCCCATTCCTCCGGGAGCAGGGGGAGGAATAAGGAGGGAAGTGAGTGAGCAGATGCATGGTTCTGAGTTACCGGCTGGGCTTAAACCATGACAGCTCTTTTTGTCACCCACCTTGGGGCATGAAGGGTTGAGATAATGGCACATCTGACCAGAGTGTGTCTAATCATATTTGTGATCAGCATTTCTTGTTTTGATTAATAGTCACTTGTCACAATGCTGATTTATTGGCTCTCAAAGTTGTTGCTCCTGATCTTGGAGTTTATGCATGTCGTACCTTACTTACAGCTGGTATTTGTGGTCTTCGTGCTTATCAGCTGGGGGGCTTGGGCTAAGGTTCTTGTTTCACTGTACTTTATGGTAATGACTTATAATACAATAGTCTCATTGATCATGAGACTGATCTGGCTTGCATTCCCAGTGTGGTCACCACCTCTACACTTTGGCAGGTATATAATACAAGTGTACAGCAATGACACATAGAATCATAGAATCATAGAATAGTTAGGGTTGGAAAGGACCTTAAGATCATCTAGTTCCAACCCCCCTGCCATGGGTGGGGACACCTCACACTAAACCATGCCACCCAAGGCTCTGTCCAACCTGGCCCTGAACACCACCAGCAATGGAGCATTCACAACTTCCCTGGGCAAACCATTCCAGTGCCTCACCACCCTCACAGTAAAGAATTTCTTCCTCATATCCAATCTAAACTTCCCCTGTTTAAGTTTGAACCTGTTACCCCTTGTCCTCTCACTACAGTCCCTAATGAAGAGTCCCTCCCCAGCATCCTTATAGCCCCCCTTCAGATATTGGAAGGCTGCTATGAGGTCTCCACGCAGCCTTCTCTTTTTCCCCTCCTCGGGTGGTCAGCCTATGAGGGAGACATTCCCACAGACCCTAGTGACAAGTACAGCAGCTACTCAAAGTCTGATTACAACAGATAAAGCAGCTACTCCAACTCCAAGCACAGCAGCTACCCTAACCCCTGCGACAAGTACAGCAGCTACTCAAACTCTGTCCGCAGCAGACAGTGCAGCTACTCCAGCTCCAAGCACAACAGCTACACCAGACCCAGTGACAAATACAGCAGCGTCATTTGAGAGTTATGAAGGTTTTGAATGGCCTTTGGGTACCCTTGAGACCTGCTTGCTGATTGTGATGGGGATCACCATGTTGGCACACGTACACAGTGTGTTTTTCCCATGACCATTTTGTCTGATCTTGAAAGTTAAGAGGAGTCATATTTGGGTCGTGTCTAGGGTTAGATGACGATATAGGAGGACCAAAAGACTTTCCCCGAGGCTGGACAGTCATGAGTGGCAGGGTGTGTGAGACAGTATGGGCAAGTACCTAAGTCCACTGGCCCCCTCCAGTGCTTTGGAAGCGTCAGAGATGGAAGGCAGCTGTATGGAGTCCCCAAGACAAGTTGCAGAAACTGCTGGAGGGGAGGGTGAATTATTTTGAGCCCGGTGGCCGGTGACACCTCAGGCCATCAGGGCAGAGATACAGCATACAGATGGAGTCACGATCAAGGGGTGGACTTAGCAAGGGACACTATTGGCCAGGTTACTTATGAGTGTGAACACCGCACACAGCCTCTTCTGCTCTCAAAGACTATTACAAGAGATGGAGCCCGACATCATGGACTGGATGGACTCAGCAGCTTTATAGTGGTTGGTCCATGCACTAAGGAATGATCTCTCTCTCTCTCTCTTTCTCTCTGTGGATGTCTATATATGTATACATATGCAATAAGAGTGATGGAATATTGAAAATGTGGGATCTGAGCATGATGTGAATGGTATGGAATAAGGGGTGGATACTATCCTGGGCTCAGCAGTAGCAGTCATAGTTCCTCTTCTTAGTAGCTGGTGCAGGGCTGTGTTTTTGACTTTCTGCCTGGGAACAGCGCTGATAACACCAATGGTTTTAGTTACTGCTCAGTAATATTTACTCTGTGACTTTCAGAGCCTCATGCTCTGCCAGGGAGGAGGGGAAGCTGGGAGGAAGCAGAGACAGGACACCTGACCCAAACTGACCAAAGAGGTATTCCATACCACAGCACGTCATGCCCACTATAGAAACTGGGGGCAGTTACCTGAAAGGGCTAGATCACTGCTCGGTCAGGCTGTGTATCCATCGGTGGGTGGTGAGCAGTTGTATTCTCTTCTCTTGTTGTTTCCCTTACCATTATTATTATTGGTGATAATGGTAATTGGTGATAATTGGTAACAGTGGTTTGTGTTATACCTTAGTTACTGGACTGTTCTTATCTCAACCTGTGGGAGTTACATTCTTTCCATTCTCCTCCCCATCCCTCCGGAAGGGGAGGGAGTGAGCGAGCAGCTGCTTGGTTCTGAGTTATTGGCTGGTCTTAAACCAAGACAGCTTCTTTTACACAACTGATTCCTATTAATCCAAGTCTTTTGTTGCAGCTTAAACTCTCATTACAATTTATGACTAGATCTAAGTATGTAAATTGTCTTTACTCCTACTGTTTCTTGCTGTGTGAGTTTTGATGTGTTATGTAGCCTACTTTTCTGGGAATTTGCTAACTATAGGCATGTTAGAGGTAGAAAGATCCATGAGTCAATACAAGACACCTGTATAGAGAGAATGAGGGGTCAGTATGAGAATGGGTAGCGGAACCTGATTTGTTATTTGTGAATGATCTACACAGTAACATCACAAGGTGTTTTAAGCATGGCATATATAAGATCTTGTCATGGGTTCAGCAGCAGCAGTCATTTTTTCTGCTTCTTGGTAGCTGGTGCAGCACTGTGTTTTTGATTTTGGGCCTGGGAACAGTGCTGATAACACCAGTGTTTCGGTTACTGCTTAGTGATGTTTTGGTCTGGCCAAGGACTTTCTGAGTTTCATGCTCTGCCAGGGAGGAGGGGAGCCGGGAGGAAGCAGAGACAGGACACCTGACCCAAACTGACCAAAGAGGTTATTCCATACCACAGCACGTCATGCCCAAGATGGAGGACGGAGAGGAGAGACCCAGAAGGGTGGGGGGTGCACTGCGTGGTCGGGCTTGGTTTTAGGTGGTGAGAAATTGTATTCTTTCCTTGTATTTGCCTTGTCATTATTATTATTGGTGGTAGCAGTAGTGGTCTGTGTTATACTTTAGTTACTAAACTGTTCTTATCTCAACCTGTGAGAGCTGCATTCTTTTCGATTCTCCTTCCCATCCCTCGGGGAGTGGGGGGCAAGAAAGAGGGGGGAGTAAGTGAGCAAAACTGCGTGAGTTATAGAGGCTTAAACCACGACAGATCTTCAAGTAGATGTTCAGTTGAAGTGATACTGAGATACATATATATACATCGTATAAATAATTGATCTCGTGTTATGCTTTAAATTTATAAACCAAACATATGCTTACTTTCATTTGTACAATTCATTTTAGAATCTAAAATACTGAAAGGATGACTCTCCCATTCTTGATCAAATCCTGTAAATCCATAAATAGGAGCAATACCACTGAAAACAATGGGCCTGGGACATTCTTAGTCACACAGATCTTATAGTTATGTCTATTTTGGACTGTTATTGTTCAGAATGAACATCACATTTCAAGCACAGGAAACTTGTAAGTCAGCTTAGCTAATTCATGTGAGATAAACTGTGAGAGCACACAGTGCAGTATCTGTAATTCCTACATCATGTGCTCTGTAAACAAGAGTGTGAAAAAACTGGTCAGAACTATATAGACAGTGAATATGAATAAACCTTGGAAAGAACAGTATTCTTAATAAGTGAGAAGAAAGATTAAGAAGGGAAATAAATTATACAGCCACTTATGGACCATTCCGTTATTCCTCCCGGTCTCTATAGATATGGAGCTTGTTGTATTCCTTTTAAAAAAAACAACCAACGTGGTTTTTGCATGGCTTCAGTATTTCCTCTTTTTGTCTTTTTGTAACTGAAATGGAATTTGACAGCCAAAAGTTCAGCTTTTGAAGTTTCAACATTTTTATTTTCTCTGTTGAAAACCTTGAAAGAATTTCTGATTAATTCCTCCAGCAGAATTCCAGCAGAAAGAAAATTTTAATCCCACCTGGTTCATAATAAATTGTATTCAACATCAAGAGCTGCATTAGAGGGTTAGAGATATCAGTAGAAGGTAAAGAGAAAAAAAAAACCAACAAAACCCAAACCAGCACAAGATGTTTGAAGTTTTATTCCTACAAAATAGTATATAGAAAAGAGAAGTCTGTGTTTAATGAAAGCCAGTAAAGGCCAAATGTTCTGTTGTAGCGCTAACAAATGCTGGGATAGGATGGGTAGATAATTGAAGTGTATTTATTGGAAAGCACAAGTGGGTGTCTCACAGTATCACTCAAGGCCCTTTGACAGAATCTCATATCAGTCCAGATGAAAAGAGAAGAGCAAAAAAAGAAAAAAAAAAAAAAAAGAACAAGGTAAGATATGGATAAAAGTCAAAGAAATGCACAGCTAATTTTATTCTTTCACTCTCTTAAACCTAAAATTGAAGGTGCACTGTTTCCATATCAACCCTGCAAATCACCTATTTTCTTTCCTACTCTTCACCCTGCAGAAAATCTTCTGTCCAGAAATGAATAATTTCAGCTGCACTGACATAAAATTTCAGTTCCTAATCAAAGTTTTAGTGGAAAGGTGAAGCTTCATTCCCATATTTGGCCCTTTTCCACAAGATTTGTTCCACACCAACGGTGTTAAGGAAATAACATCGTCATGCATATACTAAAAGGTGGGACACTTCTCTCTTGGCTGATGAATGCAGGAGGAAACTCTAAAGGACTTTTCAGAAGGTTTTTCTGGTTGTTCATGGCACAGCATTTTCTATGCCACAGATAGGTTCTGTGTCGAAGGCATTCAGTATTTTGTTATTGGTACTGGTTTTAGAGAAAGCTATAGAACTAGATAGACATTGATTTCTACTTGTGAAACTACAGTTGAAGTACATTAAAGCTGCTTTAAAATTATGGAATTAAACCACGGCTGTTATGAGATATTTTACCTCCTTATGGGATTCTGTTCAAATGACATTGTTTTTGTTGAATTTGAAGGTATATATGAAAATATTCTGTAGGATATTTTCATAATCTTCAGTAGCAAATGAAATTATATGGCAGGTCGATCCAGGCATGCTACAGTGATTTTTGCTTGTCTGGATAAACCATGTATTCAGAGATGCCCGATACATACCAAGAATGTGGCTCCTCTAACACTGAAGATATAAGAGAAAAAGATGAAAACAACTTTCTTTTGTCATGCTGTCACTTTGTAATTACTAATAATGGGCTGTTTATTTTTTTTTCTCAGAGTTGAATGAACAAATACTTCTGTTCAGATTTCTGTTTTTCATTGACGTACCGCCGATTTACATAATACATATGCAGGATGCATTATAGTCTATATTTGAGTGGTAGATGCTTCATGCTCTGAATCTACGTCCTTTGAATAAGAGACCTTGCAATGTGTACCATACATAATCAGGCAACTGTTTATCCTGGTGTTCATTTGAACAGCAGTTTAAAAAGTTGCCTGTCAGGAGGGTTTCCATCTGCCTCAAATATTTTACCTATCCATATAGTCAGGGGAAAAAAAGGAAAGGAATATCTTGTGCCTGTCCCTGTGTCTCAACTGCTTCAGTCTTCTTGCCCCACTTTGCAGTAGGCAGATGGAATGGGACCATTCCTTATCTAGTTATATAATATTAAAAAGCAGCATAGATTTGTTACCAGGCCAAGTGAGCTATGACCTCGCTAGCATTGTGCTTGTGAATGGATTCTAATTGCAAGGAATAGGAAAATGTTTGCATTCCCACCTTTTTCCTCTTTTATTGACAGAGGGATGGTTCACAGCTCTCAAAACTGTTCACAATGTGTTGAACATGCTGATGTTTGCAACTCCAGATTGAAAATATTCATTATTTTTTTTTACATTTAGATGATTCCCTAAATCTTGATGGGTTTTCACTTGTATAAAAATTCTGATGAACAATTGAAATAATTTATTTCTAAATATATCCACTTGCACTCTGCCAGCTTGAACTTTTTGCCACTACTCCAAGGTGAAGTCACCAGTCCTGGCGTCTCTGCAGTCAGTCATCCACGCAAAGATCACAAGATGCCATTTTCTACCAGCAGGCCAGGAATGCACATGGACACAGCACACCGCTGAGGCAATGTCTCAGATGATAACCCTGTCAGTAAGTGTTACTTAGTCACATTATGCTATTGTAGCTGTACCAGAATGCCACAGTAGTTGTACCAGAAGACAATAGTAGGTTGTGCTTCAGAATTCAGAGTATCAACACATGGCTGAATTAAGTTTCTGTCCTGGGTATCCAAATACTTATGCTGCAAGTAAACATTTCAGTATTTTTGATTTGTTTCCACCTAGTGCACACTTATTATAATTAGAAAAATTACAAATAAGTGATTTGCCTTTAAATAGAAATGAATGTTGGAGTTGAGATCTGACACTTAGGAACTCTGGGAAATACTGCTAGAGGTGTAGCTGGGTGGAAAACACTTTTCTATCTTGCATATTTTTTATAATTTGTATTTATTTGGCCTCTCCAAGAAGTATGTAAATTGATTTTCACATTTTTTATAACTCATAATCCTGGAGAAATAGAATTTAATTTAACTTAGATATTTTGTTTCAAACACTTTGAGAATTTATGCTTTTTCTGAATTTAAAAAATGCTATTGTAATTAACTTAATTATGGTTATGCTCCTATAGTCCTAAATCATGTAATTCTAAATAGAAAGTTCTTAATGAAAATTCTGAACTGCAAAATTGTCAGTTTAAATTTCCCCCATTTCCAAATCTTTGTTAAAAAAAAAAAATCTTCCCCGTGAGAAGATGATTGTCAATTTCTGCAGATATAAGATGTTTCACAAAGTAAATCCCAAACTCATTATACTAGTAAGTCTGTATTTTATACTCCTTAAGAGCAGCAGCACTTCGTGGGACCTTTAAAAGTTAATGTTTCAAATGGTACTACATGTTCTTTTTTCTTTCAATTTCTTTTTCATCCAGGGTGTAGATAAACAGCTTTTGCAATATTTTCTTAATCAGTACCCACATATCCCAGTGGATTCAACCCTTCTGTCAAGTTGCTTTCCTGCTGTAGAAAATTCTGCTTATTTGTACCATTATGATAGCCAGGAAATTATTGGTATCCACATCTCCCCTCTTCATCTTCTAAACCTGCAGTACTAACTTTACCACACTCAATAAAAAAAGAAAAAACCTATTTATCATCCCCTAAGATCTCTTTCTGACAACCAAGTTCTTATATTAATAAATACAGCAAAATACATTTGTTTCATGTCAGTGTTTTCATAATACAATTGTTCTGTTGAGCACATTGTGCAGCTTGAATACTGGTGCTTTGGTTCCTATTACATTCCATGTCTTTATTGTTATCTAGTGCTGAGCTCTACAGGCAAGTGTGCTACTTCCAAAGAAAAAATGCTCTAAGGACTTGAATGGCATTCCATAGTCTGCTGTCAAAATATTTTTTTTCCTCATGATCCATCCTTATTGTAAATGTATAAGGTACAGATTCAGTCTTAGCTTTAGACTGACCTTGGAACCTCAGTGTAAGTCCAAGTGCCTGTTCATGGAGCAGGTCATTCTGATCAGGTCATACACAAATGGAGCAAAGCATGCAGAAATTTATTCTGGAGCACCTATCCTGTCCTGGGTTTTTCTTAAGCCCAATATATATCTTTTAAGCTGAATATCAATTCAAGCAAACAGGTAATAATACAGATTGAAGATGACTGGAAGATAACGGTCTACTGTCATGACTGCTTTTAATTTTGTGCAGACAAGGCCAATTTGTGAGTGCAGTCACTGCTTCAAAATATGTCTTAATATAAAGCTCTTCATGTGCAATACTCCTCCCTTTATTGTGGCAGGGACAAAGGGGGGAATTTTGCTCTACAGTCCTTAAATTTAGAGATTGAATGTCATTCTTCATAAAACACTCCAGGTTTTATTTATATGCTTGATAAGCTCTCAGGAGCTCTCACTGTAATTTCAGCCATATCACTGAAGGCAAATAGTACACAAAGACTATTACAACTGACCTTTCTGACTAAGAAGAGCTGTGCTGGGGAGTCTGCACCAATTGCCGGTTAGTATTACACCAAGGCTCCGTCTGAGCAGGTGGTTACATTTTGGACTGGCTGACATTTCTGGAAGGTTAGAATACCTTATCTCAAGTTCAATAAACTTCAGTAATCCAGTTGTCTACCATAGTATGCCAATTCGGAGAACAATATACCTGGCCCATTATACAATCAAAAATCTTTTTTTTTTTAAAGGTGAAAAGATATTCATTATTTAATACCCTACAAAATGAACTGTTGAGAGGCTGTCATGACAAAAAGTAGCCTGCCCTTTTTTACCAGCTAGTCTATCAAGGGGAAAAGGCTACGGTTAATGATGTGAAAAGTAGTTCTTAGCATCTCAGCATTGCTGCCTTGGCTGTCAAAATAACTATTCATTTTCAGGACTTGAAATGGACTTTCTACAGCTGTTTGATAAAAGTACTTTGAAAGCCAAGCACTGTTGCTGTGTGATTTTATGGAACTCACATGGTAGCTTCAAAGAAGAATTTTATGAATTTGAACTACATGAAGCCCTAACTACAGCGAACATTATGATTTAGATAATTCTTGATGGTCTTTATAGAAAATCAGACATTGCATACAATATTGTACAGTAGAGTCAACCAGCTACTTCTATTCTTTGATTATTTGTCTGCAACAGAACAGATCTCCCTTTAAGGGCTGCTGTACATTAAGGCTGACAATTTGGATGTGATTGTAATGTACTGATCTTTAATGCTATAATAGTCATACAGATTTTTGTGCTCCTGTAATAGGCCTGCATAATACTGTAAGTGAATAGTGACAATGGATATTGCATAGAAACTCAGTAACTCACCTATGCTATGCTGGATGCTGTTCCTACTGAAATCCACGGCAATGTTTCCAATTTTATCAATATGAACATATTATGTCTGTCTGTGTGGGAATAAAATTAGTAGTAAAGAAGAAAGGATCTGAATGAATCACATACAAATTAGCTTCTTGGTGTTTGGTTTTAATAAAAGGTTGTTGGAGAAAGGGAAGAAAGGTAATATTAGGAATGTAATTTAACCTTGGTTAAACTGTTCTTGTCAATATTTCATCACATGAACTTCCTTTTGTAATAAAACAATAGAAACATTAACAATTGTCCTGCATGGAGTCTGCCTTCCTCTCCTTTCGGAGAGTCTGGCTCATCAGCTTAGGGATTGAGGGCTTTAGTGTCTGCCCTTGTGAAAAACTACCTGGTGCACTTTTGTTCATTGCTGCTGTGTTAGTTGGACGTGTTACTGGCTTCCACCCCATCCTGGCAAACACAACTCTCTGCCTTCGGCAGCTCAGCTGCAGTCGTCATTACCACAGATCTGCCTGGTCTGCCTTGTGGATGGCTTTTCTTCACTAAAGAACTTCCCTTTCTCCCCTGCTGTCTCCAAACACTCCTCTTCTCAGTCTCACAATGCCAGGTACTCTTGTACAGACAATTCTTTCATATTTCATATTGTCATACTTTGTTTCATACTTTTTTACTTCAGTGATCTGCTGTCTGCTCTTGGCATCTACATCTCATTTGGATGGACTGCCATTTTTAATGGAACACCTTTCAATAGGTGATCCATTTCTCTTTTTTCAATAGAGAAGAGCTTACACATGAGACACAACCATCTGTAAATCTATAGGTTTCCTACCTTATGCTAAACTGGTCTTTAAAATCTTTGTCAAATTCTCATCTCGTGCTTAATTCAGGCAAAATGAAATTAGAAAATAAAAATCAAGTCAGTGTTAGGATTCAAGCTGCATTTGTGCTTTTGCAACTTTACTTTCAGAATTCCTTAAAAGCAACCTTCAAACTAAAGCTTTGTGTCAAATTTATGTAGCTCTTATTTGCGCGAACTTTCATGATGGAAAGTGCAAAAATGAGAGATGGCAGATGTGCATGAATGTGGGAACTTGAAACAGATGAGATTTTCATGAAGAACAAGACACAATTAAAATGTAATTCTAGTGCATCAAAATGAAATTGAAACACAAAGTGAGTTGGCCAAATGATTGGAAATTCTTGGGGTTAACTTTCTTAATTTCCCAGCTGTTTATGTGTAGCACTTTAGAAAGTTCTAGTGCTATAAGACATGAAGTATTATTAAAGCACAATGCAACAGCTCAATCTTAACTTTGAAGTGTTTATAAGGTACTGCAAACTTAAGAACATACTTGATTTGAAATATAGGACAAAATATATTTTTTAAAATACAAAGTAACAATAAGTGTATTTCTTTTTTCTTTTATTTCATAATAGATTACTAAATAATATCAGAAATTTTAGTATTCTGCTTTGCAATTCAGATATTTATTTACCAAAGAGTTGTGGTCGATGGCTCCATGTCCAGCTGGAGACCAGTAACGAGTGGTGTCCCTCAGTGTACGGACCCGTCTTGTTCAACATCTTTGTCGGTGACATGGACAGTGGGATTGAGTGTGCCCTCAGCAACTTTGCTGATGACACCAAGCTGTGTGGTTTGGTTGATACGCTGGAAGGAAGCAGTGCCATCCAGAGTGACCTTGACATGTGTGTGAGGTGGGCTGATGCCAACCTGATGAAGTTTAACCATGCCAAGTGCAAGGTCCTCCACCTGGGTCAGAGCAATCCCAGGCACAGCTCCAGGTTGGGCAGAGAAGAGATTCAGAGCAGTCCTGCAGAGAAGGACTTGGGGGTGTTGGTTCATGAAAAAATGAAGATGAACTGGAAGCATGCTCTTGCAGCCCAGAAAGCCAACCACATCCTGGGCTGCATCAAAAGGAGCGTGACCAGCAGGTCGAAGGAAGTGATCCTGCCCCTCTACTCTGCTCTCCTGAGACCTCACTTGGAGTATTGTGTGCAGTTCTGGTGTCCTCAACAGAAAAAGGGCATGAAACTGTTGGAACAAGTCGAAAGGAGGGCCACAAGGATGATCAGGGGACTGGAGCACCTCCTGTATGAAGATAGGCTGAGAAAGTTGGGGCTGTTCAGCCTGGAGAAGAGAAGGCTGCTTGGAGACCTCATAGCAGCCTTCCAGTATCTGAAGGGGGCCTATAGGGATGGTGGGGAGGGACTCTTCATGAGGAACTGCAGTGAGAGGACAAGGGGTAACGGGTTCAAACAAGGGAAGTTTAGATTGGATATGAGGAAGAAATTCTTTACTGTAAGGGTGGTGAGGCAGTGGAATGGGTTGCCCAGGGAAGCTGTGAATGCTCCATTGCTGGCAGTGTTCAAGGCTGGGTTGGACAGAGACTTGGGTGACATGGTTTAGTGGGAGGTGTCCTTGCCCATTGCAGGGGTGTTGGAACTAGATGATCTTAAGGTCCTTTCCAACCCTAACTATTCTATGATTCAATGATAATCTGAAAAAAAAAAAAAGGGGGAAAAAAAAAAAAAAGGTGAGTGGAATGTGCCCATACCCATAAATTTATGAAGGAAATTCTGTCATGTGCCACCATCGACCTGCGGTCCAAGTGGAAACTGGCTCTGAGGGATTTTTCACAGGCAGCATTCCTGAAACTCAGGACAGATCTGGTGAGGATCTGTCAAGCTTGTAACTCTCATCCTGACCAAGGGTTGCAACTGAGTATCACTTGGCTGTTGTTTGTTGTGAGGGAAAACCAAGTAACCCCATCGGTGTAATCTGAGATCAAAACAAGCCAATGAGCTTTCAACTCTTTCAGATGAGTTGTCGCTGTTCCAGTGTTTTATCTGAACATGAAACAAAACCAAATTCAAAGTAAGCAGAGTTCTACAAGCCTGCAAAGCTAATCCCATGCTTTGACAATGCCCAGAGCTAATCTCACTCAATCAATTCACTTGGTTTGCCTCACTGACTTAGTGACACGATGTGTTCAGCAGGATCTCCTCTGATCCAAAATACACCCAAACAGTGCAAAGATCATTCCTTTTTCTCCACCAAGGATCAGAGGAATTGGCTGATGCCTAAATCCCTTTGAAGCAGGAATTGGATGCAGCAACACTGTGAACAGGGGAAGTGAAATTGCAGTGATACAGCAGTTGCATTAGCTTGTGGGGAAAAAGAAACTAACAAAAAAAGTAGATCATGATATGAAACACTGCTGTAAAGTCCAACCATTCCCCACTATGGGGTTTTGAATTTTAAAACCTTCTTGTGCTTCACTGGTGTCACACTACCAGGTAGATGACTTCTAGAAAGAGGCCACATCTGCATCTTTCCTCTCTCCCATGAATACACCTAGATGTAAGCACACACTTCCTGCATTAACTTTCCTTTTCTACTTTCTGGTTATACTAAGAAAATAAAATTATACAGAGCATATTCTGTCACTGACAAGTGCTTTGCAACCTTCAACTGGCAAAGGCAAACCATTATTTCCCATAAAAACCCTCTCGCATAGCTGAAAGCAGATTGCGACACCATGGCATGCTTTCCATAGTAAGCTGTTTTTCTTTCAAAGTGCCATAAATTTTGTTGTGATTATTGGAGGAACTGTGGTATTTCTGAAGCAGAGACCCTGTAACATGAGGTGTGGTGCCTAACACTTGCTCTTGTGTACTGCTTTGGACCTTTCTTGTGGGTCAGTTTCAATTGGTGTGTAAAGCTGGGTGGCAACCCAACACAGTGGGAGCAGTTACAGTCTCTAGATGCTTCTGGGTGCAACGAGATAAGTTGGGATGAATTCTACCTGAACTTCGCGCATCTACAAGTTACCTGTCTAGTCTAATGTTTGTGAGTCTCACCTTTACTAGTCCTAGTTCTTCACGCATGGCACAGATTACGTAATGCAGTTTAACTGCTCAGCAATAGCACTCTACTATGGCAACTCTGCTACTTCCAGCTGTAAATTACTCTTCATTTGTCTGGTTATTGTTTCTCCGTGTCCATGTCCTGTGAAAAAAACATCTGACTAAAGATATGATTAAAGATTTTTTTTTTTCCCAGATCCTGCACAATCTGGAATTAAAATGCTCTGCAGAGAAGGATCAAGCTAGCGTCCAAAAATAACATCAAGAAACTCACATTCAAACTAGATAGGGGTCTTCCAATGCTTTGTAAAGAATATGTTGACATCCATTCTTAGGCCCCTGATTTTCCATGTCATAACTTTTCATATCCATATCTTTTTATCTCTAGCTTAGAGTTTAAAAAATTCCTCCTGCCCCCTTGATATCTAGACTGTTTATTCTCCATAAGGTTTGGCTGGGATAAAAAAAAGATCCTTTCCTCTGGGAACAGCAGTAATGAGGGAGTTTGATAGGGTCTTAATGACCTAAATTGACCAAAGTTGCTTCTTGATGAGAGAGCTCTGCAATCCATTTTATCTTCAGTTTGCAGAAGCTAATTAAACTAATTTGAAGACAGAGAAGGCAGCTCCAAAATGCAAAGACAGATGTGATTGTTCCCAGGGGACAAGAGATAATATTAACAATATCTTCAGCCAAACTTTGGGAATATTCAGAATTAGGCTTTGATTCAGACCCACCCAGAAATAACCAATTATTTCCAGAAAGTGTCTGCTTGAATACTGATGAAGGTGTCAGTTTGTAAAGAGCATAATATTTTCCATTTAATTTCTTAACAACTGATCAACATTGCAGAAACTGTACACTAATAACAATTGATTCACAGAAAGGTAATTTCTCTTACTGTGTATTGCTTTCTCAAATAAAATGTCCTAGCTGTGTGGGCCCCATCAGGGTAACAAAATCTCCATTTTCTGCATTCAATATGTTTTATTTACCATACAAGTAATTTATTTCTGCCAAGAACAGACATCAGCTTCAGAAATCCTCCAGTTGTCATTGGTGTCCATTGCCCCAAAGTAATCATTATCTTAGTGATATTGATGCTTAGCTCTTGAAGACAATGGGAATCTTTCTATTCATGTCAGTAAACTCATCAGATCCCTTTGGGAGTGATGAATACTGTGGATATTAAATCAACAATTTTGCATAATTTTGCAGCTTTTACATTTCCACTTAACAATGAACAACTCCTAAAAAATATTTCTGAGGAAATTACTTCAGGTGAGGGATTGTATTCAGTTGCACAGAAAGGAAAGAGCATTTTGGTGACCTCATCACACACCATCCAGAGTGTTTCTGTTCAACACATGCATGACACCACATGCAAAAGTAGTGAGGGATTCCTTTGCTTTCTGTGCTTGTTATAGATCCCAGAGTTGTTAAAATGCTGACTTAATACTCATTTATTTTGTACTCCAATATACAGCACACAGTAAATGTTACGTGCTGAGTAGGTGGGCAGGCGGCATTTTGAATACACACCAAGCAGTCTTTCATGACTGATACAAAGTGCTGTGATTAGGCTCTGAATGGGAAAAGACATAGACAACCCCAAGAACCTGTATCATTATAAAATAAGGGGTCACTATATCTCCAGGGCAATTTTTTTCCTTCTAGAGATTTCAGCAGCGTGTGTTTTGATGTATTTGCAAGCAAAGCCTCTGTAAAAACTGTCACATGAGAGGGTAACAGTGTCAGTTTGCAGCAAAAAGACTGAGGCACTGTCTCGAAATATATCAGGAATAGAAAATGGGGAATCAGTCCAAATCATAGTACAGCTCTGAGACAGTTTCCTAAATTCTAGGGTGAGGATGATAGTAGAAGCACATCTATCTAGGTATCTCCTGTATAGTCAGCACCAAACTTCACCAAGAATTTTATAGATAAATACTTATTCTCAAGTACACTCAGAAACAAAAACAGAGCACAAATGTAATCTTTCTGCAAGACTCTTGCTAATAAAGCAAGATGCCTTATTCAGCAGAGGAAAAGCTTCTTAATCCTCTATGAGCTTGACATGCTGAAACAGAATCATAACCCCCTTGCTCTGTGATTGCCCACACCATGGGTTCAGCTGTCTGTCTCCCTATGGCTGGGGTCTATTTCAGACATATGCTTCACTATATAAACTTGCCTCAGACTTCTGAGCAAGTAACAAAGTCTGAAAAGTTTTCTGCCATTACTCCTTGCTTCTTCTTTATCATGACTTGCACCTTTTCATTGGCTGCCCCTCAAAAATGCTTGGGTCAAACCTTTTTCTCACTCCAGAGGACTCCAGGTATCTGTCAGGAGGAGTTAAGCTATGAGAGTTAAAACCAGGGCAATTTCAGTTGCAGAAACAGAACTACTTGTAACTGCCGTTCAGGTGTAAAAATATTCCAGGTCAAAATGTCAGGTGTGAATCTGCTACCACTTTCACTGGGTCTGTAGAGAGTTTAGTCTCTTGCTGATGCAGCTAGTCCTCACCCTGGAGACACCTGGCAGTATGAACTTGATGGAGGAGAAAAATTCTTATATGCTAAGATGCAAGAGAATGAGTACCAGGGCCACTGAAACAGCGCTCATCCCTCTCTTTTTCTTCAGGAGTACACCTAAGTATTCACACAGCACTAACAAAGATGGTAATCTAAAACCTGCAACCAAAGTCATGCTGTCTTCTAAATATTGGAAATATTAAAGGCTTTTAAGTGCTATATTTTTTAGTACCATTATGAAAATGACAACCACATCCAGTAAGTCTTGATAGTTATGTAAATTTTATTTTCTGTTCCAATTACATGAATTAAAATACATGACATGCCAAAGATATGCAGAAGGTCTTTTGAACTAAATATTGTTAGCAACAGGAGATCATTAATTATATTAATGCAGCTCAGCTAGGTGTTATTAGAGGGGTCTTTACGTTATGAGTATTTAGTCATAGCCATTTTGTATATCTCTGCTGTGTCTTGAACAGTTAATGACTTCCACTAGCTGAAAAGCTTCTGATTTTTTGACTGATAATTTATAAAGCCCTATGAGGTTGCAAATGACATTCAGAGGTAATTAAAAGTAAGTTCATGTAGCAAAAATTATGACTAATGGAGACAAATTAGACATCGTGTAGAGCTTTAAAATTAAAACCCACCAATATCAGTCTAATCAATACTGTTTACAGAAGAATGACTCTCAAACTACAAAACCCCCAACTTACAATAAAAGACAATTTCCTAGGGCAAATGAGCTGTATATCTATAGAAAAATAATTGCATAAAATATGTGGCCAAGACATCATTTTCACCATGGAAGAATAATTCAGGAACAAAGAATTTTCCCAAAACTCCCCCTAACAGCAGTGGTTCATTATAATCAGTAAGTCAAACATTTACTTGGCATCACTGATGCTGAAAATTAGTCTTTTGTCATTTTTGCATCTGGTGCTTTTAGCAAGATTCCTTTAATGTAAAAGTTTACCCAGATGCTAATTTATTTACTGATAGCCTCTTAGTTTATTTTGCAACTTCCATTCAGGATCAGAAGTTCCTAGTTCTTTACTTTTTAAGAGGAAAGAATCCTATTAGTGACTGTTGATTTAAATAAGACATGCATACACTAAATAAATACATGAATAAAAATTAAAGTTTTTTTACACTCATTTTAAACTAAATGATATTAGAAATATACTTATATAATTAGAAATATAGATGTGATTTTTAATTACTTTTGTCGCAGATCAGAGCAAAACTCAGTACAGATTTGTGGGAACAAAACATGGTATGTCGTGATGTTGCTCTCCTTCATTAATCCTGAAGAACAACATGAGTGTGGCTGACAGACTTAGGCTCATTATCATCATTAGACAAATACATTTTTTTAAATAAATAGCAAAACAAAAAACTATCTTTCAACAGAAAGAGTTTTCTTTTTCTTATAAAACATCTTCTCTATTCTTCCTGCCCCCTGGAAAATAATGATAGGGTTCAAAATGAATTGTCCATGGTGGAATAATGGAAATAGCTTTTGAATTTTTCACATTTGTATTTAATTAAATTCAATTAAATGTGATTTTAAAATGTAGCATCAAAAATAATGAATAAAATGTTTTGACTTTGAAAAAAATCAGGTCTTTTCCAGCCCATTAGTAGAACAAAATTCTATGGAACTTTGATGCAGAGTGCATTGTACCAAGCAAGCTGTTTGTCTGGCGCATATTGCCCGTTCATAATCTGCAACACTTTTCAGAGTAGCTAATTTTCACATCTGTCATTCTCCTAAACAGCACTCCTTCAGAACACCACAGAACAACACCTCTCCAGTAACATGTAGAAACATTTTCTGCACATACCCAAAATGCTTAGAGCAGACTCCCAACAATGGTTGTACCCTGGACATCTCAAAATGTAAGTTTTGAGTTTGTATAGATCTTCACACAAATAGCCAGCTTTCATGATCGATAGTGCTGTGGCTTCCTTTATAAGAAAGCAATTTATGTAATTCAAGAAACTCAAGTGAAAATAAGCTTTCTTTAAAAGGAACACATTGTAAGCCACATGAGAAATAGAAATTGAAAGTTAATCTTTTTTTTTTGTGCAATATCATTGATGCAGCTTTTGCTAGCAACTGCAATTATGGACTGAGATGGGATAAAAAAAAAGAGGAAAATACTAAGCTTCTGAATCAGCTGGCCCTCTCCAAATCTTAATGGTTCAAAGGCAGAAATAACTTTTCCAGACACAGCCCATTCTTTTTGTTGACACTTATGTATATTAGGCAGGATAGCTGATTTTTTTGTTAACGTAAAAATTTTAGGGACATGAATGAAGTGGAAAGAGAAATTGAAAGAAAACAAACCAAAAAGATCTGACAACATTTACCCATCTTATCATCTAGTAAAATTCCTAGTAAGACATTATGTTATGTGGGATTTACATTACCATGAGAAGAGCTTAGGGCCTTAGAGGACAGAAATTTAGCTGTTAAGTTCCAGTCTCATCTGCTTGCACTGCAGAGAACAGTCTCCAAGCCTGTATTACTTAGTAATGTAGCTGTAACTTTCACCCCTGGCCTGTGTTTGGAGTTTCAAACTGATAGGCTCTGCTCAGCTCCTGTTCAGGCTTCTGAATCCTACTCAACATAAAATCATAGAATATCATGTTGGAAGGGACTTCAGGGGTAATCTGGTCCAACCATTCTAGGCAAAATGTGTCATAGATGAGGTCCCAGCATAGTGCCAGCTGAACTTTCAAAGTCTCCTATGTTGGGAAATCCACCATTTCCCTGAGGAGATTATTCCAATGGCTGATTGTTCTCTGTGTGAAAAATTTTCTTCTTCTGCCCAGTTGGAACTCCTCAGGAGTAACATGTGCCCATCACCCCTCTCTTCCATGTGATTCCTTGTGAAAAGGGAGTCTTCATCTTTGTCACCACCCTTTAAATACTGGGACATGGTGATAAGATCTCCCCTGAGCCTTCTTTTCTCAAAGCTGAACAAACCCAGTTCTCTCAGCTTTTACTTACACAGCTTCCCAGTCCTTTGATCATCCCTGTGGCCTTTCTCTGGACTTCCCTGCCTGACTAACATTGTTTTTGAATAGCAGACATTTCTAACAGAGGTTTTGCTTTGGTTTTGGTTTTTGGTTTTGGTTTTTGCTTGGGATTTTGTTTGTTTGGTTGGTTGGTTTGTTTGCTTGTTTTTTTAACAGTCTTTTCCTATACTTCACCACCCCTTGAATTCTGTTTTATTTTCACTTGAAGAGTTTTCAAATTCTTTAAGGATAAAGAAAATCTGAAAAGGAAAAAGCCCCAACTTTAGAAACGTTGTACTTGATTACCCTCCCTTGACATCCAGGAAGGTAGATGGAAAGTAGGTTGCTTTTCCTTTGAGTATTTGAAATCCCTAATAGGACCTCTAACAACAGAAGTATTATTGTGAAGCCAGTTCATAGATATCTTTACACTGCTATTTCTAAGGATCCAGAGAACAAAAGGGAAATAAAAAAGAAAAACGATGTTAGTTTTGTGCTGGTTAACTTAGTCTTTCAAAACAGCAATGTAGCCATCTAATTTCTGGGTCTGTAAGTTTGCATTTAGTATTTCAAGGTACTCTTTTCTCAGGCATATTTCTTGTGTCAAAGGGGAAATATGTGCCATTTCTTAGTCACATTTAGACATTAAAAATTTAATGCCCCCTACACTGGCATAAACAAACGTAGGAAATGCATTCTGGATATTATAATGAGATATTGTTATCAGGATAATTCTGTCAAGAAGCTTATAGATGTTACATGACATAGAAGAGGGTGTATGAAATGACTCATTTACAGATTTTGAAGGTTTTAAAACCTAAAATTACCTGGATATGTAAAGGCTTCATGCATAAAGACTTATAGCTTGTAAATTAGCAGTGTCAGAAAAGTGACTCTATTAATTTAAAGATTTCAATGAAGTGTAATAAATTGGTTTTCTTCACAGTAAAGAGAATTTGTAAATTCTGCCCTGAAGATGCCCTTATAAAAGCTAGGAGAAGATTCAAAAATCACATACTGAAATACTGTCTATATTGCAGTATCTTAAATTGCACAAAAGCAATATCACAACATTCACAGTTATTTAGGTAATGACAGCTTATGAGAGAAAATCTGCCATTCTCTTTATCACATTTTCACTTGCTCCAAAAGTGTTAAGGAGATTGTTCAATATTGACACAAAGCAGTAAAAATAAATCACAGCAGAAGAGATGAGCATATCTCTGGCTGGACAGAACTGGGATTTTGAATGAAGACACATCTTGTAGAGTAGGTATATGTACTGGGACTACAAGGATGAATATTCACAATTTTGGCAAAAATTCTTCCATTAGATCAATCCCCTCATTAAATAATGGTTCTTGCTTGCTTTTTCTTCTCAGTGAGCTGATGTCATGGCATACCAGCATAGATCCAATCAGCCTGTAAGAGCAACCAGCAAGTGGCACTGGAGTGATGGAGGACTTCCTCCTCCTCTGTTGCCATCAGGTCTTGCATGGTGCTAGGCATGTCCTACCAGATGGGAAATAACTAAGGAATTCACTCTAAAGGTGCATTTTTTCTTCTTCTTTTCCCCTTCACTATGTGGCTGTGGGTGGCAATTTCCACACACACAAGCAGATTAAGATGAGATGGCTGTGCCTGTTTATCAACCACCCCCTCTCACATTCATGCCACCCCCTCTGTGCCAACTAGTGTGTAGCTCCTGCATGTCAGCCCCCACAACTAAATCAAAGCTGCTTCTGGGCTTTACGAACATGCCATGCTGTAGGCTAAAGAGGTTCAGGAGCTGCTCATGATGATGAAATATTTCCACTGCAAGACAACTTAGTCTAATAGCTTCTGGACAGATTTAAGCTTCCCAACATTATCTGAAGTCTTTTAAAAATAAGTTCTCCATCTTATAATTTTTGATAGTCACAAAGGTATCACAGATATTGTCTGCAGTTTTTGGACCAAGAGTTTAGCAGGTTGACCTGTCTGGTGATCTGACTGGAAGAAGTTTGATATTGCATATGAAGCATTCTGGTCTCATTTCTTACACTGTACAGGAGCGATATCCAAATACATTTTGTATTGGCACAACTATACATTATTTGAGACCAAACCTGTTCCCCTTAAAACCATTAAAAATTCTGTGGGAAACAACTCAAGGTTGACATTTACTCCTTCAATAACAGGTTAAACAAATTGCCATTAGAGGGATGAAAACAGCATTTACAAAGTCAAAGAAACAACTGTGGTATTGCTCAGGTGTTTCTGGCCAATGCTGCAGATTCTCCATCTAGAAAACCTACTGATATTTTAACAAATTATATAACATTTCAGTTTTCATAGCACACTATTTCAGAATAATTTCTGTAAGGTTCCTTCCCCAATTTATTTCTGCAAGAATTAATTTTACCATGAAAATATACAGAGGAGGTGTCCCTCTGGTATGCTTTTGGAGCTTTTATTCCACTCTGCAATGTAAAAATTGCTCATGAAGTGATCTGGATATCATCACATGTAACACCAATGCAAAAAAAAAAAAACACTTAAAATGAGTACACTACATGTTATCGAGAAGGGAAGGAGGTAAGAATCAGATTTCTTGGCAGTGCTTGGGTAAAAGTTGGATTTGATGATCTTAAAGTTCTTTTCCAACCTAGCTAATTCTATGATTCTATGATTGGTGCCAAATAGGAGCCTGTTCTCTTCTTTTGTGAGCTGGTTTATTTTTATACCATTTATTGCTTGATCTGTGTCTGCTGTTCCAAATTAGGTTATTTTAATTAAGCAGAGCTGTTCTGCCAAAAAGCAGGTGGACCTCAGGCTTCCTCACAAACATCAGACCTAAAACAATTGAGGATAGCAGGGTGTTTTTTGAAAATATTCTCAGGAATGATTTTTCTTTAGTGATATTTTTTGGTGATTACTGTATTTGGTCATTACTAACCACGTGGAGATATCTTAGTGAGAAATTTGCTCTTGTAAAAAAGACTTCAGCAAATGTATTCAATTTTCACATCTGGTCAGGGTGTAGTAGAACATCTGACTGGAGAAATGCTCCAACCAGTTTGGGAACTATGCAAAACCACATCTTATCTCTAGACTATTCTCTCTTTTCTCTGAGCAAATTCAGTATCCGTATCTCCCCAGATCACTAAACTACAAGCCACCCTGACAAACCAGGGAGGGAAAGAAGTGTCTAGTCTCTTGTTAACTGCATCCAATTTTGAACAGACTAACTGAAGCTTTATTAAATGAAAGGAAGAGAGAACATTGAGACAACAGCTAGGACATTGGCCTGGGAATTATGAGATATGAATTTCAATCTCTGCCTCCCAGGTCAAAGGAAAGATTTGAACTTCTCTACTTCTTGTTAAGCTGCTTCATGCATTAAAAGATTGTTTGCCTTTGGCATGTCTTGTGGGAAAACTGACACGGTATCTTGGTCGGAAAGAGACTCAGGGTGTGTCATGGGTTCAGCAGTAGCAGTCATTTTTCTCCTTCTTAGTAGCTGGTGCAGTGCTGTGTTTTTGACTTTTGGCCTGGGAACAGCACTGATAACACCAGTGTTTCGGTTACTGCTTAGTGATGGTTTGGCCTGGCCAAGGACTTTCTGAGTCTCATGCTGTGCCAGGGAGGAGGGGAAGCCAGGAGGAAGCAGAGACAGGACACCTGACCCAAACTGACCAAAGAGGTATCCCATGCCACAGCACGTCATGCCCAGGATGTAAAATGGAGAGCAGAGACCAGGAAGCGTGGGGGTGCACTGCTTGGTCAGGCTGGGTGAGCAATTGTATTCTTTCCTTGTATTTGCCTTGTCATTATTATTATTGGTGGTGGCAGTGATTTGTGTTATACCTTAGTTATTGGACTGTTCTTATCTCAACCTGTGGGAGTTGCATTCTTTTCAATTCTCCTTCCCATCCCTCTGGGAGCAGGGGGAAGAAAGAGGGGGAAGTGAGTGAGAGAGAGACTGCATGAGTTAGAGAGGCTTAAACCACGACAGGGTGATAAACCCAAACCTTCAAACAGGTAAGAGGGGCTCAGAAGGGAAAACTCTTCTTGGTCTTTCATGTGGTTCATGAGGCTCTCTACCAAACCTGTCTGTCTCATCTGTCCTTTTTCAGACACTGCACAATAAGCCCTGATTAGAAATAGGCTGTAGCTTTTTCTGATGCTAGCACAGATCCCAGCAAAGTGCTGTCTTTTTTCTGGGTTGGTTTATGGCATCTGTATGTTTTTTGATTGATACAGAACGTGTGTGCCTTCCTGGTACTGTTTTCAAAAAGAGATGCTGACTGCCACTTGTTATACTGCCTGTTTTCTGAACAGGCAAAGTTAGGGTTACTACAGATGTTCCTGCAGTGTGCAGCTTTTGTGCCTTACTTACTTTCCAAAAGGATAAGGAGATTGCAAAGGAGAAACAGAGCTATGTAAACACAACTTTGGCTTTTGTAGTGCTCCCAAGGAAGATACAGAAAGAAGCCAAACAAGTCAAGGATGATAATGGAGTACCTGTAGCAACTTACACTTCACTTGTCAAAGCACTCCAAACTGAGCTCTTGACCGGGCACAGCTGCTCCTTTTAGGACTATCTCCTAAACCCAGGAGCATCTATTCAGAAACACTCTAGCCAGCACCAGCCCAGCTCAACACATTCACATCCGTGTGGCACTGTGTAGTCAAATAGATTTCAGTCAGAAAGCTGTCTCCTTGTCAGCTGGCTGTTCTTGCCAGTGAAGACAATGCTCCGGGATGCAGAGACAGTGCTATGCAGTTCTTCTGTTTGCTTATCTCTGCTAGCACAGGACTTGCTGTACTGCCCTGCCCTGCAACCTGGGGGTGCTAGGAGTTAACTCCACCTGAAGAAACATAGTGATGGTGCCTGGTGTGGGAGACAAGCTCAATACACAGCTTTGATGAAAAGGACATTGTCCCATGATCTCTGCCAGCCCAAGCATTACACTGATGTGCATCTTATTGGGACAGAGAGAGGCATTTAGAAGATAAGATTCACACTAATCCTGAGGCTTTCATGACTGAATGCAGTCAAAGCTGTTGTGAACTTTACACCTTACTTTAGTTCTCATGTTCCCATCTATTGTTTACAGTTGGACTCAATGGTTTTAAAGGTTATCCTAGTTTTGGCTGGGATAGAGTTAATTTTCTTCTTAGTAGCTGGTACAGTGCTCTGGTTTTTCTTTAGTCTAAGAATAATGTTGATAACACAATGCTGTTCTAGTTGTTGCTGAGTAGTGCTTACTCTAAATCAAGGACTTTTCAGTTTCCTCTGCTCTGCCAGTGAGGAGAGGCACAAGAAGCTGGGAGGGGTCATGGCCAGGGCAGCTGACCTGAGCTAGCGAAACGGGTATTTCTTAACACAGATTCAGTTCAGTACATAAACTGGAGGAGGTGGCTGGGAGCCATCAATCACTGCTTAGGAAGGGACTAGGCATTGGTCAGCGGGTTGTGAGCTGATTGGTGGGCGGGTGGTGATGTATTGTGCATCACTGTCATTTATTGAGTTTTATTCCTCTTTCTCTCCTTTTCATTACAATTACCATATCATTATTATTGTTGTTGTTATCGTTATATTTTACTTTATTTCAATCATTAACTGTTCTTATGAGTTTTATATTTTTCTGATTCTCCTCCCAATCTCAAGCAAGCAGCTGTCCAGTACTTAGTTGCCCACAGGTCTTAAGCCACAACAAAGGTCTTTTCCAACCTAAATGATTCTATGTTTCTGTGTTCCCTGATAATTAAATCTATATTTCAAGTATCAAAAGGTGGTAGTAGAAAAGATGTACTGGAAGACAATATAGAAGTCTGTCAAGCTCATCAAACTTGCCAAGGCAATTTAAATGTTATCAATGAGCATTTTGGGGAGAATAAGATCAGAGATACAGAAGAGGTCGTTAACCTACTAGAACAAAAACTAATGTCTGGAAGTTAAGCCCAAATCGAGCTAGAACTTAGGTACTGCCCCTGTCAGTGATGAACTGGAATTTAGAAACCATGACCAAAGAGCAAGCAGTTCCCATCCTCCTGCCACCTCGAGATCATATCGAGATGCCTTCCTATGATCTGCTCTGTCTGAATACAATTCTTGGTCTCAATACAAGGACAGGAAAGAGAAATCTAGTTTACTGTGTATGTGATATCTCACAGGGCGGTGATAAATCCAGTGGTCCTGAGACACACAGCTGCAGCCTCGGTGGCTTGGAGTGTCTGGGGTGAGGTGCAACCCTGAGAGGAAACCATGATAACCCAGCTCCAGTAAGATCTGGTAGGGGGCATGGCTATGTAAAGGGGCACAATGTAGAGTTATTCAAGCCAACACAGCCTTGCTGAAAGTTGGCAGCTTGCCTCTGGCTGCCTGGGTCACAATGATGTACTTACACTCCTTCAGGGGTCAAGGCAGTACTTTTTGGGCTTCTTCAGAAGGGTCTTCAGATTCCCCTGTACTTTTTAAAGGATAAAACTAAGTTTGAATTTATATTGTTTATGACATATAGAGACTGGAAAACCAGTTCATGCAGCAGTAAGTGAAAGTCTCCTGATAATATTCCATGTTCAGGCAACAGACTGAATTTCACCCACCACTGTATATGCATTTTTAGAGGTGGGACAAGTAATAAATGGGCAAGGGGAGAAATAAGTTGGAGAATTTTGCTACCAGCACAGCTCAGAACCATTCTCCTCTCTTCAAAGAGTGATACTGGCAATGGATGCTCACAGAGCACACATTTTAACCAGGAGAGGGTAAATTCTTAGCTCAGTAAATTCATATCTCATTTTTTTTTTAATGCAAACAGCAGTGTATGCCTAAGAGATTAATAAAAAAGATGAAGTAGTTTTTAGTATCCATTCAGGAAATGCTACATGAATAATTGATTTTCATTTACATTACAAAAAGAAAGTAGAAGCCTGACTTCAGGCACTCAGTTAGAATTCCGTATATTTGTTGCCAACATTCTAATAAAAGATTAAAATTGCTTCTTTTGTATTGCTGCTGTCCCATAGTCTATGTCTTCAAGGCAGAACCTGGTTGATATGCTTAATACTCTAAGTTAATATTTTTAGATCTATTTAGCTTTTGAAACCAAATATTCAGCGAGTTGACCTGTTCTTCTGGGCAAAATGGCTGCTTCAGGTGCCTTTAGTAAAATATTACTGCAAGTTTAAGATTTTGCCATAACTATGACTTTGCTCTTTTGATTCTAATTAAAAACAGTAAATCTGTCAGAAAAATCTAATTCTATACCTTCAGAATCATCATAAAACAGAAACATTTCATACCTTCATATTGTTTTCCAGTAATTCAGATTTAAAATAGGAGGGAGGGTTGTTTATAATGACAACATCCCAATAAAGAATTCATGTTAGTGTCCTTTTCTTAAGACTTCATCAATAGCAGCTTCTCATATTAAATCACCAATGGGGTTTATTTGAAATGAGTTTTCCGTTAAGACTGTACATTCTGTATTCCACTGAATTTAGGCAAAGAAAACCTGTGTGAAAAAAAACCCAGTATGTCCACAGTAGCCATACTCAGTGAGGTTTTATATAATATTTTCAAGCAGCTTCTCCTTCAAAGAGAGGAAGGGTGCTAGAAGGGATTAAACATTATAGTTACTTCTCCTGCTGCCTTGTTTTGTATTCATACTAATTGTTGTTGCTATGTATTTATTAATTCCTCTACCTACCAATTTTCTGTGACTCTCTGGGGAGCTGTTTCAAAGCCAGAGGGGTAGGTGTGGAGCAGTGTCTTCTAGAAACCTGATATGATGTTTGTAGTTCATAGCTTAAATAAACATTGTGAGGTGGGCTGTGAAAATCTCTCCAATAAAAGGGGAGCAAGCAGTTTAACATATCCTTATATATCTGATAAGGTGGGGATAATGGTCAGTGTCCCTCATACATCCTTAAAGATTTTCCTAATAGCTGTTTGCAGAAACATCCACAGCTATGAGATTTCTATGGGCATGAGACTCAAAGGCTGGAAACAGGAATTTGTAGGGCTGGTGTTAAACTTGTGAAGCTCAGACATGAACCCTTCTGTCATCAGATATGGAAACAGACACCAGGGCTCTCTGCCACCCAGAAACTACCACTCTCAGGGAAAGCTTTAAGCACTGCATTAAAATCCAGATTTTGTATTTCCTGCTTTCTCTCTTGGGTTCTGTGATTCATAAAATCATAGGAAAAGAGTTTGTAAGGGAGTTCTGAAGGTCCCAAAGCCAGAACAGCTTTTAAGCTAGGTCAGGCAGCAATTAGGTGCCCCTGAACATGCATCTCCTGCAGGCAGAACTAGCCCAGTTCTCTCCGCCTTTCCTCACAGGTCTAGTGCCCAACCAGCCTGGGAACCTTCTGTTGAACTTCCAGTTGTTGATGTTTCTTGCACTTTACAGCCCACAAGTGAACCCAGGACAGAAGCAACCCCATAACTGCTAAATAAAAGTGAAGAATCATTCCTTTAACATGCTGGCTGCATTCTTGCTAATACCTTATGGGGCTGTCCTTCACCATAAGGGTACACTGCTGATCCGAGGTTCATCTTGTCCATCAGGACAATTAACAAGTCCTTTTCTGTAAAGTGCTTTTTAGACAGCCAATGCAGAATCTCTGCTGTGGCATAGGCTTATTCCATTACAGGGGCTTTATATTTGTCATTGTTGAATTTCATGAGGTTCCTGCCAGCTCATTCTTCCAGCTTGTTTTGGTCTCTTCAAATAGCTGCTTTGCCCTCTGGTGTGTCGACTACTATTTCCATTTCCTGCCATCTACTATTTTGTTGATTGTGCATTTCACCCCATTGTCCAGGTGAAGACACTGAATGTTATTGGCGCGGGTACCAATCACTGAGGAACACCAGTCATTACTGCCCATTTGGTAATGATTTATCACTTCAAATGATTTGAAATCTGAAGGTCCATCCAGTTATTTACCTATTGTTTAGCCGTCACATCCAGTCTACATGTCCTGAGTTTGGCTAAAAGGAGTTTTGCGTCTTTCTATATAAGGAAGTCTGGCTTCAAGAGGAATGGAAATTGCTTCCTTCCTCATGTTCCTTCCTATCTTTACTGCAGATCTCTTGCTGTGGGTGAGTATTGTAGCCTCCTGTGCCTGTATAAAAGGTGAGTGGCAACACAGAATTTTGCTATAATTTTTGAATGAGAGAGACTGGAATTCTATGCTGTTTCTGTGAATCCAGGGAGGTCTAAGTATGCCTACTGTAGTAAAGACATCTGCTCACTGTGCTATATTTGAGCTGGCATTGAGGCTCTCCCACGCATTGAATGTGGCTGAGATGCCAAGGCATTTTCTGTCTCTGATAATTTCTGTCTGTGCATGGATTCCTACTGCGCCAAAAAATATGTTGGGCAACACATACTCTTGTCCCCAGCATGTTGCCAGTTTTCCATCAACCCTTTTCCTTCTCTATTATCAGAGATAGACGTGGGAATCTACTCTGGGAATGTGGACTTTGTGCTAAAGCACAAATGAAGATGTCAGTGATTTCCCTAAGGAAATTATTTATTCTAACAGGTTCTTCTCAGACAACCACTGCAACCTGGTAGTTTGGGATTTGACCATCCAGACTGGAGATCTGCCTGGAAGATGCTGCATGTTTCTTTTTCCATGAAAGTGGGTTTTTTTCAACAGGAAGCACTGGGCTGAGAGTTAAAGAAAGTGTGGTATATACCCAAACCAGAAAGTCAGTAGGCACACCAAGACTGACTGTTACACGTACAGCTAATACTGGGCAAGGGGATGCTCTGCAGATTGCATCATGGTTTGTTTTCCATCAGCAGCCACAGTTTTAGCACAGGACTTCACATATATGTGGTCCACATGCTGGAGACTACTGGTGTAGCAATTGATCTAGTATTTATGCAGTTATGAACTGGTTATGCAACTTCTCAGCAGCTGGAGAGCAACCAAGTTTTATTTCTCTGCATTCTACCATGTTTCCCCATATCTTTTCAAAATGGACAAGTGTCTACCTGTAGACAAGTGCCCTAGAAGTGTCTGAGGTGACTGGTAGTTCCATCTCCTTGGAAATCTGAACTGTAATGCACAATTTTACCATGCAGACAGTATTTTCTCTGTTGTCTATGAGACATTTCAGTCCGTATCTTCTCTGGGCAGTCAAGAGAAGAGAAACTTCTCAAAGAATTATTAAAAACTATAGAAAGAGGCGCATCTTAAGCTCCACTTCTTTGAAGACAGCAGCAGCTAACACTTCACTTGGTTGAGATTCCTGCCTCTGCCTGGGCTTTACAATTGTTAGTTTCCTGTTAATGCTCAATACCTTTAAAACAGCTTTATCAGGGTTCTGTCTCATTTTAAAGAGATGCCAGGTTAGAACATAGTAGATAAGCCAATAGTGAGGGCGAACATACCTGGGATGTTATAAAGCTGAATTCTGGTTTTTCATCTGCCTGAGTTTGCACTTTCTGCCATTCCCCACCAGAATGTGCAGTGGTCTTAAAGTGGAAAAAAGTGGCTACAACAGTATTGCCTATCAAATATGCCCCCATTTGCATGCAAAAATGCAAAAGAAATTATGTTTACCAAACAGTAAATATTTGGGGCATTTCAATCCCCATTTTAATATAAACCAAGAATTTGATTGTAAAATGTGATCTCTGTCATGCAAAGTGAAATTTTCAGAGGGATTTGGGACCCACTGTCCCAGGATGTTCTAAGGCACTAGCCCATGGTATAAGGATAAAGAAAAGAACTTGCATCAGGATTTCTCATGTCAATGCTCATCCACTGTGATCTTAGGGAATGCATAGGGACATCAAGTTTTCCTATAAGTGTCCTGGGTTCAGCAGTAACATTCATTTCCCTCCTTCTTAGTAGCTGGTGCAGAGCTGTGTTTTTGACTTTTGGTCTGGGAACAGCGCTGATAACACTGATGGTTTTAGTTACTGCTCAGTAATGTTTACTCTGACCAAGGACTTTCTGAGTCTCATGCTCTGCCAAGGAGGAGGGGAAGCTGGGAGGAAGCAGAGACAGGACACCTGACCCAAACTATCCAAAGAGGTATCCCATGCCACAGCACGTCATGCCCACTATATAAACTGTGGGCAGGAACCTGGAAGAGTTAGTTCACGGCTTGGTCGTCAGGTGGTGAGCGGTTGCATTCTCTTCCCTTTTATTTCCCTTGTCATTATTATTATAGGTGGTAGCAGCAGTGGTTTGCGTTATACCTTAGTTACTGGACTGCTCTTATCTCAACCCGTGGGAGTTACATTCTTTTGATTCTCCTCCCCATCCCTCCGGGAGGGGGGGGAAGGAGGGGGAGGGGAGACTGCAGACACTGTGTGGTTTTTCTGAGTTACAGCTGGGCTTAAACCATGACAATGAATTAAACTAACAGATAAGGCCCTATTGGTAGGGGAGACAAAAAAATATCCTAAGCTGGTTTCAGCATCAAGCAAGTGCAACTCTATCTTTCCCAGATTTTGGTGATCTACATGTGCCCACTGTGTGGAACTTAAGATGACTGTGAAAATCCAGTAGAAGAAACTGATATGCTGAAGAAATTTTACCTAGAGGTGGTGGGGGGGAAGGGAAGAGAAGGTTCTCATACATCAATTTGGGTCCCAAATCCTCTTTGGGTTTTTAGACCTCAAAAAAACCTCTCTCCCCATCATTGCTTTATTGGAGGAGCCAACATGACTGATGACTGTTTATGTTTCCTCTACTGCAGAGAATACACAGATATCACACTCTTCAAATCACCACCATGCTGCTGCACTCACTGAATGTAGGTTGCAATCATTTCAATAATTAAACCACAGAATTATTAAATGACTTGTGAGACTCCAGCAGAAATACTGTAATTTTAAAGCCTGAGGATAAGAAACCATCTTAAATAAGAATGTAAAATAGCAATATTTGTGCTCAGAAGTGCAAGCTGTACAAGTCAAGAAGGTTGAGTATAGAACACCTTAAAAAGGAAAAAAACAGACTTTATTTTTATCCTAATTTACTTCAAAACCCCAGGCTTTTGAGCAACCTGCACTGTGCTCAGCCTGATTTACTTTTACTCTATGTATTGCTGGTTTTGTTAATGTCAGCTTTTTCAGTGAGCACTTTTTTTCTTTTTTCATTAATACTTTCTGGGTATTTCTTGTTCTTAAAGATGATTGAGAAAGAAATTGCAGGCTACAAATGTAACCATAAGGCTGGAAGTCAGGTTATTCTGATTAGATATTCTGCCCTATGCATTTCTTTTCTAAATCAGATTTAACTCTGGCTCTTGCAGCATGGCCTACCAATCAAACAGAAAGTCACAGTATAGTTTTTGGTGTGACCACACACTCTTGACCTCATCCTCCTCTCTTTGACATAATGACCCTTTTTAGTGGAAGCTGTTCTGTAAAGTTATTTATAGCTTAGTTTTTCTTCCATTTCAGTTCGCAGATAAAAGTGCATTGTGAGGAAAGATCAGTGTTGCTCTAACCTGGTTTTGCTTTGTGCTGTGAATAAGACTAGTGTAAATCCAAAGAAGTACCAAGAATCATGAAAGATTCATATTTGTCATGTTTTCATCAGGTGGATTTAACTGAGGAAAAGTGATTTTGCAACCACAGAAGAGAAACATGTGCATTGCATATGCTATTGGATATTCTCAGCTAGTGAGAGGAATGTGTGACATACAGCTCTGCGCCTGAAAGTGGTGTTTTCCGTTCATTCGTTATGTTTAGCAAACGCCTTTTCACAGGAAAAATTGTTCTGATTTCAACAAGTGATGGGGTACAAAAAGTCAGACACTGGTCTGACAGCCAAAGAGGGGGACCTGGTGCTCCTTCATACCCCACCAGCTATCCCCTTCCCTCTTTGCTGCTGCATGGCACAGCTGCTGCTCTCCACGTAGAAGAGTAAGCTCAGCCTGAGAGATGCTGTTTTGGGTTTCTTCCAGGTGCTGTTCTGCGGGAAAAGTGGAAGAAATGGAGAAATTTAGGAAAGGTGTTTTTCAGCACCATGCAGCTTCATTCTTGCAGCTTTCCCTCCACTTGTGCCTATTTTACATAATATCCATTCTTGCTGCATGTCTCATTTAGTTTCTGGGCTAAATGGAAAGCATAACAGTTCCAGCCAGTTGAAAATTCCTTCATGCAATAAAACTGCATTTGCTTCATTTGCCATGAATCATAAGCAGGATCTTCTGTAAATCAAACATCCATTCTTTTTCTCTCTGTTACACAATGATTCACATCAACAATTTCATTTGGCGTTATGTTAAAAGATTTTAATTTCTTCAAATGGAAGTCTATTTCTATTCTCTCTTTCCCATTACTTGTATTTATGTTAACACTGTAAAGACAGTTCAACATGGGGCCTTTCACTGAAAATGCATAAAAAAATAAAGAAACAGTGTGAATTAGATGATTTCTTCCCAGTGCAATTTTTGGGCTATTATGCTGCAGAATGTAATGGCTCTGAAGAGCTATTTTGTTTCTGACTCTGCCTGTAAAAAGAACGGACGGAAATACAGAGCCCTCTCATTTAATGCTAGTGCGGAGGCAGTAAATTTCTCCCATTTTGTTTTTTCCCAGAAAATACTTAATCCTTCCTCTCTGTTTAAAGTCTCCTTCATCTGAAGGCACTCCCATGCACCTCCAATTACACTGACTCCACATCTCCCTGCTGAGCTGGCTCTTCCCTTTCACTCTGTCTTCAGATGTTTTTCTTTCTTGAACGTGGTGTATTTTCAGGCAAGGTCGAAGGACGATGGCAGGAGCCGGAGCCGGCACAGCTTCAGCAGGCTCCTGGGAAGTGCTTCTCTCTCTCCCGGCACGTAGTTCACAGCAAGGCACTCACCACCTTGCTGCTACCATGGTCAAGCACTGATGCTCTTGCTGCTTGCAGGCTTTCTTCTAATTGCACAGCATTAGCAGCTCTCCAAAAGGCTGGTAAACGGAGCTGCTCTCACACTGTTTGGCTGACACAAGGAGATGTGCTGGGTTTGGCTCAGCTGGAACCAGATCTTCCCATGTGTTTTGAGGTACTCCCACAAAGCCCATGGCTTGTTCATTACGGAAGTGTTACAGCTTGTAGGCACAGTTAATTAGCACTTATAAATAAAAGAAAAGTAGAAGGAAATTAGAGGAGAAAGGACAACATAAACGAACTTGAAGAAAACCAGTGGAAGTTTATAAGAGCAAGGAGCTTGAAATACTCACTAAAAATATATTGATGCTGTAGGTTTTACCGTGATTTTTCATTCCCAGACTAACATAAAGGAATATTATGTGGCATGTAGTCCAGCTGAACCAGCACACACACAGACACACACATGGATGTCTGTCAGACCAGTGCCTTCTCGGGTGCCATGAAAATGGAAAAGTACTTGAATAGAGAGAATAGAGTAACTGTGTGTGCGTGTCATCAATGCCATGATGAAATTTTTAACAACCAGCTGAACAAGGGCCACTTGTCTCACTTTACTTTCCTCCCTGTGGCTGCAACTCATTGTTCGATTTTCTTGCACAACTGTATTATGGAAAGCATAAAAGCATGAAGCATGGTGCAGAAGTGACCGGTTACCCTCTTGATTGCGACTGACAGGCACTAAAGATATTCCTGGAAAAAAGCTATAGGCATTCAAACAATCCACTGACTACAGGAGGAGAAGTACATTTTGAGCCTCACTGCTATAAGGCATGAAATTTGCTGTAGCATGCAATCATAGAATCATAGAATAGTTAGGGGTGGAAAGGACCTTAAGATCATCTAGTTCCAACTCCCCCACCAGGGGTAGGGACACCTCACACTAAACCATACCACCCAAGGCTATGTCCAACCTGGCCTTAAACACCACCAGGGATGGAGCATTCACAACTTCCTTGGGCAACCCATTCCACTGCCTCACCACCCTTACAGTAAAGAATTTCTTCCTCATATCCAATCTAAGCTTCCCCTGTTTAAGTTTGAACCCGTTACCCCTTGTTCTATCACTACAGTCCCTAATGAAAAGTCCCTCCCCAGCATCCCTATAGGACCCCTTCAGATATTGGAAGGCTGCTATGAGGTCTCCATGCAGCCTTCTCTTCTCCAGGATGAACAGCCCCAACTTTCTCAGCCTATCTTCATACGGGAGGTGCTCCAGTCCCCTGATCATCCTCGTGGCCCTCCTCTGGACTTGTTCCAACAGTTCCATGCCCTTTTTCTGTTGAGGACATCAGAACTGCATACAATACTCCAAGTGAGGTCTCACAAGAGCAGAGTGGAGGGGCAGAATCACCTCCTTCCACCTGCTAGTCACGCTCCTTTCAGGTAGCCCAGGATATGGTTGGCTTTCTGGGCTGCAAGCACACACTGCCAGCTCATGTTCATTTTCTCATCAACCAACACCCCCAAGTCCTTCTCTGCAGGGCTGCTCTCAATCTCTTCTCTGCCCAACCTGGAGCTGTGCCTGGCATTGCTCTGACCCAGGTGGAGGACCTTGCACTTGGCATGGTTAAACTTCATCAGGTTGGCATCAGCCCACCTCACACACATGTCAAGGTCCCTCTGGATGGCATTCCTTCCCTCCAGTGTATCAACCGAACCACACAGCTTGGTGTCATCGGCAAACTTGCTGAGGGCGCACTCAATCCCACCATCCATGTCACCGACAAAGATGTTGAACAAGACGGGTCCGTACACTGAGGGACACCACTCGTTACTGGTCTCCAGCTGGACATTGAGCCATTGAGCACAACTCTTTGCGTGGGGCCATCCAGCCGGACATTGAGCCATTGAGCACAACTCTTTGTGCGCGGCCATCCAGCCAGTTCTTTATCCACCGAGTGGGCCACCTATCAAATTGATGTCTCTACAATTTAGAGACAAGGATGTCACGTGGGACAGTGTCAAACGCTTTGCACAAATCCCGGTAGATGACATCAACTGCTCTACCCCTGTCCAGCAGTTCCATAGCCCCATCATAGCAGGTCACCAAATTGACCTGTCAGGATTTCCCCTTAGTGAAGCCATGCTGGCTGTCACCAACCACCTTGTTGTTTTTCATGTGCCTTAGCATGCCTTCCAGGAGAATCCGCTCCAAGATTTTGCCAGGCACAGAGGTGAGACTGACTGGTCTGTAGTTCCCTGGCTCATCCATTTTCCCCTTCTTGAAAATGGGGGTTATATTCCCCTTTTTCCAGTCATCGGGTACTTCACCTGACTGCCATGATTTTTCAAATATGATGGACAGCGGCTTAGCAACTTCATTTGCCAGCTCCTTCAGGACCCGTGAATGGATTTCATCAGGTCCCATGGACTTGTATATGTTCAGGTTCCTAAGATGGTCTCGAACCAGATCCTCTCTTACAGTGGGCCCAGGGTCTTCATTCTCACTGTTCCTGCATCTGCCTTCCAAGACTTGGGTGGTGTGGTCAGAGCATTTGCAGTGAAGACTGAGGCAAAGAAGTCATTAAGAACCTCAGCCTTCTCCAAATCCAGGGTAGCCAGTTCTCCAGATAGCTCCTGGAGAAGGCCCACATTGTCTCTCATCTGTCTTTTATTCGCTATGTACCTATAGAATCCCTTCCTGTTATCTTTAACATCCCTAGCCAAGTTGAATTCTAAGTGAGCCTTAGCTTTCCTACCCTGGTCCCTAGCTTCCTGGACAACATCCCTGTATTCTTCCCAGGACGCCCATCCTTGCTTCCACCTTTTATAAGCCTCTTTTTTCATTCAAGGTTTCCTCAGCAGCTGCTTATCTATCCAAGGAGGTCTCCTGGCCCTCCTCCTGCACTTCCTTCTAGTAGGGATGTATCACTCCTGAGCTTGCAGCAGGTGATCCTTGAATATCAACCTACAGTCTTGGGCCCCCCTGCCCTCTAGGGCTATATCCCATGGAACCTTACTAAGCAGGTTCCTGAAGAGGCCAAAGTCTGCTCTCTTGAAGTCCAGGGCTGTGAGCTTACTGCACACTCTTCTCACTGTCCTGAGGATCTCGAATTCAACCATCTCATGATTGCTGCAATCAAGGCTGCCCTGGAGCGTCACATTTCCAACCAGACCTTCCCTGTTGGTGAGGATGAGGTCAAGCATGGCACCTCTCCTTGTTGGCTCCTCTATTACTTGCAGAAGGAAGTTGTCTTCCATACAATTGAGGAACCTTCTGAATTGCTTGTGCTGGGCCTTACCGTCCTTCCAACAGATATCAGGGTGGTTGAAGTCCCCCATGAGAACAAGGGCTTGCAAGCGTGAGGCTGTTCCTATCTGTCTATAGAGCGCTTCATCCACTGAGTCCTCTTGATCAGGCAGTCTGTAACAGATCCCCACAATAATGTCTCCCATCGCTGTTCTCCCTTTAACCCTGACCCACAAATGCTCTGTTAACTGCTCACCTGTCCCCAGACAGAGTTCCATGCTCTCCAGCCTATCCCTAACATAAATAGCAGCTCCCCCTCCCCGCCTACCAGGCCTGTCCTTCCTAAAAAGCCTGCAACCTTCCGTTCCAACACTCCAGTCACAGGAGCCATCCCACCATGTTTCTGTGAAATCTACTACATCGTATCATAGAATCATCCCCATAGAGGTGCACACATCTCTAATTCCTCTTGCTTGTTGCCCATGCTATGGGCTTTTGTATAGAGACATCTGAGCCAAGCTCCAGTTGAAGCCGGCTCATTGGCTGGAGCAGCTGGAATATCTCTACCTTGCTCTGAACATTTATTATAGGTGCTGGCAACAGACTGGGTGTGTTGGGATGCAATGATGTCCCCGTCCCCCAACACATCTAGTTTAAAACATCCTTGACCAGTCTGGCAAGCCTCCTACCAAATCCACTCTTCCCTTTCTTTGTCAGACCAGCTCCACCAGCCCCCAGTAGACCTGGCCTACTAAATTGAGTCCCATGTTCTAGATACCCAAACTCCTGACTATGGCACCACCCTTCTAACCATTTATTAACCTGGCCAGTCCTCCTAGCCTTTTTGAGGTCCTGCCCTGTATCCTGGAGAATTGACGAAAAGACAGTGTGTACTCCTGAGCCCCTAACCACCTCTCCCAGAGCTCTGTAGTCCTTCTTTATGTTCTCCTGGCTACTGCTATCTATATCAGTAGCACCCATATGGATCACTAGAAGTGGGTAATACTGGGACCGACTGGAGCAGGCAGCTTCTCTGCAACATCCCTGATCCGAGCCTCTGGTAGGCAACACACCTCCCTTGAGCCTGGGTCAGGCCGACAGATGGGTGCCTCTGTTCCTTTCCAAGTAGAGTCCTCTACTACTACGGCCCGCTGCTTTTTCTTGGCAGCACCAGGAGTGATCTTCTTTACCAGTGGATCAGCTGGTTGTTCCTGGTGGGAGTATGGTTCCTCATCAGCCCCCTGCAGGACAGCAAAGCGATTCTGGGTGGGGACAGCAGATTTAGGAGGAAGCCCCTTGCTTTTAATTGTCCTCTTCCTCTTTTTTTGTTGTTTTTTTTTGTTACTGTTTCCCATTTTCCTGGGTTAGCAGCCTCCTTCTTCCCTCCATGAGCTACACTGGACGCTTGAGGCCCCTGTACAGCTTGGGCCTGAGCAAGCAGTGCTGCTACGTCTCAGCTTCCCTGACATCTTTTATCCTATTGACAGCGTCCCGCAGCTCAGCCCCTGCTGCAGGAGGACCTCCACCAGGGAGCACACAGTGCAGCCCTGCCCATTGCGCACCCTCCCCTCAGGAGAGCAGTGCAGGCGCTCTGTACACCCCGAGCTCTGCACTGCAGCCTCCCCTCTCATTGGCTCTGTCTGGGGGCCTACGCTGGGCACTGCCGGGGCAGCCAGAAGGGAGCTCCCAGACTGAGCCCTGGTCATACGGCGAGGGCTCACCATCGCGCTCAAACTGCCATGCCGCTCTCCTGATTATTCACACTACCTGGGACGGGCTTTTAACCAGCCAGGGCTGGAGCCGCTCCTCCTGGCGCCACCTCCTCTGAGTTAGCTGCTTGTGTCAGCTGAGCTGCCAGCTCCTGGGCAAGTCCTGTTGAGGACTTGAGGCTCTCTCGGTGCTGTTGCTGCTCCGAGTTGAGGCTCCTGGACGCTGAGCTTCCCTGCAGTCAGGGGCTGAAGGTGTCCTCTCTCGAGCTGCTCACCTCAGCAATTCAATTATACCATGATATGAAAAATATACAAACGGGCTGAGTAAAGCATAACTAACTGACATTTTGAGCCTTTCGAGTGCTTGACTTTGCAATTGTACTCATAGTCTTTTAATAAGAAGCATTGTTCCCATGATTGTATGCAAGTACGATCGAGTAGGCTTATTACAGCCAATGCATTCTATTTATTTATTAATCAATACACATACTTTACATTGTCTAAGAGAATGAATCAGTGATCAGAAGAAATCTGCATCAGCTATAGTGGCACCTCAAAGATTCTGAGATAAATCATGGCAGAAAGATCAGGGAGTTGTGGCAAATGTTGCTCTCTCTGTAAGAGCAGAAAGCTGTGGCCCTCTTCTGACTTTTATTTCCTTTGCCTCTGAATAGTGCCAGCAAGTCATTTCAGGGGAGAAAAGCTGCCCATGAGCCAAAGGTTAGCCACTACTTACAAGGGGTAATGGGTTAAAACTTAAAACAAGGGAAGTTTAGATTGGATATAAGGAGGAAGTTCTTTACTGTGAGGGTGGTGAGGCACTGGAATAGGTTACCCAAGGAAGCTGTGAATGCTCCATCCCCGGCGGTGTTCAAGGCCAGGTTGGACAGAGCCTTGGGTGACATGGTTTAGTGTGAGGTGTCCCTGCCCCTGGCAGGGGGGGTGGAACTAGATGATCTTAAGGTCCTTTCCAACCCTAACTATTCCATGATTCCATGATTCTACTGTCTCTTATCTATTTGTTTATGCTGGCATTCATACCCTCCCTGTGCGCCTGTCATGTGTTACTCTTCAATAGCAATGGTAATGCCTCAAGACACATTAGCCTGGAAGACCTATTCCCAGGTTTTGCCATCTTGTCAGGGATGATCATTTCCCCCCCGATACTGGATTTTATGTTAATTCTGTGCAGTTACAAAATTTCCTGTCAAAACACACCTTGTCGGTAGGCTGTTTGTACGGAGGAGAATTGAGATTCTCATTTTTAGCATTAGGTAGAAGACAGAAAAGGAACTATGATCCTGTATGACAAGTCAGATGATCCAGGACTGCGTGATAAGAAACAAACATCAGGCTGGTACTGAAATAAATGAAGAGCCAAAGGTTTTCTTTGATGGCAGAATTCAGTGAAGATAAAGGCCTTGTGCTCTCCTTCCCAGCAAATAGTTTTTTGCTCCCAAGCTGGGTCAGACTCAAAGCTTGCCAAATAAATTAAACAAATCAAATATAGTTCATAGCTGTCTCTTCACAAAATTCACTTCATAAATAGTCTGTAGATATTCTTGAATCATTATGCCAGCTCTATAATTAGGAAGGGAAAAGGATACTTCGTGCAAATTTCATCAAATAAGATTTTCAATGAGAAGCATTCTTAGCTACAACATAAGCCCAAAAGTTGCTTTGAGGTTATTCCCTCCTAATTCTGTTTTCATCTGGCTCCTACAAGAATCTCCTGCACCACTGAACAAGTTTAGTGTACCTCCCTCAGCCCCAACTCTCCCACAGACCTAAAGCTGCCTTTCCTGTCAGGAGAAAACATTTGTACCTTCTCCTGACAACAAAGAGAATCTCATCCTTACTTTTAGGCAAAAGTCTTCCTAACTATCTCTGAAAGCTTCAGGTGCTCCATCTTGTGTGTATAAGGAGACTCTAGCTCCATTACCGCACTACAATTTCACATCCTGACGATTTATTTCTTAGGCAGCAGTGACAGTGCATGAGTGATGGGTACAGGTATGATGACATGACAGAAGCTTTGCATCAGCTTGATGACCCCATCTAGCACGCACAGCCTGGGAAACAACCTGGAGGGACACCTTTGGGGTTACAGGGCTGTGGATTGCTGCAGGATGGGAGAGCAGCTGGAACTGTCTGCATGGGTGTGTAGCAGTTCTAAACTAAGACATGCAGTGAAGAAGAAGAAGGGAGATGCCTTTGGGGGAAGGAGCAACCCAGAGATGCAGAGCAGAGGTAACGGGCTGAGTGCAGGCTCATGGATCACGATCAGAGGAGAGACCAGTGAGTGACATTACGGGGGGAGGATGCCACCTCGCATGATCAGGGTGAAGGCAAACACAAAGATTTCTTCAAACAGCTCAACCCTCTGTATCACAGACCCTTGATCTTGGGGGCACTTTAACCTCCTTTCAGCTGCTGGAAGGGCAACACAGCAAGATCCAAGTGTCGATGATTTCTGGAGATGTCAGGGAGAACTTATTGGTACTGGTACTGTGGGGGCCAAGCAGGACGATGCTCTCCAGCATCTGCTATTCACTAACAATGAAGAGCCAGCTGGGGATGTGATAGTGGGCAGCAGCCATGGTAGTGACCACATAACAGTGGGGTCCAAGGACCTATGAGAAGTGAGAAAGGAGTACAGCACAAACCCTGAACTGTAGGTGAGTACACTACTGCTTGTTCAGGTAAGTGGTAGGTGGGATCCCACAGGGCACTTCTGAAAGGCTCTCAAGAGAACTGGCAAGATTTTAAGGACAGCATCCTTCAAGCACATGCTGGGACCACATTAATACTCAGGAGCTAGCTTGTCTAAAGCAGCAGACTCACATCAGAGCTCCAGCACAGAAAGGCAGCATATGGGAGGCGGCAGAAGCGACAGGCTAAAAAATAAGCAGGCAATTATGGAAAAAAAGAGTATCTATTGGAAATGTATTTATTGGAATGTATTTTCTCCAGGGAAGAGAGTACTTACAAAAGAATCAAGCAAAAATCCACAAGGAAGTCACATATCAGTCCATCTTCAGGCAGAATTAGCTGAAAAAGATTTCCTGAGGGAAATCAAGCTCCCTCTAAACGTCTCAAGTCATAAGATGACATATGGAAACTCCTCTAATAATATTTGGCCTGAGACATTGGGGTAGAAAACCCAGAATGCTTCAAAAAAATAAAAATAAAAGAATAAAAAAACCCAACCCCCCCCCCCAAAAAAAAAAAAAAAAACACCAGAAAAAACCACAATCAGCCAAACTATCAACACTTGCAAATTAGCTCTTTGAGAAAGGTTTTAGTTAGCAAGATGACACAACCCATTTCTGTTCAAAGAGACACCTCCTGTGATGGTGTCTTTTCAATTTTCCACATGACTTTCAAACTAATCAAACCTGCTTTGCTCCTTCATGAACCTAAACAGAAGGATAAACCAGCACAGCCCTATTTTACCAATAAAGTTGAAAACAAATTCCTAACCTTGGACTTACAGGATGACAACTAATTTCTAGGAAGAAACTTGTCTGAGGCATGGGGCTAAGCACAGGTGTGGGGCATTCTCAACATGAGGCAATTCATTATAATAATGGAAGATAACAACAGAGGGGCTTGATTTTGTCACTTACTTCATCATGGTGTTTTCCTTCTTTTTTGTGTCCCTGTGGTCTGTAATAAAGCTGCAGTAAAGCTGCATCATAGGCTGTATAATGCAGCTTTTCTTTCCAGTGATTCAGAGGCATAAGGGCACCTAATGGTCAGTGTCTTTGGCAGCCTCCCAACAGATGCTCATCAGTTTGGACATAGCCACCTTAAGTCTTGAAATTTGTCAGAGTACAGTACTGTACCTGGGGGAATCCTGTACATGGAGAGCCTGAATACATTGAGGCACTGGGAAATGTTGGTCTATTATTCTGATTTCATTTGACCCATTCAAAACGTTCCTCTTGCTCTGACAAACACATGGGCTATATTCAGACAGGAACTAGCAATGACAGAGAGCACAGGCAAGCTGAAGGATGGCAAGTATTAGCTAAAAGAGAATCAGCAGGGGAGAAGAAGGGAATGAAGATTAGAATAAGCTCCACTGTAAGCATTAGGCAACTGGCAATGACAAACTTCCTTTATCAAGCTCTAAGGTCTGAGAGGCTTAAGATGAAGACCTCTATATTGTTACTCCAGGTAGCTGAATAGGAACAAACACGACCTCTAGTCAGCCTCTGAACACAGAAGCTGATCCCTATAATGTTATTTTGCATTGCCATTACTGTAGTTGGAAAAAGAAGCCTTATGAAATGAGTGGGGACTGGAGGTCTGGTGGTGTGGTACAGTCGTTTCCTGTTTTTATCAGCACAAACCAGGTAGGAATACAGATGAAGGCTGTGGGTGTCTGATATGCAAAGGACAAATGTAATTCTGAGAGAGGAAAGCTAACTGAAGTTATTAAAACAGGCCTAGGGATCAAAAAGGGCTGCTGGGTTTTGTTCAGCTCGTAACTTCTCAAAATCTCACATTAAAAATATTCGTTCATGTTTAGATTTTACTGAAATGTTGAAAACACTGAGTATTGAAACTGAGATTGAATTACTAAATGTTTTAAAAAGTACGTATTTTGAGTCCTGTGAAGCAGAAAATCACGCCTCCTATTCTTCCCCTCCCCTAGTCACCGAGTTCCTGTGTTACACTGGGAATGAGCTGGCACTCACACTGGTAAAACACATATGCTTTTGCATCCCAGATGATGTGATGTGTCAGCTGATGGCCCTGCCTCCATCACAGCTCAGAGATGTACCATCTCTCACCCCCTCAGCTGGGCAACCAAGTTCTTCCCACTCCAGTGAAAACTGAGTTTGTTCAGACGACTCAAAACAAGGGTTTTTAATACAAAAAGCAAATTTCCCCTTAGCCTCTCCCAGCATTCAGTCCCACATCCCTAACAGACTATGCTACACATTGTCTGTTTAGACTGCAATCCCCTGGAGGAAGGACTCTCTGCCACCACAAGCCAGTAACCACAAGTTCCTGTGCAAGGCCCACAGGGCATCTGCCTTACCCACAGCTCTGTGAAAGCCAGGAAAACAACCTGAAAGCAGAGCCCCAGGGACTACCAGGGCTCTGTATTTCCAATCATGCAACACAGTTACAGTTTGAACAAAGCAGGCAGTTAATCAAGCTGCACAGCATTTGTTTTTATCGAGATATCATCTTTAAGATATAACAGAAATGAAGCAGTGGTCGCTCCTGAGCTCCTCAGAAAGACTCCAGCCACGTAAGACCCCACTTGCTGTGGTCTGTACCCATTTTTCAGGCAACATTGATTCACATGGCAGCAGTACTTCAAGTGCAACTGAGGGTTTGATGCAGGACAAAGGCACTCTCAAGGTCAGAAGATCAAGCCAAACCTTTACAGCTGCAAACTAGTGCAAGAAGTGAATCTTTTCTCTCTTGCTTTAATTTTAAAGTCTAGGGATGATAAAAGTTTAAACAAAGATGATGTTCTTCTTAAGCTAAATTAATGCTTGCAGATTTTTCTGTGAGAGGTGCCAGTTTTACCAATCAATCAGACAGGCTTATCCACAGAAGAATGAAACATGAAGCAGAAGAAAATCCCAGAGACCTGGCAAATTCTTAAGCATCTCTTTCATGTCCTCCCTTTGTTATAAAGCATATGGAAAAATATTCCTCAAAATGTTTTTACCCATCTGTTGAAAACACACACCTCTTCACTTAAAGACTGCATTTAATAAGATATAATCCTGTAATAGCCTTGCTAATTTTCCCAACCACCAGAATCCAATCACAAAATGCAAGGAAATCTTAACACCAAGTACAGAATTAGGGTCCTCAATGTTCACGTGCCACATGGTGTCACATGTGGGCTCCAGCATACAGCAGTCTACTTCTTATTTCAAAAATCTGAACTTTAGATTATTTTAGAAAAAACTGTTGGCAGCAGTCTGAAATCAGCAAAGTGTTCCCCAATTTTCCAAAAGTGACAGGAATTCATTATACGCCAAGTTCAAGCACGACTTGTCAAACTGAGTACTCAGCCTGATGTAGCCGGAAAGACACCAGATTTCGACTTAAGGAGTCAGATACTATTCTCCCATCACAGTTACAGCCAGGCAAATCAACCATTTAATCCTTCTTTGCATTTTGGTGATATTCATATAGACTGCTGATTCTTTAGGGAGAAAGCTGCCTCTGAGTATGTGCCCTTGCAACCTGAAGTACAAGAAGCCATTACTGTAATACACATAAAACAAAAAAAAAAAATCAGTGTTTTTCTTTTGTTTTTATATGTATTGGGGGATTTTCAGTCGGTTTCTTCCCTTAGGACTGATTCGCTGCTCAGCTTATTGTGGCAAACCTCTTCAAGTATGGAGTCAAAACCCAAGACTTTAATGGTTTATACAGAATATCAGTACCTCCTATCTCATTAGGACGAGGAAGACTTTCACATACTCAGTTGTTGGTTAACATGATCAGGTTTTGTGCCTATTGTGCCCTTCTTGCTTTAAAAGCCAGGTAGATTATTTGGTATGAAGGAACACAAAATTTATCTTTTACCCTGTCACCTTAAACTTTATCAATGCAACAATTGTTGGAAAAGAGACTGAAAGGCCTGGGGTTTGAAAATGGAGTCTGGAAAGCAAATAGTACCTTCTGCTACTATTAAGAAAGCAAAAGATTCCACAACTACTACTGATAGTACAAACTGATAGTTTGTGACTGGTTCAAAATAGCTCTAACTGAGCAACCACTTGAATAGGAAGCAAGGAGGAAAAAAAATTCTATGCTGTATTTGGTTTCTATGCTGTACTTGCTTCAGTTTATAATGCCAGCCATTAGATGAGATTATTCCTACAAAATAGAGCTGAAGAAGCAGAGCTGTTGGAAGAAGCTTTCAGGAACAAAGAGCTTTGAGCAGAAATTTGTAGAAAACTAAAAGGAGCCTTCAAATGACACTTTTAAAGGCAGAACTGCTTGCAGCTAATGACAGGAGAGGGAAGACAGTGGAGAATACAATGTTTTGAACCCAATGGAAAACAAAGGGCACAGTGAAAAGGAGGACTGAAATTCAGAGAAAGGGAATCAGCACATGGTGACAGATGTAATGAGAAAGATCTGATACAAACAGTTCATGTGAAACAGTACAAAGAAAAAGGAACAGACAGATGCATAAAACCCACACAACTTCACTGCTGCAATCAGGCTGAACTGCATACTTAAGAGACATAAGAACAGTAAAAAATACGATTTTACCTTTTATTCCAAAAGTTGTATCTTCCCTACACCTAACCAGCAAAGCAGATAAGGGCCAGATTAATCACTAATATGATTCTGAGTCATTTGGCAGACTTGTACCTGCCAATACTAAATGAAAATTAAATTCAAACTTAAGATGTTCTGAGAGTTTCCTGCTCTCTCAAGGATAATCAATAACAAAGGATTTTCCAGGTAATTTTGTCCTCTGAATAACTCAACCAGTAGAAATATACCTGAAGGAAGTTACTAAAGCATCATGCAAAGGACGCAGTGACACAATGCAGTTCAGACCACCACTGGCTCTCTAAGATCTGAGAAAGAAAAAAATATAGTGTGATTGACAGCTGCAACAAAAGAAAAGCTACAGGGTGAATCTTACCTGGGGAGAAGTGAAAGTTCACAAATGTGCAGCCCTATGCTTTTATTACAGCCCTTCTTGCTATTCTGAGAAAAGAACTAATTTTGTGAAAGAATAAAAAGCCCTGGCAGCAAGACTGGCATAGCCTCCTTGGCTTACAGTTGCCACTAGATAGGACATCAGTGGAGGAGAGAAAAGAGGATGCATACTTAATGCCTGAATTCTGAGTTTCTAATAGTAGACCAATCTCAAGCTGCCTAGATAACACAGCACCTAAATGCAACTTTGAGAGCTTCATGTACTTAGCCTTGTCTCTACTTCTCCCTCTGTTCTAACACTGTTCAGTAAGGTTTGATGGGAGGAAAATCTAAGGGTGAAAAATGGTACAGGAGACATGGTAGTTCGCAAATAAATGATAACAAGATAATAAGCTCAAATGATGCCAGTGTGTTGCAAATGTATAGCCTGTGTAAAAAGGGACCAACCAGACCAACAAAGAGCTCTTCAACAATCTCAGAAAAGTATGTAAGGTAAGTAATGGAAATGGTGACAGATTTTTTAAGAATTATTATTTAGCAACAACAACAAAATGCAGACCATATCAGAGCCAAAACAGGAAAACAAAATAAGCAGCAGCTGACAAGAGTAAGAAGAGACTGCTCTGTAAGTAATGCACCTGCATTAAAAAGAAAAAAAACCCAAACCAAGGGAAGTGTCAGTTATACAAGATGGAAGAAAAACAACTGACAGTTAATGACATTAGAAATGAGCTGCTCGATGGCTGTTTTCACTTCAGTATTCCCTAGTGATGGCAACTACAAGCAACTGCATTCACATCACTGGCAAAGAAAGAACTCTGCCTAGTAAAGGAGAAGAATAGGTTAGAACATAAGTTTCTTGAATTTTTATGTTCGCAGGTTCTCTAGGGCCCAAGGACTTCTTTATAAGGTATGTTAAAAATTGGTTTATGAATATGTTTAAAAGTAGCCTCAAAACCAGTCATGGTACCAGTTATATCTGTGAATGGGCAAGCTGAAATGCCTATTTTTAAACAGAAAGGGAAGAAAAGAAGCAGCAGAGATTTCTTGACCACAGTTGAGACCATTAATTTTTAATTCTAAAAAATATTTTTGGAACAAGTTCTCTGTACCCATTTACGTTTTCCACAGCAACTGACACAAGTCAGCCAAAACCAAGTTATGCTAACATCATTTCTTCCACAGTAGTGTAATGAAAACGCAGTAAACAAAATATCTTTATCTTGACATCAGACTACCACAGGACATTCTTACAAAACAAGACAAATACAGCTCAGATGAAAATATTTCTTTATGAATGCAGAGATAGAGTTATCTGAGAGAATAAAAAAAGTCTACTGTCAAACCAGAAAGCTGTAAGGATGTCCTGCAGATGTATGTCCAAGGATCAGTGCCATTGATATTCTAACAACCTAGATTATGGTTGTTTGAGCGTTCAGATCTACAGAAAAATATTAAAAAGTGATCTTGACAAGTTAAAAAGTTGTCTAGGAAAACACAACATTTAATATTTATAAGTGAAGGAATCATTCAAAAACTCAAGGCTGAATCAGTCACTGCAGCAAACATGACCTGAGATTTTTGACACTTCAGATGCCATAACAAAGTACTCCATGCTATATGAAGAATTGCCTAACACTATTTACCTGAGACTTGTTTTCCCCTGACACAATAGGAATATAACCTTGAAAGTGGGTTGGCTTAAAAAAAAAATTAAAAAATAAACCCCCCTTCTTTCCCCTGAAAGAATTCTTGACTTACTTCAGATCTTCTCTGCGTTTCGTTAAATCTTCAATTCAGAGATTTGGCAATCTTTTTAGAAGGGAAAAACACTGCCATCTCCTGGAGCAAGTGAAGCTAGCCTGTGATCTGCTCTCCATCTTACATTATTTTCTATGCACTGAAAAGTAACCATCAGATGTTGCATATAGAAACACAAGCAAAAGGCTACAGCAGCAAGATAGATCTTGGTGGCCTACATGCACCAACAACATGAATACCTGTATCCACCCCACCAAATCTACATGCTTGAACACCTTCCTTTCAATCAGCCCTCCTTACCAGACACAAATCCTTAACAGAAACCTCTGTAAAGGCAGTAGTAGGACCAGACACCAAATACAGCAGCTTATTCTGATCAGAAGCATAGCAGACTGAATGAAGTGGACTTATAGGTGACTACTGCCCTACAGTTTTCAAACCTTTCTGCTATTATTTTGCTTTTACTGTCATGGATCCATTCTACAATCACCTGTTTTCATTCAACACACTTCAAGAAGCAGCTTCTGAGAACGTACCAAAAGCTTTATTAGTATAACCTAGTCAGGCATATACCTCTGCTGTACACTGAGCAACTCATAACAGTCCATAAGATACAGTGTGTCTACAAAATCTGTATTAATTACTTCAGGTAACTACTCCCTCCCCCTCATGTCTATTTGTTACAGCAGTAACACATCCTCCATACGTTATCACAAATGTTTTGCAAAGGGAAGAAATATCCAGTTACCAAGCAATTTGAGACACACCTAGTAATAACAGTTCATATTGTGTGTAAGCTACAGGTAGCGTTATATAAAGGCTCTTCCATTTCCCCAGTAACACTGGTTCCTCTCCTAGTGCTCAGTTCCAGGGCTAATTGGAAACTACGTTAGGAGTCTAGCACTTCATTCATGTCAGTCGCTACTCAGCTCAAGGATGCAGCTCAGTTACAATTTTTTCCTATTTAACTGGATTATATATAAGCTAGGACATGACACAGCTGCAAATGTTTTAAAATTAGTTTTCTAATACTGACTACACAGAAGATAACACTCCTATATTTTCTTATTAACCCATCTTGGATGTTTGAAGTCCTTTTGAATGCTGTACCTGTTTAATCGCTCCTCTGAAAAACACCTCAACTACCAAAACAAAAGCATTAATGTCAGAAGGCTTCCACTGTCAGAGAAGCACCAGTAAAGCATGAGGGCTGAATCAGGATGAAAGCAAACTGACAAGAGTACTGGTATCAGCAGGATGAAAGAGACAGCGGTCAAGCCTAGAAATACAGGCATATTTCTAGACACCATTACTTGTATACTACAGTTAAACAAGTGCTGCTATTTCCTTCTTCTGGTCAGGTGAACAGTTTACTGTGCCTAATGCTATTTATCACCTTAAGAATTTCAGGTGATGGTATGCCTTTGCTGTCTTCATACTGGAAAGGTATTCTGCTTAGCTTCCTGAAGCTTCTTAAGGGCTTTACTTGGCTAGAAACAACTGACCCAAAAGATAAGTTTCATCAGGTTATTTTAAAAGTACTTTTGAAAGACCACCAGAAGTGGTTTTCCCCTATACTTTCAGTTTAATTCTACAGAATGTCTTCCTTCTATTTTGCAATTAGAGCTGAGGCTCACAGGAATCTCAAGCTGTCAATGCTAAAACTCAGCTTGAGTAAACTCAAATCAAAGAATAATGAATTTTTTTGCCACCATACCTCAGGTTTGCTTTGCACATTGCAGGTTCGGATGTAGTGTACTCTTAGAGAACAATGATTCAGACACCTTATTAAAAAAAAATTCTTAAAAATTTAGTATCTTCAACATTCAGTTTATTTTCTAAAATAAAAAACATGCACATTTGTAATATACACCATTTGATTCTTACTAAAGACATGTTTATAAATATTTTTATTTTTATAAAGATTTCTATCTGCAGTTCAAATTCTGAATACCAATCTGCCAATTGTTTTTTGGGCAAACAGAATCCACTGAAAACAATGTAGATCTGCATTGTTTCAGGTGCTTGAAAGCAGATGTACCTGCAGAACTAAATAATTATCTCTTCAGGCACTTGCCATTTGGCTAAACCAAGCTTAAGAGTTTCATTACTTATACAAAAGCAACAAAATTCCAGTCTTTTTAGGCTCCTTCAGCTGATTTCCACATGGAGCAGGCACAGAAACAAATTTACACATCAGTCATCTCACTAAGAGAAAATACCGTATTTCTTCTCTAATTCTTCAACAGAAGCATCTTTCAATCCCATGTGGTTCACATGATTGAACAATACCTGTGTCACTGTAGAAGAAAATCCCAACATAAACAGTTATTTTTGTGATTTGCACTTTTAAGGTAAATTAGGCCAATTCTTGCTAAGGGAGAGTAAGGTTTGGATTTATAGAGCTGAACTACAAGTGAGTTTTTAGAACTACTGAGAGGATGAAAAAAGAGAGCAGCAAAGGGAAGCTCCCATTTTTCTCTGAAGCCCATGAACTGCCTAACAACGTTTCCTTAAACAGGTACATAATCCTGACAACAGAAACAGATAGCTTTTATTTTGTTTACTATCTTGACACCATGGCATTAAATGCAGAAGGTAAAAGTTAATGCCAGATGGCAGATAAAGCTTACATCAGGTAAAAGGTGTGAATGCAATTCGCAAGAGGAATTTACTTGCACTTCAGTATGTCAAACAAGTAATTTTGTTTTAAGGAGATTCACATATCAATTTTGAAAGTGTAACGGCCATTAGTGAAACTTTGCCGAGATAGTAAGTTTGACATTACTTGGTCCCAGAGAAATGTTTTGTTTGGAAGTGCCTCAACTGTTACAGAGTCACTCCGGTGTGATAAATAAAGAAAATGTTTGAGACAAAACCCCCACACATTTCTATGAAGTATGAACTCAAGCCAATATCAACATGAATTACAAATTAATTTAAGTGATGCACCTAGAACAAGACAGAGGACCAGGCTGAGTTTAGAAGCATTAAGCACTCTTATTGACAACAGTAAAGTCAGGATTGCCAAGGAACTATTGTAAATCATGGAAACTGTAATTTGGATACCTTGCATCTTGGATAGAAGATTTCATACATTTGCAACATTACCAGCTACAAAACTGAAATGCTAGTGAAGCCTATTTTATCAGACTAAAATGCAACAGTATTACTGAACAAAGCTACAGATAAATCCTCTTGTTTTTAAGTCTTAAGAATTAAAAAGGAATCAATAGATTAAGAAAAAATCATATTAACTTTAAAACAATCAAGAAGCTAGACAACTAATCTTCACTGACTATCAAACGTAATAAACAAAAAGAATAGCACTAAAGTTTATGTATTTCTTGATAGAGTCTGCAGTATCAGGAAGCTTGTAAGTTTGTAAGTACACTACTGATTTACTTACTTTTTTTCTCTGCGCCTGACATAAACATTACTGCCATATCAAATCTTTTTAATTCAGATAGCCTCTGAAGGATTTCAAGGATGAGAGACGGCTCCTCTTTCCTGAAGAAGAGTATTAGAAATATAAAAATAACTACTGTTGATTAAAAAGATTCAGTAGCTGCAAGCAATATTAAAAGACTTCAGGAACAAGAAATTAAATGACCAATAGAATTCACTTCTCTGTGTCTAATATTCCCTGCCTTTCATTTTTCTGGTTTATTCTTCCATGAATGAAGGAAAAATTCAACATCCAGAAATCTTGATGCAAGTATCATTCAGATACAGAGTAAGAAGAAAGAAATATAAAACCCCAGACTTACGCAAACTGACTGCTGTTCATATACGAATAGCTACTATATAATTTAATGCTTATATCTTGCTGCAACATCACCATATTTATACATATCGGGGTGTGCAAGTTCAGGAAGCAGCCCCTGTGGTCATAGAGGCTCAGCAAAAAGCACCACATTACAGCTGCCATCATTTTTATCCATACAGAAAATTCCTAGATTGTGTTCATTCTACATTCTTCTGGTCAACAGTAAACAGCCCCTGTCTTAAGAACTAACAACAAATAGTATTTTTCTTTCAGAACTTGACCTGTCTCCCTACAGGAGAAATATATTTTACTTTACTGCAAACAATTCAAACTTCCTAAATTTTTTATGCCATACGACCACATGTAGGACCTTATCTCTTAAGATGTCATATTTCACACACATGATGGGTATTTACTTTTAAGGAAACTAAAGGAAAGGCAAACATCAGTTTAGATTTGCTTTTCTCCATAAACCACCACCCTAAAAACATTCTGAAGTGTGTGCTCCAAGAAATCCAGAGATGCAGTACGCTGCCTCTGACGGGCAAAATGAACTTTAAGACTCAGCAGCATAGATAGAAATTTCAAATATAATTGTTAGGTCCTCTCCTATCAGAACTTCTAGCTCCAATACACATTTATTATAGGCTACTGTAAAATACTAGCAGATAATTAAAAGTCAGAATGCATTGCAATAAGCATGACACAAAAATGAAACCCTCTGTATTTTTCTGCTTTAAAAAGTTAACATAGAAAGCTAATTTTGTGCAATTATAACAGAACACACAGTAATGTGAACAAAAATTATTCCATACAGTCTGATACTCAATTTCCAATGCAATGTAGCAGAACTGAATTAAAAAAACTTACACTACAGGCTATTTATTTCTTTACGTCTTTTCTATCTGATTTTTCAATACATACTTAATTTCTGAAGAAAGAGAAACTGAATAATTATTGCATCATGCAGGCTGGAAATATTTTTTTTAAGCCCAAGGGCGATGCTAGGGAGGAAAAAAAAAACCGAACCCAAACCAAAAACTCACCTCCAAAAAAAACAAAAGCAATACGCAACGTGAAACAAAAGAGTTAAACTTACTCGATGTAGAAATCATGCAGAATTTTCAGTATCTGGTTAAACAAGTCTGGATCCAAGGATTTCTGGAACAGTTTTGAATAAAGTGAAGGCTCTATTTGCTTTGGAGAAATAAAATAAAAAAAAAAAAAAAAAAGGGAAGTTATTTTTAGGCAAAAAAAAAATGCAGTTGAGTCATGAGAATTAGAAGTGGCATGTCTAATTACCCTAAAAGCATTCATTTGAAAAGTCAGAATTTAACATGGTTACTAATGTATTTAAGTCTTTGGAGAATCAGGGCCTATGTTTGAAAGAAGAGACAGATCATGCAGTGACTGTACACAAACTGAGGTAAGTGAAGTCAGGCACAAGAGGAGAATTACTCAAATGGGGATCAAATTACTTGGTATTATGTGAAGGCAATTAAAGAAAGGGACTGCTGTACATTCTTAAGATACACTAATCATAGCTACCTTTTCCACCTAAGTTTGCCCTATTTCTTCAATGTCAGTTGAAGAAACTGTGCAAGCACTGCCAATCGATACTACATATCATACCTTCATGTACAAGTACAGACTTTCTGAGCAGCCTTTCAACTTCCTGAAGTCAGATTCAAGCTGGAAAGAATTTGCGGGAATGGCAGGGACTGCAGAATCAGATTTAAATGACCTTTTGATTTCTTTTTCTCTCTGTCCATTCAAAGGGAATGATGAATCCAACACTGACGAAATTCCTTTCACACCACCATGAAGCCTGCAGAGAGATTTTAATTTTTTTCTTTATTGCATTTCAAGGAAATCTTACACTAAGACCTAACTGGAGATCTCCCAGCCCATTAAAAGCTAACATACCACCAATGTTTTTAAAAATACTGTATTTTAGTTTAAGCAGGTACCTAAAAAAAAACCCCAAAAAACCACAAAAATCAAACTAAAACAAAAAAAAACCTTCAGATTATGGAAGTTTCATGATTCACCTTTTCTAAAAGCCACACATTTACAAATACTTATACTCAGCCTCTGTCTCCTTTGTTTCTGGAAATAACTGCATCGTTTTAGTACAGATTTCTACCATACACAGATGAAAATTAAAAATAATTACATTTTCTGCAATTTCACAACACAAAACAAACCTGTCAAATAAACAAACTGCTTTCAACACTGATTACATGTAAATTTTTTTGTCCTACAATTTGTCAGTTCAGTCCACTCATTTTTTAGAAGTTATAAAATGGCTAATATACTTTTTTCTTCAACATTTTTCAACATTTCTTCACATTAAAACCATTTGACTAAACTGGAAAAGGTGCATGTGGGAGGGTACTTCTCATAGAACTTCTTCAATCAGAATCCATAAAAAGTATCTACAATTAACAGAATTAGGTGATGCCAGTGCAGCAGACAAGTTCCAACACTTAGCAGGGATAAAGTTAGGATAGTGGCCTGAAGTTAGAATACTTCAGCCTAGTTTCAGCCAGCCAGACTTGAGTTTGCCTGGCTAATGCAGCGGAACTTGGGAAGTCTGAGCAAACATGAAGTTATCAGCTTTCCGCTAAGTGTGGGAAAGAATGGTGACACTCTCACCTGCTCCTTTTCTCTCACACAACTGGTGTGCAAAGAATGTTTGAACTCTGCTCAAAATCTGCTCTAAAACATTACAAATAAAAATCACAGCGAGGCAAGATGAAGTGCACAAGGAAGAGAGTATGGCGTACAGGAAAATATTATGAATCTCATTATACTGGAAATGTAAAAATAAGACTAGTTTTCCACCTGACACTAAACAGATCATACTTGTGTCAACCACAGCATGATCAGAGGCAGATATCTAATCATGGCAGTTTCTTTCAGTGTTTCCTATTTGATTCATATTCTCTAAAATACGTTCAATACTTCATCACACGTAGAAATCGGGAATCGAAGATTTCAACTAAATTTATCTTTTAAAAAGAGAATCAGAATTTTTATACTTACTGAAATGCTGATGTATCATTGATTTCTTCTATTTTTAAGTGCTTTGCTTTTGGAATGTCCATTATAGCCAACTGATCATCCTGATCTAGTTTCTCTGCTCTTTCAACAGTCACTGAATTCCTACAGTTCTTGACTAATGAAGCAGTGCTGGGCAAATCACTGTCTGCTGTGTCATCGTCAATTTCTTCAATCTCTATTCTTTGCAGAGGCTTCTAAACAAAATACATATGTCATGAGTGTAGCCTCCACATCAGTGCATATACAGGCCCCACACAAGCAGCTGTGCTTAATCTAAAATACGCTCAAGATAAGCAGTTTCACCTATAGCGGTGCATGTGGAAGACATTTTCAATAAAGATAAACAGCCAAAAAAGGAAACTTCTACATTCCACAGGAAGCCCTGTTATGATCACGTTCTTGCTTTACCCTTACAAACCAGGGTATCCTGACTGTAGAGGATCTCAGACTCCGTATTCTATTTTCCCAGCAATAAAAAACAAACAAACAATCCAGGTTTTTGTTTGTTTTATTCCACCCCAGCCCCGCAAGGTTGAATTGGTGAGGACTATCATATATTTGGACCAATCATCCAAGTCAAACTTTGTAACTTAGCTAGGTAGGTAATTATCCAGCAAAAAAGGCCTTGACCCTCAACTCAAAATTCTGAGAGAATAAATATCTGTAACTCAGCTCTGCTGGCTGACCAAGTTACATAATTGCACTACTAGACGATGTGCTGTAACTAAAACGCTTTGGCTTGCCTAATCTCTGCATGATAGCAGAGATTTCTTGAACTTGAACACAGTATATAACACTCTACAAATACAGATAACAAAACAACACAAATTAACATACTGAACAACTTAAGACTTCTAGAAATGGCAGGTTTCTCTGTCCAGCTCTAACACAATCCCATCATCAGTCTTCGCAATCATGCTCAAAACCCCCCCGTGCTGTTGGTGTATTGACAGAAAATAAATAGCTCGCTTTGACAATGTACCATCACATCTTTGTGCTAAGACTGGGAGGCTGCCTGGTGGATATGAAACAAAACTGCAGTTCTCTCTGCAATCCTTGGTCAGCACTAAAAGCACAGATGCTTTATCTATACTTGTTCTACCTTAACAGAACAACCATCAACAATCAACCTAGTATCTCCGCTTAATTTAGCGGCCAAACTGAAAACTTTTATAATTGTCTAGAGCATTTCAGCTACTTCCCAACACATTTCATTTAGGTTTCTAAAAAAAAAAAAAAAAAATAAATAAAAAATTGGATCTGATTATACAAAGTGCATTAATACTTCCCCCCCCCCAAAAAAAAGGATCAAAACAGTCAAGCATTCTCTATTAAATCCATCTGAATGAGCAGAACACTACAGTACTCTGCACAAAGTGTGAGCATGATTTGTTTTTACATCTCTCTGCTGAATGTATAAAGATTAAGTGTACTAAAAAGGGAAGCCTAATATATAGAGCTGATATTATTCTCTTTATTACCATATGTAATTCATTAATCTGACTATAAGTGCTGATAACTCATAGTTCAAAAATATCGCTTCTTGAGAGCAAGTACTCAGCTGTTCTACAGTTTATGTGGATGAAAACGGAGGCTCAAGGCTCTTGCAGTAGCCATAGGTGACACCAGCCTATGACACAGGCAGGCAACATGTCTTGTTACCACTACAGCTGCTACAGAAACTGTAAACAGCATATGAAAAGAAAGGAAGTTTACCCAGAGCTTTCCAAAGTCTGCAATCAAACATGTAGACTCAATCGCCCCCGCTTTACTCTCAACTGCAACGTAAGCTATGCCCAGGATACAGTTGTGGGGTTGATTCCCCATTTCATATTACAGATATACACATACATTGTGTTTCCCAAGCGCAGAACTGAAGGCTGAATGCTCACAGCACTGCAACTGTTAAATAAGCATGGCGATGCTGAAGTTAAGTTCTTGAAAAATATCAAAGGTCTGCAAATTATGGGCTTTCTGCAGGCAACATGCATCTATCACGAGTTAAGACTACATAAATAAGCAAGAAGTGAATTTTATCTTCAAGATCTACTTTTCCTATCATTATAGAATGCACCTCACTATACCAAACAACTTACTGTTGATTTCGGGAGTGATGGATTATGACTCAGTTTCACTATATTTTTTATTTCCGATTCTTTTATCAATACTGCAGGATATTCTTGAGTCCACTGTTCTTTCTCAGCTAATTCCTGAAAAAATGGTAAGTCGTCCAAAAGATTAGAAGTTTGAGGAATAATTACAAGATATGTTGAGAACATTCTACCACTATAGGCTTACAAAAAAAAAAAAAACCAACCCCAAACCCAATGAAAATCCCACAAGTCTACATACATTCCTTATTTTAGTGAGTTCATTTATTGCTTGTTTATTTCCAGGTTCCAACTTCAGAACAGCTTCAAAATCTGCATGAAAAAAAAAAAACAACAAAAAAGAGCCAACAACAACAAATAAAAAACTGCAGATATTTCAAGTTACAAAGTAATCCTGGCAAATTTTTTATATTTTCTGTTTTCTTTCACAGCTCTAAAATTATTAAAGGCAGGTAAGCTATCCTAATCCTTATATCATGACTCATTTTTCAAACTATTTCTTACTAATTATCGAAAGCAACAACAGTTGTCATTTCATACAAAACTTCTCCAGTCCTGAAGATACCAACACATAAGACATTATACATATTAAATGAAACTCACCAAAACCGAATCATTCTTAAAGCTTGCATAGAATCATAGACTAGTTAGGGTTGGAAAGAACCTTAAGATCATCTAGTTCCAACATCCCTGCCATGGGCAGGGACACCTCACACTAAACCATACCACCCAAGACTCTCTCCAACCTGGCCTTAAAACACCACCAGGGATGGAGCATTCACAACTTCCCTGGGCAACCCATTCCAGTGCCTCACTACCCTTACAGTAAAGAATTTCTTCCTCATATCCAATCTAAACTTCCCCTGTTTAAGTTTGCGTCCTTGTCCTCTCACTACAGTCCCTAATGAACAGTCCCTCCTACAGTGGGTCCAGGGTCTTCATTCTCACAGTCCCTGCATCTGTCTTCCAAGACTTGGGTGGTGTGGTCAGAGCATTTGCCAGTGAAGACTGAGGCAAAGAAGTCATTAAGAACCTCAGCCTTCTCCAAATCCAGGGTAGCCAGTTCTCCAGATAGCTTCTGGAGGAGGTGTACGTTGTCCCTAGTCTCTTTTATTTGCTATGTACCTAAAAAATCTCTTCCTGTTATCTTTAACATCCTTAACCAAGTTGAATTCTAAGTGGGCCTTAGCTTTCCTAACCTGGTCCCTAGCTTCCCGCACAACATCCCTGTATTCTTCCCAGGCCACCTGTCCTTGCTTCCACCTTTTATAAGCCTCCTTTTTCCTTCAAATTTTCCTCAGCAGCTGCTTATCCATCCAAGGAGGACTCCTGGCCCTCCTGCTGCACTTCCTTCTAGTTGGGATGCACGATAACCTCAATTAATCAGCAATTGATTAAATTGCTATTAGAAGATTAAAAAAAAAATAAAATCAGGATGTTCTTATCTCTCATCCAACACATTTAAGATAATTCAAAGTCTTACCTTGCACAGCTTCTTTTAGCTTTCCAAGAGCAACTCTGGCAGCTCCTCTTCTGGCAAAGGCTTTAGAATAAGAGGCATCTAAGAGCAGAGCTTGTGTACAGTCATTTTCTGCCTCTTCATATCTCAGTAAAAGAATAGTACAAAATTAATAATCAGTTTCAAGAGTCAGTTTCAACTGAAATGGCAGAACTACCCAAAACAATTAAAACATAAAGACAGATCTTAATTATACTGAGCTAGAATGTAAAGTGAATGCATAAAATACGATTTCTCAGCACACTGAAATTTCATCCAAATCTCTTGGTATCTCATGACACACTGCTGAACCTTTTTATCAGCACAGAGAAATTCACTTCCCCCATGAAAATAAACGCTTAAAGCCTGTCAGAGTGTACTTTAAACATTAAGCCTTAAAATGAAGTCGGCATCAGAGCTTTTTGCTACTGAAAACCAGCAAAACAATTACAAACAAATATTAACAGAGAGAGGAAAAAGGAAAGGAGAAGCAAGCATATAGGAGCATAAAATTCTCTATATCTGAATTCCCATGACTTGTCCCAAGATATTTCAGAATGACAAGTCGGTATATCCTTGCATTAAAGTCATATGCTTCACTGTAAGATCAAATTTCCACATCCCAGCAATATTTAGTTATATTAGATTATGATACCACTATGCGCATATTAAACTGCTTTCATTCATTCTTTTTCTCCTCCTTGAATCTATCATTAAATTTACGAAAACAATTTTGCGGTTTGTTGTTTGGGTTTTTTTTTGAGCTCTTACTAGTTCTAGAGTTTTATAAGAATATCAATGAGCTTCTGTTGCATTTTGTTTGGTCCTCTTTGAAATGCAAAGACCAACAATACATAAGCAGATTTATCATACAGAATTTATTTTCTTGCTTGGTCATTCAATTGAGGTACCACTTCCTCTGATTCTCTGAAAACATTATTTGCATTATGATGTCCTCTGTGGTTTCCATACTAAATTACAAATGTTTTGTCAGAAATACTACCTCTGCAACCTATTTCGTAATCTAATAATTTGAGATTAATGTCTCTACAGATACGCAGCCACGTCACGTGAACACAGATGACCAACATAATGCTCAGCTCTCTGCTTCTCATGCTACCAGCTTAAAAGGTTTAGACTACCATGCCATCAGGGAGTGGGGGAAAAACAAAAAGTGATATTTCAAAAAAGGTCATGTGGAATTTCTCTCATTTGCTAGAAGCATGCATTTCCTACTGCTACAGGATTATCTGAATTAAGTTTAACTAAAAATAAACTACACATACATGTCTCCATTAGTGGAGTTCAAGAAAAATACTTTAAAAAAGATGACCACTTCCAGAAAAAGCTCCTGTCCATTCCCTTTGAAGTCAGACGTTATAATCCAGTTATTTTTACAGTGCAACATGTAATAGCTGACTGGGGTTTATAACTAAAAAAGACAAAACTTTGGGCAAATCCTTCGAGAAAAGTGAATGTATATATTTTTACATACACGAAAGAATGAAAAATCAAACTTAAGTAACTATAATTTCATATTGATGTTATTTTATTCTCTCAGAACTTATTTCCTGTGAGATGCATTGTAAAATTACAGATATTGAGTTGTTCTCTCCCCCTGTTTTCAGTATGAGTTATTCTACACTGAATTCTGAGTATAATTAAGAATGACAGTAACTAAACCCGAGTGAAAATCTACTGGATCATTCTTCCATCTAGTTCACCACAAAGAAACATGCAATCCTACTTACTTTTCAATCTTTAGATAGGCCATGGCTCTGTTAGCTGGCAGAAGCGCATTGGTGCCATCTGCTGCTATACCACGGGTATAACAGTCTATTGCAGCCTCATATTTTCCTTCCTTGAAATAACAATTACCCTGTAATATTTAGGATAGAAAAAATACTGTTGAGAAAGATCTAGTGCAATGATCTTTTATCCTTTTTAGTAGAAAAGGTCACAATATCAGGAATGTAGATCACAAAGAACACCCACATCTGGGCCAGTATGGAATATTTTTTCATATCTAAGCTGGGAGGCAGACCACAAAAAATACCTTAATTCTTTCTAGTGTATCAAGGATATAAAAAGTTTTGCTACATGCACAGTTTAAGTGCGGACATACAAATCTATAACTTGTGATTTATCTTTATGCTGGATGTGCAGAATAAACCACCCTGTGCCTCCTGAATTAAAACACATGCTGAACAAAGCTGAACCTATACAACTCCCATTTCAAGACTTGCTGTGCAAATTCATCTTTATCCTGCAACATTCATGAAACTGTTATCCTCAAATATTACTTGGGCCCAAACGTTGCTTTTATTTTCCAGTTAATGCTCTATACAACAAAATTATATCACTGTGTTTCCAAGAAACTAAAACTACCTTTTGCTTCTCAGTACTAACATAAAGCCATGTATTATCTTCTCTGATACTACTCTACTCACTGGCAAAAAAGCAAACGCCACAATTCAGACTTGAAAGGATCCACGTTGCCAGGAACAGGCCCACAGTGTGTCAATTCTGCTATCAATGAAGTACTGCACTGGACTGAAATTTCTCTTCTGTAGCCTCTTCAAACTTTTGTTCCTTTTACACACTTAATGTGTGCTGTCATTCTTTTCCTAGTAATTACCTCTTACAACCAGTATAGGAAGACTTAAGATTGATAAAAAGTCCTAAGTTAAATAGCTAGGTAAGAGAACAAAAAGAAAATTGTTTAACTTCATAATATTATTTCTTAATTGCAACAGCGAGGAGAGGGAGAAATCAGTAAGCCAATTGTGAGTTAAGACCATATTTCCAAAAATACATTTTTATTGTCATTGTTGCCTGCACCCCCTGAAGTCCTTTCTATAACTACTTTTCACCATGGAACCAGAAGTTTGAAAACACAAAAAACAGTGCACAACTCTACCTGGACAAGTAAGGGTCAAGATGCATATAATACTGAAGAAATGGGCTCTCTGTAAAATACAGTTCAAGTTCTACTTATCTTGTTACGTATTTGAAATTTTCTTATATGATTTGGGCTGCAAAAGCTACCTTGTATAATTATTCCTCCAGAAGGGTCCAAAGAGAACCCTCTGTCTCCCTCACCCCCCTATAAAGTCCAAAATGGGAAACACTTTAGATTGTATCAAGGACATTGTACTTAAGTTAAAGACAGTTATCGGGTTTAATTTACACAGCTCACAGAATCCTAGGACAGTTAGGGCTGGGAAGGACCCTAACATCATCTAGTTGCAACCCCCTTGCCATGGGAAGGGATACCTCCCACTAGACCATGTCGCCCAAGACTCTATACAATCTGGCCTTGAACACTGCCAGGAACGAAGCATTCACCACTGCTGTGGGCAACCTGTTGCAGTGCCTCACAACCCTTACAGTAAAGAATTTCTTCCTTACATCTAATCTGAACTTCCCTGTTTAAGCCTGAACCCATCACCCCTTGCCTTATTGCTACAGTCCCTAATGAAGTCTCTGTCCAGCATCCTTTTAGGCCCTCTTCAGATACTGCGAGGCTGCTATGAGGCCTTCATGCAGCCTTCTCTTCTCCAGGCTGAAGAGCCTCAGCACACGACTTTTCTTTGCAACAGCACAACACAAGACTTTTCTTTCTTAGTTCTTTCCTGTGACTTACCAGATCTTTTTCTGTAATAGCTTTCTGCTTGAGCTGCTGATGTTCAATGCGCTGCTTCTCTTCATCTGTTAATTCAGGTCTGACCACTTCATCAAAATTTTTCTGTTCTGAGCTTTCTTTTGATGACAGAGCCTGCAAAGATACAATTATTTTTTCCTCAGTACTTCTCCCACTTACACATTTTCAGAAGATAAACAACAATAAATACAAAATTTTTAAGATGCAAAAAAAGCATCTTAACAGAAATGCCTGTGTTGTAAGCAGAATGCAAATTGAAGAAATCATTCTAACTTGAAAATGTGCTTTTATGAGGGACTGCGAGTCAAGACTGTTACTCGGTAAATTAAAAGTATGTAATTTCTAAAACACAATGTAAGATGACCCATGGAATCTGTCTATACATACATTCCAATTCACAAGTCATTTATTTATTCAATTACTGAAGACTTCAGTCTTGATTCTGAAAATACATTTTTCGAGCGCTTTCAAAACTATAGTTGACGAGGTGTAAGCATATTCACACAGTAACAACGGGTGAGCTTGTATTTACTAGTCATCATAATCAGCATTCTCTCCCTGTTATGAAAGAGATCAGACATGCGTATTATGCTCTGCTAGGCTTAAACCCACTTTCTGATTTGGCAGACCACAGCAATCAGTGGGACTACAGTCAGGCTAGCAAAAAACCACACAGGTTCTCTCAAATGTAGTGCTACCTTGTACGAAGATACTAAGTATGACTGAGAAAAACATTATCACAGAAGGCATAAAAACATCTAAAGGAAGATATAAAAAACCCAAAAAACAAACAAAAAAAACACAACAAAAAAAATCCACAAACAGAAAACGCACACATGGGGGGCACATATCCAGTCTTAGCCTGACAATCCACTACTACACTGATGGTTGCATACGTGCTAGTTAATCCAGAAGAAACTCAATTACAGATTTTAACCTCAGTGAACTTCAAATGCCAGAAAAAGCACGAGATTTCATTGAATTCTATCGTTATAATCAAAAGTTGATAAAAATATAAATTGAACAGGGGGTATTAACTTATGCTAGAGACTATTAATCTTATTACCTGATCAATTTTCTTCAGTTCATTTTTGGCTTCAAAGTTGTTTGCATCCAGCTCTAAAACTTTTTCATAATCTATCAAATGATCAGAAAACTATGTTTCAGGTTAGAATTACAGAATACTAACCAGAATATAAAATAAAAGTATTCTTTTTGAGATTACCCTTTTTTATAGTTACCCAAGAAGCCCAAGATACGGCAAGCAACACGTCATAGAATGGTTTGGGTTAGAAGGGACCTTAAAGATCATCTTGTCCCAACCTCCCTGCCATTGGCAAGGACACCTTCCACTAGACCAGGCTGCTCAAAGCCCCATCCAACCTGGCCTTGAACACTGCCAGGGATAGGGCAGCACAGCACGTCTGGGCAAACTGGTGCAGTGTCTCATGACCCCCTTGGTGAAGAATTTCTTCCTAATACACATTCTAAATCAACCCTCACTGTCAGTTTAAAACCATTCCACTTCACCCTATCACTACATGCCCTTGTAAAATGTCCCTCTCCAGATTTCTCAGTACTAACATAAAGGCCTCCTTCAGGTACTGGAAAGCTACTACAAGGTGTTCGCAGAGCCTTCTCTCATTTTTATGGCCCTCCTGTGAACTCACTTTGCAGGTTTTTGCTTTAAAGCTAAATTAATCTAGAAGTACTACTACTTACAGCAATCATTCAGATTTGCCGGTTGATTTTTACCATGCCAGAAGAATATGTGAAATGTTGGCTGTTTTTTTTTTAATGGGAAATAAAAATTAAATTCCTAAACCAAGAAGTAAGTTGCACAACCCTCAATCAAGCAGACATGGGAATCATTTGTACATATTTTAAGGAAAGAATTTCAAAAAGACCCACCTTCTTTAGCACCTTGAAGATTTTTCAAAGCGAAGCGAGCAGCCCCTCTTCTGGCATAAGCCTTTGCGTAATTTTTATCTAAAGCAAGCGCTAAATTGCAGTCAGATTCTGCAACAGAAAACCTATCAAAAATATGAACAAGTTAGTTTGGACACATCTAGGCAACAAACCCTAAAACTGAAGCAATTTAGCTTACTCTAGTTCTCTCTAAAGTAGAAATCTTAAATGCTTCAGAAGGAGCATAGAATGAGTATTTAAACATCTCTCAAATCAGACTACATCAAGACAGGAAAGAAAACAAAGGTCAACAACATTTACTGCCATAGAAGGAATAACCAAACCCCCTGTACTGTTTCTTCTCCCCAGACAAATCGAAGCCTTAGCAATAGAACTCAGTGAAATGGAAAGACAAATTAGACAGTGAACTTTCTCATTTTTTTTTCTCTTTTCCTCAAGTCTTACACAGACTTAAACAGAATATGAACTTGTAGTGAAAAGTAGAGAAAAAAAAGATGAAAGAGACTACCAGATTCCTTATCCTGATGATTCCTATTTTACTTTGAAGCTGCAAAGCAGGTAGCAACAGCAGTCTTACACAGGCAGAATCGCAGTATGGTAAGCAATATAATCAAGACTTAAAATCAAACAAAAATATTTGAAGGTAGCATTTCAAAGAAGAAAATACTATGGATTTAACTTAAAATCTTACTTTTTCATTCTGTAAAAAGCTGATGCTCTGTTTGTGGGCAATACTGGATTATATGGATCAAAATGCATTCCTCTAGTGTAGCATTTTATAGCATCATCAAACTTTCCTTGTTTGAAGTAGCTATTACCCTGTGAATAGAATAAAAAAAAAAAAAGGTATTTTTAGCAAGTTACCATAGTTTGATAGGCACATTGCTAATTTTTGGTGAAAAAAAACAAAACAAAACAAAAAACCCAACCAAAAAAACAAAGCTTGTATTTTACGACTTTTTAAACGTTTCTCACAAAGCACTGCTTTACTGTGCAACACTTAACAAAGAGTATTTTAAGTATCACATATTAAATATTTTTGAAGATTAATGCAATAACAGAGCTTTATTATATACCGATTTTCAGTATCAGTAGGCCATTTCTAGAAACCTATAATGAGCACATACATAACTGCTTAAACTGAATTAGAGAACTACTGAAGCTTGAGATTTGGCACCTTTCCTTTCCAGGGTAAAGATTTTCACTGCTGCCTCCTTCAGGACACAACTTTAGTCTCATGTGTGCCCAAATGCTTCATTGCACCCAAGATAATAATGGTCAAAGACATCTAAATTTCTCAGCCTAGACTACAGAATCCAGGAATTTCCATGGCAGAAAAGTATGGACTGACAGATGGTGTTAGGTGACTGCTTGTAAACAAAGAAGTTTCTCAGAACCAGAGAAGCTGCTATACAGTTTAGCCTCTCACATGGCAATGAAGAATGAGGTAGGTCTTGCAGTATTCTACTTGCAAAATAAGGTAACACTGAATTGGTACAAACTTGCCGCTACCAAGGCAAGGAAGACGTACAAGTTCACCCATCATTCCCAGATGTACAGGCTTCACAAATGGATTAATCTTAAAAACTTGGGGATTAAGTTTGGGGTATTCAGACCTTGTGCTCAGGTAAACACAAGTTTGATCCTTATGACAATTCCATGCAGAAATATAACTTATCAAACAGCAAAACCCAGCAATATATTATTCATCATAAGCATACATTAAGCAAAGTCTAACAGGCTTTGCTGCAATTCGTGATGAGAAGAAACAGAAATAGTGAGTTTTCTATTTTGCAATAACAGGCAGACAAAGATAAAAAGTCCAAATAGGCAATTCTTCCACCAGAAGTGTGGTCTCAGTGGACAACCTAAAAGAAACCGTAAGTACTCTTAGGGCTAAACTGCTACTTGGCAAATAACAAATATTTATAATGCTATAACCTTTTCCTTCTCTGCAAGAGCCTTTTCTGTATCTATGCGAATTCCATCTTCTTCAGAGTCCGATTCTGGAGATACAGAATCATGAGTACTATCTTCTTTATCAAGTTCTTCAAGTATCTTATCCTGAAATCAGATAAAATAAACTATTACCTTCATTATATTTTAACAATACAAAAATAATACAAGGCAGACTTTAGGAGAATTAGTAATGTGTTTTTGAGAATCTCTACTGGTTAAGTCCTCTTTATTAAGGAGTACTCCATACTTCAAAAGTGAGAGATCTATCCTCTACTACTGCCAGCTGTGTTTAGTTTTATGTTCTATTAGAATGATGACCTTCTAAGAGATCTATCATTAATATTTTTTTTTTTTTTTTTCTTAAAGGCAAATTCAATCTACTGGATGAGAGCACAGCCAATGGAAAACTCAAATATTTCTCAATGTTATGGATTTTAAACACATAACATTTCTGGGAGAAAGCTACTTTCAATGTTCATACAGTACCCAGCACAGAAAGATGCTGACGCATGGACTGAACTCTCAAGCATTGAAACAAAATCTTATTTAAAACAGAATCAACTGGGGACAAGACTCAGTTAATAAGCAAAAGTTCTGACTTACCACATCAAGCTTTCCCCATGCTTCATAATCGTAAGACTTGATCTTGTTTTTCTTGTTTTCCTCAGTGGTTATCTTTGAAGTGACTTTACTTTTGCTTTTCTTCTTTTTCTTAAAAGCCTTGTTTCGAATTGGTGGCAAATTCTAAAGTGAAATAAGTAATTATTATAACACAGATGTGTGAAAGTCACTTGTATTGAAGCACCTATGGTACGTGTAACTAGATATAGTATTCTTCTAGATCTACATGGAACTGACTGAAAATGTACCAGCCCGATCACCTCCCGATGCTACTGCCTCACAGCTTTGTTGGTGGAAAAATTTACAGGGCAATCTTTGGTCTACTATGGATGAGGAACAAGTCAGCTGAGCTAGCTCATACATTCTGTTCAGGTATTTTAAGTCAACATACGTAATTTTTGCAGAAGTGAGAAGTAATTATTAAAAATGCTATTGCACCTGATGAAGTTTAACCATGCCAAGTGCAAGGTCCTACACCTGGGTCAGAGCAATCCCAGGCACAGCTACAGGCTGAACAGAGAAGAGACTCAGAGCAGCCCTGCAGAGAAGGACTTTGGGGTGTTGGTCAAGGAAAAAATGAACATGAGCCAGCAGTGTGTACTTGCAGCCCAGCAAGCCAACCGCATCCTGGTCTGCATCAAAAGCAGCGTGACCAGCAGGTCAAGGGAGGTGATCCTGCCCCTCTACTCTGCTCTCGTGACACCTCACTTGGAGTATTGTGTGCAGTTCTGGTGTCCTCAACATAAAAAGGACATGGAACTGTTGGAACAAGTCCAAAGGAGGGTCACAAGGATGATCAGGGGACTGGAGCACCTCCTGTATGAAGATAAGCTGAGAAAGTTGGGGCTGTTCAGCCTGGAGAAGAGAAGACTGCTTGGAGACGTCATAGCAGCCTTCCGGTATCTGAAGGGGGGCTATAAGGATGCTGGGGAGGGACTATTCATTAGGGACTGTAGTGAGAGGACAAGGGGCAATGGGTTCAAACCTAAACAGGGGAAGTTAAGACTGGATATGAGGAAGAAATTTTTTACTGTAAGGGTGGTGAGGCACTGGAATGGGTTGCCCAGGGAAGTTGTGAATGCTCCATTCCTGGTGGTGTTCAAGGCCTGGTTGGACAGAGCCTTGGGTGGCATGGTTTAGTGAGAGGTGCCCCTGGCAGGGGGGTTGGAACTAGATGATCTTAAGGTCCTTTCTAACCCTAACTATTCTATGATTATTAATAGCTGAGTTAACACTGGACTTGAGATTTTTACCTCTTCTGAGACACCACTCTGTTTCCTTAGTTCAGAATCCACTTCTTTAATATCTTTTTCCCAGCTCTCCAATTCTCTCATAAAATCCTGCAGCTCTTCAGCATTTTGCTTCACTTGCAGCTGTAGTTCTATCGCTTTATTTGGAGCACTCATTGTAAGCTACCAAATTTCAAGAAAAAGAAAACTTTCTAAAGAAAATTTGAAAGTATGCACTGAAGGAAGCTAGCTACTTCAAAATCAAGAAGTCTGACTTACATTCAAGACACGCTTCCCAATAGCCTAGTAGAAATATTAAATACTAAAAGCCTAAGAAGAAACACAATTTAAATGTCTTTAAAAAAACTAAGGGAAGCCCTGTTATTCAGACAAAACAAAGCATATCCTAATAAACAACAAGTAATGCTTTCCTAACAAAGTGTAAGGTAAAGTGCCTAACAAGCCAATGACAATCCTGAGAGATTACAAAGTCATCTTAGTTTAAAGCAATTTCTTAAGTACTCCCTAGGTGACAATATAGAAAACTTTAACACATTACCATTTAAGTTTTAACTGAAAAAAACCCCCCTAAGTTATACATGATACCTTGTATCTGAACAGAAACAAAACAGCTGACAAACCAACTCCCAGAAATGCTTTCAGCCCGTAAAAGCATGTTTCAATACGCAGACATTTTTAGCATGGAAACAGTAAAAACACAAGGCGTTTTATTATTAAGCCTAGTGAATTACAAGTCCAAAATATCCTTTGAATGAGTTTGTGAGGGCCAAAACTAATGATTTCTGCTATACACCGTGCTGTCTGTAACTATGGACAAGAATCTCAAAAGATGGAAAAACATGCCGCATGACTGCTAGTGAACTGATGCTACCAAAGCGGAAATGTTTTTCCATCCTCAAGAATAAGTACCCAAGTAGATGCCCCACTGTATCAGTTGTACTTTTCCCTAGTTTATATATAGGTGCCAACATGGTCTATTAAAAAAAAAAAAGAAAAAACAAATGTGGAAAGAGACTTCAGGTGAAACTGAAAATGTATATTATTCACCAATTTAGGTGTCTACTATATTTTTTCCACCTACAACTGCTGCCCCATGCTGATCTGTCTGCAATACTCTGCCAGTAATTCCATGAAACCTGGCCAGGGACACGCTGAATATTCCATACAGCCTACTACACCCTGGCCAACAGTAGCTAGAACAAGATGCATCAAAAGATGTAAGAAACTAGGTTGAGATCTGCCGAACTTTTCTTTTTGCTGTCACTGACTAAACTAATGTTCTTACACATGTGAAATTCTAGCAGTTTGCTTTCCGGCACTCATAAGTGACTTACAGAAGTGCGAAATGCTAGCTTGCTCCTGCTTCCCGCTGGCCTAACACTCCTGCACACAGCTTAGCAACAGCCTCACTTGCCGACAACCGGCTCCTCTTAGAGCAGCTTTCACACACCCCTTAAGGCGATTTTACTTCTTTCGCCTCACCCAACACCCGAGGGCAGCCGCGTTACCGCAGAGCCCTGGCCAGACCTGCACGCAGCGGGCCCTATGGGAGCGGGCCCGAGGCTGCTCCACGGGTGCCCCAGCTCAGGCCGAAGACGGCCCACTGAAGCTCCATCACCTGCCTCTCCTCCGCCGCAGCGTTACGAACGGGCCCCTCACTCCTTCAGGGTAGGCTCCACGTCGCCTCGCCACTACACGCGGCCAAGCCGCCTGCGGACCACAGAGCACTAGCACCGGGCCGACTGCACCGCCGGCACACGCACCCATCCGGCCCTAGCGCGGCCTCACCTGCACCGAGTCCCGCCTGTTCCTGCTGCCGCCGATCGCCCTCCCCAGGCGGCAGAGCCCCCTCCCGGACCGCAGCACAGCCCCGCGGGACCCCGAACCCGCGCCACGGACCGACAGCGCATGCGCACGCGATCCACCGCCTTCCGCTCCGCGGCGCCCCGCGCACCGCCCGGCCCCGCCCCCTCCGCCTCACGCGCTGGGGCGCGGGCCGGTGATTGGCTGTGACGTGCGGCTCCCCGCGGCCCCGCCGGCGGGACGGTGGCCGGCGGGCGCGGGCTGGGGGCGGCCATGGAGCGAGAGGAGGGCGCGTCTCCGCCGGCGGCTCCGGATACGGTAGGGAAAGAGGAGCAGGAGGATGACTTAGGCTACCGGCTCTTCCCGGAACGGAACAAGAACCCTCAGAGCTTCCTGGTCCGCAGCCTGTTCACCTACCACAACAAGTGCCAGGTGATGTTGAGGATGACGCTGGAAACGAGTAAGTGCTTCCCTGTCTCCCGGTGGGACCGGGACCGGCGCTGGTTCAGCGGGGAGCGCGCTGGGTGGAACATGGTGCCTCCGTGTCCGCCGCCCGTACGGCCAGCTGCGGCTGGGCCGTGGTGACCTTGGGCCGCAGGGTCTTCGGGCTGGAGCTGCTACCTTGCCGCCGCTGCTCACCCCCGGGGCGGCTGGACAGGGCCCGGGCGGGTGGCGGGATGGGTCTTCTGTTGTATGAACGCGTTAGCTTTGGTTAAGACATAGAAAACACAATTTCAGAAGTGGCTATGTGCTGTTTTCCTATCAGAAGGTCCTCGGCTTCTTTCCCTTGAAAATTTGAGAGGATTTGTCCATTTTTGGTTCATTTATGCTCTTCTCACAGTCTGATGTTGATTGCAAACGTTACCAAACCCAGTCGTCACTATATGCCATTATTTATGTCTACTACTATTAGAAGTGTCAAAAGTGACATGATTCCTGAATAGCTTTCTACATATCATGATTCCGTATCACTTTCCATAGCCTGAGCTGTATCAGATGCCAGTTGCATTACATTAGGACTAAATACTGCAAAGTATGAATTTGCATGTGTAATGCTTTTTTTTTTCTTTACTACCTTTATATTTTGATTATAGATGACTTGCAAAACTTTTGTCTAGAGAAATTGATTGCAGCAATGTTTTTCTAGATCCATATGCTCAACTTCTTCTTGAGGCTATGAAGCAATCTGGTTGGTATGTAACCTAACTCATCTTGTTCTGTGCAATAACATCACTGTTATATGGAGTTACGAGTCTTTTTCAGATTCTTCCCTATAACTTTATTTGGACTTTTCAGCACTGTCTTCAATGACCGTCACTTTTCTTGTGAAAACTGTGATGCCTGTGTTGGTGGAGGTTTTGATTCTGCCACATCTCAGGTACGCAACAGACATTGTTTTCTTTCAGAGGACTACAATTTTTTTTTTAGTGTTTTGTTACTAGGATTAGTCATGAAAACAAAATAAATGGAAGATATTCTATAGTATCAGAACTAGTACTCCGCAGAATGATAAGGCCGTAATGTTGAAAGCACTGATCTAAAGAGTCTAAATGCTGTAGGTGATAAGTACTTGATCTCTGAGAAGTAAGGGAGATATTGAAACTTAGTGAAAAGGCTGCCTATTGTTTCTTCTACAGATTGTTCTATGTCAGAACAATATTCACCACCAATCCCATATGAACCGTGTGGTTGCACATGAATTGATTCATGCTTTTGATCACTGCCGTGCTCATGTTGACTGGTTTAAAAATGTCAAACACTTAGCATGTTCAGAGGTAAGTTAAAAGGCTTCTAATATTGTCATTTTATTAATTGTTGGTGGTTATGGGGGGTGCTTGATGTTTAAATGGGCGTGCTGTTATACAAGCCTTTGTGTGGTTAAATCCTGTTAATATGTTTTATTCTTTCTGTCAGGCCAGTCTATGTAGTTGTATTCAGGAAACAAATTTTTAGTTTTCACGAATATTAATATGTCAGTGTCATATTACATAGAATGTGATTATTAATTAGTATTATTAATAAATGAGGGTAGTTGGACATAAAAATGCATTCACACATTAATCAAATGTTTATAGGGCTTTCTTTCTTCCCTGCAAGTCTTGGTATTTTGTGTAGTTACCCCAGTTGTATGGTTAACACCTTATTGTTGTTTAGATCTTTTTTTGTTAACCACAAATATGTCTTTTCCTATAACATTTTTTTTTTTTCATGAATTGTGGTGTTGCTGCTCCACTGTGTTCCTTCACAGGCTGCAAGGAGATAACCTGTGTCACTGTGGTCTTTACAGGTTGTAGGACAATCTCTGCTCTTGTGTCTGGAGCACCTCCTCCCTCTCCTTCTTCACTGACCTTGGTGTTTGTGGGGCTGTTTCCATCATGTTTTTCTCACAGCTCCTATGTAGTATTTCTTCTTCTTTCTTAAATATGTCATTACAGAGGTACTGCCGGTGCAGTTGATGTGCTCAGCTGTCACCAGTGGTGGGTCTGGTTTAGAACCAGCAGAAATTGATCCTGACATGCAGGAGAGCCACTTGTCTGACAGATGCCACCCCAGCAGGTCCCCCACTGCCAACATTTTGCCATGTAAACCTAGTACAATAATTCAGAATTATTAACTATTACCTACATTTTTTGTCCCAAGATCTACACAGTGCAAAATAAAGCATGTAAGCCTCAAACATAAAATTAGAGAACATATATGAAACAAGATTTTGTTTGTTCTTGCTCTTTTCTAGGTTATTTGTTTGCTTCAGGTCTATTAATGCGTATTCTATTATATAGTGTTTACAATTCATATTGTCAGCTTTTTAATTTTTCCATTTAATATTTTGCATGCATTTATTCTCACTCTTATATTTAATTATAGGAAGTCTAGTTTTAGTTATATTTCCAAACTAAGAGAGTAGGGTGTGAAACAGTTGGCAGACAAAAGAAATTACAATGCACCGGACAAGACAGTTGAGCTAAAACCTGCATACTTCTTTAAATGTGGCTTTTCCTAAAGCAGGAGGGTTGCTGCTCTTCTGGTTATTGCAGCTGTAGTCTTTGAAAGATATCTGCCTTTCTTCCTGACTCTTGTATCAGCTTCTGATAGAATATTATTTCTATGTACTTTTAGCAGTTCACTATATATATTTCCACACACACATTCATATGATCTCTTCTGCTCATTCACTTAAGCTTTGGGAATGTGTAAGACCTTGTCCCTGGAGAAACTTGCAGGTTCTGTAGTAATACTTCATAGTTCATTGAGTCTGAGAGGGTAGATAGGGTAATAGGTACTTAATAAGTAAGAAGTGGCCCTGGGGATATTCTCTACCAGCAGTCACCAGAAAGATGTTGAAGAAAAAATTTGTTACAGCTTTTTTGACTTCATATTTCCATGTGTTTTTCTGATCTTGTGACTTTTTTTTTTCCAATAGATTAGAGCTGCTAATCTCAGTGGAGACTGTACACTGGTGAATGAAATAGCAAGGTTTAAATTTGGATTGAAAGGACACCATCAGGTAAAAAACTGGAGATGTTGAAGTCTAATGTTTTGCTATGAGCCATCTTTACCTACTTGCTCTCAGCCTTCTACACTTTCATAGCTGAAAATATCTGAGAAGGAAGTAGATGCCATGAACTTGCTGCTTTCTCTTAATTAAACTTTAATAACCTTTAATAATATGATTTTTTTCCATGTTGTTATTTTTGTAGGAGTGAAATCCCTGAATGCTTAATCTTATCATAGAGCTTTACCACTGACAATGGATAGTTAATACGGACCAAACAAAAAACAGGGTTTGCAGGAAATGCAGTTGGATTACCTTACCCACCATAAGTGGGTAAAACTCCTAAGTCTTTGAAAACTGGAGAAAAGTGAATGACAAAGGCTCTAGATAACCATGTGTGTGAAGTCTTACACAAATTTATTTATTTTTTTAATAGTAAAGGTGATGGGTTGAGTCCCAAGTACTTGCTCATGTCAGAGTGTCGCTTAGCTTGTAATGTTTACATCTTTATCTTTAGTAGGCAAACTGCATAAGCAAAAGTTGCCATAAAGAGAGATATCAAAATGAAGGCCCATAGAGGAGTCATTCCTTTACATTTTATAACATTTCAGTTGGAAAAGTGCTAAGTGGTATTTATGTCTGTTTCTGACATATTTTTCTCTTGTGTCCAAGTCAAATTGTACAAATATTTGATAGTTAGAACAAATGCCAAATTGCATTTTAATTCCTGTTCTAAGAAATTCTCTGGCGGTTTATCTGCACATGAAAAACTAAACCACATAGTTGATGCAGGACAGAACAAAAATGCTTATTACAGGTATTGTTTGATTCTTCTGTGGTACAAAGTTATTGCATGTGTAGTAGGAATTAATAATTGAAAAAGTCTGGGAAAAATTATTTATACTAATAATGACAGATGCTTTTCTTTATCTGATTCCCACTTTAGACGTGTGTACGAGACAGAGCAATTCGTTCCATTCTGGCTGTTAGAAAAATTAGCAAAGAAACGGCAGAAAAAGCTGTGGATGAAGTTTTTGATGCCTGCTTCAATGATCTGGAACCTTTTGGAAGAATCCCTCACAGTAAAACAGATGCAAAACGTGCTTTTAGAGACTTTCAGAACAGAGATCGCTACAACGCTAATTTGTAAAGAAAAAAAAACCAAACATGAAAAATTATGTCAACATCTTACTATTCTGTAACATCTGGAGTTACAGTCTACGCACATAGTGCTGGTGACAAGGGGCAAATCTATCAAATGTATAGATTTTTGTAAACTTTTTCCAGGAGCCAACTTCCATGGAAGTAAACAAAGTAAATGAGCAAGGTTGAAAACCGTGTTTCGTCACCTCTTATTCCAGCATGGTAATCTAGTACACCAAATGACTTGTCAAATAGCTGTCTGCACATTTCAATGCACATTTCGCTCAGTCTCAGTAGGACTTGGTTTCTAAAGTTCTTGTTGTTACTGAATAAATCTTTTCATAAAATCTTTACATTTGCACTGTACTTGATACATAATCATAAACCTGGGATCTTCATCACTGCATTTTAAAAGGCACCTGAACTACAGCTCTTGGGCCTAGATTTAATAGCTATGGCTAAACCCCAAATTGAACAAACTGCCACTTTCTTTTTTAACACCTCATGAAATTCGTGGAATTCCAGCTCCATCTAGTGTTTACTTCACAGTTATCTTCCTTTGGATAATTCTGCTTACCAGACCAAACCTGCATACTGGATAGGCATTAGTGAGAGTGTGTCCATGAGTTTGAGTTTTGCTGAAGAAACTGGTGTAACTCGCGGTCTTCTTCCTACACTTGTTAAGTCGGTAAGTCCATCTGAGGATAGCAAGAAGCGGCTAGCATCATCCTCAGTCCGGGATAAGTTGTTTCATTTCTGTTATTTTCAAGTATAAGGAATCATTGTCATGGGTGCAGGAGAATCACAATCTCTTTACTGAACTTAAAGGTGCAATTCAACCACCCCCACAGTTCAGTGACACAATCACGGAATGGTTTGGGTTGAAGGGACCTTAAAGATCATCTAGTTCCAACCCTCCTGCCACAGGTAGGAACACCTTCCACTAGACCAGGTTGCTGCAAGCCCCGTCCAGCCTGGCTTTGAACACTGCCAGGGATGGGGCAGCCACAGCTTCTCTGGGCAACCTGCTCCAGTGTGTCACCACCCTCACAGTAAAGAATTTCTTACATAATCTAAATCTCCTCTCAGTTTAAAACTCTTCCCTGTTGTCCTGTCACTACAGGCCCTTGTAAAAAGTCCCTCTCCAGATTTCTTGTAAGCCCCTTTAGGTAATGGAAGGCTGCTAGAAAGTCGCCCTAGAGCCTTTTTTTCAGACTTGAACAAGCCCAACTCTCTCAACCTGTCTTCATAGGAGAGGTGCTTCATCTCTCGGATCATCTTCATGGCACTCTGGGCTCTCTTCAATATGTGTATGCCCTTTTGTGTTTGGGGCCCCTGAGCTGAATGCAGTACTCCAGGTGGGGGCTCACAAGAGCAGAGTAGAGGGGGAGAATCACCTCCCTCGACCTGCTGGTAGTTCCTCTTTTGAGCCACCCCAGGATGTGGTTGGCTTTCTGGGCTGTCACACACTGCTAGCTCATGTCAAGCTTGTTGTCAACCAACACCCGCAAGTCCTCCTCAGGGCTGCTAATGGAAATGTGGATCCCCAGTTGAAGGTTTGTAAGCTTAGCTGCTGTGATAGTCTCAGATCCAGCTGGGAAATATAGCTCCACAGAAGGAGCGGTGCCCCATTATTACTACTTCATAAGAAATGCAAAATGTTTTAGACAGGCTTTCAACTTCATAGGATGTCAAGATAACTAGGGGTGGTGGTGTCAGTTTTTGTGTGTGAAGTTCACAGCTGCAGAAGCATAGAATTGCTGAGGTTGGAAGGGACCTCTGGAAACTGCTGTTTTAACCACACTGCACAGAGCAGGGTCAACTAAAGCATGTTGCTGAGTAGTGTGTGTAGTTGGGTTTTGAATATCTCTAACGGCAGAGACGCTACAGTCTATCAGGATCACTTGTTCCAGCATCTGATCACCCTCGAAGGTTGGTTTAGTTGTTTGGGTTTTTTTCTCCTTATGTGTTAATGGAGTTTTCTATATTTCACATTGTGCCAATTTCGTCTTGTCCTTTCCTTGGGCGCCACTGAGAAGACTCTGGCTCAGTCTTCTCTACTTATACCATTGTCCCATCAGGTATTTATGCACATTGATAAGATCTCCCTGAACTTTCCCTCCTCCCAGCTGAAGCTCTCGATCACTTTGTAGATCAGATGTTATGTTTATCATCTTCATGGCAGTTTTATGGACTTGCTCTACTATGTCTATGTCTTTCTTGTACTGGGAAGTGGAAAACTGGACCCAGCACTCCAGACGTCTCACCAGTGCTGAGCAGAGTGGACTACCTGCTGGCAACACTCCCTAACACAGTTCAGGAGGCTGTTGGCCTTGTTTGCTCCAAGGCTGTGTTGCCTACATACAAATTTGTGTTCACCAGCACTGCTAGGGCCTTTTCTGCCAAGCTTCTTTCCAGCTAGCTGATCAGTCTGTGCTGTGTGCTGGTACCTGTGGCTTCCCCCTACCAGGTGTAGGAGTTAGCATACCCCTTTGAGCTTGATCAGGTTCCTCTCTGCCATGTCACAGTCTCTTTGAAGAGCAGCACAAACCTCTGGTGTAGCAACTACTCCTCTCAACATTGTATTGCCTACAAACTTGCAGAAGTTACACTACTCCTGTCTTCCAGGTTAAGGTTGAACAGAATTGGCACTGATACCAACACCCAGGGCACATCATTAATGTCTGGCCTTACTGTGTGTAAGCCCCAGATGTGGTTAAAGAATCAGCATGAGCTTGGGAACATCTCAGCTATGTAGTTAGCATACATGCACTCCAGAGATTTAAAAAGTTTGAAAGTACCAGTGTGAATTGTTCTGCTAACTTACCTCAAGTGTCAGAAAACCATTCCAGGCATGTTTAATTTGTTGCTATAGATGTAGTGATAGGTCAAGTACCTGGTACGTGAATCCTTAGCACAAGAATCTGCCAATCATGTTTTGTCCAAATTGAATTCAGTCAGACAAAAAGCCACTCTGCTCTGCTAACTGTTGTCTTAAAACTATGTGAAATAACAGCAGAATGCCACCTGCTACCTGGATGGGCTTAGACAGCATGTAAGGTCACTGCAAATTTGCAGTTTGAACCCAGAGCTTAGGCTTAATCACTTGGAAGAATAGCTGCTTATGTACAGGCATTTTATCTGCTCTCCGTTTATTGTAAAACACAAAAGCAGTCCTGGGAGACCTGGACAGCCAGGTCCTGCAGCCCAGGTTCTCACCCATCTACTCCCAGAAGAATGTCTTTATTACAGGACCACCATTTTGTGGTTCTGCTCTTGCTTTCCTTGGTGTTGTACATTTTGCTTTCTTCAGCTGTCTTAATCAACAAAGTCTGGAAAGAAAGCAATAAAAACTGGATCTGAGTGGAAGTAGTGACTCCATAAATATATTGGGAGAGGGAATTTAAGTGATGGTACAAGGCTGAACAGTTATAAAATGGTGATGGTTGACTTAAATGGAAATTTAGAAGACAGTATATGAGCATCAAAAGAGTATAGGTATTCCAAATAAGACAGAGAACAAGGAATATGCATTGTTTATTCTGAGGTTAAAAAGTTTAGAGAAAAAGGTTAATACCAGGATGATAAATGTTAAGTGTTTTGGTATTTCAAAAAAAGGATGAACTGAAACTATATTGTTGTATGTTCATTTTATTTCCATTTCATTCCTGTTGTAGTAACCTTCTGTTTCAGGATTTCTCCTGGTCATTGGCAAAGTTTCTAAAGGAAAGTGCTATTCTTCCTCTTTTATCATCTGCACCCCCCAAAATGCATAAATTTGGTTTCCAGTTTTTCTCTGCCTTCCCCTGCAGCACTGGAGAGACCACAGTGATAGACTGAGTAAGAGTGAGTTAGGACAAGCTTAATGGACTGAGACCTTAAGCCCTTATAGGACCATCCTGGTGTATATTACTCACATGCTCAAAGTCAAACTAATCATGAAAATTGGGATCAGAAAGGAAATTTTATTTGATTAATTTGGTAGGGATGACTGGTATTTCTGTTGAACAGCTGGATGCTATTTCCTGCTGTTCAGGCACTAGTGTGCAGCTCTGTTTGCAGCCTCTGGATGAAGAATCCTGTGTGACAGCTCCAGTGCTGAGCTGAGCTGTGACAATGGCAAGGATGAATGAGGCTGGTCCTCAGAGATGAGATCAGAAGCAAACAATTATGCATGTGCATACTCGAGCTGCTGCTCATGTTCTGGTTGTCTCTGGTGGTGAGATGAGGTGGGTGTGATGATCAGTGTTGACTTCACTTGTTCAGTGTGCTTGTATTATTGTTCAGCGCCCTTGTATCCTTGTTCAGCATCCCTATATGTTTTGTGACTATCAATGTATGAAGTTTTGGGTTTTTTTCAGGCAATACATACCTGTAAGGTTTGGCTGAGGTGGGACAGGAGGCTCCCTGGGGAGACTTGACCAGGAGTGAGGCACTGAACTGCTCAGCTAAGGGAAGGTCAGGATATGAGCAAATTTCAAGTGCCTGTCTGATGCTATGGCTGCAAGGGGGAGGTCCTCCTAAGTACCTCCAGAATTAGGCAGCCTCTGAGGGGACTTCTGTTTGACTGCAGCTTTGGTCTCCTGCAATCCACCCATTTATTTCATATGCCTACAATCTTTGAGATCTGACTGTCATTCTGGAATTTCCTCCTTAGAAGTATTCAGTCATGTAATTAGTCTCTGGCCCAATGGGCCTGCTCCTAAGGTGTCACTCAGGAGCAAGCAGATTGAAGAAGGTGATAGCAAAGACAGACACTTCCCCTGTCCCCTGAGCAGAACCAGCAATGTGTAGCCATTTCCTCAACAGCAGCGGTTGAAAGGATTCAAACATGAACACTGTCCTCACAAAGGACGAAACAAAACATCCAAATAATGATGAGAAATCTGATCAAGGCTGAGTTGTCTGAATTGTGCTGTTCATGTTGGACTACAGGTGGGTTGCATTTATTCCCAGCTATAACGTAATTTATACCCACAGGTATTATTGCTTCTGGGGCTAAGCATTAATGCAGATCCCACAAAAAGTTATCCTGGTTGTCTTGGAGGAAGTAACATCTTGGCCAAGATTCCCCAAACCTGTGCTTTCAGTAGTTTTGCAGAACTTCAAATGGAGATTCCATCAGTGACTGAAGTAATTGCATGGCTGAATATCTGAACAGAAAAAAATGGATGTAATACCCTCCACACCTATAGAGAAAATTAGACACTGAATTCTAAGCTTCCCATCTTTGATGTAATCTAGATAGATCTTTTGGGTTTTCTAAAATCCCCTGAGGATCAAAGATGTCTTGGAACAGCATAATATTGTGTTTTAATATTCCCTTAACCTTTACTGCTTTTCAAATCCCTGTGTTAGTCAGTATGATGTACAATACTGAGGTTTTATAATACTTCTCACACATGTTCTGGCAGATAATTTCTTTTCTTCATTATATCTTATTAACAAAAGTTCTATTTAATGAATGTATGTGTGTGTTTGCATGGATCGCATTTATATTGCATTTTGACCCACATATTGTTTGAATATATACAGTGGTCTGCTATCTGGGATAAGCTTTGTCAAGTCTGCTTAGAAATGGAAAATACAGTAATAAAGATTAGAATACGCAAGCAGCTTCTTTTTTTTTTTTTCCTTTAGCATTTTTGATAGATGAACACCATCAAACTGTAGGAAAGAAAGCATTCCAAAGATATCTGCAAGAGACATTGGTAATAAAGAGTAAATTGAGCTATATAAAAAACTAATTATTAAAAAAATCCCTAGTATGAAATATGCCGTAATGGCTGCAGGCCCTCTTGGGCATAGCAAGCACAGAATGACTGAGTTTTCGATTCTCAGAGAAGTGGAGGGAAGGGGAGGAGGGATGTCAGCAGAACTGCTCCCTTGGATTGCCAGAGGGCAGACCCTGGCTGGACAGAGCTTTGGCTGGAACTCAGGAGAAAAAGCAGTTTATGACTTTTGGAAGTAAAAGTTTTGAGCAGACTGCTCAGAAGGGAATTGGAGCTGTTTGGCCTGGAGAAAAGGAGGTTCACAGGAGACCTTGTCACTCTCTACAAGTACCTGGCAGGAGGTTGTGGTGAGGTGGGGATTGGTCTCTTCTCCCAAGTAACAAGTGACAGGACAAGAGGAAATGGCCTCAAGTTATACCTGGGGAAGTTTAGATTGGATATGAGGAAAACTTTCTTCCCTGAAATGGTTGCAAGGATTGGAATAGGCTGCCCGGGGAAGTGGTTGAGTCACCGTCCCTGGAGCTATTTAAAAGACTTAAAAGTGATGGACTTGGCAGTGCTAGGTTAATGGTTGGATTCAGTGGTCTCAAAGGTCTTTTCCAACCTGAATGACCAAATGATTCTATGAAATAAAATTACATAACCAGGAAATATCAGCTAAAGCAACAGATATATTTCAGTTCCATCAAGTCAAAATGTAATGACAGAATCATAGAATGGTTTGGTTTGGAAGGAACCTTAAAGATCATCTAGTTCCAGCTCTCTTGCCATGGGCAAGGGTACATTCTGCTAGACCAGGTTGCTCAAACCCTCAGCAGCCAGAAGGGTCTGACGGGCTTCTTGTCATTCCCTGAGAGAAGAGTCAGCAATTACATAAAACTTTGCACACAGTGTTTATCAATTCAAGCAATCATTTAACTGCTTTAGGTGCAATTTTAATCTGCGTCACTTTTTATCATCAAAACTGAGGTTTAAAAAAAAAAAGTTAAACTCGTTGCTAATATGAAAAACACGGGAATAGATTGAGCAGCAGAGGGAGCTGAAGGACCGCGGAACAGCGTGCTACTGCGGAAAGCCACCTGCAGACGGTGCACAGCTGCTGCTCAGCGCGCAATTCAGTTTGAGTTTCAGTCTCTGGTTTAATCAAATTTACATAACCCTCGTGTTAGAATAGGTAAAAAATTAAGCATATTTCAATCACATTATTCCGCTTCTGCAGAATATTGGCTGCCTTTAGAAGACCACCTCAAAACATATATGGAAATATGTTTGCCATCTGTGCTTTGGAGTGTGACTGTGTTTGCAGGGGCAGTTAGATAAATGTTGGGCTGCATGTGTCAGACCAAAATGTCAAGCAGTAAAGACCCATCACTAGTAATCAGAATCATGCAAATTACTTTAGCTCTGTTTGTTATTACTCATGCCTCAATTTCCACTACATTCTCATTTTGTCTCCTTAATCTGAATGATTTTGAAGTTTTGACAAAAATGGAAAGGAGGAAAAGAGCATCACTGTCCAAATAGTAGATAGAATTTTACAAAGAAGAGCAGTTTAATAAAAGGTCTTCAGGTGTTTTCTTTTTCCTAGAGAAGAAACACTATCCATTATATACCTTGCTGAATAGTTTGTTGGCAGAAGTACTTTTAATGTTTGTAGGACCTAGCTGTCAGGTGCATGGGTGATTGCCATTTACTACAGGAACCTTCATATGTGGATTACACTTTCTCAAAACTGTTTTAGAGAACAGTAGCAATTACAACTAAAACCAACAAAAATCATCAGTAAGCAGAAAAATCCAACTCTTGTGTAATGAAAAGTTCAGAAGTTTTCAAGGCATTTGCTGGGAGTTTTACCTCTTGCTAGGATTGAAGGCTTCAGCACCAAGAGGTTATTATCCACCAGAACTCCACCCAAATCACTAACTAGCATTCATCCTCTGGCTTGTCTGAAAGCCTGATCAAAAAGAAAACTAGAAACAAGAGATTTGCATCATCTTTTTATTCAGTAGGCTTGTTGTTCTTTGTTGTTGTAGCTCTTTAATGGGAAATGAGAAATTCATTCAGAGCTTGGCAGAGAGTGAAACCATTACTCTTACTTTCCTTGAAAAGAAGATGTAAAGAGTTAAAAGGACAAGAGCACGCGCAAAGGCCTCTATGCGCTGGTGGGTAAGGAACCAATACAGGAAGAGAGATCTTGGTTTCGGTTCCTCTGTTGAATGCTAAGCAAAAACCTATTGCACTGTTTGCTGGATTTACACCGATGTTTCCCACTCATCTGCACCAGCTGGGGAAATGGCGGAAAACAAGGCAGGGCTGGGTGACAGCTAGGCAGAGTGGTGGCTGCAGAGGGAGTAGGAAGACTCTGGTACCCAGTAACATTTATCAGTTTCCCTCCCTACTTCCCAGCGCAAAGTGGAGCATACTCAGGAACACCTTTCTCTCTCTCCAAAATTGTTCACAGTTGAACAGTTTCCCCTCATCTCCATTTTTGTCATGCTGTGTTCTTCTTGTTTGTGGGAGTTTCTTCTCAATGAACACATTACACTTGTCTCTCCTCCTCAACTTCCTCCCATGTGTGTATGTGTGTGCAAGTAAAGAAAGCCCTTCTTTACCTCTCATTGCTAGTTATCTTCTTCTCCCACTGTGCACCTCCAATGCACATACGGGAGAAGGGAAGTGAAATTATATCTGGAAACCAATCTGCTATGCTACATGTGTGAGGATGAGGGGTATTTCATACAAGCATCCTTTTCCAATTTCTACTTCCTAATCCCATAGCAATGTTTTTTTACTCTGATTGCTTCAGATCACTTCACTTCTGGTGAGAACAAGGTGAGAGCTCTGCAGGAGCAGACCACAAATGAGGAGGTGAATCCCCTTCCCCCTCTGGTGCTATTTTTACAGAGCTTCCTTCTGACCTCTGATTGCATGTCCATGAATAAACCTATGCATGTGTCTGCATCTTGTCTGTGCCTCCCCTAGACCTCCCACACCCCAGCTCCAGCAACTGCCCTTTGCCATTCCCCAGCTGCCCTTACGCTCCCTGCACCCATGTTGAACTGTTGCTGGTGCCAGCTGATGGTCCGCCAAGCTTTTGATTTAGCTCTTCACTGGAATGTGTTTGGGAAACCATTTGGGAGTATCTTTCTTTGCCATAGGAACCATGAAAGGGAGTGGGGATTGCTAGTCAAACCTCGTGCTGATACTGAGTTGCACTTCTGACAGGGCTGAATATTCGTTCATGGGAACTGAACAGCATTAGTGGGTATCACAGAATATATATTACCTGCAGGTTTCACACCTGCTGCTTTAGTTCTGGTACAAGGAGTAGGAGACTAATTACCTGTAGGACTGGGAATACAAGAAAAGAAGGTCACAGGTACGCATTTCCATCTTGATGCATTTTTCTGACTGCTGGGTAAGAGTAGACTTTAAAGGCCACCTCTAACATAACAGCCCTTTCCTTCTGCTCTTTGGATGCCTCTGATAGAGTGAATTTGTCTGCCAGACACTAACTGAAGAGGACTGGATATTATTTCAACTCTTTCAGATTCTCATACACTTCTAGTTACTCCATGCAAAAAAGGTATCAAGGGTGTCCCCTTTCTTCTGTTCAGAGTACCGATAGTCTTATAGGACATTCCTAAAGAGATGGAAAATCTAGGTTCAAACTCCCTCAAACTTTTGCTTAGGAAGGAAAAAATTATCTGTATTTCAGACAGAGGGTCTCAGGAAGCATTCTGGGATTCCGTCAGTGAATCGTGGGTAGCTGAGTCCTTGATGCAGTTAAGTTTTTAGAAATCATACTGTTCTCCTACCTTGTGTGGAAAATGGGCTTTTCTGAAGATTTTTCTAGAAATACAATAACTCCTCCCAGACAGGCCAGGAATGTAACATGTATACTGCATGTATCACCATGAGGTAGGGTGTCTACTGAATGTGCAGTGCTACAGTCTTAAAAAGTGTGTCTTAACCTGGGAAAAATAAAAGGAAAGGTCAACACCTTCTTCAGCATTTCTTTTAGGTTTGATTTTAGGAAGTATTATGAGTTTAGGTCACTTTTGTCTTGCCACACTGACCTTCATAGATGCTTTTTGAGACATAACTGTCACCTTTCATGGCATGTTTAACATAAACAACTTCAACCCAAATGCTGGCATAAACGCATTTTATGTCTGCTCTTACCTAGCGTAAAAGCAGATGTGGTCCCCAGAGGCCGGGTGTCTGAGGACAGATGGTCTGAGGTTGCCCAAGAATGACTGAGGCACCTGTGGGTGAACCTTTGGAAAACACCAGGATAATGGACTTTCCTATTTAAAATCACCATTCCTTGTGGTGACCCTTCCTATTTCTTCTTCAAGACTCTTGGACAAGCTCCTTATCTCCTGAGAGTTTGATCAGGCTGCTGCCTGGTCTCTCCATCCCCAAGCACCTTCAGCAGCTGTCAGTCCTCAGGTACATTTGCCTCCACCTGAGAAACTCTTAAACTAGTGATATGATAGACCTCTCTCTCTTGTGCAATCTTTGCTGCAGCACTGGAGATGTCTATAGAAACAGGCATATCTATGGTTAGGTTAACAATTGTGCACAAGTTTTTTAGTGACCTATATTTTGTCTAAATTTCTTCTGATATGTTTTAGTTTATTTTAGCCTTATAAATCAAATTCTCAATGGATGGATTAAAAGATTTGAGGGGAATTGCCTATTTCTGTTCTTGGAAACTGTGCCAGTGAAAAATACTAACCTCTGTCTCTGATTCTGTTTCCTTCAGGAATCCTGCTTTCAAAATATGAACATCAGGTTCTCAGGGATACTGACTGTTTTATACAGCTCAGGAAGTTCTGATCAGTGAAGCACGTAAGCACTTACTTGCATTTAATTATGTCATTTTTACAGACTTACCATTTATCTTGTGAACCATAGTACTCAGCACCTTGAAGAGCTGTGCTTTAAGTGCCTCAAGTGCACTTGGACTTGCTCAATGAGTTACTGGATGCATGGTCCTCTTGAAACACAAAAGGAAAGTTGTTAAATCGATGTGACACACTTCCTAAATAGTATGTTAACTTCAATGTTCTCTTTGCATTTTCATTTGAAGTGTTATTGTCTGCCTGCTGAGATTCTTTCTGCTTTGTAATAGTCATATCTTGTCCTAAAGTGAACTAGACTTTACTGTGTGTTGTTAAAAGCCTTTCACAACAGAGGCTGCTGAAATTCAGTGGTGAGTGGTAAGATTCTTGTATGGAATTTGTCAAGTTTTTAGAACATTTGAGAATCCTTTGGCATGAAAACCACTCTACAAATGTAAGATCATTACGACTGAAACTTGTTTCACTGGAGAGAGAAAAATGTGATTACTCTAACAAGTGTAAGCAGTATCCACATCCCATTAAAGCTTCAGGTTTTGTTCATTCAGGTCACAAATATCTGAGCAGAAGTGGAAATAATAGCATACTGATTGAAAATAGACTTTTTCCACATCATGATTATAAGTAAGTTACTTAAGCCAGCTTTTCTAATCCAAATTGGGTATAAAAAATTACACCTAGGTTCAATAAAAGGAATGATGCAGACATCACACAGAGTAAGAATGGCTATTGTTCCTTAATGCCATTCTTTTGATTAATATTTAGAACCCATATCTTAAGATAATGAATATTTCATACAGATTCAGAGTTACAAAGAAGGCAGATGCATAAACTTGAGATTTTAAAACATACCTCAAGAGGGAGAGGAAATCACTACTAGGACAAGACCTATGCTAATAGTAAGTGTTTGTAGAAATTCTTTTGTTGTCTACACAAGTTTTGCTTCTGATATATTCATACCTTTTCTTTGATTATCCTTTTTTCCCCCTGAAATTAATATTTACAATGCTATATTTGTGAAGACATAACTTTATAAAGTAAGACAGTTTTTACGTGAGGTAGTTGTGCAAGATTATAGGTACATTGCAAATAAAAGACAGACTAGGGACAGCATGGGTCCCCTCCGGAAGCTGTCGGGAGAACTGGCTACCCTGTATTTGGAGAAGGCTGAGGTTCTTAATGACTTCTTTGCCTCAGTCTTCACCGGAAAATGCTCTGACCACACCACCCAAGTTTTGGAAGGCAGATGCAGGAACAGTGAGAATGAAGACCCTGGGCCCACTGTAAGAGAGGATCTGGTTCAAGACCATCTTAGGAACCTGAATGTATACAAGTCCATGGGACCTGATGAAATCCATTCACTGGTCCTGAAGGAGCTGGCAAATGAAGTTGCTAAGACACTGTCCATAATATTTGAAAAATCATGGCAGTCAGGTGAAGTTCCTGACGACTGGAAAAAGGGGAATATCACCCCCATTTTCAAGAAGGGGAAAATGGATGACCTGGGGAATTACAGAGCAGTCAGTCTCATCTCTGTGCCTGGCAAAATCTTGGAGCGGATTCTCCTGGAAGGCATGCTAAGGCACATGAAAAACAGCAAGGTGGTTGGTGACAGCCAGCATATCTTCAGTAAGGGGAAATCCTGCCAGACCAATTTGGTGGCCTTCTATGATGGGGCTACAGAACTGCTGGACAGGGGTAGAGCAGTTGACATCACCTACCTGGACTTGTGCAAACCGTTTTGACACTGTCCCACACAACATCTTTGTCTCTAAGTTGGAGAAACATCAATTTGATAGGTGGACCACTCAGTGGATAAAGAACTGGCTGGATGGCCGCACGCAAAGAGTAGTGCTCAATGTCTCAGTGTCCAGCTGGAGACCAGTAACGAGTGGTGTCCCTCAGGGATCGGTGTTGGGACCGGTCTTGTTCAACATCTTTGTCGGTGACATGGACGGTGGGATTGAGTGCACCCTCTGCAAGTTTGCCAATGACACCAAGCTGTGTGGTTCAATTGATACACTGGAGGGAAGGAATACCATCCAGAGGGACCTTGACACGCGTGTGAGGTGGGCTGATGCCAACCTGATGAAGTTAAACCATGCCAAGGGCAAGGTCCTACACCTGGATCAGAGCAATCCCAGGCACAGCTACAAGGGAAGGGACTGAGAGCAGTCCTGCAGAGAAGGACTTGGGGATGCTGGTCAAGGAAAAAATGAACATGAGCCGGCAGTGTGCACTTGCAGCCCAGAAAGCCAACCGCATCCTGGGCTGCATCAAAAGCAGCGTGACCAGCAGGTCAAGGGAGGTGATCCTGCCCCTCTACTCTGCTCTTGTGAGACCTCACTTAGAGTATTGTGTGCAGTTCTGGTGTCCTCAGCATAAAATGGACATGGAACTGTTGGAACAAGTCCAAAGGAGGGTCACAAAGATGATCAGGGGTCTGGAGCACCTCCTGTATGAAGATAGGCTGAGAAAGTTGGGGCTGTTCATCCTGGAGAAGAGAAGGCTGTGTGGAGACCTCATAGCAGCCTTCCGGTATCTGAAGGGGGGCTATAGGGATGCTGGGGAGGGACTCTTCATGAGGAACTGTAGTGAGAGGACAAGGGGTAATGGGTTCAAACTTAAGCAAGGGAAGTTTAGATTGGATATGAGGAAGAAATTCTTTACTGTAAGGGTGGTGAGGCACCGGAATGGGTTGCCCAAGGAAACTGTGAATGCTCCATCACTGGTGGTGTTCAAGGCCGGGGTGGACATAGCCTTGGGTGGCATGGTTTAGTGGGAAGTGTCCCTGCCCATGGTAGGGGGGTTGGAACTAGATGATCTTAAGGTCCTTTTCAACCCTAACTATTCTATGATTCTATAGTTCTATGATTAGGTCAGCTATCTTACAGAATTCGAGTAACAAAATGTGCTTTAGGTGACCAGTCTGTCAAGTTCTGGCACTAAATCATGTACGTGAAACATGGATAAAATGCTGATGATTATCTGGGAAACCAAACTATGTTTTCACGAAGCATTTATTGAAGAATTTCAAACAGAAAACATTTTCCTTAAAACTGCTCTTTGCCATACAACATCTTTTATCACTTGTGAATGTAGAACACTTCTTACATGCAAGTACTGATGGGGTGCTGTAGTCTCTGCTCTCTGCAGTGAAATAGTCACAGTGAGACCCTGCTTATTGTCATGGGCCAAGGACATGGTGGAGCCTCTGGTGCTACTCACCACATTTGTTGTCAGTCTTGTCCTCTCCCTGTTACTTTACATTCCTTCTATTAGAGGAAGAATGTGTGACACATTTTATTCTTCACCTGAATATTTTTCTATTTGTAGCTGTTTGGTGAGATTGAGGTAAATAGATTAGCTGGGGATTTGTCCTAGAATATGATATTACATGTGTAACTACTGTCAGAATTCCCTTCTGAAAAAAATATTACATATTTGTTGTTATGTAGTAGATTTTAAAACACAAATGAACTTTTTAAGAGAATAACATGCATAATTTCTCTTTTTTCTTTATTAATCCTGCCGTTGAATGGTTAAAAACTCACAGCTGTTAAATTTCTCCTGACTCACAGGCATTAATAAAGTCAAAGCATTTACCATTATGGATCCCAAATTAAGAACCAAAAAACTTCATGTACTAATGAAAGATATACCTTATGTTTGTATATTTTCTAAAATTAAAATTATACAGCAGTGATGTATCTAATTGAATGTCACAATATCAGTAATTGTTCTGTCTATGAAAGAAATTTGTTCCAAAGTCAGTGTCACCTTGCTGTCAAATAATCCCATAGATTACCATAAACAGAGCTAGAGAAATTGTACTGTGCCTGAAAAGTATGTGATGTGAATTCTAGTCATTACCAAAGACATGACTTCCATTGTAATTATCTGCCTATCACAGTAGCTTCCTTCTGCCAGCTCTTGCTTACCTGCTGCCACACAAACTCATTAACATCTTTGTCGATGCAGTACCATTTGTACAGTTAACCTTTGTGCAAAGTGGGGGCATTTCTTCATTATGATGGATTTTGTAATACCACAACAACTTGCATTGAGGATTAATCTCTTTTCTTCATTTATGGTTAAATTAGAAATTAGTCTAACACCTGGGTTCCATTATACTGAGCTGCCTTATCATCTGTGGAAAATGCTAGTTTACAGGTAGCTTCTCCGTCTAAGGAAGGATTACTGTTGTTTCTCAAAGCTACTTTCAAATGCAGATAAATCCTTGCGCATTTCAGCTGTTTTCTGATGGCAAATACAAATATTTTTCAAAGTAATTTAAAGAATGATGGTTTTTACTTTCATATATCAAACTTTAGAAGCTGAAAAACTCTTGCTTTATCTGGATTTTATAAAATAAAAGTTGCAATCACTTTCCTAGATGATGCCAGGTTAAGGTTTGATTTTATATCAATATTTCAAGTTCATAGTAGCAATCTTATGTTTTTACTTCATTTTTATGGTCTACAGGCATAGCCTTTTTTTGCATCTGTTGGACAATTGTAAACTATGAACAGTTTCTGCAATACCTATAGCATATTTTCCGTAAGTAGTTACTTGATCCTTGTAAATTTAGATTGGAATTATTACTGCCTGACAGTTTTAAGGTTGAAAGTAAATGCATTTTTTAGATTCATCAGTGGAGAGAAATATAAAGAGAGGGTTAGTAGCAGCCAGAGGAAATCTATAATGTTTCAGGTTTTGGGTGGATCTGTAGAGCTTGTTGCAGTTAGTTTAGATGATAAATCTGACATTTAATCTAGCCATTTCATTACAATTCTTAGGCATCTGGTATTTGAATTAACACTATATATCTGATAGTGATTTGGTTTGTGAAGCTGAAGGTAAACATGCTGCTAATTGTACATTCATGAGTTCTCTCCCTTGCATGTAAGAGACGCTGAGCTGCTTTCTTTCTGATCATGTCTCTTCCTCTCCTGGGAGTTCAGACTCTTTGTGACCTCCTGCTCTTCCCACTATTCCATTTCTAAAACCTACTTAATCCCTTTTTCTGTCATATTTCCACCCACATCAGTTGCTTTTTAATTCTTTCCTAAGGTTGCCTGGAGTTTCTGTCTTCACTTTAATGTGCAAATTTCTAGTCCCAGTTGATGCAGCAGCAGAGAGGCAGGTCTCTCACAGACTGCATATTGGAGGTAGAAGAGGACTCTAGGCAGCATTGGGGTGTGTTAGGTCATGATGCATGCTGCACACTAATCAGAAGAGCTCTTGTAAAAGTCCAGAGCATGAAAGTTTGCCAGATGATAGTTCAGCAGGGGAACTTGATACAATGCAGCGTGATCTGTGGCAAAAGCCATGACACAAAATGAGAGTAAGTTTTGGGGTGTTTTCATGCAGTATGATTATAGCTACAAAACACGCACTTAATTCTGTGACCTTGTAGATCTGCAATACTGTATTGACATTGCTAGCATCTGGAAGCAGGCTTTGAAATGAGTTTGCAAGGCCCAGGACAGAGGTGCGTCAGGCTTGCCCTGTCTGAACTGTTCTTGTTTTATGTGAGTTAGCTTTAACAGCAATTTTCCTGACAACTAGGTGGCTGTTACTAATTTGTTCTACTTTCCTTTATCTTTGTAGGGTATGACTATAGTTTTATTGAGATAATAATAAGCAGTTGTTCTGTGTAGAATGAGTTATTTATGACTTGAATAAAGATATACTATACAGCAATACTAGCCTGGTAGGACAGCATTGGCATCAAGAAGTGGAGACACAGGATGGGGCACAGGAGAAGGCAGACATGGGATGCTAAGAGATGGGCAAAGGCTGGTGCTGTAAACACCAGGCTATAAACAGCTCACCAAGTGGTCAGCTAACAAAAGAAATGCCTGGAGCTGGCCCAGACTGCTTTTAGGGATAATAAAGAGAACAAATGAGTAGTATCTAACATAGGTGAAATGTAACATATGTAGTAAATTTGACTGTAACGTGGAGCAGAACACTAAGTACTGGAAATGGAAAAATATTATAGGCAGAATTCAAAGGGCTAAAGAGGTTTTGCCCCTTATTCCTGTACCTTGCTAAACTTTCAGAAGCCCTTCCACAGACCAGATTCAAGTGGATGGACAGAGCCTTTTTCCATGAATGGTCTATTTACTGGGGCATGCTGCATTTTCATTAATCTCTACAGTACTGATCAACCATAACCTTAGAGGGGCCATACATCCTCATTCAAAACCATACGCATATGAGCATCTGAATCCCAAGGAAATCACCTGGATTTCAGTGTATGTTTCCTTAAAACCAAGCCTACTGTCTTACACGGGGTATTCATCCTCCTAGGCAAAGAACATCTTGCCTTTTGTGTAATAGGGTGAGTGTCTCAGGTGTGTGGTTGCTTTTAGCCAGAAAATGACTATACATCAACACAACTGCTGGCCATTTTTCAATATGAACCTTAGTTTATCTTTGAAACACTATAGAATAGGTGCATTCACTTTGGTATTTTGAAATAAATGAGACAGAAATAGAAGGAATATTTTCTGTGCTCTGTTTATATGAAAGCAAGAAATGTATCCTATTTCTTGTATACTAAGGTTACTAATATGGCAGGCTTTCAAGATCTCCCCAAGCATTTGCATCTAAGGTGGGAAGTAGACATTCACTGCCTGGAAAATTCAGGCTCAGGAGTACTGCAGTAACTTTTCACAAGTTGAAACAAAATGTAACAAAAAAAGACTCATAATTACAGACAAAAAGAAATCTTAATTGCTTTTGATTAAGGAAAAAAAGTAGTGTAGATTAATCAAGAGAAAGACATTAAAACATTTTATTGCATAGACAGTTTGAAATACTTTATAATTATGGGTTCAAGGGTTAAACTATATTGAATACATTTTAAATAGGCGACATGTCAAATATGTCCATATTTGCATATACTTTATTTTAAAAACATGCCAGCATTGCCTCATATATTCAGAGCCTGGCAAGTGGAAGTCAAAGAGGTCACCTGTACAGCTGGTGCAGGTAATGGAATTCCCATCAGGCAGATTTAGAAATTCTGAAGAAATGTGCTGAACACAACCCTCCATCTGTTTGTAACCTATTGAGACAAACATGCAATTTGTGTTCTTTAAAAAATGCATATAATATCTTTTTGTATGTTACTGTATATTGTGTGTTCTCTAATGCATTTCAATATGTGCAATTTATTTGGAGAACATATTAATATGTGCATAAATGCCAAAGTCATGTATACTAGTCTGGAATGGGGTTTCCCATTCTCGTTCTGCTTCTGATAAAGAAAATAGGAAACATCATAATGATCTTAATGGTCAACCTAACAAAACAAACGTTGATAAATATTTCATGGCCATGCTGTACCAGATGGTTGTTACTAAGACCTATGTAAGAGTGAACAGTAAATAAAACAAGAAAATCAATCGGAAAAGGTGAAACAATAAGCATGGAGAGCATAAGACAAACGCTTGTAAGAGGCATAATGGGCTAAATTCTTCTCTTAGACAGCTTTAGCTAGATGTTGTGTAGTAATTTTTCCACAGAACAGAATTGATGGTAATGTTTCTAGTACCTACTTTAACTGTTAACTACTTGTTTTACTCTGTAGCAAGTAGCTATTGAGACGACTGAATATAAGATTTTGTATTGTACAGTAATTCCTGTGCTGCAGCTTCAGAGTGTGTCCTGCCTGTAACTTTACAATATTCCTACCCAGGTTGCCTCAGGAGCAGATGAGGGAATACACACCTGCTGATGTTACTACTTTTGACAGGAGCTAATTCCTTTTATGTCTCACCTCCTGCTCTCCTACCAGCTTTAGCCATTTTCTCTGGGATTTCTGGGTGCCCAGAAGTCCACTCAAAAGAGTGGCAGGACAAATGACAGCTGTCCATGTTCAGGTCATCTGTATTTTGCATGCTTGGTTAGTCCAATCGACTGCCCTTGGGTATGCATTTGTACTGTGAACGTGTTGACCCCTGTGTAGGTGTTGCAGAACTCGTTTGCTCACACACTGTGGGTCTGCTGAAACTGTCCATAAATTAGGCATGTGATGGTCAGCTGCACAGAGGATGCAGCTGGAACAGCATTCAGAATGTCCCAGTATATCCATACTTTTTGTTTAACAAATTAGAGAGGAAGTGGACAAATTCATGCCATACCCATATGGTGCAACTTAGTCCCCTTTTCTACTTCAGTCTTTTCCCTGGCTGATGTGCTGCATAATGGAATATTGCAGGTAACACCAGATTTTATTATGATACTCTTATTTGAATCATATTTATGGGTCTATGGGGACAAAAGGAGGGTTGTGCCATCAGATGTGCAAGATGTATACACTGAACTTTGAACCCTGAGTTTTCAGGAGGTGCATTATATGGTGTGACTGAACTGAGAACAGGGGCACGTTAAGGAGGCTACAGGAGGAACTAAGTCTGTGTGTGGACTCTGAAGTACAGCTGGCAAACCTCTCTTCTGTGGTAGTAGATGCCTCTCAAAGATTGACTGGGTAGCCCAATCCAGCCTGATTCACTAAGGAAATATATCTGATAGATCAATGCTGCTAATGTGACTGTCCATCCATCCTATCCATTTCCCATGTTCCCAAAAAGTGCAGGAAAGGGAGAGAACTGAGAATACCAGAAGTGTCTGAGAATAAATTTGGATGGGTGACAGAAATGTGGAGGCATTACACTGAAGGACTGAGGGTGCTATAGTGGTGCTGATGGTAGGAGGAGGAAGAAGCTGAGAGTATTGTTATGAAGGGAGAAGAGAATAAAAGGTTCACAGAAAATGTGGGGAGATGTAGATGTATTGTTGGTTTATATTGTAAAGGACATGACAAATTCTTTGGAAACCATTGTGTGCTTTGCATTAGTTATTTTCTTGATTTACAGAACTTTCAGCTTCACTGTTCACACATATGGTGTCTTAAATGAACACTTAGTGTCATGTACATACAGAAGTGATTAGGACTTCAGTCCTTACGAGTAGTATCTTCTGATCATGCTTTGTTGTTCATTTAATCACTGGATGAGTAAATTTCTTATCAACAACGAGTTACTTATTCCCACCAATCTCTCTTCATGACGTCAAGAAAGTTATGGATAAATGAAATTCTCTCAAGGCCAAACACTTGGAATTTTTATTTGTTCATGCATATTAAAGATCTTCTTTTAAGAGTATCTTTTTAAGACTATCTGAAAGATTTGCCAGATATTTGCTATTAAGAAAAAAAGCATAAATGAAGATTTTTAATAATACAGTTTTACCTGCCATGTACAGGGATTTAAGACACATTAAGATGGAGTATGAATAATTTAGATATGAACTGTATTACTCGATCCCAAAACTTTTAGCTCAACACACATAACAGCACAGCTTGGGTTGTGTTTATCCTGTGCTTAGCCAATTTCTGACAGAATATTTACATCTGGTTTTATACCCTTAATAAAAATGGATTGTAAAAGTGGATTATAAGTGTTACTTCATTGAATTTATAAGGTAAATTAGGAAGTGTTGCTGAGATCTTTCTTACCTTAGAGTGCCTCTTGAAGACCACTGGGCGTTCACTGATTGTAATTGTTTCCTGTTTTTTTTCTTAAAGCAAAATTGTATCAAAAGATCAATAAAAGCAATCTTTTCATATACTGATGGGCAGGGTATATATGCCACACTCCAAAAATTGATTCTTGGGAAGCGGAATGCTTTAGTAACCTAGGAGTGAGAATGTGGGTTCCAGATGAGCCAGTACCATAGTGTCTCTACATACCACTACCTGACTCTACAGATGGGGGGAAGGTGATGGCATCCCCTGTGCTCCTATTTTCCCAGCAAAGGGAAATCATAATAATGTTTAACTATATTTCAAACTGTAGATGAGACATGCTGTGAAAGGATTCATTATTAGTAAAAGGAAAGCCATACTTTTAAAAGTGGGTCTTCTTTCCTAAACATTGTTAATTAGTGAAAGAAAGTAACAAGATTTTTACCTTTGTCTATGGTTTCTTAGAGAATGGCTGTGCTAATACTACTTTATTTGGAAAATTTTTGAGGAAATGAGATAGATTTTACATAATTGATGTTATAGGGAAAAACATTCTGTTGTGGTTTAATCGCGGCTGGCAACTAAGTACCACACAGCTGCTCGCTCACGCTGCCCTCCAACCCCCGGTTGGATGGGGAGAGAGATATTAAACAAAAAAAACCCAAACACAAGTGATGCACAACACTATTGCACACCAGCTATTGGCCAATGCCAGGCCCATCCCCAGGCAGCAATCAGCTCCTACAAATCAAGTCCTTCAGTTTTATATACTGAGCATGATGTTCTGTGGTATGGAGTACCCTTTTGTCTAGTTTGGGTCAGGTGTCTTGTCCCTCCTCCCTCCCGGCTTCTTGTTCCCCTCTTCACTGGCAGAGCATATGAATAGGACTGAAAAGTCCTTGATCAGGGTAAGCACTATGCAGCAACTAAAACATTGGTGTGTTCTCAACATCATTCTCAGACTAAAGCCAAAACACCGTGCTATGCCAGTTACTAGGAAGAAAACTAACTCTACCCCAGCCAAAACCAGGACACATTCTTAATATTCAGTTAAAGAAATGGTAAATTCCAGTTTATAAAAACTGATTATGATGAAAATACATCCTAAGATATTTTAAAACCCACTCTTGGAATGAAAAATTAATTTAATGACACTTCTCATTTATTGTGTGATAATAAGTGGACTTGGAGACAAAAAATGGTTTTATTTTTATTACAAGAGAAATTTGTTTATAGACAAATGAATGTGCATATATATGCATATAAATACACTTATATATGTATTTTGCAGTTTGCAACATGATCAAAGAGCAAGCTGATCCTTTTCTGCCACAAGGCAAACATTTGGGGCTCTTAGGCTCACACATTCGTATGAGAGGCATAACCTTTGCAAAGACAGCTTCACTGACCATGAGATTTGATCAACAGTGTGGTTACAAAATGCTTCAAGCTGAGATATCTTTAGGGATAAAAGTGAAATGATAAACACATTCTTACCATTTTCAAATACTTTAGGAATATGCTAATATTCCTACTTCATTCAAACATTGAATAACTAGTGAATCTCAATTCTACATTCATTATTGTGAAGGTATGTCAAGTTTATTGCCATCTTCTCCCCTCTTAAGTCCAAGAAATATTATACAAAACTCAGGAGTGTTAGTACAGCATGGTAAGACAGAAGTTACTCACTTATGTGGTTCATTAAGTGCAGAATGATGAACTATCTTTTTTTTTAATAACATAGAGGAGAGGACGAAAAGAGAACAATACTGCTCTCAGAATTAATTATTGGCTAACATTTTTGCTAATTGAAAAGGTTATTACTTGTAAGAACTCTGTAGATTAGATGTATCTTAGAAAAGTCAAAGGTGAAGAGATGACCTTATTCAAGTCAGAAATAAAAATTCTCGAGGACTTTAGTGAAGTCAAATAATTCACTTTAAAGTAGAACAACAGTACACCAATTTCAGATTAGAAAGCACAGTTCTCATAGAGTAATATATGATAGCAAAAAAATGTAAGTTAAGATACACCTCCAACAGTCATACGTACTTCACGTTTTCTCACCAAATTGATTTTTTTATCCTCTATAAAACCATATCTTGACCTGAGGATAATTGATGTCTTTGATATCTTTCACTCTCACTGTGAAAAACTCTTAAAAAAATAACTTGCAAACTGTGTTGCTATTACTACCTTTAAACATTCTCCTCGGTAAAAAAATAAATAAATTATAAAATTAGATAATTCTCTTGGGGCGGGGGGGGAGAGGGTATCTTATATTTAAATGAAATGCCTCATTAATGGCATTGCCTTGTGTGTGGTTTTGGTCCAGAATAAAATATTGGTAATCCTCTGGTATCAAAGAGAATATTTATACACAAGACTGCATTTCAGAGTTTGAAATCAATACCATGATGTCGCAATTTTTTAAATGGTATTTTACTATATTATCCATACCTTTTCTTTTATATGCAGGCATATGCACAAAAACATACAGACACTCTGTCCCACTCCCACACATGGATACATAAATAGACATATTCACATAAGATCTTTGTAATTTTGGATTGGAAGCTGGACTGAAGCTTTAACTTGTAATACTAATGCTGCAAGATTTTGAGCAAGTACTTTTGAATTTTCTCATTTTGATATGAAAGTAAGTGTTTGTTGATAATTTCAATAGAAAAATGAAAAGGATGCTCCCTCCATGTCTGATACATAGGACTCTGGTCTGAGTAAATTGTTAACATGTTATAAGCATCTGATTCAGTGAAGTTGACACCACCTCCTGGAAATCTGAATATATTCAGGCAATGTGCCTAGAACATTTGCCTTGGTTAGGTCCCAGTTGTTGTCATACGCTGTATCTAACTTCTTGAAGTTAATTTTGCCTTTGGAAGGGAAATCAGCCAAATACTCCTCAAGATTCTGCTACTTTTCTGGGGTTTGACTTCCTACTGTGTGAAGATTAAAAAAGAAATTATCAACAGCCAACAACCATCATCCATGGTAATACAATGAATTATTAGTTGTAAAACATTTCTAAAACGTTATTCCATTCTTCCCTTTATTATCAGAGCACTGACATATTAAACATTGTTGACTTAATTCTTGGTCACCTAATCTATTCATGGTGGAATAAATAGCTAAGTTAGAAATACTATGGTGAATAATACTGTATTGTTTAGAAATAGGATGAGCTGGAGCAACCATCAGTTAGAGTGGAGGCATTCAAGGAAAAGGGTTTAGTTGTTTGTGAGTTTTGTTTATTTGGTGGAGGGGTTTTGGTTGGTTGGTTGGTTGGTTTTGTTGTTTATTTTTCCTGGAAACAAATAGGCTTTGTGATACGCACCAGCCTGATCTGTCACTGGTACAAAAAAGCAAATGCAAGGTCTACATTCCAGGCAGTGGTGACCTTTGCTTTTGAATCTTAAAACCTCTGTTACGTGCAGAGCTGACACATAACTTGCACACCTAATTTATTATCCTTTAATCCTCAGCTATTTTCCTCATACTAGGAAATTCAATGCTAGATCAATCTGCAGTCTATATTCACTCAAATAGTGTTTAGTTGACCTTTCTTTCACATGCTACTTATCTGAAGATTATGCTGAATGTATATACTTGACAGGGAGTAGCAACAGATATACTTATAATGGCCAAATATCCCAGATATCTTTTATTTTCCACATAAAATGCGAAAGCCAACAAGCTTTGAGGCAAAACTACTCTTTTGTCTTCAGTGTGATATTTCAAGGTCAGAAAAAGTCATGTTAATGGAGTAATTTAGCAAGTAACAAATAGTGCATTGCCATTGCATGAGTTATTTCTTCTACTATCTGGATTTCTGTTTGTTGTATTTTCAATCCCATTTTTCCATGAATAGTAATGTTTATTTTTTTTAGATAAAATAAGAGGACTATATAACTATGTTTTCACTTCAATACTACTGATCATGTGAAGTACAATATTTTACTTCTCATATTGTTTTTCATTTTTTGTTATAACATCTGAAACCAAAATATATCAAGGCAGCTTTTCAAATGCTGAAATATGTGTATATTGACAATATTTGCAGATGTACAAATTTTGTGAGGCAGTTACACAGCATTTAATGGCAGAAATGTTGCTGACTGAAACACAGAGGACTGAAATTTACAACTCTTCCATAAGAATTTCATTTAAACTCACAGGCTTTTTCTTGAGAAAATTGAGTGACATTTAGCCATAGAACTGAGCTGAATGATGGCACCCTTTGGAAGTTCATTACTTGTCAAGTTATTTGATTGCAGATGCAGTCTAAGTTGTATGTACAAATAGTTACATGAATAAGAACTGCTTATTCTTTAGGACATATCTCTTAAACCTAATAATCCTGTTTGCAATTAATTAACTTGTGAATGGCAAGCAGGACCTGTTCTTCAATGGTGGGTGCCTTCACCCTGTTTAAAACACTGCTGTTACTCTCTCAGTGGACACTGTGCCAGTTGACAGAGAAGCCTCAAAAGTTCAGCATTGACAAGAACAGTATCATTATGTCCCTTTTTGCACAGTAACTCATAGTTTAGATTATTTACACAAGACTAACAGCCTAACTGCAAAGCTCACAGAATCACAGAGTGGTTGAGGTTGGAAGTCATTTGGTCTGGAGGTCATTTGGTCCAACATGCTGCTCAAGCAGGGCCACCTACAGCCGTTTGCCCAGACCCATGTTCAGATAGCTTCTTAATATCTCCACAAGCACTCAGGGCAACCTGTGCCAGTGTTCCATTATTCTCATACTAGCAAAGTGTTTCCTTATGTTCAGATAGAACCTCCGTATACTTCCATTTGTACCTATCGCCTCTGGTTCTGTCACTGGGCACTGCTGAAGAGAAAGTCTGTCCCTGTCCTGTTTATACCCTCCACTTTGGTATTTATATCTGTTAATAAGATTCCCCCTGAGCCTTCTCTAGGCTGAACACTCCCAGCTCTTTCAGCCTTTCCTCAAATGGCAGGTGCTTCAGTCCGTTACTTATCCTTGTGGACTGTCATTGAACTCTCTCCAGTATCACTCCATGAAAGAGTTCTGTTCCCCCTGGAACTGTGTTTTTGTATGGTCTATTGTAAAAATCTCTTCTCTTCCAGGAGGTCCACTCCTGCCAGATAAAGACTACAGGCGTGCTGAATTGATCTATGGAGGTGAATAGCTGTAGATATTGATCATAAGGGAGCATTTGGGAAGCTCATTTCCTGAGCTCCATTCATTCCATTGAGTTTTCAGGAATTTTGTTTGTTTGCAGTTTCAAAACTTTAGCACTCTGCTTCTGATGTGACTACTTTCCCTTGTTTTAGTAGATAATTACCAACAGTAAGTTTAAGGTACCTTTGGTGTGTTTCATCAATTATTTGCAAAGTTATATTTGTTGTTGCTCTTTGTTCAGTTTTTGGAACCAGGTTTTTTCCCACTTACTTCAGGAAGCCTAGGAACAAGCCTCTGGTCCCTGGCACTGCTGATCTGTGCCTGGGTAACATCAGAGGAAAGGTGTGAGGTACTTTGCATAGCAGATAGGCAGAAGGCAATGGGCTTTTACAGGCCCAGATGCTTTGTGCATTCTGAGGCTTTAACAGACTGCAGGCTATTTGCATCTGCACTGGGCAGTGTGAACTAACCCCTGCTTCTACTCAGTGACTATCTTTCATTCTGTGAGCAGCAGGTCTCAGCTCAGGACAGTGTCTTTGCATCCATCTGTGGAGCAGCTAATAGTTCTCAGAGGCTGTCTTAGCCAATTTAAGGATGCACACCTCTTTTTCCTTTACCAAATACACTGTGAGTAGTCTATGATGTTTTATTTCTGACATAGTTTGTAATTTTATACCTGGTGATCACTGTCGCATTCCAGAGTAATACTGAGGCTTTTTAAATAAAGAAACATTTGGTCTAAAATTTGAACTGCAAAATGAAAAGTTACTCTTAACCACACATGCACATTGTTTGCCATCTTGCCTGAGATTTGTTGCATTTACTATTGCAAAGACTTCCCAAAACACATTAGTTAAATGGAGCTGAAAATCATTCATGCATATTTTATGGAAAAAATTACAGATATATCTCGAGTTGTAAGTTATAAAATATGCTTTTTCTTGGACTATTAAAATATTCTGCCCCATTTAAAACAGGCTACATAATGAAATTGATGTGCAGTAATAATTTTACAGTTCTTAATAACATAAAGCACTTTATCGCAAAATGCTTTTTCAGAGACTTATGCGTAAATTCAGCCACTTTTGTTCAATTCTGCTCAGCAAATACAGTAAGAAAGTGATATGCAGGTACTGTCTAAACCTGGGAAAAAAATAATTTAACAGCCATGAAGACTTTTGCCGTATTTGGAAAAATTAAAAAGGGTAAGTTAAAGAAGGCTGGGCTGCCTGGAGTGGAGGGAAGCAAGATGCAATCATACAATGAAAAATACCATGCTCAAAGTCTACACAACAGATATAACAAATGCATAACAAATTTGTGTTATACAAAGAAAGAAGATATTAGCGTATTTAATGTGTCTTAGACTGCCAGCTTTGTCCAGAAAAGTTTGCTGATGCTGAAAAGGAGCTTTTTTAACCATCAACAAGATGTGTATCAGTACTGTATTTTAACATGCAAATACACCGAAAGATTTGGTGTGTCCTATCATCATCATCAAAGCCAAAGCACCTGAGAACTGATTACATGAATTCTGATGCTGTTGACCCTAAATTATTAATAACTGGGAATTGGAAACTCATAATATCTTTGCTGATGAAAAGTGAGTTTTAAATCAGCGTTCTAAACTATAAAAAGTATCTCCTACCATAAGTTTAAAAAAATAGAAACATGGTAAATCAAAATTAAATAAAAAAAAAGATGTTTGTTATACTCAATTTGAACTGAAAATCAGGAACCAGTAAGATATAAATAGGTAGACTTATTGCAATACAGGTAGATTAAAAAATGCTATCCTAACCATCAACAAATTCCTGGTTTTAAATGCTGGCCAGCATTTCAAAGTCTATGGAAAACCTCCCTATTTTATAAATCATATTTGTCAACTTTCGTAAAGTTGCAGAGATGTTTAAGACAAATATTAAGATTACCATGGAAGAAGTATGAATGGAATTGAGAAAGTGTGTGTGCAAGCATGAGGAGAAAAGCAGTAGAAAGGTTGAAAGAATGGCTTATGTTGGCTCTGGCTTCTGGAAACTATTGCCAGCACCCCATTCCCAGCACTGAGATTGAAGAAAGTGATGTTTATATGAAGGTCACAGTCTGCACACTGGTGAAACTCCAGCGCAGATATCTTGCTGAAAGGTCTCCCTGCACCCTCATACCAGGAGGATGGTGGCTAGATTGCAGCATGTCCCATTTACTCTTTCCCTCTAGACTAACATGAAATCAATTATAGGATGATACTTCAAATACGTATTCCAAACAAGGGAAAACAGACAATGTGCCACAACATAGTCTAAGATTTATGGACTAAGCAAAATTTTTAAGTAAAGGAGACCCCATCATAGAATAATAGAACCACAGAATGGTTTAGGTTGGAAGAGACCTTAAAAATCATCTAGTTCCAATCCCCCTGCCACGGGCGGGGTCATCCTCCACTGGACTAGGTTGTTCAAAATCCCATCCAACCTGGCCTTGAATACTTCCAGGGACGGGCAGCCACAGCTTTTCTGGACAACTGGTTCAGAAAATGAAAAATCTGTCCTCCTTGCCAATCAAGAAAAGCCCCAGACGTGCTGACAACCATTGCCCCTATTCTCTGTGGACAAATCATCTGGGAGTACATGCATAGTATTGAAGTAAGTTGGTGTCAGTGTGTAGGTGAATAAATCCTATGAGCAAATGAGTGAGTGCATAAAATGAACTTTCTTATAAATTTTGTAAGTAAATAATCGTTTCCTCATCCTCTGCTGTGGGCTCAGAAAAATTGCAGCTGTGTAGTACGGGCATAGATGGAAATCATGCATCCTGGGACAGAATTCTGCTCAGCTTTTGATTTCTGTGTCCTCCGCATTAATCAACTTATTTTACCAGGCTTTTGGTCAGGATACATCTCTGTGCACATAGTGCTTATGGAAAACACAATTTTTATTTCTTTTCTAAAAAATCTAATTGTTTATATCTAAAGGTATTTATAAGGATATTTTTGCAAATTTGGTTAATGAGTATGCATCAAAATCAGTGCTTTTTTCCTGTGCAAGGAACTGGGATCTCCCTTTACATTTTTTGAGTACTGAAAACCTAACAGAGTAAGTTGAGCGGTGCTTCATATCCAGAGTGCTTGCTTCCTTTGGGTTGCTTGAAATGAATACTCTTGCATTGAAGGCTTTTAAACCTTCTCATACTGTATCCATAGAGAAGCTGGTCCATGACAGATCTGGTCTAGACATTACTTGCTAGATTCCATTTCATTTTAATCCTGTGCTGGCTTGCCTTCACAGATTTAACACTAAAATAGAAAATTGTCTACTAAAACAGGAGTTGAACAGAGTTTGGAAAATAAGATTTTTTAATCATAAAATGTTAAACAGTATCTTTGGCTTCTTTCCCAGCCTTGCTGATTAATATGGCATGGAAGTGTTATAGCCTGAATTAAAAATAATTCCTGGAATCCTGGAAATCATACGGTTTCAAGTCATATATCTTGCAAATCAAAGCCTAACTAATTATGTTATTAAACAATTATTATTGTCTAGCAGCTAGCAAATGTATGTTTTGAAAACCAAAAGAAAATGTTCTGTAAAATAAGCTTAAATTCAATTAACTGAATCAAACAATGACTGATAAACTGAAAACTGACATTTCAGTTCATTGCTGTGAGTTATAAGCCAGCAAGCTTGATGGCTGGGAATGACTGCATAAAACCAGCATTCAAGCAAAACCTTTTCCTCCAGACTAGTTTTGTTTTGAAACAAGAATTTTAAATAGATGTAAATAAACTCCAAATATTGAAGACCACCTTTTAAGGGGTCTTCTTTTAAGCTATATCAGGAAGAAATGTACAGTCCCTATTGGCTATTTTAGTATTAATTTTGTGCACACACACACACTTTATACCATTGTCACGAGAAACGCTGGATGGTTCCTGCGCATCCATCCTTCTAAAACCAGACTTTATCAGCCCATCCTGAACACAGTGAAGAGACCCCATGGGGACTTACCTCAACCTGCATCTCTTTTATCAGGTAAGAGTTTGCATGACTAGTTTCCTACAAATGATATTTCCTAAGCCTGTGGTTTGTGAACCTCAGCCTTCATTTCGAAGGACTCTGGCACACACATACAAATAGAAGAAGGTAGCGTGGCATATTATGACAAAGCACTTTTGTACAAAAGCATTTCATTTAGAAAAACCCTGGCTTAGGCTTACCATTCTGAAGAAACTGTTGAGAGACATATCATTAACATGACAATTTGATTTTTTTTTTTTAAGATTTTGTCTTACCTTCTATGTGACTTTCTTCCTCTGCCCAATTGTCTGGGTGCTGACTATATCCCTACGATATCAGGATAGGAAAGAAATAATAACTCCTCTCAATGCTTCATTCAGAAATTCCATCTTTTATATTTTTCCTTATTATTAATTAGAATAGTTAGTAAAGAAGCCAGGACTTTAACTTAACATCTGATTGGAAATTCCCTTCCTTCTCCTCCAGGTATTATTAAGTTTTTGAATGTTTGCTTTGGATAGAGAGAATGAGGGTGGAGGAGCTCTAACATGGCACGGAAATGAAGCAGACTGCTGAGCAGTGTCCTCTATTAGACTGTTACCAGATGGGGGGAAATGAGGAAGGAGAAGGATCTTTAGGAACACAAGTGTTACACAAAGGTTGCGGTACCATGTAAAAAAGAGAGATTCTTTCTGCAGAAAGATATATTGTACCTATGGATGAGATGCCCTTTTCTGTTTTTTCCTTAAGTTTCTTTTACCTGTATTCATTTTTGTGTATCCCAGCATTCTGTCTGAAACAGAGCAGCACTGCATAAAAAACACAGTCCCTGAATACTTGAGAATATACTACAATTTCTGCTCAGTGGTGTTTAAGCTTGAGAAGGAGAAAGATCAAAAAGTACTTTCTGAGTTGAAGGTCCCTTAGTGCCACTAATCATGTTATGTCCGCAGGAAGAAACATCCGGTCAATACCCTGACTTCTTGCAATAAGAACTGGAAGTGCAGAAGTTTAGTGAAGTGGGACATAGTCTTTTGACGATGTAGCCATCATGTGGAACAGCTTTCTTAGCACTTCAGAGGCAATATGACCTCCATGAGTATGCTCAACACTTCTGAGGACACACTCATTCACATTTTTGAACAACACTTACTCTTTAGGCCAGGCTTGTTCTTTAATTACAGAATTGCCATCTTCTTGACAGGTGGTATGGTGGTGGGACGATCAAGGTGTTTCACTGAATGCCCCAGTCACCTGAGGAGCCTTTGTTCTAGAATCATTCCTTTCCATTAACCCAGTAGGTGCCTGATCACGTGGGATGAAGAATTAAAAGCATCCCAAACTGTTTGCTAGTAAGATGTAAAGCAGGTGGAACATATCATCTAGATAAATTAGTTACAATAGTAAAATGTGCTTTCCGTCGCAACCTCTGTCCACAGTAGATCCACATTAGTTCCATGCATGTTCCAAGAGAGAAAACCTGCCAAGTGCAGCTGCTGCCTTTCCTTCTCTGTCTGCCAGAGCTTTGTCTTGAACAGTAAAACTAGATTTTGATGCTCCCTTCCTACATTCTCCAAACCAGCATGTTAAAGAACCTTTCTGATACAGCTGGGTATTAGGTAAGTAATTTCTTCATGGGGAATAACCTTGTTTCTGTGTTGAGTCATTTACTGGGAAACTCCACAGAGAGGTCACTCTTCAGCTGCTCCTCTAGCAGCATTCTCTGATTGCCTTCCTTGCTTCTGGGCAAGATAATATCTCACAGGCAGAAAATATTTTTTTCTTCACATCAGGATAATATGCACATAAATACGTATAAATATGCCATCCTCAGAGCCCAAGCCATAGAATCATAGAAACATAGAATAGTTAGGGTTGGAAAGGACCTTAAGATCATCTCGTTCCAACCCACCTGCCAGGGGCAGGGACACCTCACACTAAACCATGCCACCCAAGGTTATGTCCAACCCGGCCTTGAACACCACCAGCGATGGAGCATTCACAACTTCCCAAAGCAACCCATTCCAGTGCCTCACTACCCTAACAGTAAAAAATTTCTTCCTCATATCCAATCTAAACTTCCCCTGTTTTAGTTTGAACCCATTACCCCTTGTCCTATCACTACAGTTCCTCATGAAGAGTTCCTCCCCAGCATCCCTATGGGTCCCCTTCAGATACTGGAAGGCTGCTATGAGGTCTCCATGCAGCCTTCTCTTCTCCAGGCTGAACAGCCCCAACTTTCTCAGCCTATCTTCATACGGGAGGTGCTCCAGTCCCCTGATCATCCTCGTGGCCGTCCTCTGGACTTGTTCCTACAGTTTCATGTCCTTTTTCTGTTGAGGACACCAGAACTGCACACAATACTCCAAGTGAGGTGTCACGAGAGCAGAGTAGAGGGGCAGGATCACCTCCCTTGACCTGCTGGTCACGCTGCTTTTGATGTTGCCCAGGATACGGTTGGCTTTCTGGGCTGCAAGCGCACACTGCCGCTGGCTCATGTTCATTTTCTCATCAGCCAACACCCCCAAGGCCTTCTCCACAGCTGCTCTGAATGTCTTCCCTGCCCAACTTGTGGCTGTGCCTGGGATTGCTCCCACCCAGGTGTAGGACCTTACACTTGGCATGGTTAAACTTCTTCAGGTTGGCATCAGGCCACCTCACAAGCGTTTCAAGGTCCCTCTGGATGGCATTCCTTCCCGCCAGTGTATCAACCGAACCACACAGCTTGGTGTTATCGGCAAACTTGCTGACAGCGCACTCAATCCATCTTTACAAGTGTCACCACAAGAGCTATTGGTGGCTTTCTTCATGTCTTTTTTCTTATTTTCTGTCTGATTAAATGATCTTAAGTTCCTGTCCAACCCTAACTATTCTATGATTCTATGATTAAAGATTAAACTCCAACTTGACTTTTAGTTAGCAAAACAGCACTTACTCATTATTGCTTTTCTATGGCCTGCTATTTGCTTAGTTTAAAGACAACAAAGCTATCTGTGGGCCTGCCAATTTGCCAACGTGTTTCATCTCATCTTTAAGGAGCCTGCTCAAACTTAGTCCATCTTTCTTGGTCTTGAATTTAGGAACAACACTGACAGTGGGGATATTATAATGGTAAAGCCTGATGGGAAATAGAAGGAAAGCACATACATTTCCCACAGGCATTTATAAACTTTGATCTGGCATGATTTATGCTGAGAAACATTATATTTAATTTGTCTCATTTGGTTTTAGGTCATCTACTGAAATTTTCCCTCACATATGAAATTTACTTTTGTCACAGACTGGGCTTTTCTTAATCACATTTTAAACTTCATCCATTTGTTGTCTCTTTTTCATCATCTGATGTACTTTTTTCAATTTATTTTTTTCCCCCTGAAAGTGCTTATTTGAAGAGCAGGACCTCAGCAGTGATGGAATAACTGGCTGATTGACGGAGATCTCCACACTGACTCATCCATAAATGAGGGGCTAAATAAAATCAAGGATTGCAAAAGAAATAGTGAATATATAACAAGAGTTTATTTGACAGGAAAAAGACCACATCCATTTGAAACTTTACCATGTGGGATGTCTGCAGGCTTCCAAATGACTTTTGCAATTTCTTATCTTTATAAATTACTTGAATGGACCATAAACAAGTCAGATAGGCTAGCAATGCAATAATGAGAAGAGGAATGACTGCACATCAAGTAGCAAGAAAGATTCAGTATCAGCTCTGTAATACGAGTGACACCAAGGAAATATAAATTATTCTTGATAAACATTCAGCTTTATTCAAATGAAAAAAGCAACGAGAGCAAGAAAAAAGTAACAGAATAAAACTAGCTAAGGAGATAAGACTTTCAAAAAAGAATCTTGGCAAATGGAACGGTGATTTTCTTGCAACTAGTACTTTGCTTGTCTGGAAAGATAATTCGGTGATATGGTAATATATTGTATCTTCCATTATATTAAGCATCATGCAGTCAGGTCAGTCCTATATTACTTAAAATACACATTTAGGCTTTCTTTCCCCAAAGTTACATATTTTAATACATATGGCTGAAAATAAAAATTGTGCAAACATGCAAGCACACATGTGGTTTCAAAACCAGTGCTTCTTTTCCCATTCAGAAACACCATTCCCCAGAATTCATGCCAGTAAAGGTGATGTTGGTATATGTTGTAAGTGCAGCTGGGAGCCTGGATCACCCACGATAAGCACGAAACGAAGAAACTGACATAACCTGCAGAACAAAGAAGCTGCTATAACCTGTAAACTGACCTCCTAAGAAAGCACAAGTCAGTAACAGCTGCTCGAGGAACCGGTGCCCTACACCCACTTATGTATCCACATTAAAGATATGAAAGTAAGTCACTATCTTACCAAAACAAACTTCTCTCTTCAAGAACTCTCTGCGTGAACTTACCTACATGCTCCTTTGCATCAACCAGGGACACCTGATGAATCCATACTCCGTGATGTGGATCATGTCTGAAGTGAGACTTTGTCCATCTTCGTCTGCCCTCACTCCTGGGAGTGGTTTAGTGGACTGTACTGGTAATACTTTGAATGGAAAATATATATAGGCATGCAACTAAGTAATTAAGCAACTTGTTGCTTAACTAGCCGTAATTTGTAATAACTCATAAGTATACTTATTAAAATTAATTTGTAATAAATATATTAATGGAAACAAAGACTTCATGTACTTGCATATTATGGAATCTTACAAACTCACTATCAGAGCCAACCTGTAGAACAAGTAACACATGTAGGTCGTGGCCATGACAGTTACATACTCCCAAAGAAATCAGCCTGAGTGGTTAGCTTTTAATATTAAAAAAAGCAAATTATCTATTTTCTTGTCATTTCTAATCTTCATTGTTTGCTAATTTTATTCTTTATGTTAATTAAATGATTAACAGCATGTTGCCCACATTCTTGAGGAATAGAAGTATCTGTTGATTTGTTAAAATATCTTGGTTAGTCTTAAGCTCTTATAAATTTTCTTTGTCCTGATTTTGGACAAAGTTCACATACAAATTAATACTCTTTACTTTCAGACAGCACTACTGAGTGAAATTTAGCATGCTGACTATAGCTGTCAGTATTTACATTCTCTACTGCTGTCACCTGTGTGTGTACATAAACATGCACGTTTACAATACTTTATTATGACATTATTTTTCTTAACCAAAGGTCGGCTAGTCCCTGTGAAAGACAATGTCCTGATTTGTGTTTACATTTAGCTTAAAAAGTATTCCAGGCTGGGTACTGCTTCGATTTTTGTTTTGTTTGACATACTTAGAATTCTTTTTAAAAATCTGGTTTATAATAAAGACATTTAACAAAGATATAAAGATCAGTATGAATGATGTATAAATTGAAACGGGAATGTGTGAAATCACCGAAAGAAATAACAGGAAAAGGGTTAAAAGAATGGCCCTTATCTGAATAAGGGGTTGTAATTTCCATTCTGTGAAGTTCACCAGTGCACATTTTGTGTTCCAGAGTTTGGAAAAGCTTGAACTTTGATTAGACAAGCACAGACAACTTGTTAGGGACTGACTCTTTTTAACAGGCTAGCAGTTGGGTCACCTTCTGGACGTGGCCAAAGATAAACTGTAGAGATATTTTTTACTATTAAAGGATAAAATATAAGTTGACCTGAAAAAAAACTCCTCTGAGAATGAAGACAGCTGTAACAGGAGCTACAAGTAAAGTCACAACTTGCTTAATCTGTCTTGGATTAAAAAAAAAAAAAAAGTTATTTTTTTCTGTGAAACCCAGAAATAGTGTTCTGATTGGTGACTTAGGCACTGTTTCAATAAATTTGGAGAAGGCCCTTGGAAGAAACAGAGACTGGTTCTACTGCTGAAAAAGTCACTTAGAAGAAGCATTATGCAGCTTTGTGAAATCACAGAAATATTCACATAACACCTGCTGAAATTAAACAAAAAAATTTTCCGTTCCTTTTAGGGTGAACTAGACTAGAACATTAACAAAAAATCGTAATGGTACAATAAATGCGAATCATAAAATGGATTTTTTTCTCTTTGTCTGTAAAAGGTTTAATCTCGGTCTATAAACTACATCTTAGAAGTTTCCTTTTTCTATTTTTTTCTAAATCACAGGCTTTTAACAGAAAGAGTGTAGAATTTTTCTGTGGTTTGTTTCTGCCTATTTTTGACAGGAAGGAAGATTAATGGGACCATATGTTATATTTGTATTGCATTTCCTGTGGGGATGCGAATATGCATGTTATGACAAAACAAGATTTATTAAAGAAAACCCCAAACCCCAAAACAATGTAGTGAACTTATTTGTTTATCTATGTGGTTTTGGCATATCCTACCTAAATTTATTTTATTGAAACTTGAAAAAAATATACATCCTCTAAAAGTCTATTAGTTCTGGAAATATTTAATAACTGAAAATGAGAGTTTTCTGTGAAAATGTCACTTCAGCCTGTAATTGAGACCTAGTTATAAGTGTGTCTTGGAAAAGAAAAAATCAAAATTATTATAAAATCATCATAAGATGGCTTGGGTTGGAGAGGACCTTAAATATCTAATTTGAATCCCCCTGCCACAGGCACGGACACCTTCCACCAGACCAAGTTGCTCAAAGCCCCACCCAACCTGGTCTTGACTGTTGCCGGGGATGGGGCATCCGCAACTTCTCTGGGCAACCTGTGCCAGAGTGTCTCACCACCCTCATCGTGAAGAATTTTTTCCTAATGTCTAATCTAAATCTACCTTTTTTTTTCAGTTTAAAGCTGTTCCCCCTTATCCTGTCACTGCAGGCCCTTCTGAAAAGTTCTTCTCCGGATGTTTTGTAGGCCCTCTTTTGGTACTGGAAGGTTACGAGAAGGTGTCCCCAGAGCCTTCTCTTTTCCAGGATGAACAAGCCCAAATCTCTCAGCCTGTCTCGTAGGAGAGGTGCTCCAGCCCTCTGATTATCTTTGTGGTCCTCCTCTGGACTTGCTTCGACAGGTCCACATCCTCCTTGTGTTGGAAGCCCCAGAGCTGAACATGGCACTGCAGGTGAGGTCTCATGAGAACATAATAAAGGGGCAGAATCACTTCCCTTGTCCTGCTGGTCACACTCCTGATGCAGTCCAACATATGACTGGCTTTCTGGTCTGCAAGCACACATTGCTGGGTCATGCTGGACAATACCACCAAGTCATTCTCCTCAGGTCTGTTTTCAACCCATTCTCTGCTCATCCCATGTTTGTGTTTGGGATTGTCCTGACCCAGGTGTAGAACTTTGTACTTGGCATTGCTGAACTTCATGAGGTTCGCTTGGGCCCACTTCTCAAGCATGTCAAGGTCCCTCTGGATGGCATCCCTTCCCTCCAGCGTGTCAACCACACCACACAGCTTGGAGTTGTTGACAAACTTGCTGAGGGTGCATTCAATCCCAGTGTCCATGCCACCAACAAAGATGTTAATCTTTGCACCAGTTCTAACACCAGTCCCAACACCAGTCCCTGAGGAACACCAATTGTCATTGTTCTCCACTTGGACATCAATACAACTCTTTGAATGTAACCATCCAGTCACATATGTTTTCATGTAGTTAGGAGACATTGTTATGCCTGCTTGCCTTGTTTTGTGATCCAGGTAAAGATCTGAGTTTCCAGCGCTTCCTGTTGCCTTTCAGAGATATTAGAGAAAAAATAAAACCAGCTATAAGTGCTCTGTAGCAGACTTTGAGTAATCAAAAACACACCTTGCTTTTACTTCAGTGGAATTTCTTCATGTGAAGTTGGGAGCAAGATTTGGCCTTGATGTGACTTGTATAAATTATACCTCATCAATCCTTGTTTTGGCAGGGAGTTAAATATGTTTAAAGAACAATAAAATGCAAGAGTATTTGCAAGGTCTCCCATAACTACCACAGTTTAGCTCCTTAGAAAATGACAGTCATATGCATAATAAAATAGTTAAAATTCCAAAAATCTGAGGTAGATTAATGAAGTGATTAACTAGAATATCCTATGAAGTCACAGTTGTTCAAACTTTTTGACAAGCAGGAGCAGTCTTTCTCATGGTAATCCCTGATTTGAACAAGAGTTCTACCTCAGACTGAATTTAATTTTAAGCTCAGATTCAGGATTTAAGCTAATTACATTTATAATTCCTCTTGTATCACTTTTGAAGGAATACCTGTCTGAAAAGAGTTCAGGCACACAATTGATCTGACATAGGTGACATTAAAGTATACCTAAATGATGGTAAGGAACATCAGGAAGGTATGTGTCTTCCCCAAACAAATCAGGGAAGGTAAATCTCGGTGACATTCTGGACGAACCCCATGGTAGCTTGTACCCTTTCAGCTTCAAATTATTAAGGCCAAATTTTATTGCAGCAATCCCAGTGATTTATGGATAATATGTGTAAGAAAAGCAGATCAGAGAAGAAAGTTCACCACAGAACTAGCACAAATAAGCAAATGGCAATGTAAAATACCACAGATAATGATGAAGGAGGCAATTCAGATCTACTTCTGCTGTGATTTTATATTTTAGTTGGCTTTAGAAGAACTGAGTTTATTTTGGCTGAGCTAAATGATACTATTAATGAGCTCAGGGAGTGTGTTATAAGGCCTTATCACTGGTCAAGTGTTTGTTTCATACACAGGAAAGGAGTCATATTTAAGGGCAAGACCAGACTGAATTTTCACATGACACTACTATGAACCTTATATCTGTTCCACAGGAACTTTTTCTGAAGTGTGAGTGGGTGGCCAAATCTTCAGAGCCCTCAGACAAGATTTTTCTCTGTGAGCTTATAACCTACATTATCAGCTTTTCTATGTTATTATTTTTAAGAGGTCAAAATTGAGCAGAAGAGGTTAAAGCACGCATTTGGCACAGGGCAAAAAATCTTGTATTCTCACTTTTTCATGTCATGAATGGATTCAGAGCCTGTCTTTTCATACCCTGGGAAAGTCCATATACATAAAGCTGTACCTACATAGAAGGGTCACATGTACAACTGTGCAGGATGTAATTCAAGATTGTCCTGGATTCAGCAGTAGCAGTCATTTTTCTCCTTCTTAGTAACTGGTGCAGTGCTGTGGTTTTGACTTTCAGCCTGGAAACAGCGCTGGTAACACCAGTGTTTTTAGTTGTTGCTAAGTAATGCTTACTGTGATTGAGGACTTTTCAGTCTCATGCTCTGCCAGGGAAGAGGGAAAGTCGGGAGGAAGCAGAGACAGGACACCTGACCCAAACTAACCAAAGAGGTATTCCATACCATAGCATGTCATGCCCAGTATATAAACTGAGGGCAGTTCCCCGGAAGGGCGAGATCACTGCTCGGGTCAGGCTGGGGTATCAGTCAGCAGGTGATGAGCAGTTGTATTCTCTCCCCTTGCTATTTCCCTTATCATTATTATTATTGGTGATAGCAGCAGTGGTTTGTGTTATACCTTAGTTACTGGACTGTTCTTATCTCAACCCGTGGGAGTTACATTCTTCTGATTCTCCTCCCCATCCCTCTGCAAGCTGGGGGAGGAAAGGCAGGGGGAGTGAGCGGCTGCAAGGTTCTGAGTTACCGGCTGGGCTTAAACCATGACAAGTCTAAAACTCATAATGGAGATAGTCCCTGAAGTTTTCAGGAAGACTTGATTATTTTTTTTAACCTACGAATAATAATAATCATCATAAAAATTATTGGTTTTGTGTTGAAACTCAAATGATGGATAAATATCAGATGATCAAAATAATAAAAAGTTTTATTTCATTTTTAATGAATACTTATTTGTCTAAATCTTTTGTCCTCAGGTAAACCCTGACGGCATTTTACTTTCCAATACATTAACAGGAAGCAAAATTATTTGAGGTATGGGCAGAAAGTGACAGGTTATCAAAAGCAAGGTGTCGGTTTATGAAGACAGGCTGTAAAAGAGGGCTTCATAGAGCAGGGAGAAAAATGATGAAGAAACATGGTAATGAATGGGGCACTAAGATTTCTTTCAGTGAAGCAAGCTTATTTTCAGTACCATTGAAATCTTCTAAGCTGGATCAAATGAAGTTCCAGTGGAAAATATCTTTGTTGTAAAGTTTAGAAACATTCTTGGGCTTCATATGATGCAGAAAATTTTGTAGGCTATTGACTGCAGTGCTCAGTCTGCTATAAAGAGGATTCCACATAATTTAATTCAAAAAATTACTATTTTTTTGTATCTCTTAAATAAATATAAACCTATGTCATAAACATTTCACAAACTATGATGTTATATAAAGAAATGTCTTCCTGGAGTGTTTGAGTATTGCAAAAAAAAAAAAAAAAAGCAGCAGGGGACTGTTTGTATAGCTGTCAATTTTCTCTAACTGTTCATAACTTTCAGGTGATGGAAGAGCATTTGCCATCAAATGCCCTGATTACTACTTCCCTTTCATAAAAAATATGTAAATAATATATATTAATAACAATATAATATATAATACTAATAATATTTAATATATAAACATAAATTATATAATATTCAATAAGAATAATATGTAAAAGAGTTTTGAATTGTGGAAAAAGTGAGTAGTTTCTGATGGCAGCTGCTTGCATATGGTGGCTATGAACTGCTGCTTGCATGTGATATTCAGAAACTCTTTTAGTCCCATTTCACTCTATGATTTGTCCTCCAGGAGGAGAGGAAGGAAAACTCTCTTTTAATCCTCTTTGGATCGGCCGGAGCTGAAGGGAGTTTGAAAGCTGTCTAGCTCCTTTCTCTTCCCTCACTTTCCCCTGACTGCTTTCAGGGCTGACAAATCTGAGGACACTGCTGCAGATGAAGCAGAGCCAAGTCTCATAGGAGCTACTGGTAGCACAACTGGCTTAGTAAGTCCCTGAGAGATGCTTGAATGGAAAAGCAAATCCTGTGCTGTGGAGACAGTGCGGAGAGGGGAAGCGAAGAATCCAGATAAAATCCCAACAGGATGAAACTTACCTACTTGTGTCCTCGATATGTTGTCCATTCCTGATCTTTGCTAGCACCAGGAGTAGCAGAGAAAATCCCAGCCACGCTTTTCTGAAAACCTGCTAATGCTTCCTAAGTCTGCTCTTTCTTACTGCTCCCTGCCCCTTATCACTGCTCCTTGAAACTCTGTCAATTCATCACAGCTCCCTATAACTCACTACTGTCTCTTCCTCTTGAATTGGATTTTCACTGTCACGAAATTAAAATATGTTGATACTACTGCTAAATAAAATTATGGTATATCTCCTACTAAATGAAGGAAAAATCAATTCCACCTCCATAGTTCATATTGAATGACCTCTGATACTCACCCACTCTAGTACAAAGTGGTTTTAAGGTGTTGACCAGTGTCCACACAAAGTGAGAGTTTCAAACCATTTTCTACTCTAATAAACAGCTAGATATGAAATTGTAAGGAAGTTTGTTCGGTGTCATCCAGAACAATCAAGAATCCTTATCCTTGCTGATAATTCTTTGAGCCTTCTGATCCTTCAACAATTTCTTTCTTAGTACAAGGGCTGAAAATAACATTTCTGCATTATACATGACAGTAACTTGCTTTAAATTGAAATGGAATCTCACAGTGCATTGGTACATTGGTTTGACTGTAAATCATAGTCTGAATTATACCGTTCGCATAAATTTTTCAGACCACAGGACTGAATTCACATCTCTGAGATGTCTCTTATTACACGTACACATAATCAGTTGCAGTGCTTTTTAGTTCAGTGTTGAACTAATCACCTGTTTGTGGAATTGCAATATTTTAACCTTAATCTTTCAAAAAACACGTGCTCCTCATGAAAGAGCTGCAAACATTCAGATTGTCAGTATAGTCATTTTTACAGAATGGCAGAATTGCTGAGGTTAGAAGAGACCTATGGATGTCCCCAGTCCACGTCCACGTCCACCACCCCAACACCCCCCCCCCCCCCCCCGCTTAGAGGTGGGGCAGCTAGACCAGGTTGCTCAGGAATATGTCAAGTGAGGTTCTGAGTATCTCCATAATTTGGAACTCTATAGCCTCTCAAGACAAACTGTCTAATGTTTGACTTACCTCACAGTTCAGATGGATTTTCATGTATGCTAATTTGCATCTGTTGTCTCATGTCCTGTCAATGGGCACCACTTAGAAGAGTTTGACTCCATCTTCTTTATTCCACTCCACCAGCTATTTAGATGCATTGATAAGATCCTCCTGGAGCCTTTTCTTCTCCAGGCTGAACAATGCCATCTCTCTCAGCCTTTTTTCATATGGCAGATGCTCAAATACTGTTGCCATCTTTGTGGCTCTTCACTGGAGTGCAGCTCAACACTCCAGTATGTCCGTGTCTCTCTTGTACTGGGGATCCCAGAACTGGACACAGCACTCTAGTCTGTCTTACCAGTGCTGAGTAGAGGTGAAGGATTACCTCTCTATGTGCTGCAGTCCTCTTCCTAATAGATCTGAGGAGGCTGTTTGGCTTGTTTGCTGCAAGGGTAGTACGCTGGCTCATGGTGTTGTCCAGGATGGTCAGGGCTTGTTCTGTCAAGCAGCTTCCCAGCTGGTTACAGCCAGCCTGTCCTGGTACCTGAGGTTATTCTTCCCCACTTGTAGGAGTCAGCATTTCCCTTTGGGGAAATTAATTGGGTTTCCCTGCACATTTCTTCAGCTTCTGAATGGCAGCATGACCCTCTGGTCTATCAGCCCCTTCTTCTTGAGCTGTATCATTTAAAAACTCACTGAGCATTTACTTGTCCCACCTTCCACATTGTTAATTAAGCAGCTAAACAGTATTGTTCCTGATGCCCTCAGGTATCAGGAATCCTTAGGTATCCCTAGGGTGTCACTCGTATCCCCAAGGCACACCATAGCTCAACATTATGCAGTTCTGGTGTCCTCAACATAAAAAGGACATGGAACTGTTGGAACAAATCCAGAGGAGGGCCACAAAGATGATCAGGGGACTGGAGCACCTCCCGTATGAAGACAGGCTGAGAAAGTTGGGGCTGTTCAGCCTGGAGAAGAGAAGGCTGCGTGGAGACCTCATCGCATCCTTCCAGTATCTGAAGGGGGCCTATAGGGATGCTGGGGAGGGGCTCTTCATGAGGAACTGTAGTGATAGGACAAGGGGTAACAGGTTCAAACTTAAACAGGGGAAGTTAAGACTGGATATGAGGAAGAAATTCTTTACTGTGAGGGTGGTGAGGCACTGGAATGGGTTGCCCAAGGAAGTTGTGAATGCTCCATCGCTGGTGGTGTTCAAGACTGGATTGGACATAGGCTTGGGTGGCATGGTTTAGTAGGAGGTGTCCCTGCTCCTGGCAGGTGGGTTGGAACTAGATGATCTTAAGGTCCTTTCCAACCCTAACTATTCTATGATTCTATGATTATGCCACTGATTACAACCCTATGAGTATGCAATGTCAGTAGGTTTAAATCCTTTTATTTTCTCCTTTGCCTTCTTACACCAGTGGGGCCTTTTTTATCCCTCTTATTTTCTTTTTGATGACATTAAAAGTTTATGAAATATCAAACCTGAGAATTTGCTTTATATATTTTTTAACATTAAGAGTTGCAATTCTAAATGAAATAAAAAACATTGTTCTTCCAGTTAGAGAGCCAAAGTGAAAGCAGTCTGGTAGCATATTGGTCCTGGTAGCCAAAACATAGATCCAGCACTGAACTGGATTATCTGGAATGGTTGTGAAGCCCCATGAACAGAGGCCATGCTTTTTACTCCGCCAGGTAGGGACTGATAAAAGGTGAAAATGCTTATTAAACCCTTCCAAGAGATGGCAGTCTACAGTTATACTTTGGGATTCCCTCTGTCAAGAACAAAACAAGATGATGCATTCTGCATAAAGCTGTAGTTCAGTGTATAAGTAAGTAGGCTCACTGCTGGGCACATCAGGATAACTTTCATGATACATGGAGGTAACACAATGGAAATTGCAGTTTAGAAATCCAATTTATCTTGCTGTGAATAGAATTGCATCCACTGCAGACACCAATTAGTTTTGTTCTACAGCACTGTTATAGAAATGTGACATTGAAAAACTATTTGCAGACTACTACGCGTTCACATAGCTTGAGTTCATGGAGTTTAGATAAATGTTAATTCCTGGTATAAGAAGGAGTTCAAAGGATTTTTTACCAACTGCAGTCAAAAGGTCAGATCACAACTGCTGAGGTAATGAAACAAGAGCTTACCTCAACTTTAGTTGTTTATACAGTTTATAAGAACCTAATACACTGTGGATACCTCTTTTTCTCAGCACCAAGTTTCTGTCACAGCTGAGTTATGGATAGCTCTATTTTATGTCTATACCTTTATACCAGTGTCTATAATCCCAAGACTGATAAACAAATGATGCCTGATATTAAAATACTTGAACATTGTTTTTTTTTCCTATGCTTTTGCAAGTGCCAAATAGAAAGTCCATTCATAAAGTATATACTGCCAGTCCTGCAGAAGCTTAGCATGTTAATATTAAGGTAGGTTTCTCCTGCCTACATTTCAGACAGTGACTGATGGTTTTATGTATAAAGTCTTAGGATCTGATTACCTTCGACAGGAGATAGGGCTTAGTATTGTAAGAAGTTCCTCATACTCTCATATTTTGCCTGCATATAAGCCATCCTTCTAGGAGAGATTAACTTCTCTTTTAAAGAATACGTTTATACATTTTTCATTGCTTTCTCTCTTCCTAAATTCATGCTCAGTGTTATTCCTCAAGGCAGTCAGAAACATATAACAGACATCATGGAGTTCAGCCTATCTAGCTGCTGGGAAGTCTAGGAGCTTATTTATTCCACTCATAACAATTAAAAACTGCGTCATTTGTTTTCTATGGGAAAATTCATTATCAGAGCATGGTGTTAGGCAGGGCTTCCCTACACTTTTACCTTAGAAAATTTCCTCTCACTTGAGACTAAATCTTTTTTCTTTTCTTTTTTTAAATTTTTATTTTTCTTTAAAAAGAAAGCCTTATTTAGATTCAGAACTCATTTGTTTCTCCATGAGTAGTTTTCTACACAGATAAGTGTTCAGAACCAATGTTTCAGGGATTACATTCTATAATTTTCTATCCCTGGGGGAAAATGCAGCATTCTTCTGAATGATGGAAGGAAGGAACTATATAGATATTTGCCTGTATCCATGACAAATGACACAGGAGCATGTACTTAACAAGCCACTGCTGATGCAGGAGTCCTTTTACTGCTCCTCAGTTCCCTTCAATTTAAACCTACCAAGAATGTCTGCTGTACAAAGTTCCCTTATTCTAGAATAAAAGGCATTGTAACAGGGAGGGCAGTGTTTGCATAAGAAATTGTGACAAAATATTTAATACAGGTTAATTTCTTTGTACAGAGACGCTGTTGGTTTAGTGCAGCTTAATGAGTTACTGCTTGGAGTAAGTAAACCTATTTGCTATGAGTTTGAGCAAGTCTGTACTGATATTAATACTGAGTAAAAGTGAGAAAGATGGACTGCATCAGGATTCTCTCTGCATCCTAAGGTTGTGTTCCCACTGGCATAAGAGCTTGTGATACTTTCTCCCAAATTCCAAGTGCATAATCCAAAATTAAGATGGCTTATAAATATTTAGAGAAAAAACCAGGTTTTCAGAAACCTCATCTTAGAAACACGGAGTCGAAAGCTTATCTTTCTAAGCTGTCTGAATGCCACCTAGAAAAAGAAAAGCAGCTGCAGTTGGTAATAAGAAACAGTCACCTCAGAGGGTGATTTACTGATTCTACTACAGGTAGAGGAAGACATGGCATGAATTCTCTTATGGGTGGGCCCGATACAGTCATTTAAAAATAAGGATTTAGTACCTTTTGAGGTAGATACCTTCTTGTATCTGGGAGACATCTATATAGGGCTGGTATTAAAAAACCCAAACCCAACAGCTATTCATACTTCTGGCTATCCAAGTGGGATAGCCTAAGACATCTACAGCAGCATTAGAGACCTGTGTATGGGCAACCAAGTAAAGCCTGAATTGTTTGTCACTCACTCCTAACTTGCAAAAACCTTGTTGATGCTTTAAAAATAATTCCTGAGTGACTAAAAATGGACCAAATCTACTCAGAGCTGTCACACATCACATAGGTATATAATATGTCAGATCCACTATTCTGCAGTGCACAGGTAGTTGCACGCCTGGCTGCACACCTGGCTTAACCACTTTGAAAGGGTGGTGTCTGTCTTGCATCTGCAGTACTATGGAGTAAGATGAGCTTGTTAAAGAGTCTAACCTAATATATTTCTCAAACCAGCCAAAAGTAAGCCCATAATTTAACACAAAACAACAGCAATGGCTGAAGCATTGGAGGAAGCTTTAAAACAAACGCAGTCCAGGAGCTTGAGTGATAACATTTTACTTCAGTTGGGTAGTTCACCTGATAAGCAGGTAAAAAATATAAGAGTGCTTTGTCTTGGGACTAAAGCTTTAACTGGATGATGAGATGAGCTAATGGCCTGGTTTGTGCTAGCATGGTATGGTTGGTGCTAGTATGGTCTGGTTTGTGCTAGTTTGGCCATAGTTCACAGTACCGAGCACAACATAACCCATTTTTCCCTTGCTGCCAAAGTAAAAAAAAAAAAAACCCAAACCAAATCCCCGAAAAAACAGAAAGCCAAGACCAGCAAGCAACATTTCAAGACTGTGCCTGTAGAAAAAATGTTTCCCATCAGTATCTCAGATTGTTTACTGAGAAATCAATGGAGATAAATAACTATTGTCAATTTTGGACACCATTTACATTTTATAGGTTTGGATTTTGAGTCTTATATTGATTTTATGATGATATAAATCCCTCACTTCAAAGGAGCTACTTGAATTAAATCTGTAACAGAACATATCAGAACCTATTTGCTTTCATTAGAGGTCTTTTCACTTCACTGGTACCAGTATTAAACAGGAATGGTCAGATGACTCCACCATGAATTGTGGGAGTATTTAATTTCATTTTAAGTACCTGCCACGTAGTTACATTGCCAAGACAAATTAATTCTGCAGACTATGTCCTTGCTAATTGCAAAGAAAAAGAAGGCAAAGAGGAGAAATCTCAAAAAAGATGTAAATCTTGAAAGTGATTAAAAAATGCAATTTGGGTAGCTCTGTAGATATATAGGAGAGGAAAAAAAGGTAAATTGGATCAGATATTCCAACTGTTCCTTTTATGTTCTTCAGAGCAATGACTGTATATGTGTATTTGTGCCTGTATGCATATGGAAAAGAAGTATGTGCTTATGTATGTATGTATGTAGACATTATGTATGTATATCTTAACGTTAAGAGGGAGGATTAGTGGATCTAGGTAGGAAAAGAGGACTGTGCCAGACTTTGAATTCTTAAGTCTTTGCTCCATCTGACCACGAGAGTATGAATGAAGCTCAGTCATTTTACCATTTAGTTATGGCATTGGTGCTCCTCTTCGGGGTAACGGCTATTTTGTCTTGAGTGATTGAGAATGAGAAATAGCAGCTAAAATTTTAAAAAGTGTTCATAAAAAATTTTTCAGTTTATTGTTTTGAAAGTAAATTCCAGTTCTGTGACTGCCAAAATTTTTGATAGCTTGTTGGTTTTCGGGTTCAGGAACCATATCTAATGCCATAAGCAGGTTTTGCATAGGAACGCACAGGGCTCTGGGAACATGCAGTTGTTTGACAGCTTTGCCCTGCACACTTGACAGGAGCTGCCTTTTTCTCTCCTCACTGCCCAGCTCTGGAGTGAGGAGAGGACTCTGCTGCCAGCAGCTGCCTATTCTTCAAGGATATCACAATCTATTCCTTTCTTCCACGCTCCCTGTACTTGGGAAGTTTTGGACAATGCGCTTTGTAATTGGGATAAAATCACATGCAAAACTGTAGAGAACCCCAGTGAACTGGTACCTTTGATTTCTTTCTGTCAACTCTGATGGTTCAAATATTGGCTTTCCTGCTGTTTCCTCTTTTTTTACCAAGCCCTGCTTTTATTCGTTGCTGCATGGCCAAAATTTTTTTTCCAGTTCTGCTTTTTAACAAACATATTTTATTTTCCATCTAACACACGTCCATTTTTTTTGTTTTATCTGGGACACAACACAGGTTTATACTTACTTCTTTCTCTGAAAGCTGGGCCTTGGATAAGGTCATAAGATGTCATGAGAGCAATTAGTAAGTCTATAAAATCTCTTTTCAGAAGTTATCTTGTCCAGCTGTGTCTGCTTTTGGTTAGATGGCTTCTGAAAAAAATTCTGAATAGGTTTGTCTTGTGAAAAGAAAAATCATGATTTACAGCCTTGTCCTAAAGGAAGAAACAGGGAAAAAAAGGAGAAAGCATAATTGGGGACGATTGACAGCCAGCTGAACATGAGCCAGAAGCGTGCCCAAGAAGGCAAACAGCATCCTGGCCCGAATCAGAAATAGTGCGGCCAGCAGGATTAGAGAAGTGATCATCCCCCTGTACTCAGCGCTGGTGAGGATGCATCTCGAGTACTGTGCTCAGTTCTGAGCCCTTCACTACAAAAGAGATATTGAGGTGATGGAGCATGTTCAGAGAAGGGCAACAATGCTGCTGAGAAGGAATGTCTTTTGCTCTACCGGTTTGTTTCTGCATGATCGCAGCAAATGCTGGAAGGACAGACGGCTTATAAGTGCTGCTGCTTCGCTGTGTTACATTGTGGACTTTGTTCTTCACAACGTTTATTTTGTTTTGGAAGATAAAGTTACATGGCAAATAATTAACCCACTGTATAGCCTGTTATCGTGTCCTCACCTATTATGACTATTGCTTGTTGCAAGGAAGCTTACAAGTTAAAAAAGTCTCAGACCCATCTGTGATAATAGGAATGACAGAGCTGAAGTCCTGCTACTCAGGACCTCCTACTCTTGATAATCTGTGTGTTTGCTAGAGGATATAATATCACCATTGACGGCAGTTGTCTCAGTGACTGGAACATAAAAGCTAATGTACCTTTCTAATACCAATGAACATTCCTTAGGTTCTTGAAACATAATGATGATTAGAATGTCAAAGGATAGCCACAGCTCAAAGAGGAGATAATGACGGAATGTGAAATTTTGGTCAGTCTTTCTAGGAGGCAAGATGTGGTATAACAACAGATTAAAGTTTCACAGAAAAAATATAAAATTCTGGAGAATGGAAAAATAATAAAATAATTTCTCATGAATCATATGTCAGTTATTCTATTAATACAACTGTTGGAACTATAGTCATGTCTTTGGGCTTTTAAACTATGTCTCTGTCATGGTTTAAGCCTCTCTAACTCACGCAGTCTCTCTCTCACTCACTTCCCCCTCTTTCTTCCCCCTGCTCCTGGGTGGATGGGGAGGAGAATCAAAAGAATGTAACTCCCACAGATTGAGATAAGAACAGTTTCGTAACTAAAGTATAACACAAATCACTACTGCTACCACCAATAATCATACAAGAGAAAATACAAGGAAAGAATACAATTGCTCACCAACTATACCCAGCCCGACCACGCAGTGCACCCCCACCCTTCCGGGCCTCTGCTCTCTGCTTTTTTTTTTTTCCATCCTGGGCATGATGTGCTGTGGTATGGAATAACCTCTTTTGTCAGTTTGGGTCAGGTGTCCTGTCTCTGCTTCCTCCAGCCTTCCCCTCCTCCATGGCAGAGCATAAGACTGAAAAGTCCTTGATCGGAGTAAACATTACTTGAGCAGCAACTGAAAACACTGGTGTTATCAGCGCTGTTCCCAGGCTGAAAGTCAAAACCACAGCACTGCGCCAGCTACCAAGAAGGAGAAAAATGACTGCTACTGCTGAACCCAGGACAGTATCCACCCCTCATTCCATACCATTCACATCATGCTCAGATCCCCCATTTTCCATATACCATCACATGTATATTTATATACATCCGCGCACACACACACAGAGGGAGAGATCATCCCTCAGTGCATAGACCAATCCCTATAAAGCTGCTGAGTCCATCCAGTCCATGATATCGGGCTCAACCTTTTGTAACAGTCTTTCAGAGTAGGAGAGGCTGTGTGCAGTGTTCACACTCATGAATAACCTGGGCAATAGTGTCCATTGCTAAGTCCACCCCTCGATCATGAGTCCATCTGTATGCTGCATCCCTGCCCTGATGGCCTGAGGTGTCATGGGCACACCAGGCTCAAAATAATTCATCCTCCCCTCCAGCAGCTTCTGCAGCTTGTCACTGGGGGCTCCATACGGCTGCTTTCCATCTCCGACACTTCCAAAGCACTGGAGGGGCCCAGTGGACTAGATACTCGCCCATACTGTCCCTCACACCCTGCCACTCATGACTGTCCAGCTGCAGGGAAAATCTCTTGGTCATCCTGCATTGCAGACTAACCCCAGACAAGGGCCACACTCCACTCTGGTTAACTCTCGGGACCAGACAAAATGGTTGTGGGTAAAGCACACTGTGTATGCATGCCAACATGCTGATCCCCATCACAATCAGCAGGCAGGTCTCAAGGGTACCCAAAGGCCATTCAAACCCTTCAGAGCTCTCAAATGAGGCTGCTGTACTTGCCACTGGGGCTGGTGTAGCTGCTGTGCTTGCCGGCTCTCTCACCACCAGCTGCTCTTTGTCTGAGTCCAGATCTTCCTCCTCTGCCTTGCTGGGAAGTGCTGCGCGGTCTCCTGCATCCTCCTGGGGCTCGGGCTCACGGGGCTCTGCAGGCGGCTGCCAGGGAATGCTCTCGGCTGCCGCGGGGCTGGGCTCAGCTACAGGGCTCGGCTTTTCCACCGCCCCCTCCCGCTGCTCTGCAGCCACCAGGCTTGGCTCCTGGTACCCGGGGCCGCTCTCCCGGGCCGTTTCGGCTGCCGTGGGGCTGGGCTCGGTGGGGGGGCTCAGCTCCTCTGCCACCTCCTTCGTGGCCTCCTGGTCCCGAGGACTGCACTCCCGAGCCGGTTCGGCAGCCGGCGGCTCCCGGGGCCGCCCCCCCTCGGCTCCCCACAGCCTCACGAAGACAGAGGCGAGGATGAGGGCCAGAACGGTAAAGAGCAGCTGGGCCGCCAGGTACAAGTCAATGCCCACCCCACCCTGCTTCTGGAGCCCGCCCGTATTACAAGCCATTCCAATAAAGTACAATGAAACAAGAAACTTAACCCAAAACGCATATCCGAAAAATGCTAAGATAACAAATACCGGCTGTAAGTAAAGTGTCATACGCTGGACCTCTGAGAACCAGAACAACAACTTTGAGAGCCAATAAATCAACATTGTGATGAGTGGCTATCAATCCTGTCGTTATCTCAACCCTTTGTGCCCCACGTTGGGCGCCAAAAAGAACTGTCGTGGCTTAAGCCTCTCTAACTCACGAAGTCTCTCTCCCACTCACTTCCCCCTCTTTCTTCCCCCCGCTCCCGGAGGGATGGGAAGGAGAATCAAAAAGAATGTAACTCCCACAGGTAGAGATAACAACAGTTTCGTAACTAAAGTGTAACACAAATCACTACTGCTACCACCAATAATCATACAAGAGAAAATACAAGGAAAGAATACAATTGCTCACCAACTATACCCAGCCCGACCACGCAGTGCACCCCCACCCTTCCGGGCCTCTGCTCTCTGCTTTTTTTTTTTTTCCATCCTGGGCATGACGTGCTGTGGTATGGAATAACCTCTTTGGTCAGTTTGGGTCAGGTGCCCTGTCCCTGCTTCCTCCCGGCTTCCCCTCCTCCCTGGCATAACATGAGACTCAGCATGTCCTTGGTCAGACCAAAACATTACCAAGCAGTAAGTGGAAACACTGGTGTTATCAGCACTGCTCCCAGGCCCAAAATCAAAAACACGGTGCTGCACCAGCTACCAAGATGGAGAAAAATGACTGCTGCTGCTGAACCCATGACAGTCTGTTACTAAAAAAGGAGGAGAAATGAGCTAGACTACTGGATTGTGATTCTGCATGGTCCTGAAACAATAGCATATAACTGGCATGATAATGACCTGGGCCAGGTAACACTTTCTGAGAGATGGCTGAGGAAGGGTTGGGGGATTTTATGCAGTGACCATTTTAAAAATTAATACTGATGACCCTGAATGACTTTTTGCTTCCCTCCTCTCAGGATAAGTCTTCAAAGCTGTTCCAGGAATTTCTCAAACACCCCTGTATTCTCTTAATCTATATTAGTGACATAAAACACACCACAAAATTAAGGACCATCAGTTTCACGCTGCTAAAACACCACTGTGAGGGGCTGTAATGTAGCCCTTTAAATATTTCAGACCTTTAAACTTAAGAAAGCAACAGGAATGAAAACCATGATTCAGAAACAGATAGTTTTACTAGTGTGGACCTGCAGGGTTTCAAGGAGCTGTCACTGTACATCATGAATGTAGCTTTCTGGGCTACTTAACATCTCTTATTTAGCAGTGAGTGGATAGTCCTGGAGGCTTTACATATTACTGTGTGTCATGGGTTCAACAGCAGCAGTCATTTTTCTCCTTCTTGGTAGCCGGTGCAGCGCTGTGGTTTTGATTTTGGGCCTGGGAACAGTGCTGATAACACCAGTGTTTTCAGTTACTGCTTGGTAATGTTTTGGTCTGGCCAAGGGCTTTCTGAGCCTCATGCTCTGCCAGGGAGGAGGGGAAGCTGGGAGGAAGCAGAGACAGGACACCTGACCCAAACTGACCAAAGAGGTTATTCCATGCCACAGCATGTCATGCCCAGGATGTAAAACGGAGAGCAGAGACCCAGAAGGGTGGGGGTGCACTGCGTGGTTGGGCTGGGTATTAGGTGGTGAGCAGTTATATTCTTTCCTTGTATTCGCCTTGTCATTATTATTACTGGTGGTAGCAGTAGTGATTTGTGTTACACATTAGCTACTGGACTGTTCTTATCTCAGCCTGTGGGAGTTGCATTCTTTTGATTCTCCTCCCCATCCACCCGGGAGCGGAGGGAAGAAAGAGAGGGGAGTGAGTGAGAGAATGGGTTGTGTGGTTTACAGCTTAAACCACGACACTGTGCTAAAATGTTTATTGAAAAGATCAACTCTTTGGTAGATTATTTTCTTCTCTTCCTCAAGCACCTAGATAATTATACTATTTTATTACTACTATTTTAATTTCAGTTGTTGCATGTCTATTTATGCAACTTTAAGTAATCTTTAGGTGTAAACATCCTGGAAAATTGCATTTCACTAGCAAGAGATGTAAGAACTGAATTTTACATTCCTCTTTTTTCCACCTACACGTTCCTTATTCTATCCTCAGTGAACATAATGCTGACATTTTAACTATAGTATCCTCTTTATCACTTCCCTCTTTATAGTACTGGCAGTACTTTGAACACCAGCATCACATATTCTAGCAATTCCTTCTCTATTTCTGGAGAAAAGGCATTATGAGAGCTCAAATCTTGGCACTATCCACCCTTCATTGTCTTTAGTCTTTGCAAAGATAACATTATAGCAGTTCTCCTCAATAGCACTTTCGTTTCTAGGACGAGAGGTCTAGCTAACACTGATTGGATCTGTGGCTTCTCCTAGACTTGGCCTTTCAGATCACAAAATGTCATTACCAGTGCTTTATGATATGAAAAAAAGAGTCTTTTTGTGTGGAAGAATATTTCCTGACTACTATGTCCCTATTTGCCAACATATGATACTCAGGAACGAAGCTGCATTGCCATGCCTATAAAAAGAGCAATCATAGAAGCGCAAGCAGCCTTGACTGCCAATATGTCTTAGTAACCTTTTATATTATAGCACTGATGTTACTGTCACAATAGTTTAGGGTATGTCACCATTTCTAATATATTTGAAACCACATTTTTCAGGGCTTTATAACTTTTGTTCTGTGGTAAACACAGAACTGAATCTTTATATATGGCTTGTCAGATGAAATAGATGAAGACATAGTGGCTGGAACTTGGGTGGTATATTTGAACAAAATTAAAAAAAAAAACAGATGAGCAAGTGGATTTCTCTCACTTTTGGTAGTACAAAAGTTGAGCATTCTTATAAGGGAACTCTAGTCTGAAATTAGGCTCTCTACTTTTGATCCTCAAAAGGAGATTCCCCAGTTATCTGAGTGAAGTTGAACTAACATCCTAGAGCTCTCAAGACCCAGAATAGCATTACATTTTTACCACTTCTGTAGATTAAACAAGGAAGCTACTATCTATTGGGGAATACCCTTGCAAGCGCTGGCAGAACAGCAAGTTCAGAATACTGGAAGGTGTTTCTGAGGGCTGACTGGCAATTCTGACAGGAATACTAACAGGCAGACTGTCAAAGAAATGGAAAAACTGCATATCTGATGAAATAATATGAATATGCTCTTGTAAGAGGGTCATGGCATTCCTCCTTCCCATGGGTACCCTTCTTCAGTTTTCTGCGCAGTGCATGAACTGATACAATAAACCAAGATTACAAATGTATAGCTCTCCTCATCAAAGATGACAAAGTAAGTGCTTCCAGATAAGGTATTAATTATAATTCATAAATCTAGGCAGCTATTGAAGAAGGGGAAAAAAAAGACACTCAAACAGGAAAGACTATTAGTTTGCAGCAGCATATCTGGACAGAAGCATCATGTCACTGAGGCAGTTATTCATGTCAACTCACTAAGAAGGCCAATCCCGCAATCAACAGGCTGACAGACAGATGCTTCCTCCTGCCAGAAACTCCTGCCATCATTTCCATCACATCACTGTGCATCCTCAGGCCCCTCTGCTGATTCCCAGTTGAGGGGAGGAGCACTCAGCTTGCCCTCTGTGCTTGGATGTGCTCATACCCACACCCTGAGCATCCATCAGTAATTCTGAGTATGTTGAAGGCAGCAAATGAATTCCAGCATTAAATCAAAGTGAAGAAATACCTGTCTGCTCACAAGATCTGCACAATGCGAACTTTAAAATGACACTTCTTTCTTTTTCCAAGACTTAGGGGGTTTTATTATTAAAGTCAGACAGATAACAGCAAAATAAAGCTGATTATATGGACCATTATTTAAACTACAACTGACAAACACACTGACAAGATTATAAAGGCAAAACTTTGCGCGGGTCTATGTGGCGATGTTCTTCCCAACTGAGATGAAGGTCCTCGTGATATTAGAGGATTTCCTAAGGTTCACAGGCATTATCACTTTACAATAAACAGCAAATATTAATAATAAACTTTAAAAATATGTTTTATCTAATCACATCCTTCACCTTATTCAAGTCCTGAATATTTAACTATTTGAATTCATTCCTGCAAATCGTTGCGTAAATTTAACTTCGCAAAGTGCACACTGTTTTTAAAACGAGTAAGTGTTGCATATTTGCGTAAGGAAAGAAAAAACAGTGTTACTTTGAGCAATTGCAAGTAAGCAATACAGATCACATCTAACCCAGGAGTCTTTTCTCCTGAATTTCCATGAACAGTCTATACCCGAGTCCACGTTAATGCATGCATTGTTCTTTCTCTTCTATATCTTGATTTCAACTGGAAAGTTCCAAACCACATGAATTGCTGGAAAGCACATCTACTTTGCTAGTCAATAGACAGACATTTCTATTTGCTATTTAAACAATCACAGGGAAAGCTAATGATACTAATAAACTTTTTCTGGGTTTATAATATTTTTAACAAGTTATTTACAAATGATTCATATATAAAAATCATTCAGTGAAACTGGATATATACTTAAGAATAAATGTATGGATTACTTACAACTAGACACATGTTGCAGCATGCTACAGTGTATGAACTGAGAGAGGCAAACTTTTATTAATATAGCTATTGAACATTCTCCTATTCTAGCAGTCATCTGAATTTGGAGTTATCTTCCAAAAAAGTGTCAAAAAAATAGTCTATCTATGCAGGAAGAAAAGAGTGCAATAAAAACATCAAAGAAAAAACACCCTGATGTGCTCGAAACATAATTTTGCATAAAACTTTAATGAGAAATGAGAGTTAATAAAAGTCTAATCATTAAGAAAACAACTCAACAGAGAAACAAAGAGAAGATAAAGCATCTAAGAAAATCAGTGATGTGGGTTTGTAAGATTTTAGAATTATGTTTGTTCCTTTGGTTTAATTACAAGGTAAGATATTAGTATACATCATTTTTATTGAGCTGGAAGAAAAGGTTTTCTCAATATATTGTACAAAAGAATAAGTTGCTCTTGAAGGTCTGTGTGCTTGTCACTAAGAAAATATACCCCTGAGGTTACTACTGTGATTTACAGCAAACAGATGTGATCAGATTATTTCTTGAAAAGTTATATTGTGTCTGTTAATATTTATAAAAGAAATAAAGCATGCTCTGCATTTTTGTGGTGGAGAATCACGGCGGTACAGAATCACTATAAAAGCTGGATCAATCACAATAAAGAAGGTACAAAATTCTTATATATTCTTACTAAATAAGATGACAGTACACTAAAATATTAAAACTGTATTACTGTTCCTTATTTCCTCAGCCATTTTCGCTATTTGTTTAGCATCAACACCCATGGCATTTTATACTCTTACTGACTCATTTTTCATTTCCAGATTAGTGGCGTATTTGTTTTGAACCTATTAAAGAGCCTTTAATCCCAAACCCACAGATTTTATTGAAAAGTTATTGGTAATTCTTGTAAGTGAAGAATATCTGAATATATGTCTGAAATATTTCAATATATATATCTGAAATATTTGAAATATCTGAATATCTGAAACAATATCTGAATAGTGCAGCCCTGGATGTTTCTTAGATATTTTTTCTGAACACAAAGCAATAGAAAAATCAGAAGATGAATATTTTTAAAGAGAAAGATTTCTCAAATATGGGTTCTCTTTGATTAGAACAGTGCTTATTGAGAAATACAAATGCTGAATCTAAGCAATGAAGATCTAAAATGATGGCTTATTACACTTCCATTCAGCATCAGCTATAATGCACTTACATATTCCAGGCACAAAAGCAATCTGTGAGTTAAAAAAAATAAAATTTAGACAAAATAGATGATATACATTTGCTGAAACATTGGCCTAAAATTCACAGTGTTTCCTCTACACTTTCATTTAGCAAAACAAAAGGAGGATGCAATGTTTTTTTTAACAACACTGCATTTTCTGAACATCACTTTTGCCTGGAATTTTCATTGTTGGGCATCAATGCTTGATCCTTTAAAGTGAAAAGTGTAAAATAAGAAATCACTATAGTGTTATATGTAGATCAGAAGATATTTGTACCACGCACACTTCATATTTTATCCTTAGAAAACTATTCCCAAGATTCCAATTTTTTTGTCCTAGCTTATGTATTTATTCATTTCTGTACACACATGGATATGTAATGAATTTGCAAGTGCTTGTACTAATCCTCTTGCATCCACAGGCTCTATTCACTTTGCAAACTTAGCACGTTACTTAATGTGCCCAGTGAAAATAAGTTATTATACATGTGCCAGGGGACTGGCACATTATATGTGCAGCTGTGTGCCGGGGGATACTGAGGGTGGTGCCAGCTGTGTGCTTCATCATTATTAGGCACCTCTAACCTTGCCAGCACTAACATTAGGGTTTTCCAATCAATTTCTTCAATAAAAATGCAGTTTAGTATAAAACTACTAAGTGTCAAACATTTTTATATCAGCTATACAGAAAGACACGTATTCAGCTTAGACAGGTGTTGGTGATATGTTCTATCCCACTAGCAATTGGAAGTCAGATCCTGAAGGTGTTCAAAGGTCGTAGCTGCTGATAATAGCAATTATCAGAGTTTTTTACCTGACATGCAGACTTCCATAAAATGGTAGTGTCGTTCCCTGAAGCCCTGATTTTAGCTGTTGGAACTAGACCTGTACAATGTTGGTGTTAATAAATATTTTATTAAATATATGTGTAAAAATACCAGCATCTAGTAGACTATAGAAAAATAATGTTTATATAATTGCTCGCCCATTAATGGTTCAGAGTTGCATTGAGTCCTGCAGCCGCTATCCCTCTTTGTGAGTTTTCTGTTCAATAAATCTTTGCTTGTTCCACTGTATCCTTGGAAGCAAGGACCAATCTCCTACTTCCTGGCACACCAGAGGCCAGGAGTTGTGTTGGGTAGCATCTGTGAGCCCTTGTTTGGCTGATGGCGAACACCCAGCCTTTGTGAACCTGTTGGTGCAGGCACAGTCTCAGCTGAGGCTTTTTGGAGATTAGCAGGAAGCCTACCCTGCCCATGTCCTTATCTGGGACCTGAGAGTGTGACTTGTCACTGTGCTTGTCTTCTGTACAGCAGCATGGATAAGGAACTCTTTCTAGTTCTAGGAAATATTATGGTTGGGTAATTCTTGAAGAATATTTTGTTCTTTTATATTGCATGCAGTTTTTGAAGGAAAGTTTAAGGAAAGGTGGTCTTAAATTGGGAAAAATAACACCTTTGGAAAATGAAAATTCAAACTACCCCAGGATGTTAACACTGTAGTGAAGTAATGGATGGCTCCTACGCTTTTGTCTGACATGAAATTTTGTGCAAATATAGTTTTTAATGATTCATTTCAGATATGTCAAATTATTTTTTCAGTTTATGTAGTCCAAGCAAGGCTGCAAGTGTTTAATAAGTAATTAAAACCTACATAAAAGATGAGAACTTGGAGATACAACTGGTTCTTCATAAAATGTTTTATTAATTGAAATGCTAACCAAATTGTCAGACTATACAAATATCTGAAGACCAGAATAGCTGCTTAAGATTCTGAGTGGGTGATTAAGTGCTTGCTTTTCCTGTTCCATTGAACCCAGGTCAAAGCCCTTGTCCTCACCCTCGGGGCACATTGCAATTGTTTTAGGATTTTGTTCCTTTTATTTTCTATCAGTTAACTTGGTTTGCTTGCCTTGCCCCTCCCAATTTAGTTACTAGTGCCTCTGAGGTATCATCTGCTGCCTCCTTTTTTGCACTGTCAGCTGTAACCCTGGTAAGACATCCCTTGCTCTATAAAGCTACCCTGACAGCTGCCAGCTGGCCAATACTTAAAAAGTGGGGAAGAAAGGGATTATCAGTGTACGATTGACTTCTAGGTTTGTGATACAGTACATGATTACATCTTTGTATGAACAGTTGCCTTTTTATGTTGTTAACACTTTGGGGCTTCGGGGGTAACACATGCATTTAACTTCAGACAAGAAACCTCTCAACATGAAAATAAATGAATAAGGTTGCAAAGTGAAGGGCTCAAAAGGTATTAAACTCCTAAATGAGCATCATTTTCTCAGCAGATTATATACATCAGGATGCAGCCTTTTATTACATGATCACAAATTATTATTGTACAGTTATTCTTTTAACTGCCTGGCTGGAGCTCTGAGGATTATGTAGTTATTTTCTAGAATATTCTTGCTTCATCTTTAGCAAAAGTTGGAAGACATGTACAGAATAAAGGAAGGGTTTTGGAAAGAGTAACCAAAAGAGGGCAGATGCTTACTTCCTCACAGACCTCGGCTTTTTTCCTCCAGCAGCTACAGGGTTCTTGTATGATGTGAAGCAAATGACTTAAGAAACAGATTAAAGTCTCAGTTATTTTTATTTTATGTGTTTCTGGTTTGAGTTTAGTATCATCATTTACATGCAGTTTATGCTCATAACTTCCTGCTATGTCAGAGCTTTAGCTACCCAGTGGCTCATTACCCGTTTCTCTTGTTTTCCTTGTTTCATTTTCAACCCATTTCCGGTTCCTGGTTCCTGTTTCCTGTCTCCTTAAAAAAGCCTTGTTCTGCCCTTCCATTCACCTTCCAGGTCCAGAGCCCATTTCCTGCCCTCATTTAGTTCTCTCTCAATCCTTCCTGCCTCTCTATACTCCCTTGCTGCTCTGCTGTTGGCCCAGCAGCTTCACTGGGCACACTGCCTGGACACCCAGCAGGCATTTGTGACCAGAAGACCAGAGGTGCAGGTTTGGGATCTTGTCCTAACCTGGCCTTTCTCAGGAAGCATTTTCTAAAAGCTATGAACAAATAAAAAGATCTTATACTGTACAAGAATACTGAAAATGAGAGGTGAAACTTGGTTAAATAAGTAATTTGGTTACAACTGCCATTCAGGAGGGAGATTACCCAAAAGAATGAAAAAGGGATCACTTGGCCCTACTATTTTTTAAAGTCAGGACGATCTGGACAGAAGATGAGAGAGAAAAGACGTGCTTGACTACTTGAGGAATCACCCTATAGAAAATATCAAAGACCTGTTAAAGGTCTGTTCTTATTAAGTACTGATTTCTTTCAATCTGACAGAAAACACTATTGTTCACGGTGCTCAGCAGACGATAATACAGCCTAGAATGATATTAATATATTATTATTATTATTATTATTATTATATGACAATTTTTTTGTACAACAGGCAAGTACACTGTAAACAGAAGAAAACTGCCTGTCAGAATTAACACAGAAATGTTATCCTGAAGTTAAATGCACGTATATGTATTACACAGGATATCAGGATATGACCTGATCTGACCTCATTACTTTTCTGAAAGTGTCTTTGTCCATGTAAAACCATGTAATGACCTCAAAAATATGTTTGTTCAGCTTCATAGGCTGCACTTGTGCTTAGCTTGTTTCTCTTCTGGCTATAGAAGAACAACAGTGAATTCTCAGTGACTATTAACGAGTCAGCAGTCTTACAAAGTCTTGTTTTGATGAACAGTTTAAATGAGAACTGAGCAGAAAGCTGTATTAGAGAGTCCAGCTCCTGCCGTATATGGGAACCATTTCTTTCTTTAAAATAAGTAAGTAGCAGGATGAAGCTGGCTTGCTAATCATAAACACCAGATGGCTGTCTCAGGCAAAAACTGCTCAGTCCACGTAGTTTAAACCAAATTAGAATCAAAGTGGTTTATTGATTCATTAACAAGATGTAATTAGCCAGCAATCAGTGAACCATGTAAGCAAGATCAACATTTGTAGTGAAACAGATAAACCACAATACAAGAGCTAAAATGCAATACTAGATTACAGTTACCCTTCTCAGCAGTGTGAGTTACAGGCACATCTTCTTCCAGGAATGTGGGTTCCCTCCTTGCACATCCCTCCTGGGGTAGATGTGGGAGCTCCAGGTCTGAGTGTGCCCCAGTGCTCCTAGTGACCCATGAGTAGGCAAATGCACCCCCAAGTCATGTGCGCATACCTGATGTGTGGGTCCCAGCGTCCTGCTCCCTACCCTGTTACTCCTCACGTGGGCTCCTCACCGTGTCCATCTAGCCTGGGCGGAGGCTGGTAAGGTAGCTTCTGGCAGGTTCAGACCAGGGTTTTTAATCATTCACACTGATGGGAACACAGGAATGGTCTTTGCAGAAAAAAAGCCCACCCAAAAATAAACTAAACAGCAAAAATCCCAATTCGTTTGCTATGTAATGAAATTATGGAAGTGTCCACTGACATTTTTCACGTCCTGAATCCAGATGATTTTGCCTCTCATGCATATTTTAACACTTTTCATTTATAATTTTTTCATCAACTACAAAAATATTGTTTTCAGTCAAGGTTTCAAGTGTGTAGGTAGGAATGGTGTAACAGTACCAGTTAATAAACATGGCTATTTTGAGATCAAGATAGAGAAGTTAGGATACAGTAAACTTGAGAATAAATTTTCAATGTAATAATGGCTTTCATTAGTAGGTACAAGGAGTGGTGCTGTGTGGCTCTATAAAGCACAATAGGAAGTGCACTTCATGTTCACATCTCAGCTTACCCTTTCAAAGTTTTCTCTAGTTTCTTAAATCCCACTGACAACATGTGATTCCTTCATCTGTTCTTTACTGCATAGGAGAAGAAAGCAACAACTGTGATGAGATTTTAATTTAGAAACACTGGGAAAAATGCATGAATCCACAGGCTCCAGGCTGAAAACTACAAGTAAAAATAAATCTTTGGTGTCTCAGTAAAGGACAGGATTTTCCATGAATGTGGCCTAAAACAGTGTATAACTGTTTTTAATGCAACTTGTGAGCAAAAAAAGTGCAATTTTATGACATCCAATAAGAAATTAAACTCACACTCAGTTTGGTGACTTCATAGTCCTTATGAAGTACCTAGGGAAAAGAGTAACTTATGTGGAGGCATCTTACAGAATTACTTCCTCCCAAAGCAAATTTTGATTACAAATTTTTTGAAATGAAAATGTCAAACTGTTTCTGAGGATGTAGCTAAAATAAATAAATCAAAGCACTGTTAGTTTACAGAGCACTTGAAAGATATATTAAGAGACTGAGTGTACTTTATTTGCAAACCAAAGTAATTTAAAAACTACTGCTGACAGACTGAATAGACTGTTATTATTTTAATGATGCTGTCTACTGTTGGTAATAGCAGGTGGAACTATCATCCTCATATAACCTAAACTACATATGTAAAATATGTAGAGATTATATATGTCATAACCTAGACAACAGATTAGCTTAATCAGGCACAACAGTCAACAATGCCCATGTGCTTTCATTGTGAGAAACAATCTTTCATGCATGGCTTGAAGATCGATCTTTTAAGAAGCTGCAGCAAACTGGGTGAAGAGGAAAGTGAAAGTTAGTGCAGAAACCACAGTGAATAAATGATGATCTTGGTTCAAACTGTAGATTACAGCATAGAGTTTGTGAAGAATCTATAAATGTTTAACTAACCAGTCAACAAATTGAGTGTTAAAGCTGAATTCCCTAGCAAGTAGAGAAGAAAACTTTAAGCAGCAATATGGGTTCTGCTGTTCCTGACATAATTACTAGGAATGAAAAGAGAGAGTCCAACAAACTTCACAGATACGAGAAATGTAATCCTCAACTTTTAATACGATTGGATTGAAAGATGTAAGATTGCAAATGGCATATGCTATACATGACAAAATAGGAGGATTCTGTATTATCTGAGAAAGAGGGTAAGAGAGAGATTTAGAAGGAATATCAAAGTACAAAGTGGCTTTGTATTTAATGATTATATTAATCTTATTTACAATATAATTATGATTAATATATGACCAAAGGTACCCAAAACAACCATACTTTGTCTCCCAAGTGGCAAAAAGACTCACATTCCTCAGCCTGATCTCACCTGTCTTGCCAATGCAAATGTGTTAGAGAATATAGTTATCTCTTAAGGAAAAATTTACAGGATTATAAGTAATGAGGAAGTCATCCTATAAAATGTTGGGCTTTTTCATTAAAGTTGTCTCTAGCTTTACATCTTTGAACAACTGTTTTCACTTCATTCACCTATAGAAAGTTGGAACTAAGTTTACTGTGTTCCAGAGTGTCTCTTCGCAGGTGAACCTGACAGCATATCATTCATTTTCATTGCTGTGGCATCTACACAAGGGAAATGGAAGTTTCATGCCTTCATAAACTATTCAAAATGCCTGCTGAACACATAGCATACTCACTGATATGTCACCAGTGATCTTCAAGAGCACAGTAAAGAAGTGATTTCACATGTAACTGTGGCAAGTTGACCTTGGCTGGCTGCTATGTGTCCCACACTGTTCTCTCACTCCCCTCCTCATCAGGACAAGGCAAGAAAATAAGATTTAAAATCCATTGGTTTAAATTAAGACACTTTAGTAAAGACAAGCAAAGGCTATGCATGGAAGCAAAGGAAAAAAGAAAGATTTATTCTCTATTTCCCATTAGCAGGCAATGCCCAGCCACCCCCTGGGAAGGGAGGCCTCAGTGGATGTAGTGGTTGCTCTGGAAGACAAATACCAGCCCTCTCCCCCTCTCTCCCCCTTCTCTTAGCTTTTGTTGCTAATCATGAAACCATATGGTATGGAATATCTTTTTGGTCAGTTTGGATCAGTTTGGGTCAGCTGTCTCCCCCCAAATTTTTGCCCACCACCAGCCTACTACCCTTTGGTGACAGGGGTTGGAGAGGCAGCCCTGATGTTGTGCAACTGCTGCTCAGCTGTAGACAAAACTTCGATGTGTGATCAGCATTGTTATCATAGAATCACAGAATGGTTTGGGTTGGAAAGGACCTTAAGATCATCTACTTCCAACCCCCCTGCCATGAGCAGGGACACCTCATGCTAGACCATGTAGCCCAAGACTCTGTCCAACCTGTCCTTGAACGCTGCCAAGGATGTAGCATTTACTGTTCTAGCTACAAATACTTTATGGATGGATGAACTACGGGGTACACATGGAGGCAGTCCATGTCTGGAAATCAAAGCCAAGATTAAGATTTACTTGGCATGCTCATGTAGAAACCACATCATACACAATGACTTTCCAGCAAAGTGGGCTAGCAGTTAGAATAGCACCCACACTTGTTTGGTAGAGAGCTACAGATGAGATACTGGAAATCATTGCTGTTTCTTGGATAAAACACTACCTGTAGTACCTGGTGAAAAGAACACTTGAACCTCTCCTAAAAGATATTCATGGAGGTGGTCTTAAAATACGGATTTCACAAAGCATCTGCAGACAATGACAAGGCATGTTTGCCTGGGGCAATGGAGATGTTCTGGACTAAACTAGATGCCAAGGGATCCTTCAACTTTTACCAACATCCAATCTTTGTAGACTTTCAAGGAATCCTAGTCATCTGACATACTCTGTTAGGCTGTAGTAAAGCTTGCATAACCAATTTTGTTTTGGGTGAGACATTTCAGAAGGCCTGAATAACTGACATTTTTGAGTGAAAATTTTCTCTACTGAAAAACATTTGACATCCAAAAAGGATAAAACCTGCAGTTGCTTAGCTACAACTTCTTGATATGAAAGTTTACTGCAAACTTTTAGCTAGCATTTTAGATACATAACCAAGGCATGTAGGGCACGATAGCCAATCACTCTTCTGAGATCAGCTATCCAGCTGTGTGGTGCATCTCATCCATTTCTAAGCTGCAGATACTGAGACAGATGAAACACCACTAATCACTCCAGTCAATTGAAACAAACAGCAGCTTTTCTGTTTTTCATTCTCATCTTAAATTCATATCTCTGCTGAGTTTGTAAACACTACCTGGATATCAAGCCAAAGGCTTCCCACCAGGCAAAAAAATCTATTATCAATTAAAAAATTTTGGTCTACTGTACAGGTACTAAAAATAAGTCTTAGGGGAATTAGGTTGTTTATACTGCCTAAGAATTCAAATATTTTAACAGTTTGTAAGACATTTAACAACCACCATATAAGAAAGCACATTGGAATAAGTAATCTGGTATGCAGAAAAGAAATTTATTTTGCTTTGACACCCCTTCTTTAGTTCAGAAATTATGATCTGTGCCCTAGGCTATCAAACATCAATGCACAAAATTATTCACAAAGGTTTTATGGCTCAAGTGGTAAATCCAGTCATTTGAAAAATGTTGACCCAAGTGAGTCAGCACAGAAAGCTTGATCTTTCAGTTTGATGAAAATATAATTTTATGGATGTCAAGTTGAATTTCAAAAGTGACATATAGTGTCATACAGATAAATAGTTTCGCCAACAGCATTGCCATACTTCTTAAGTACTTGTCTGTTGAATAGTAACTACTATAATGATTAAGAAGGCTGCTAGTAAATGCACTTTTTATCTCATCTTGCATATCATGTAAGTCTCTAGAATTAAAAATTAAGTGTCCTGGGTTCAGCGGTAGCTGTCATCTTTCTCCTTCTTAGTAGCTGGTGCAGTGCTGCCGTTTTGACTTTCAGCCTGGAAACAGCGCTGATAACACCAATTTCAGTTGCTGCTCAGCAATGTTTACTCCGAACAAGGACTTTTCAGTCTTATGCTCTGCCAGGGAAGAGGGGAAGTCGTGAGGAAGCAGAGACAGGACACCTGACCCAAACTAACCAAAGAGGTATTCCATACCACACCATGCCATGACCACTATATAAACTGGGGGCAGTTCCTCAGAAGGGCGAGATCACTGCTTGGGTCAGGCTGGGTATTGATTGGCGGGTGGTGAGCGGTTCTATTCTCTTCCCTTGTTATTTCCCTAATCATTATTATTATTGGTGGTAGCAGTAGTGGTTTGTGTTACACATTAGCTACTGGACTGTTCTAATCTCAACCTGTGGGAGTTACAGTCTTTCAATTCTCCTCCTCATCCCTCTGGGAGCAGGGGAGAGTGAGTTAGTGACTGCATGGTTCTGAGTTGCTGGCTGGGCTTAAACCATGGCAGTTCTTTGTGGCACCCAGTGTGGGGCACGAAGGGTTGAGATAGCGACAGATCTGACCAGAGTGTGTCTAATGATATTTGTGATAAGCATTCATTGTTTCAGATTTATAGTCACTCGTCACAATGCTGATTTATTCTCTCTCAAAGTTGTTGCTCCTGATCTCCGAGTTTCGGCATGTCGTACCTTACTTACAGCTGGTTTTTTTGCTGTTTTAGTGTTTATCGGCTGGGGGGACTGGGCTAAAGTGCTTGTTTCACTGTACTTTATGGTCATGACTTGTAATACAATAGACTCACTGATAATGAATGTGGTCTGGCTTGCATTCCCAATGTGGTCATCACCTTTACACTTTGGGAGGTATATTATAGAAGTGTTTAATGATTACACAACTTTTTTCCCTCCTCTAGTGGTCAACCTATGAAGGAGATATTCCCTTATGTTCCCAGCCCCCCCACCAGACTATATACAGCATCATTTGAGAGTTCTGAAGGTTTTGAATGGCCTTTGAGTACCCTGATGTGTATGGTAAAAGAAACTGAAATTTAATCATAATTATGAATGTAGATAATAAAGTATTGCCAACAACATTCATCAGTTTCATTATGCTCATGCCTTTGGCAACACAGGCATTAACAGTTCTCAGTGGCAATCCTGTCCAGGACTATGTTATCCTTATGCAAAACTAATGTTTTTCAAGAGCCGTGAAACATGAACTCCTGCCTATTTCCTCCTTTCCAATCCTAAATCTCTGCCTTCTGTACAGCCTTCATCTCCATTTCTTCACCAAAGTTTTCAGCCTCCTACGGCTGCAGAAACTGCACAACTTTTGGAGTTATTCCTTCCCATTTTTTGAAGAAAGTAATTTTAAATTCCTGAAAGTGAATTTTTTTTTTTATATAAGCAAAGTAAGATAAGTATAATGCAAATGCCATTGGGGAATTTTCTCTAGGCCAGCATTCACACTGGGGATAAAGCTAATTGTTCACAAACATCTCCTACTTGACTGCAGTAAAGATTTTCTGAAAGTTTGTTTCCCAACACTATTTCAGCAATGTCTTTACTTCATTCATCATTTTAGTTTGATATCTTTTATCTCTGTCTTCACAACTAAAATAGCAAATTCAAAGATGTTTGTGAGCATGTAGAGATGTTCCATTTTGGCACAGCCCTTTCCTCTTCTTGCCTTTTTAATATTAAGCACTTGAGTCAATATGAGTTCTGTCCTACATTTGGTTCTTTCATGCCTGGCCTGTGAAGTTCTTGGGAATCTGTAAAGTAACAATCTGTGAAGCAAACCTACAAATGATCAGCTAACTGCATGAAAAGAGCAAGAAGTGCAGTAGGATGCAAATATTGCAACTTACATATCCTCGTGAAGTTTACAGACTCAGATGTATCCTTTGGGTACCTCTGAGTCTCTAAATCCCATCATTCCCACACCAAATATCCTCTGAAATGCTTTCTGAGCACTCCAAAATATCTAAGTTAATATTTCTGAGGGTGATGCACTTAAGTAACTTATTCTTTGGATGTTCAATCTACTAGCAAAGTTTGTTCAGTGAACTATATTGAAAAAAAGAAAACCAAACCCAAAACTAAAAACCCCACAATAAAACTTCTCAAAAAACTCTGGTACACTGTGCTAGTCAGTTATTCCACATGACCCCAAAATGACAGTGTCAGCCGGGAAGAAGTGGATTTCCTCAACCAGTTTTTTGTTCTTTCAAAAATATTTTTTCTGTAATTTAGAATAAACCTTTTTGTGTTTCTGAGAGAATTTCAGGGCAAAAAAACCATAAAGCCACACTCGGTAGAAGTCGTAGTATATTCAATTATTGTTTCATGTATTTAGCTTGCAAAAGAATTTGAGGTTTAAATTAGAACCTGTTACAGAGTCTTTGCATTGAAGAGCATTTTTAATGACCTTTTAAACATATCTGAACCATAAAATATATCCTTAACTATTTTCCACTGCTGAGTTTGCTAACAGCAATCTGTTTTTCTGCCTATGAAAAGCATCAGTCTCGAGGGAGTTCATTAGCTAGATGCTCTGCTGGCTCTGACTCCCAGGTTATCTGCCGGTAGCATGAAGCAACAACAGTAGACCTTGCAATTCTTATTACTAGCTATAGTACTATTGAAGGTTAAAGCTAAGGACATATATATCATGAGCTGATTTGTGTATCACTAAAACTGATTTACCACTATAACATCAAATGTTTACCTTACATAGAGCTACAAATAATTATAAGCTTATTTTTTTTGAGCTCAAACAACGGGGACTGACAATTTCAGCTAATTATTGGACTGTGAAAAAAAACATGATTTGCCCACTCCCGGATATATCATATGCATATGATCTGTCAGTACTAGGCAAAACTTCAGTTGGCATGAATATATTCAATTGCTGCAAGGAATCACTTCAAATGCATCAACTAGAAGTAATTACCAGTCCAGGAAAGTGATTAAAATGGTTTAAAATTAAGATTTTGGCTTGCCATACTTATTTCTATGCAAATATGCTGTATTTTTTCAAATAGCATGCAAGTCTTAATTAAAAGCAGACTAAAGTTTTGAATAGCAAGGAAATTTTAAAATTCACACTGTAAACATAATTGCTTGAGTTTCAGTTGCAAATGAAAGTCATAATTTTGCTTGCTGTACTTGTTTTCCCTCTTTTCTAATGAAGAAAGACATTGCACAATACCCTATTAAACTGTATGCTGAAGGACTGCTTGAAAGTATCAGTCAATTTCCTTCATAGTGACTAGATATAATAGCTCAGAGTGGTATGCTGTCATGCAAATTTATTTTTATATCTAATATATATCTCTTCCAATACATTAATTGAGTGATACAGTCCTCAGAATCTGACATGAAAATTTTGCCACAATTTATAATAGTAAATGAAAATCACAAGAAATACTTTTATTGACTGTATCTACTCAGACATATTTGGATGAATGTTTGAGCTCTCCTGAAAGCTTAATAGCCTTAGAATTCCCTGGGGGTCAGTCTGTTGAGTGTGTAGAGTACCCTCTGCTAAAACTGCCCATTTCACATATATTTCATATGTGGCAGACCAATCTCACCAAAATAGGGCATGATACCTGCAAAATTCTCATTGGATGTAGATTATCCTTGCCCCATAACGATGGGGCAACCAAAAATCTAGGGCTCTGCATGGGTTAGCACTCCTTTGACCTTAAAGTAAGGCAGAATTAAAAAACAGCAAGAAAGAATTGTTTTAATAAATTTTAATATATTCTTCTCATGTTTTTCATTATCTGAAACACTGTATTAATACATTTGACTTGATTTGGTGAACAATTTAAGATGTTCCAAACCTTCAATGTTCAGTGAACTTGCTATTTGCTCAAGAAAATCTTTCTCTGCTTTCCCATTCCTGAAGTATATTAACTTCAAGATAGCATATTACTAGATCATATTTTGGACTGTGAGAAATCTGTAGGAATTTTTTGCAAAATTCTAGGTGTAGATGGCATTTTGAAACAATTCTGTAGAGCTTTAACAGTTCAGTATTTAATTAAAAACCGAAAGGAGCACTTAGAAAGTTAGACAACTCTGGTAAAGTCAATCTAAAAGTTGAGGGTTTTTTGTCTAGTGTACAGCTCTCCTCAAGTTTGAAATAATACAGTTTGATAGTTAACATTTTCTGAATGAGTTAAACTATTAAAGGCTAACTATCAAGTGCTAAAAAAACAACTACTGTCAGAAAATAAGATGTTTTCTGGTTGTTTTCCTCTTTGCTGTCACTTACGGCCGGGAAATGCAGAATGAAACATTGTTTGAATCTGCTTCAGTAGTTTTCAAGGAGTTCTGGTCCTGATGAAATTTCTAAAGTCTGCATTCCTCTTCTTCAGATATTTTTGTAATGTGTTCAGAAGTTATAAAGAGTAAAGCAATCACAGAGCTGTGTTTCATTCAGAATAAACCTATATAATAAATCAATAGTACTTGTGTTACCTGGCTTTAAAGTCAGCTGCTGCAGAGTGGCTACACTCATGTTACTAAATATTCTTGTTTTCTACATCTGAGTGAGTGGATGCAAACTAACTCTTGGAAATAGTGTCTTTCCTCTTTCTTACTCATACAGCTCCGCCATGCATTGTTGGGAATAGTGTTTGTTGACCCAGGAAAAAACATGCCAGGGACTACTTCAGCTATTCATAGTACAGACAATTGGGTTCCTCATTATTTTACTGTTGTAGACACAGCCTTGCTCCTCAGCTCTGCTGATATTCATTGCAATGCAGCTTATTGCTACCCAACAACCAATCCCTCACTCTAGATAAGTGTACTTAACAGCTATCACTATTTACACGTTGATCCATTAAAAGCTGTAATTCACTGAGAAGAAGGAGCTCACCTGGCACCCAGAGGGCTAATGAGAAGCACAGATGCACTTAAAGTTCAAGTTACTCTTCTCTTCTGCTATCTGCCTGCCACTTTGTGGCACCCCATTCCAGCTGCTTTTTCATGAACACAAGCAGCCAGTGATAAAACAACCAAGGAATAGGCGCTGGAACTGGTTGATACCTGGTCCCGAGAGATGAAGCTTACCTTCCTGAAGCACTTTGCCATCCTGTACTAACAACACAGCATTCGGTTTCAGTAATAGCTTCCCTCAGTAACCCCAAAGCTGCTGCGTGGAAGCAGGAAATATTCAGATGCTGTCACTAGTGCCATTCACCACTCCATCCTTATACATTCCAGAATTTCAACTTGTCAGTGATGGAAGTAGTGAATATATAAAACAGAATATAAAGTGTATTTTTAAAGTTTTAATATTTACTTTACTTCTACCCATGATCAAAGCTGCAAAGAGGTGCAAAAGGAGCCTTGTCTCTTTGTTGTCCGTGGAGAAGGTTTCTTTCCTGTCTATCAGGTCATGACATCCAGAGAGATATTAATGAGAAGTATTTCTGTTGTTTCATTTCAGAAGACCACATCTTCTTTCTGGCTGCACAGAGCAGCTTAAAAATATTAACTGGACTTTTAGAGATGAGGATGTTGAATTGAAAAAAAAATAAAAAAGAAAAAAAAATTAAAAAAAAAATGAAGTGTTCTGGTTAAGCAGACAGGCTGATATTTGGTTTAGGGAATTTAAATGTTTGATATTTCTTAATGCTCCCTTACTACATGGGATTTCTCACCTTTTCTCTGTGTGTGTAGTAAAGTGACAACAAGGTCTTGTCAACGGTCTTAGTTCCCCTAGATTGCTATGACCGGACCAAACTAGGAAATAATGACAATGATAAGAGACTATGAATTGTACTGACTGAAATTATATCTCTGGTCAATGTTACAGGTGTTCAGCAAATATATTCTTCCACTCATTCACATAGACCTTGTTGTTGCTGCTCATCTCTCCTGGGATTATTTTGCAAGAGACCATGTGGAAAAGTATTTCCTCAGCTGCCATTTACAAATATGCCCACATTCTATGATACTTCTTACAACGCACCGTGTATGACAAAGTTTGACAATTTTAAGCCTTTCTACAAATTCCTGAGCTAGGAATGAAAAATATAAATTTGAACTTGTATTTAATTAAAGTAATTTTTTCCCATACTGATAAAAAAATTACTTGAGCAGGCAATGTTCAAATATGTCAAAAATATCTTTTCTCTCCCAAGAGCAGATATGACATATTTCTGTATAAATATTAATAATACTGCAGTACTGAGCGAGGGAATGGAGAAAGTAAAGGCAGTCAGTACTAACTTTTACACTGTGATTGTACAGTGTTTGCAAGGCTGTTCAGACCATGAGAAAGAGCAGTTAAGGAAAATTATGAGAAGTAAAATATTACGTAGCTTATGATGAATGCAGTGAATACTTTTTGCTGTTATATACACCCAAGTGCATGTGGATATTTGTAGGAAATTATAGAAATAAAAACCTATTCCTAGTCAAACAAATTGCCTAGTCCTTTTTGTTAATGAAATTCAGCTATGAAAATGAAAAACTCTTTCTTAATATGTTTGGCTTTATTATGAAGTTTACTCTTTAGCAAGTTTACTCTCTGGTAAGTAGTTCAAACTTCTTCAGTGTTGCTGTCTCCTTAGTGTAGCAGAGGCTTTTTTTTGAGATTTAAAATTAAGAATTTATCATGTCTAGGCTAAACTAAAGAGTGTACTCTATGTAATATTTATCTTTGTAGCTGTATGAAACAGTAATAATACAGAAGGCATAAAATGCATATTACTCCGTGGCTGTAGATTTATCTTATTAAAAATAGTAATGCAGATAATTGTCTGTGAGGAAAACAATTATCTTGAATATATATACAGAGAAAATGCTACCAGCACAGTTTAATATACTTTTCTGCAAAGTTAAGGCAATGCTGTGAAGTCTTGTCAATGCATGCTCACACGTACAACTACAGACAGTTTCTGTTTAGTTTTATGATCCTCTTATGATCACTGGGGCTATTATACAGTTTGATCTTTGTAATGTTCCTTTTCTGTACTCCTGGTTGTGTAAAAGTCACCTTAATGAATCACTGTCTCCAGAGTTGAAATAATATTAAAATAGATAAAAAAACTTTTATGAAGTGCACAATTAAAATTGTTTCTGGTCTCTGAGTTTATTCCTCTGTCAGTTAAACAAACAAATAACTTGACAGTGACAAACTCAAAAAACAAAGCTGTGTCTTAAACTTTCAAAGTAGATCTGTTTGGGAAAAATACTTAAAAAATAATGTAGTTGGAGTTCATTGCAGAAAGTTCACTTTTGCTCTTCCTATGAAGCCATTCCAATTGCAACAAGGCTTCGAAGGTGCTGCCCTTGTTCAACAAGCTGAATTAAATAAGTAAGGGTTTTTTCCATTTAAAAAACTGCCAGTTAACTACTCTAATGAAAAGAATGTTGCAATTTTTACATCAATAAAATGTGTGCTGTGACAGATAATAAAAAAGTTTTTTGACAATATAGAAAAGGGGACTGTATCAACTATTTATAGAAGGCACATTTTCTCAGCCAGTGACACCTTTTACTACTGCAGTTGTAGATTGTATGTGGATCAGACAAATTTATCGAGGGACGCAGTAAAATGTATCAGTGGAATTGTGAAAGTGATGAGCACCATCAAACACATCAAGTTTAATAAAGAAAGATGAAAAACCAGACTTATAGATTCTATGCATTCAAAAACATGTCTCGATAAAGACATGAGTTATATGTTAATACAGTCCCAAGAGGAGTATGTAACTTCAAAGTATTGCAAGCAAATGATGAATATCTCTTATTCTGTATTTCTCCTTTATATGACAATGCTTCTTGCTTGCTACTTCTCACATTTAGAAATGATGCTGTTTGCATTTAATTTAGTAACACCTGGGAAACCTCACTGCATTGAGATATTTATCTAGAGAGGTCTAAAGAGCTCTACTAGCAGGAACATGTTGAAGAATCAGAGATATTTCTTGTAAAGTCAGGTGATGAATGGTAAAAAATGGGCAGTCTTGTTGACTAGAAGATCAAAAAATTTATTAGGAATATTTATTCTGTATATAACAAATATCTAGGTACAGCTGTTTTTTTTTCTTTTCTTGCCATACTCTTCAGTTTATTTGAGTTACTTTTTTGTTACATATAATTTTAGATCCTAATACTCTTTATTTTTGTGCAAAGGTTGGAACTGCGCCTGAAAGACCAATGTAGTCAGCACATTGCACACACTGAAATGGGTTGATATGCTGTAGATATCTTTGTTTGCTGGGTCAGTATTTATCTGCTGCAGGTTATTTCAAGTGATAAAATAAAGAATTATTTTTTCAGTTGTAAGACTATCCTTTTTTTTACCTTATATCCTTATAACCAACTGCTGGATGACTTGTCAAACCTAAGGATTTTCAAGTTTTGAAAAAACTAAAAGGATTTTTTGATTAAGAATCTACAGTAGAAGAAACAGTGCAGTAAGACTTTCAAGTAGCTGAACCTTGCTAAGTGGCAGAGCATGTTCCATTTCATGAATAAGCCAGCTAAAAGTATGTGAGTAGGAAGTCTGCCCACCAAAGATGACAAATAAATGCTTCTAAGAATCAGATTCACAAAAAGACATCTTTAGGGAGAAGTGGCAGGCACACTATCACACTTACCAAGCATTAAGTTAAAAAAAAGAGATTACTTTTGAAAAGTGCTCTAGACTCCTTTTTTTCTCATCACAGAATCATAGAATGGTTTGGGTTGGAAGGGACTTTAAATATCATCTAGTTCTAACCCCTCTGCTATGGACAGGGACGTGTTCCAGCAGGCCATATTGCTTGAAGTCCTGTCCAGCCTGGCCTTGAACCCTGCCAGGGATGGGGCAGCACAGCTTCTCTGGGCAACATATTCCAATGTCTCACCTCCCTCATAGTAATACCTAATCTAAATCTACCCTCTTCCAGTTTAAAGCCATTCCTCCTTGTCCTGTCAATACAGACCCTTTTAAAACGCCCCTCTTCAGATTTCTCATAAGCCCCTTCTAGGTATCAGAAGGCTGCTAGTATGTGTCCCCAGAACCTTTCCTATTCCGGGCTGAACAAGCCCAGCTCTCAGCCTGTCTTCATCTGAGAGGTGCTCCAGCCTTCTGATCATCTTTGTGGCCACCCCTCTTATGTTGGGGGCTCCAGAGCAGAATGCCGTACATGAGGTGGGGTCTCATGAGAGCAGAATAGAGGGAAAGAATCACCACTCTAACCTGCTGGTCATGCTTCTTTTTATGCAGCCCAGCATACAGCTGGCTTTCTGTGCTGTGAGCGCATATTGCTAGCTCATGTTGAGCTTCTTGTCAACCAACCCCAAAGTCCTTCTCCGCAAGGATGCTCTCAACCAGTTTTCCACTCAGCCTGTATTTGTGTTGGGGATTGCCCTGACCCAGGTGTAGGACCTTGCACCTTGCTTGGCTGAACTTCATGAGGTTGGCATTGGCCCACCCCTCAAATGTGTCAAGGTCACTCTGAATGCCATCCCTTCCCTCCAGCATTTCAACCAAACCACATAGCTTGGTGTTATCAGCAAACATTCTGAGGGCGCACTCAACCCCACTGTCCATGTTGCCGACAAAGATATTAAACAGCAGCATTCCCAGTAGCAGCTCCTGAGGAGTGCCGCTTGCCACGAATATCCGCTTGGACACAGCCGTTTACTACAACTCTCTGAGTATGACCATCAAGCCAATTCCTCATCCACTGAGTGGTCCATCCATCAAATCCATGCCTCCCCAGTTTAGAGACAAGGATGTTGTCATGTGGGATAGTGTCAAATACTTTGCACAAGCCTAGGTAGCCAGGAGTCTTTTAGTATCAAGACTGTATTTATTCATGACATTTTTTTTAATGCCCGCTGATCCTATAATATTCCATTCTTCACCTTTAATTGCTTTCCTTGCTTAATGGATAATTGACATAAATAATAAATATCTGGAGGGTACACTCATATACCTCCTTCACCTATTTTATGAAACAAAGCAGGCCTATGCATCTTGTCTGCTCTTGGCAAAATAAAATAGGTACTTTCTTCTTATGAACATCTTTGCAGTCCTTTCTGCTACTTGTGGCAGATAAAAGATTATTTTATTATTATTTTTTTTGAACTTGCATATCTAGGAGTGTACATGCTATACTAGGCTATTTTGCTAGTTTTTACCAATGCCTGCTACAACAGTCTTCTGTACTTTCATATTTCTGCTGGAAATATAGTCTTCTTAGGATGCTCTTTGCTGCAAATCACAACAAAAAGAAAAAGAAAAGCAAACCAAACCCATATATAGGACCATTAAATGACATCTTGCTCAATCTAAGTATGGCATGGGTACGTAAGAAACCAGTTTATCATCTCAGCTGTAACAGCATGTTTCCTAATTAATTGATCAAATTTTGGGCTTCAGTGAAGCCTATCTAGCTACTGAAGAACGCTTGAAGAGATTAAACAACCAGAAGCATATAATCTACACAGGATATGACAGATAGTTTTAAAAAGCAGAATTTTACTTGAACTGGGTTACATATTCTTGAGTCACAGTTTAAATTCTGGAGTTTCATCTTGAAAAGCAAATAAGATTGCTGAATCATACCCAGTCAATATTTAATATAAATAGCAGATAATTAAATGCATACAATGTGAATTTGCATACAGTGATATGTTTGTCTTAAAATTATTTCAAATTCTATTTTTAATAAATAAAAAAATATTCTAAATTTCATTACTTCTTACTTCAAATTAAAATAATCACTTCACATTCAACAGCACATTTTGCTCTAGCAAAATTAGTTAAAATAGCTAGAATATTATGAACATCACACTGAAATAAAAATGTTTTAACTCATACAAAAGACAAATTTCATTAATGGTTGTAAATATCTCTGCAAAGACTCAGAAGACATTAACAGAATATATTTTTTTCAAGCGAAGCATTAATGTCTTTAAAAACACAGCTGAGAGGAACATTTTGTGCTCATGGAAAAAAGTTGATTTCAGAGGAAAAGCTGAATCAATCAATAGCATTAGTGAGATGAGTAGGGAGGCTTCTACATCGGGATCTGCCTGTGCAAGGTGATTCTGAGGAACTGCTGGGAACACCAGTGAAAGAGGCTTTTTAAGAGACCTGATACAATGGAAAATAATCACCAGGACCCAATTAGAGATTCTTGGGAGCTATAGGAAAATCGCTGATGGTGAAATTATTCATCTACTACGTGCAGTGATGCCCTGCCGCTTAGTCACTCTTGATTCACATGTGGAATGGAGGCTGGAGGAACGGAAAGCAGAAAATCCAACAATCTTTGAAGACATTAGGTAAAAGAAAATTACAGGCCTAGTCCTAGGCGCCGTCAGTGAGAAGTAAGAGGAATGGACTCTAGCTGTGCCCCCTGTCCACAGTGTGCAGGTCTAGTCTTACAAAGATTAATTTAGATTTTTAATAGTTCTGTATACCGCTTCCTAAAATCAGAGAGACTAATCAGATTTCACTCACTGGATGTAAGTTCTCCAGAAGACTGAAAGAAGAAGAAAAAATTATTAAAACTAACGGTTAAAATATATTCTTTATAATAAGGAAATCAGTATTTTTAAAGCTGGTCATAAGTCTACCTTCCTGAAGCAAATGCACTAATTACATTTTCCACTAGATTTGCTTCTTGGAATTTAAAAGTGGAGTGTCCTTTGACTTAAATTGTTAGAATTCTAAAAACAAAGCCTTTGTCTTTTTTTTTCTTTTAATCATTATGTCTTTTATCTTGGCTGCAGATCATATGTAGATGATGTATTTGTGCACTTAGTGATTGCACATATATATCAGCTTTGCAAACTGATGCTGTGAAAAAGTCTAGGGTTTTTTTTTGTAAAGCAGACTTAAGCTTGCCACTCAGGTAACTACCCTTCATTTTGATTCTATTGAACTTAATTTTACTTGCAAGCCTGGGAAAGTCTTTTGTCTGAGTTACCTATAGCTTCCTCATTCAGCAGGTTTATCTGAATCTTACCAGCTAAGCTTATTACTTTTGGAGGCTTCACAGTTGGTTTGAGAGTAGAATAATACAAAAGAAAATCAGGTTTCACCAGCAATATTATTCAGACTAATCTAAAAAAATAAATTCATATACTTTCAATGTATGTCCTCTGTTTCTGTGGTGCTAAGAAGCTGAAGAACTAAAGAACTATAACAATACTGCTAACTATATGTATCTCTTCTTTTTGCCTTTTTTTGGGGGGGGGGGTAAGATTATGCTCTAAGTATGACAAATATACCATTTTAATGGTTTTTTTTAAGTATTTATTTTAATTAAAGACCACTAAAACCCAATAAGATGTGTTGGAGTTTATTATGTTAGTCTTATAATAAAAAAAACCTGCCAAGAAATGTTTATTATTTGCTTTCAGAATACACTGACTTGGCAAAATGCATGCAGACTGACTATTTGCCTGTCAGTCAGCAGCAAATTTAACCATTAGGGAAATGAACAGCTTGGTGTTTACTTGAATGCTCAGGAGCATTCAAACAGCAAGAGGTTTTGAATGCCCTTTTGTGCCCAACTGATGAACAGCTCAGGAACCACCTTTCCTTTTAATATCTGGCCTCCAATGTTTGCAAAAATAGAACGGGAGTGAAAGCCCAGCTATTGCTTATGATTGAAATCAGGTTTGAACATACTGTTACGTTCTGGAAAAGAAGGTGACAGGTAGGGTCAGGCATGCAAAATTATAATTAGTCTACTGACTATGAAAAGATGTGTCTTCTCTGGTTCCAGTCTGCAAAAGACCAGTACTTATAATATCAAAAAATAGGTAGGTAAGTGTAAACGCTGTGATTCTGGGGTTCAACCTGGCTGTACTCCCTGCTCGAAGGAAGCAAGCCGCAGGTTCATCTCTCTGCTTACTCCAACATGGTGTCTGACCAAGACTTTTTAAATGTGTCTGCTTAACACTAAACACAAAAGTACAAGCCATACAAATCCCTTCACATATATATAAATATTGTTTTATTAGTAGGTTGAGCTTCTGAGGATGTCACTGCCCTGCAAGAGGTGAGGCAGTAGCACCTAGTCACCAGCTCCGACCAGCGGCAAGGCCGAGTATTTCCAGTAGGCATGTGCACAAACACACATACAGCATATGTATATATCTAAATACATGGCCAGCCACATAGATCAATATGAACAGATATACTCAGCACTCACACAACACAAACAGCACCGCTGGCCTCATGCTGCTCTCTTCTTTGTCTGGGCAGGATAAAAATCTACTAGTGAAAAATATATGCATGCAAATACATGCGTATGTGCTGAGTTTAAATCTGCCTAGTAGCTGGCCCCTGGAACCCCCTGGTTCAGCTTGTAAGAGAGGCGGGTTCAGGGGAACCTCACAGCAACCACCTAGTACTTATCAAGAAACAGGAGATGGAATCTTAACAGAGATAAGAGACAGTGAGCATAAACTGAAACAAAAGGTTTAGATTGAAAGAGAAGAAAAATTTTTCAACTGTGAGGACAGGCAGGCAGTGGGATAGGCTGCACAGACAAGCTATGCAGTCTCCATCCTTCAAGGCTTTCAAGACCTGATTGGATAAAGCCCTGAACAACCTGGTTTGAACTCAGAGGTAACCCTTCTTTGAGCAGGGGGCTGCGCTAAAGACCTTCTGAAGCCTCTTCTAGCTTGAATCATCACCAAGTCATTCTGTGATTCCCATACCACTTGACACACTGAACTGTTGCTGGTTTTTAGACTTGCAAGTCGTCCCTTTCCAGCTGCATATTGCCATACACTCAGGGGATTGCCAAATCATCCCCTTGTCAGGCTGAGCAGTGACTTGATGCCAGCTCCTTCTCCTTTCCCCTGTATGGATAAGGTGAGATCAAGGCTATGAGACTTCCACAGGGCACATGAGGCAGGACACAATGCAGGTACCCCCAGCACATCCACCACAGGCAGGGTGGGCAAAACCAGGGTAGACGGGACAAATGTGACAAAATGCAATATTTGTACTGAGAAACCACAGTGATCAGTCTCCAGACAAGAAACCTCGGGAGGGAAAAAAGGTGGAGGCAGCATGCTTTCATGGCAGGGAAGTCTGCAAGTAGGAGGTATTTACAAAATGGCACTCTTGCATGATAAACCATCATGGAGCAATCTCTGAGGAAATCCTAGGTGCTGAAATGCCAAGGGTGAGTTATTGCACTAACCAGAGCCATCCTCTGTATTCCTAAATATTTTATTTGATTATCTTCAAAACTCAACCAGCTCCTGGGAAAACAATATCACAGTCAAAGATTGACTCTGCTACTTTTATGAAGAGAAAGATTCTGAGAAAATTATAGAGGGAATCTGATGAGAAATACTGAAAAGGAAGCGGAAAAGGGAAATCGAGCTCAGAACATGAATCGCCTTTCAACCCCAACTATATAGTCATTACTATAATTAAATCCTCAAAATTTAAACTAAGCTTCACTCAACAGAAAATTGATGAGTCATGTTTTAATGAGAATTTTACTGTATTCCAGTAACCTGTTTTGTATAAATTAAGTCTCTAGGGTAAAATGATCATTTTGAAACATACATTTGTTTGGATTTTGTTTCACACCACAACAGATTTTATTCTTAAAGTGGGTAATGTTCTCACAATTTGGAAACAAATCAGTGATTTACTGTCTGTGTTATTAATTAAATAAGAAAACACTGAGAACAGGAGCCTTATCAAATAGAAAAAAAAAAAAGGAATGCACTTTAACACTAATCCCCAGCATTTACAAGTTATGCTTGAAAAACAGTCAATTATATTAATCTAAACCTCTTTACTATCCATGTTCAACAATCTTTTAGTTTCCCTTATGAATATTTGAGTCTCAGCTTGTTTATTTGGCATGCAGGGGAAAGCAGCAGTCCCTGGCTTGCAGCTGAGAATAACAAGTTGTCATGAGTTCATCTGATCTTGTCTGTACCCATCAGAGAGAAAAATGTAAGCAGAAAAGTTGTCACTGCAACTGCTCAGCCAGAGCAGGACAGCAAACAGTAAGGCTTGCAGAGAGGCTGAAGATGATGGGTTTGCTGTATCTTATAGTAAATGATGGGCAGTTTACCTGTTTTACCTCATAGAAACGTCCTCATGGGCTGTTGTTCACTTGGGGCCCAAGTTGTTCACAGTGCAGTGTGAACTGAGACCTGGAGCTTTCATTATGCAGACAAATATTATATTTACTTAAATGTAACTTAAACAGTTATAAAAAACTAGTTTTGATAACTATTTAAGTTTTCTCAAAATTTTGGAAGCTAATACTTAACTGCTCAGCTACCTCCTACAAAACAAGGCAGCTACTTCCAGCAGGGCTGGTAATTTAGAGCAGGATTTGGTTGTCCAGATGTAGGTGCCAAATCATAGAATCATAGAATCATTCAGGTTGGAAAAGACCCTTAAGATCATAGAGTCCAACTGTAAACCTAACACTGCCAAGTCCACCACTAAACCACGTTCCTAAATGACGTCTGCACATCTTTTTGCAGTGACATGACAGTCCTTGCGGTATACGTGACATGCAGAAGGTAGGGATTACACAGGCTTTGTGGAATATCCCAGGGCACTGGAATGACACTAGAGTCCTACATCTGACAAAATGAGTTGAATCCCTTTACTCTGGATCTGAATAGGTGCTTGCCTTTTACCCAGGCTTCAAGGCACCTGCCAAGGGTACTACTCAAGATGAATTAAAACTCAGTACATGCTTACTGGACCAGGTCCTTCATGGGCTTTAGTCACTGTCCAACTTCCTTTATGCAACTCTCTGAAGTTGAAGCACTGGAAGTTTGCCTGGGTTAAGTGCAAAAAGAGTGTAGGAAAGTTTCAAACAAAAAGGGCATGTTTTTGTCCACTGAAGAAGAGATTATAGAATGGCAATTTAGAAGACATCTGGATTCAGAAGCCATTTGCACTTGGAAAGCCTTTAGGCACTTAAGTCTTCTTTTTAAACTGTTCCCTGAGCAACATTTTTATGTCATTGAACAGAGTGGGCTCTGTTCCCACACTTAAGTATCTGGACTTAGGTAAAATCTCCATTGAAGATTTAGTCTCAGTGTGAACACCTGCACCTGCTCACAGCAGCCAGTTAATGTTCAAGGTCTTCTGCCTGGTAATTAATATACTCTTTGTGGAATTATTTTTTAATATGTAATAAAAAAATTATGGCTGGAAATACATATGCCTTGCCAGAAATTGCTGATTCCCCACATCCTCATTTGGACTCTCTGTGGCTTTCGCACAGTTGTTGCTCTTCTCGTGGAAGAAAAAGATAATCCTGCCAGCGCTAGGAAGCACTCCGAAAAAGGGGTATTTAAAGAGAACATTTTGATTTTTAACCACAAAATGGTACACCTATAAAATCCCAAATAAAAAAAATCTATTCTTTTAGGGGAGGAGGAAAACTCAGCTATTCCTCATTAAAAACACAAAAATGTTTTGAGAAGTTTAGAGCCTGAAAAAAAAGGAAGCATAAAAACAGGAGAAATGATACAGGGTAGTGAGGAAAACTGATTTGCTGAAAATTTGTTTGGTTCTTCTAATTCTAAATTCCTTCTTTTTTTGTGTGTGTGTGTGTGAATTTTATTCTTCTACTTTTTTTTTTTTTAATAAAGAAAAACCTGACATTCTGAAGTATAGTAAGATTATAGAAACCTATCTTGCAGAGCCTCCTGAGAGTAACTGTCAAGTTCTTCATCTTTATGATGGAAACTTTTATACCCAGAATCAGTAAGACTGAAGAGGTAACACCTATATTTAACAGAAAAAAAGAAACATATATCTCTTCTAAGAGTTACCGCCAAATGTAGCATATTGTAGGATTCAGCTGTCAGTGAGCCTGAGGGACTTGAGCTTTTTCATAATAAAATCTGCCTGCAAATTCTCCATAGGCAAGCAAACCAACTGCCTCTTTATTTTCAAATAGCTGTTTTAATCATTTAAAGTTTCCTTAATTGGATTCTCAAGCCTTTTCACTGTTTATAAGTACATTCAATTTGAAATAGAGTTTTAGCACGCTACACATCAGGTTGCCATCAATGACAAAAGGATAGATTTTGATATTTTTTTTCAGTTATGTTAATAGCTTAAGGATATTGTTTGAGAAAAATATTGCAAAGCAGATTCTCAGCTGAGGTAAACTGCCTTTGGCTGTCAGTGACTTATGCCTTTTTCCATCAGTTAAGACTCATTTCAGGTTGTCAAATGTGTCTAAGCTAGGAGATATTTCAATAGCTCAAGAAGCAGTTAAAGTTTTCTACCTTTTTGTACTGCTTATTTTGGCTTTTCTAATTTTAGTTCACCTGGACAGAATAACCTGTGCTCAATGACTTGATTTTGCTTCTCACATATTGGGAGAAAATGACTGTACTTGTAAATGTAACTGTTTTAGTAAGCATCTCTCCCATGCATTTCCCATGCTGGTGCAAGACAATAAAACACAACTAACCACATGACTAGAAGAAACAGTGATCCCTGAATGCGCTGGGAGCAAACATGGCATTTTCCTACAGATATGCCAAAAGTACAGAAATGGTCCCCAAGAGTAAGGATAATCCAAAGCATCTGTCTGGTGTCACAGCATCTCAGTAATGAATAGTATGACACAAACTAATATCAGTACTTTGGGAAAATAAAAAGGTAGCCTCAAAACCTCTTTACAGAGTTTTGCTATGATTGCTATTTTTTTTCTGTGATAAGAAAATTGAATCATTGGTAAAATGACATAGCACCACTTACACAAAGCTGATGTATAATGAATTATATAATGCATTGAATGTATAATGTGCTAAAACGAATATGAAATACCTGTTTTTTTCTCATTAGTCAAGGTATGTTTAAAGCTAAACAGTATGATGTTTTTTAAGATTGTTGAACAGTGGATTTGCTTGCAAATGACTGTAACTGAAGTGGCCACCCTCTTAAACTTACCTCCTGATTTCCCAGTATACCGGTAGCTGAAAATTTAGTCTTCAGGATCTCCTTGTCAGATCCCCTGCACTTTTCTGAACCCCTTTTTTCCCCCATGGCGTAACACCTGCTAGTGCAAGCCTCTCAGCTCATCCATTGAGCAAACCACAAACAGAATTTTAAAATTACCTATCCCTTTTTACATAAAAAGTCATGTGCATTTATTCACAGAGCTTGTAGGAAAAAAATCTCCATATATTTGGTAGTTTGCATTGTCATCAAAATTAAATACCAGTACCGTTTTCTACAGTAGATTTAAAAAAAACACAATGTAGACCACCTATTTGAATACATCTTAGTTCTATCCTTTCTCTTAATCTTCATCTCTAGGTTGCATTATCATAAAATTTCAACTCAGCTATCTTTTTAAAAATCAGATCTACAATCTGATTATTAATCAGATCAAAGATAAGAATAAATTGATCTGTGTCTTTGTGGTTGAATGCATTTGTGTCATGGGTTCAGCAGCAGTCATTTTTCTCCTTCTTGGTAGCTGGTGCAGCACTGTGGTTTTGACTTTTAGCCTGGGAACAGTGCTGATAACACCAGTGTTTTCAGTTACTGCTTAGTGATGTTTTGATCTGACCAAGGACTTTCCGAGTTTCATGCTCTCACAGGGAGCAGGGGAAGCAGGGAGGAAGCAGAGACAGGACACCTGACCCAAACTGACCAAAGAGGTTATTCCATACCACAGCATGTCATGCCCAGGATGTAAAGAGAGAGCAGAGACCCTGAAGGGTGGGGGTGCACTGCGTAGTTGGACTGGGTATTGGGTGGTGAGCGACTGTATTCTTCCCTTGTATTTGCCTTGTCATTATTATTATTGGTGGTAGCAGTAGTGGTTTATGTTATACTTTAGTGACTAAACTGTACTTATATCAACCTGTGGGAGTTGCATTCTTTTGATTCTCCTCCCCATCCACCCGGGAGCAGGGGAAAGAAAGAGAGGGGAGTGAGTGAGAGAACAGGCTGCGTGATTTACTGCTTAAACCATGACAATTTGTCTTAAGAACATTTGCATCACCAGACTTGCATAAGATAATATGAGTTATAAGATCAAGTACTGTCCAAAATCTTGGTACATTGCAGCTCATGCCAATTCCACATATAACTCGAAGATATATAAGGCCTATAGAGATAAATAATGAGTTAAAGCCTGGAACACTAATATCCTATATGCTGCACGCAATAGTCATGCAAGAGAAGGCATTTTCATATGTTATTCTGTTCAGCTCTTCTCCAGAGATCACTGGGGGATGAAAAGCTATGTGAAATAAATATCACATTACAAGGCAAATTCCAGGTACATGATCAGCAGACTCTGGAGAAGGTTCCTCAGCATAGCCATACTTCTTCTCTAGTGATTAGATGATATACAGTTACTGTGAGCTTGCTTTTCTATTTGAAGCAGTTAGTATTAACACTCATAGGTCTATACATACCCATATATTACCCACGGTGTAACCTGGATTTTGCCAGTCATTCCCAAATACAAATAAGTCTTGGTGGTGTTGCAAGAAAAGATCTAAGGAAATTTAGAAGATTATTAAAATGCTACTCTCAGCTTATATTAAGGATTTGCAGCTCTTTAAAAAACTTGTCAATAGATTGTGTATTATAAGAGTAACACTGGGTCAAAGACAGAACTTTATAACAATAGTGTTTTTGTCCCTAGGTGTGAACAGCTGAGCAAGCACACAAGTCCTCAAAAAGTTGTAAGTACAAACAGCAGTGCTTGTGGAGGAATGAAACCTCCATATTAATGCACCTTCAGAAAGCTGATCCAAAGTTACAAAGTGAGTGTGAAGTAATCCACTGCATAATTCATTAAGAAGAATAACTTAATCATGATCTGTATGTAAATTATTTTTGCTTGAACTTTGCTTATATGGTATTATTAATAGAAGCTGTATAAAATTACTGAATGTGTGAGTCAGACATTAAAATAACTTTTAGGAATGTGTACATCAATTTACTATTATTGGTAAATTTGGATTAGTCAGAAATTAAGATTTGACACACAACACAGAACTGGCAAGAAAATGTGTAATTAGACTCAACAAAAGCAGGGTAAAAGAAGAAAAATAAAACAAAAATCATGTATGAAAGAATGTTGGAAATCTGAAAGCAAGGAGAGAAAAATAATTTACTTGGGTAACAGAGAATAACTGAGCAATAACTTAGGGATGCCTACATCTCTACTTTATTCTTTGATTGCAATCTAAAGATGCAATGTGCAGCCAGTCATCATCCGGGTATACTTTGAATGGTCTGCATGTTGGTAAAATGAAGAGTTTTAAATGCTGAGTAAACAAACACACTCTTTGCTTTTCATTCTAGCTTACCTCTTATCAACTTTATAATGTTGTTTGTCTCTTTCACATTATACAAATAAATGTTCAGGGTTTGGGATTTTGGAGTTGTTTTTTTTTTTTCTTGTTTATTTACTATTTAACACTTTCTAGGTGCTAAAAAATATTTTACGACAGGTATCTGAACCCAAAGTCACTATGCTCCTCTGATGTACAATCCTAAAATAAAGAGTTCTAAAATGAAAAATGCAACCATGTATGCTGTAAGATGTATCTAAATGATAACAAAGGCAGGCTATTCTCAACTATGCAGCTTGAGCTAAGAACTTATAATACACGGGCTTGGTAAGGAAGGGGTTTTTCTTCAGAAGGGCTTAACCTGCTTAAGTATTGACCTCCATACTTCAGCGCATCCCAGAAGAGATGTAACAGGTAGGTAAATAGCAGACTTAAGTGTCTATTTTTGTCTGTTATGAAGGAACCTAGTATAATTATCTCAGATATGGATGTCCTGTTGAAATTTTCTACAGTTAAGGAAGTGCTCTTTGGAATATGACAAAGTAGAGGGAAGCACGCTTGGACCCAAAAAGTTTGGAAGTTCCCCCTTTGGTGAATCCCAAGCAGAATACAACACTGGTGATGATTGTCTCAGTTGAAGTAGGAGGTTAGGAGTGAATGACAGTGATGAAGCAGACCATACGTATTTCTCCAGGTGCAGCCATTCCCAGAACACTGTGAAGTGCACCACTCTTACAGCAGGTGTAAATTCATTTTCTTCTTGCCCATTGGTAGAAAAAATAAGAGAGTCAGAGAATATGTCTTTCCAAATGGCCTGCGCAGAATTAACAAGACGGAACTTGACAGTGGTCCTGGGTGTTAAGGGAAAGCCTCCAACTGCAGGGGTTTGCAGCAGAAAGAATAGACCATTTCCAGGGTCAGACTCAAGGACTGTGGATGCGGCGATAGGGCTGGACACTTGATTTATTAAGTTTTAAAACATACACATAAAGTGAAGGGCTGACAGGGATCACCCTTTTCTACATGAACACACTGAAAAATTTGGATCCACACAAGTACAAGCAGGGCAGGACAAGGGCTTCCCACTAGTTGTTTTTTAACTGCTGTAAACAAGGCAACCACATCCATGCAGCACAGCTTTACCATGTGGAAAGTCTCTTTCCTAATAGACTGTCCACAAAGGCATGAGAGGAGACACTAAAAATAAGGATTCTTCACTGCAATTATTATAGAGTCCATATGAACGTGTAAAGTCTTGACGTGGTATTAAAGTAAGAGAGAAAGATAAATAGCATGGGGAAAAAAGGATTAAAACATAGCCATGGGGAAGAAGGACCAAAAAGATATGTTTCAAATGTAACACAATGTAATCTGATCAGGTGCAGAAAGGAACAAAAGTGTGTATGAAGGAATGAGATTAAAATGTAAGATGTGGAGAAGTTTGATGATATGTACACTGGGATCAATACTTGTAACATTTTAAATGGTGTGTTAGAGCTCTCTGTTTTTAACATTCATAGTTGTGAACAGGAATGCTGCTTAGCCAGGAGATGACCTTGCTCCACTGGAAATAATGAAGATGTGCACAGACTCACCAGGAAGGTGCATCAGATATATAGCAGAACCATCCCTTTCTTAGTGACTTGGGAGTTTGGCAACACTGTTGAACTTTCAGCATTTAGAAGTCTTTTCAGGACAGAAGAGAAAAGTTTTTTTTAAGGAAAGACTTAACGTATCTCATTGAAAGCCAACATTTTCCAAAACTAAACATATGACTGAATCAAATATGAATTAATAAATAACATGATATTCAGAAAGACTGGACATCTGAATGACGAAAAAGTCTTGGCATCTTACAGCAAAAGGTAACATGAATGCCAAGCATAGAAATACTTAGAGTCCCATGTGCAGATTTGCACGAGTGAGCCCAGCGAATGCTGTGTGCTAAATCTGAGCAGGTAAAGATGTGAAACCTTTGACTGAGATCTGGAATAAAGATTGACTTTGACAGATATTGTCATGGGCACTGCTCAGGATCATTGGGAGAATACCTGGAAGAGGAGCTCTACCAGCACTGCCTTTCTAAGAGCTACTCAGAGCTCCTAGGGGACTGTGTTGAACTTTAATTGCCCAGGGCAAGATGCAAAGGTTTAAATATTTAGAGCTTACACTAAGAAAGATGTAAGAACAGCACAAACCTGCCTAGGTCCACTGATGTATGAGTTCAGGATCTGGCCCACTATTTTGATACTGACGTCTGTGTGCATCTAATTCTTTGGTTTGTTATTTATCTGCCTCATAGCAGCATAATGCAACCAATATTGCTTTTTTTTTCCACATAAATAATGTCTTTCTAGTCTTTGTATGCAGGCTAACTTAAGCGTTATCTTTTTTAGGTGTAGAAAATAATAGTACTCTGGAGCCTGTTTTCATCTTAAACCAGCAGATTAAGTGTAAGTATGCAATGCAACATTTCTATGTTTGTTTCCCTCTGCTTCCAAAAAAACTGTATGTTTGACCATTTTATTTCTATTCCTTATACTGTGTTAGCAATCTTTTTTTATAAAAATCCCATCTCTATTCCATATAGAAGTTTTAAAGTCATTTCACAGCTGAGTGGAACCCTAAACAGAGCTATCTTTGGGTAATGAAGCAGAAAATGATTGCTCCTTAACAAGACTGGTATATAGTGACAAACTGCTCATAAAAATCCCATCTGCCACAGAATACTTCTTAGTTGCTTTCAAAACTAAATGCTATGTTTCCTGTTTCTTTACAGAAAGAAAAGAGGATATATAAAGCTTAACCCATCAAATTGTCCTTTGACAAAAAAGAAAGAAAAAAACCCTCAGAGCCACAAAATAATCATCCTATAATACACTGAAACTAACCATACCAAACACCACAGAGGTGTAGTGTCACTTTTGAATCCATTTATAGTACATAGATTTTTTTTAAATCAAAAAGAAAAAGCTAACCAGTTGTATTATACAGAAAAATTTCTGATGAATTAACAGCTGAGGACTGCATAGAAAACAATATGTTGCTGGTCTTTTTATTGCAGAAATAGTCCTTTAGTGACTGCAATCAAATAGAAGGTAATTAATTACCTGTAACTTTATCAGTAGTTATCCTGTTTAAATGATTGATAACTAAGTCTCAGTCCTGTAACATCTTTCCCACCCTCAGGCAGAATAATGCCATCAACTAAAGTTCTGCAAAGTATTTATTGGAATTCTTAATCAGAAATCCCTCTTTTCCAAACAGGATCATGAATTGCTGCAGTTCACTTAGATTTGTTGTTAACATGCTGTAACAAATGTACTGTGCAGTGAGCATCACTCCTTTCTGTCAGATGAGACCAGAACCACTTCCTGTGTCCTGTTTTGCCCAAGGAGATTATGAGTTAGATTAAGAGGTTTAGATTTAGAAAGGTAGTAAGTCACCTATCTCTTTGCAGCAGGAAACACTGAATCCTCAGGGTAGTAATGAACCTTTTATGTGATGTTAATATACAGCTTACTATGAACAACCATAAGCCCCCGAATAGTGATAATTTTTACCTGAAATGACATCGTATCTGTTCTTCAACCCTACAGAAAAAGTAATAATTGCTTAGCCAGGTCCTCCCTATACTTAGACATAAGCTTTTGCCACTGTCTTCAAATTCACTGTTTTTAGTGCGCCTTGGTGATTAGTGCTTTTTCTAGAAGAACAAAAGAATTTCTGTTCAAACAATCAATTTTTTGAGCAATAGCATCACCTTCACCAGAGATAAAATATATCACTGGGAGTAGGAATACTGATCTTCAGACCCCAATAAGCAAGACACAGAGTTCAAATATAATCCTAATTCTTTCCTCAAGACTTGGATAGATTTTGGCTTAGGAGCTGCCTTAACAGTCATAAAGACAACCAAGAAGATGAGCCGCTGAGACAGCTAAAGGGGGGGGGGAAAATCAAAAGCATACATTTCAGTTCTTGGAAATGCAGCAGAAATTGTCATAATTAGTTTATAACAGCAATGCATGCCACGTCTTATCCACAGACAAGAAGCATCATATTAAAACAAAGATGTCAGATGCTATTCAAAGGATGAAAATATCTGTTGCAATCTTATTTCAGGTATAAATTTTAGCTGGAAAATCTTATGTCATTTGATACAGATGTTTTCCTACTTACTGAACTGATTTTTCAAACCAAGTTGATTGTAGTTTGTTTTAAGGTGTGTAGAAAAAACCCAGAAGGCCTTTTTTTCACTACTTAACAGCTGCAGAAGTGACATGATGACAGGAGCATTGCTGAGGGTGCCTGGAGGTTGTTCAGTAGAGTGCCCGGGGGCTAGGAGAATCAGAAAGCACTAAATGTGTGAGGTAGTGAGTACTTGATTTCCAGAGGTGCAAATCTAATCAGTGGTAGTTAACTTGCTGTAGGTTCATCATGGTGTAAAACGGCAGTGTGGCCTGAGCTTATCATCTTGCTAAATCTGATCCACCCTCCCCAGTGACAAGAATTGGGAAGTGCTGACTGGTGCCTCTGGGTCGTGCCACAGCCTCCTGGCTCCCCATTCATCTCTCACTCCATGCATTCAAACCCTCCAACAAAAAGCGCAGCTGAATTTTGACTTGGATAAAAAAGGAACAAAGAGTAAGGGGGAGAAAACGGTGGATTTGTGGTGTAAACATGGCTTGGTGAAAAGCTGCAAGCAATTCTGAAATTTGAAAACACAGTGGCACTTTTTCTGGACAAGGGCATTTCTGTCAGTACGTGATCTGACACTCTGCTAAAGCAGGATAAAGATTTAAGGCTTAAATGTTTTCCCTCTCTTCCTTCCCCACCATTTTGCCAGGTTTTATGGAAGCTTAGATCAACCTAGCCTGAACAATAGTGAAGTATTGCCTGTATACATACACTCCACCAGCAAACTGTGACTAATTCAGAGTATTCTCAGTCTGCACTGAGAGCTCCTTAGCTTTTATATTATTATCATGTAGCAACTTCAAATTCAGTTGTGCTGGGAGCTGTACAAGGGAAGAAGCACTGCTACTTACTGAAGTCAAAACTAGAATTGTGAAACACATTGCTGATAACATTGAGTAACTAATAAAGCCAGCCCCTTGGTTTTTATTAGGAACCTTTCGTGATAAGAGCATATAGAGTAACCTTCAAGTGGACTGTAATAGCTGATGTTCCCTCCCTGCAAAGATCATCAGGAGGCATAAGGCCATCAATTTCAATTATTTCCAAGAGTGGTTTCAGGGCAGCTGTGACCGTCTTAGACAGCTAGTAGCATCTTAATTACCCACTGTTTCATCACAAAACTATCTTCAACTTTAATAAGGATGAGTCTGTGTTAAAGCACAGAAATGAGTCTCAAATCCAGTTAATAGTTTATTGTTCTAGCTTATATTTAGGTTCCTCTTTGAATAGGTAATTAAAGAGCTAAATAGGTGTTAGGAGTTTAAACGCTTTATTGGATATGGACATAATTACAGATTTTTTTAAAGACCATCAGAATAAACTTGAACATGATATACAAGGTAGAATTGACAACAGCTGACGAAAATGCTGAGAGTTAAGGATGCGAAGAAGGGGCAGCTGAATCCAGCAGACTCCAGGACATGGGTGCTGTTGTTTGCTTCTGGCAGCTGCAGTCCAGCCGGGCATGGTCTTAGCACCTGAGGGTCTGTCCATCCCAGTCCCTTCATTGCAGCTGCCTCTGTTCCATGCATGTGAAGGTTCTGCTGGTAGTGGGGCTGAGTGAATATCCCAGAGAGGCTTGTGCACACTAGTGCAGTCAGTCATGCAGACTGTTACTCTCTTTTGTGGCATGCGCATATTAACACTGAAAATTCATATAAAACATAAAAGCAGAGAGCCATGTCCTTTTCCTCCCTTCTGACTGATCAGGACTGAAATTTGTTATTGAAAAAAAATCCTCCCACCACTCTCCAGGTTCACAAGCATACCCACAGTGATTGGTGCCTTTAACATCAGCACAGTCTGTAACTCTGTGTAATGCCCATGCCCAGACACAGAGGCCCCTTTCTCTCTGTGAGGGTCTCTCCCAGCTCACCAGCTAGTCCAGTTTGATGTTCTCCTGCAAACATGTGTGTGCTCTCATACTCATCTCACCGGCAGTTCTACCATCACAGATCCCTCAGATACCAGCATGGGCTCTCAGACTTCCTAGTCTATACCCAGACCACAAGCTCCCTTGCCTATCCTTGCCATGAGTCTATCCACATGCAGCTCTCCCACTCATGAGCCAGTCCAGGTCAAAGTTAGTGGTTTACACATGCACACCCGAATGAAAACTATTGAATTCAATGAAGGTATTAATGTGTAATTCACTAGGAAAATGCAAGACATGTCTGTGGTTGCTGTTAACCAGCCCTGTCCTGCATGCTGACCCCTCTGGTTGGTGGCACCTAGACCTACGGGTGCTGCGATCTTTTCCAGTTGCTGGCATTTAGACTGCAGGAGTCACACGTAGAATAGAGACTGAGTTGTACAGAAAAAAAAAAAAAGAATAAGATTTAGTAGCTTGATAGGAAAGGCTTCAGCAATTGGGTGCAGGGCGCAGTCAGGCAAGCACACTGGCTGATTAATGTCCATCTGACCCCTTTATTGCACCCTCTCCTCAATTTCCCATGCTTGCTCTTCCATGACATGCCTTGGTCTTTTGTTTTCCCTGCCTTTGGAGTTTCCTCTACGCCCCTCATAACAAGGTCTGCATAACCTCACAAGTTCCTCCTGGTATCCCATAATACCCATGATTATCACTTTGACCCCTTATTTCCAGTGACAAAGTCTGGTTTGACCTCTTCAAGGCTGTGCCTGAGCAGATCCTTCAATGGCCCACCAGGCAGCAGCTAAAGAGTTCTGGTCTTCACTGCTGTCTCCAATATCACCAGCTGGTTACTGTCTGAGTGCCTGTGTGTTTAATCTTTCACTTTCCTTATTATCTGTTATTTCCTTTACACAAATACACAAATAGTCTGTAACCAGGTAACTTAATGAATCCTCCTCTCTTTCAATCCACTTATCCTTACATTAGGGAATTAAAAATTTTGAATTCTTGTGTCCCATTCCGTAAGTGAACATGTTTAAATCACTAGATTCTTCTAAAAGAAGTGAAAAATGCATTAATTAATTATTAATGAAGTTTTTACTTGAACTATATGTGTCACAGGTAGGTGAAACTATCTGTGCATTTAAATTATTGCTGATAATTACTATGGGGTAAAAATCTACCAGAGGATCATGTTTTATTCTTCTGTAGTGCACTATTATCTACCTATTTGACATTTAAAACCCATCTACATTCAAAGCAACTGTTATAAATAAACAATAGAATATTGCAACTGTCATGGTGCTCATCAAAGAACTGATAAGCGAAATTTAAACAGCATACAATTCAGAATAAATAGGCTCTGCTCTGCATATGCCTAAGTGAAAAGTGTGATCATGCAGGTTTTGTGAACACTGTGTATCTTCAATCCAAAGGAAAGTGATTTCCTTTGTTGGAAATTCTAATCTCATTTTTTTCTACCCACTGGTTAATGCTAAAGAGTAGCATTAAGACCAAGAAGATTCTGGATGCAAAAATCAAGGGTTGTGAAAAACACATTTTAAAATGCACATCTTCATGAGTATTGCATTCTCAACTTTTCATTTACTTTACTGTTAGATATACAAATCCCATAAAAAATTAAAGCTTTCAGATACTGCCAACTAATCCCTTCTCCCTTACTTGATATAATGGAATGAGAATTTAAAATTCAGAGGATTATGAACAAACCCTGACCCCTGAAGCTATAAATGCTGTTCCAGTTGACTTCAGTGGAAGATTCACATGTGCATCAAAGGGAAGGATACAGCCTTTGTAATTTAAAAATTCCTGCTAAAACATGTTTTTTAGTAACTGTTTCTTTCTCTATTTCAAGCTCTTTCAATTTTCCAGGAAGCTTGAGCATAAACAGGATTTAAATCATTCAGTTGCAACTCTAATTCTCTCAATCAGAATATAATAAAATTCAAAATAATGATGAGTTTTCTCACTAAACTAGTGAATTCAAGAAAAGTACAAGCTACAGAAGCTTACCTGTCTACACCACTGCCTTCTGTCAATGAACAGCAGCTCAGTATTATCAGGATTAAAGCAGATTACTTCCAAACATACAGGACTCAACTTAGATCACTCAATAGTATGTAGAACATCCTACTAATGTTTGACAACACTGTCAAGTTTTAAAAGTCATCCATAAATGAGTGAAAGCCTGTGGCTGTGTAGTTAGTTGGGATGGCCAAAATAGCCACAAAGAAAGAAAGAAAGAAAGAAAGAAAGAAAGAAAGAAAGAAAGAAAGAAAGAAAGAAAGAAAGAAAGAAAGAAAGAAAGAAAGAAAGAAAGAAAGAAAGAAAGAAAGAAAGAAAGAAAGAAAGAAAGAAAGAAAGAAAAAGAAAGAAAGAAAGAAAAAGAAAGTTCAAGCAGCAAGTGTCCTTTATTACGAGGAGCTCCTGCTTATATATCCTTCTACATAGCGTGGTACAATCTCACTGGTTAAGCGTGGCATAATACAAACTTATTGATCAAGCATGGCATAATACAAACTTCTTGGTCAAGTGTAGAAGAACATAATGCAAACTTACTGGTCAAGCATAACATAAACTTATCGGTTAAACATAGCATAGCATAATACAAACTTACAGGTCAATAGGTTGTTATTCTATTCATGATTGGTTGTTGATGCCTGTTCAAAAATTTTTACTAACGTCCATTGTTTTGCCAAGTTCTTCCTCTGTAGTTAGTTACTCCCCTTATCTGATTTGTTCCTCCAGATGCCTTCTGTTTTCCCACTCGGATGCCTCTGGTGCCTCATTTCGCATGGATACACTTTAACCTCTTTGAGACTGAGTTCTAACTTCATGTCTTCAGTCAGGGAATCCATGGGCCTACCATAGCCCCCCATGCTTTCACAATCCCCTACAAAAGCCTATACTACTTTCTCTCTTCAACAACTTGTTGAGTTATTGGCATTGTGCATAGCCACACAGAAGTATACACGAACATTTTCATAACTGACTGAAGTTTGACAGGGAGACTGAAGTGACAGAACTGCCAAGTGATTTAAAAAGACCTCAAAGGAGATTTTTGTCTCTAACTCACAGACTTCAGTTCACTTTTCCATTCAGTTTCTTGTAGAAGTAGGACTTTGTATCTACACTTAGGCATCTATAGTGCAGTTGCATATGCTTACATAGGGTGTCTCAGTTGCCATGACAGTCTCTCTCCTGGAGTCCCATCATGATTAAAATAGTAAGTAGAAACTTCATCAAAAAGTGGACATGAAATGTGTTACTCTCTTTTCTAAACAAGAGTAGTTAGAATCACTTTAGATGTGATACTCATAGCTGGTCGTGGGAAAACCTCTCTAGACTTCACTGCCTGTATTGTCAACAGTTTAAATCCAGTCACATAGATCTGTACCTGGGGCCATTTAGGATGCTCTGGGATATGAGGCTCGGCTTGCAGCTGCTGTTTCACAGGAGCACGTCTCTCTGCTATGTCTATGCACAAGGCTATCTCAAATATTCTCAGTTGTCTTATATGTCTTACACTAAGATTCTACATTCAGGCAAAAAATTATGCCCTGCATCACCATTGAATATTTAAATTAAATGTAATTTAAATAACTAATTCTAATGAAGACAGTACAGACATCAACATTAAGGTGTTTAAATCTCATCCTGAATGTCATTTTAAATGCTGTGTAGTCACAGGTGCCTAGTATGAGGCCTCAATTGGAGTATTGTGGACAGTTCTGGTGTCCCCAACAGAAAAGGGACATGGAACTGTTGGAACAAGTGCAGAGGAGGGCCACGAGGATGATCAGGGGAATGGAGCACCTCCCGGATGAAGACAGGTTGAGAAAGTTGAGGCTGTTCAGCCTGGAGGAGAGAATGATGAATGGACACCTCATAGCAGCCTTCCAGTATCTGAAGGGGTCTATAAGGATACTGGGGAGGGACTCTTCATAAGGGACTGTAGTGAGAGGACAAGTCGTAACAGGTTCAAACTTAAACAGGGGAAGTTTAGATTGGATATGAGGAAGAAATTCTTTACTGTAAGGGTGGTGAGACACTGGAATGGGTTGTCCAGGGAAATTGTGAATGCTCCATTGCTGGCAGTGTTGAAGGCCAGGTTGGACAGAGCCTTGGGTGACATGGTTTAGTGTGAGGTGTCCCTGCGCCTGGCAGAAGGGTTGGAATTTGATGATCTTGATGTCCTTTCCAACCCTAATTCTGTGATTCTATGATTCTATAATTTAGAATTCCCTATAAGATATATTGGTTCCACTTCCTCGTTCTCAAGGACATGGTTGTGCCCAGGCCATGTCTATGGAGTCTGAGATGTTTCCAGTGACATTGCATGCCCTACATGTTTAAGTAGAAGTTGGTCATCCATACTTTATCTACAGTCAAAGGTAAATGATGGATTTCTAACCTAGACTTCTGCTTTAGGAAAAGACAAATCGCCCCTTAGAAGCACTCATGGCTTTCGCTTCATCACGCAGGCAGCCTGGACTACAATTTACTAGCTTTTAGATGGCTACCAAGCAGTTTGTGACATTAAGCTCCATTCCAGACATCCTAAGCAGTCTGAGGTGTGCACAGAGCTGGCAGAAACGGGACTGTGAGACATGGGCTCCCTTCTTTCAAGGCTAGGTAGGACAGAGCCTTGGGTGACATGGCCTAGGGTGAGGCGTCTCTGCCCATGGGGGCTTGGAACCAGATAATCTTAAGGTTCTTTCCAGCCTTAACTATTCTCTGATACTATGATTCTTTAAGGGAAATATGCAGGACAGGTAGGATATCCTTGGGGTGCCAAAAATAACATTTGGTGTATATGTTTATTCATCTAAATAGGTCCATTGATACTAAGTTTGGTATGACAACAAAAGGATCTAGAAAGCATTCCATTTTTTGTTTGATTTTTTTGATTGCAAACAAAAAAACAAGCTGTTCCACCAACTAAACCGGAGCATCTGGGACAAGTGCTTCCAAATTTTTAAGTGTATAAAAAATAAGTTATAAATTTAGTAAACTGCATATAATTAATGAAAGTTTCCTATTTAATAGGTTATTAACATGTTAGCATCTTCCTCAGCATTCTAGAAGAGATTCACTGAATTTCGTCTTACTGCTGCAGAAAATTGTTTCTTTCTTATTCTGTTTAAAGCAACTTACAAATGCTATAAAACAAACTCCTATATGCTATAATGCTATAAATGCTATAAAACTCACTTCTAAATATTCTGTATACGTATTTGGGAAAACTCAGTGCAGTATTGCTTAATATAATGTATAATTTTCACATCTAATAGTGAAATTTAAGTATCAAAAATTGCCATCTTGTGTCTGTAAGAGCAACACTCCCATACACAACATAGTATTTGTTAACTAATGGCAACATAACTATAATGATGCACTAAGTGGAATTAATGAGTGAAACCTACTGCTTCATAGAATTTCATGCATAACTCTACTTTGCATGGATCATTAGTATTCATAGTTAAACTGTGTCCTTCGATGTGTATTAACAATGCTCCCTGGGGCCACGCAAAAGATAATTCATAAATATGCCTGCAAGCTGTAAGACACCATAATTAAATCATAAGAATTAACATGGAGATCAGATAACTTTGCATAACTGGTCTGAATAACTCGTATTCTGAGATATACAGATGGACATGTTTAAGGGCAATTCAGTTCCTGCTGCACAGGTAGGTCACCTTTATATCTAGTTACTTTGTTCATAAATTAAATTGAATCAATTAAGCATCTACATGAAATTTTAAAATGAGATAATACAGGTTTGTTTCAATTTCTGTCATGCTGTATAGCATAGGAGAGGAACAGACAACCCCAGAGGTAGAGTTAGTACCCATGGGCAAAACACTTTCTCAGCTGTGCAGTTTGGGAAATGCATCAGTGCTGCAGCTGAGTTTATTGCTCCTCTAGTCTCATGTTTATGTAAAGGAGGTGAAAAAGCGGGAAGGAAGAAGAGGCAGTGCTCAGGACAGTATGCCACCTGCCAGCATCATCCAAATGCCTACTGTCCCATCCAGTCCCACAGGCTGGGAGAGAGAGCAAAGGTGCACTCAGCCCTGTTCTGTAGATAGCTTTAGGGAGGAAAGCAATAATCTGGAGCTCCCAGTGAAGATCCCAGACGAAACATTAATGAAATATTTGATTCTAACTTCTACTCTCTCCTCCAGGCTTCTTTACTACTGTCACTTTCTAGCTCCCCTTCATCTCCTTTCTTCCCTTGACATTTTATCACCCCTCTTGCATTCTACATATGATCCTCTGCCTCTCAGATTTCATGATATTCTCAGAAGGATCCTTACCTTCCTATTCTTTGGAAAAAAACAAGCAGGGCTTACTGGTTGCCGATTTACTGCTAAATAAAACGTTCTCCATTCCCAAAGTCAAGTGATACGGTGGATATGGCAAATCATACACTTAAACTCTCTTCTGCCTCAGCACAGAGTGCTTGTGTCTGAATTGCCTGGTGGGAAAAGAGTTTTGGCATGGATTGTTCCCTGAGATGTAATCCAGCTTTGTCTGGGAAAAGGCTCATTGGCAAGGGACAAACCCTACAAAGGATACTTAAATAATTCACCAGTATGGAGAGCAAGATATCAGCACTCCAATACATGGTTTAGCCCTGTTTTGTTTACTACTACAGACATAGCTAATGAACTTACAACAAAATATTAGCAGGGGTCTATAAATGTTAGTATAGAAATTGTTGCTAGTGTTGTCTTTCATATAAAAGGTAGGTATATTTGATGACATATGGGGACTATTATATCCAGTCTGCCCAATATTTTATTTTGTCCAATTTTTTTTTTCCTTTCTAACTCTTTTAGTTAATAATTCACTTTTTATCTATTTAAGCCTGAATACTGGCAAGAGTACAAAGATTCTCTGGTATCAAATAGGATTTTACAAAAATTCATTGTAGAGTAAATTCTTGTGATTTCTACAATTTGCTTAATCTTAAAACCAAGAACACTTGTATCTCAAGCTCTGTTTTTAACTCCCTGTGTCTGTTATCTTGCTAAAATGTACCTAATGACTCTTTTAGTAAAAGCAAATATAAGAAATACACAGTACCTGTGTTAACAGGAAGGGTGGAAAAGTTTGGCTTATAGGACAAAAGTAAAATTCTGAGTATCAAAAGTATTTGGTTTGATCTTTAATATCTACTTATTACATAATTATGTAATTCTTGTTAAATCACCACGGAAAAATGCTGCTTTAAAAATTACTGAAAGGAAAATAATAAAGCCCAGAATCTGAGGAAGTGACATTCAGTTCATGAACAATTCATAGAAAGGTAAAAAGGGAAAGTAATCTAATACATCATTCATTCTTAGCAATAAATGCAATACAGTAGTACAGCTGGTAAGCATCTTAAGTGTCAAAACTGCTTGACTAATTTGCTTCTCTTTGCATATGAAATATTTTTCTACCTGAAAATAATTTGAGTATACTTGTAAAATAACTGTTCACTTAATATATATTCTAATCAGAGCTTTATGCTATGTATATGTTTACAAAGAGTCCTATGATGCAGGCAAAGAAGAAAACCTAAGGGTAGGTAATGAGAGGAGACAACACTGGGAGACAATGTAACTAGCATCTAAATCTAAATTTCAAAGAGATTATAATCAGATTCAAAGCAGCTCCTTAATATTTCAACAGCATATCTTCTGCATTCCATAAGCACTAGGATTTTGTTGCTGACACAAAAATGTAATTGCCAAGAAGTGACCATCAACACAAAAATTAGATGAACACTATTCAGTACGAGACCGACGGTGTGGTTCCTGTGTTGACTGCATAAGGGAGCAGGAAGAGCATTCTCACTTGCTTGCTTGCATAGTTTCTTTTGAACTTCATCTATCTTGTTTGGTGGACTTAATATTAACTGTTGCTCAGTACCTACTGCGTCCAGGCACCCGATTATTCTCATTTGTACCTGTCAGCAGAGTCTGCTGGTAATAACATTTTTATTACATACAGTTTGGGTGCCTAAATTATGTAGCAAATCTCTCAACTTTCTGATGAAGCCATAGTCTTATGAAGTAAATTGAGAAATAAGATCCTATTGAGGGTAATTCTGAGTACTTAGTTAATCCTTTTTCTGTATTACTTTCTCATCTAGAAGCTATACAGGAGCCCAAGGATTCTGCCTTTAAATTGAGCACCCTACATAGAGTAATAGGAATATATAGAATCATAGACTCATAGAATAGTTAGGGTTGGAAAGGACCTTAAGATCATCTAGTTCCAACCCACCTGCCATGGGCAAGGACACCTCCCATTAAACCATGCCTCCCAAGGCTCTCTCCAACCTGGCCTTGAACACTGCCAGGGATGGAGCATTCACAACCTTCATGGGCAACCCATTCCAGTGCCTCACCACCCTTACAGTAAAGAATTTCTTCCTCATATCCAAGCTAAACTTCCCCTGTTTAAGTTTGAACCCGTTACCCTTGTCTTATCACTACAGTCCCTCCCTCATGAAGAGCTCCTCCCCAGTATCCTTATAGGCCCCCTTCAGATACTGGAAGGCTTCTATGAGGTCTCCACGCAGCCTCCTCTTCTCCAGGCCGAACAGCCCCAACTGTCTCAGCCTATCTTCATATGGGAGGTGCTCCAGTCCCCTCATCATCCTCGTGGCCCTCCTTTGGACTTGTTCTAACAGTTCCATGTCCTTTTTATGTTGAGGATACCAGAGCTATACACAATACTCCAAGTGAGGTGTCACAAGAGCAGAGTAGAGGGGCAGGATCACCTCACTTGACCTGCTGGTCACGCTCCTTTTGATGCAGCCCAGGATATGGTTGGCTTTCTGGGCTGCAAGTGCACACTGCCACCTCATGTTCAGTTTCTCACCAACCAACACCCCTAAGCCCTTCTCCACAGGGCTGCTCTGAATCTCTTCTCTGCCCAACCTGGAGCTGTGCCTGGCATTGCTCCAGCCCAGGTGGAGGACCTTGCACTTGGCATGGTTAAACTTCATCAGGTTGGCATCAGCCCACCCTGCGCACATGTCAAGGTCCCTCTGGATGGCATTCCTTCCCTCCAGCATATCAACCAAACCACAGAGTTTGGTGTCATCGGCAAACTTGCTGAGGGTGCACTCAATCCCACTGTCCATGTCACCAACAAAGATGTCGAACAAGACCAGTCCCAACACCGATCCCTGAGGGACACCACTTGTTACTAGTCTCCAGCTGGACATTGAGCCATTGACCACAACTCTTTGCAAGTGGCCATTCGGCCAGTTCTTTATCCACTGAGTCGTCCACCTATCAAATTGATGTCTCTCCAACTTAGAGACAAGGATGTCATGCGGGACAGTGTTGAATGCCTTGCACAAGTCCAGGTAGATGACATCAACTGCTCTACCCCTGTCCATCAGTTTTGTAGCCCCATCATAGAAGGCCACTAAATTGGTCAGGCGGGATTTCCCCTTAGTGAAGCCATTCTGGCTGTCACTAAAATATGCGAGTACCATATTTCTTTCTCCCTTTCTGATATATATCAGCTCATACTTCTCCTATATTATTTATTTTCACTTTATAACAACAAGCAATCATTGCTGAAAAGAATAAAAGATGCATTTTTTTCATATTTGGAACTTCTCACTAAAAAAATCTCTCCTGAAAGCAGTGATTGTCTTCTGTGTGTTCAGTCCAGGATTTAATACTCTTTTGAAGTTTTTCAGAGAAAATGGGAGCAAAATCCACAGCACATTTAATTTTCCTTTCAGAGGCATGTTGGGAAACCTTGCAGGAGGAAAAATATTATCGTTTAACTGAGGATGATTTGACCTGTGCCAGCTGAATTCCTGCCACCGAGCTATCCTCCGGTATTTAAGTATTTTTAAATGGAATTGAGGCCAAACTCATCTTTACAAGTAAAATATCTCAAAATCTGATTTTTAACTTTTTCCCATGGAAACACATGACTGAAGTAACTTTTGCTTGGCCAATACTGACTCCAAGCTGTCTGAACTTCCCTCTGTGTTGATGAAAGGGTTTGAAAAAAGCTCTTTGGAAGCTATCTGGGCTTTATTGGCTTTACATGCTGTTTCAATAAATTTTTCTGGAAAAAGAAGTCAACAATTGAATTGTGGTATTTTTTGCTGTGTGCAAGGTGTACCACGAACTGTGTCAGATAATCTAAACATATCTCTTACCAATGTACTTACAAGAACAGTGTCTTCAGTAATTTGCTCATAAATATATATGTTGGGAAAATACAGACATTGGGTCTGAAAACATTTAGGGATGAATTACTTTTGTATTATGCAAATATTCAAATTGTCAAATGGCTGTGACTTAGAGGAAATGAAAACACAGTACTCCTGTTACAAAGACTAATGTTTCTACTACAAAGAGTAAGTTAAGTATCAGAACTGCCTCCATTTAAAATGCCACTGGAATTAACTGAGTTATACACCTCACACTGAACTGTGAACTGGATCAAGGGGAGCTTCTAGTAATGATTTTCTAATGATACATCTCCAGATGTATGTTACGTATCCAGATGTATATATATATATCATGTATAGGGTTTTCTGCTTGGTGACCTTAAAATACCAGATAAGCATAGGGGTGATTTTAAAAATAAATCAATCTGTTCCAAATGTAAATCTTCTTTAAGGTGTCTAACAGAAAAAAAAGCCTCTCTATTGGCACCTTTTGGAAATTTATATTTAGATATTTGTCTCACAGAGTATGTCCTTGAGACACCCGGAGAATTGATTTGCACACTTTGTGCTGCACTAATGTAAAATCATCCTATTACCACTTGTTGAATATTAGCTGCATATCTTACAAGAATTTCCTAGCTCAATTACCATGTGAATTACCATGAAATAAGAGTTTTCAATGTCAACTGCACAGCATTATGTGCGTAAATTATTTTCACTCTTTCCCCTTTTTCTGCAGCCCTTCAGAAATACACTTGGAGCTTATATGGGCCTTAAAATGAAACATGCTAATTATGGCAACAATTACAGCAAATTTGCATAATTACAATGCTGACCTGCTATGGCATGGAACCAAGATAGTTAACTACATACTGCAAAATCTCCTTGAGAAGTCCTATTCAGGCTTCTTACCAAAGAAAATGTTTGGTTGCAATGGAAGGTATCTCAGATGCTGTCAGAGGTATAGCAGGAGGTAAAGAAAATGAAAGAAGGGATTATAGAATCAGCATTTGAAAGAGACAGCATGAATCAGATTCTTACAGATCTCCTCACCATGTGGTTTTGCACATTTTTGACATTGTGCACAGCTGCAGCTGTGCTTTGCTGTGTGTGAATTATACATTGCAATGCAGGGAGGTGTAAAGGGGAGGGGCAGGTTTCATGGCCTTCCCGTCGATTAAGCTCCTAATTTTGTGCCTTTTAGATCTCTGAAGGAAGTTCGGCTATGTTCCCCCATTTTGCACTATAGGTTAGTTCCAGATAGCAGCATGTACTGTGTATAATCATAGGAAGGTGCATGGCTGCTGGCTGCCTGCGTCACAGTGGCTCAGAAGAGTTAGGGCGCCAGCCCAGTCCTGGATGGAAGGATTTCTCACCTTGCCAAGAATATGTAATTCTCATCAACAGCAAAAACATCAAATCCATCTGTTACAGACTGGAAACTTATATATATCTCACATCTGTCCAAAAGACATCAGAAAATGTTTGCTACATGTCAAGACTGGTAATCAGAAGATTCCACCCAGTAGTGATCTATTTTGATTTACTGACTGTACTTCATCAGGAATAATGTTAAAAAACCACTTGTTACTGCAGTGTAAAAATAGCAGACGGCTTGTCGGGTCTGCACTCTGTTCTCAAGATGTGGGTGTGTTAACGCTGATGAAAAGCTAAATTCTTTGGCATAAGATTTCATGGTTCCTATCCAAAGAGGTAGACTGCCTTGCAAATAAAAGAAATTAGAGTTAGAAACACTTGAGTATGCCATTTCCTGAAGGGCACTGATGCTTGCAGAGCACTTTTGAAGTGGAGGTCCAGAGATTCCTGAGATTTTAAAGGACCACTTCTGAAGCTGAGGTGAAAAATCACAAGCTAAGACAAGTTGACAGCAGGCTCAAGTTTGGTCTAGAAGACTGCATTGCTGCCAGGAAAGCAACAGGAGTCTGGAAAGAACTGGACACCACTGATTTCCAGTCCAGTCCCAAAGCTTGCATCACAGAATCATAGAATCATAGAATAGTTAGGGTTGGAAAGGACCTTAAGATCATCTAGTTCCAACCCCCCTGCCAGGGGCAGGGACACCTCCCACTAACCACGCCACCCAAGGCTATGTCCAAGCCAGCTTTGAACACTGCCAGGGATGGAGCATTCACAACTTCCCCGGGCAAACCATTCCAGTGCCTCACCACCCTCACAGTAAAGAATTCCTTCCTCATATCCAACTTAAACTTCCCCTGTTTAAGTTTGAACCCGTTACCCTTGTCCTCTCACTACAGTCCCTCATGAAGAGTCCCTCCCCAGCATCCCTATAGGCCCCCTTCAGATCTCTTATCCCATCCCTGAACTCAGCAGAGTCCTCTTCTGTCTCTCAATTTTCATTTTAATTTCCAAGATTTTGCAGCTACTAGAATACTCAGTGAGAATTTGACAAAATGTTTTTTTCTTTTCACTTAACATACTGGCACAAAAAGGGTACAATCATATCCTTTACAGTCTACCTCCAACAGATCAATCAGAGGTAGGTTCTGGCCCGCACAGAGGCTGTTCTGGCACCCACAGCACCAAGCTTTCGTATCAGAAACCTCACAGTATCCTCCCTTTTAAAGTCTCCTCAAGTTTTCTTCCAATATCACTGTATTATGTACACACTTGTTCCTGAAATTGGGGAAGCTTAAGTATATTTGTCATTCTTCTCTTCTTGTCCTGTCTTTACCACAGGGTATATTTGGTCAACAGGTACCTTTAGGTGAAGTTTACAAATGAAATAATTTTCCTCTCAATATAAGGGGATTAGAATATTTCAGATTTTGCCAGATTTTTGCTTAGGAGCCAGGATTCCAGGCCAAAATGCATGACTCAAATTCTTTTTCTTTTGAAAATGAATTTTTCAGCCCTTGACATCTGATGAAAACCTGGTGTTTTCAGCTTTCCACTCTGAAGCAAGATGAAAACTGTTTCGAAATTTCCAGCAAAACTGATATTTTATTTTCAGCACAGCTCCAGTTTGAACCTGATCTTACCACTGCTGACAATAGATTTGCAAGTTTGCCACCCCTTCAAGTCATAATTCAGTCAGTTTTTAAACTGAAATCTACGTCTGAAGAATGAAGTGATGGGGAATGTTGTAAGCATATTGAAGAGGTATATGCTTTAAAGTCAAAGGGTTGCACACCACAAATTCTGAGCAAAAAATTGACATGTTACACTATCCGGACAACAGTTGCTTAATGTATACTATAAAAACATATTGGTAAGTCTAAACTTTGTACAAATTGTTTATAAATTGAACTTTTACACAAACTATAACTTAAACCATTACCAAACACATCACTTCATCACACAGAAGACAATAATACTGCAGACAGAAGCTTTATGACTTCCTGTAGGACAGCAGCAGATGAGAGAAAATCATTTGAAAGAAAGATCGCCTTTTTCTTGAGTGTTTCTAAAGATAAAAAGGTACAAGAAACAGTGCAATATATATGTGTTGGAATAAGTATGCACCAAACACTATGTATCTTCTTTCCGTTGAAGTCAACAGTGAAGATTTTCACAAATTTTCATAGCCTATGTACACAGGTTCCACAGGAAAAGAATCTCTAACCAGAGCCTTTAATGTCATCTCAAAATTTCAAGCATCATTATATTTTATGACCTTCAGCCTATATGCAAGATCTAGAAACATTATTAGCACAGTTCCAGTTTTCTTGAAAGAGTTACTTTTCTGAATGTAATGTACATCTTCTAGCAAACAAAACAAGACAATATAAAAAAACCTTTCACTGACAGCAGCTTTAAACAAATAATAATTTGGGTGAGTTTTTCCTGAACAACAATGCCAGTACAATACTTTAGTGCTTTCTTTATATTTTTCAATGCCAAAACTTCCTCTAAAATTTTTTAAAACTGGTGATTAGGGTTTTGGTTGATGAAAAAATGAACATGAGCTGACAGTGTGCGCTTGCAGCCCAGAAATCCAACCATATCCTGGGCTGCATCAAAAGGAGAGCGACCAGCAGGTCAAAGGAGGTGATCCTGCCCCTCTACTCTGCTCTCGTGAGACCTCACTTGGAGTATTGTGCACAGTTCTGGTGTCCTCAACATCAAAAGGACATGGAACTGTTGGAACTAGTCCAGAGGCGGGCCACAAGGATGGTCAGAGGACTGGAGCACCTCCTGTGTGAAGATAGCCTGAGAAAGTTGGGGCTGTTCATCCTGGAGAAGAGAAGGCTGCGTGGTGACCTCATAGCAGCCTTCCAGTATCTGAAAGGGGCCTATAGGGATGCTGGGGATGGACTCTTCATTAGGGACTGTATTGAGAGGACAAGGCGTAACGGGTTCAAACTTAAACAGGTGAAGTTTAGCTTGGATATGAGGAAGAAATTCTTTACTGTGAGGGTGGTGAGGCACTGGAATCGTGTCATGGGTTCAGCAGCAGCAGTCATTTTTCTCCTTCTTGATAGCTGGTGCAGTGTTGCATTTTTGACTTTCAGCCTGGGAGCAGCGCTGATGACACCAGTGTTTTCAGTTACTGCTTGGTAATGTTTTGGTCTGGCCAAGGGCTTTCTGATTCTCATGCTCTGCCAGGGAGGAGGGGAAGCTGGGAGGAAGCAGAGACAGAACAGCTGACCCAAACTGACCAAAGAGGTTATTCCATACCACAGCATGTCATGCCCAGGATGTGAAAAACGAAGGGCAGTGACCCGGAAGGGTGGGGGGTGCACTGCGTGGTCGGGCTGGGTATTAGGTGGTGAGCAGTTATGTTCTTTCCTTGTATTTGCCTTGTCATTATTGTTATTGGTGGTAGCAGCAGTGATTTGTGTTATACTTTAGTTACTGGACTGTTCCTATCTCAACCTGTGGGAGTTGCATTCTTTTGATTCTCCTCCCCATCTACCAGGGAGCAGGGGGAAGAAAGAGAAGGGAGTGAGAGAGAGAACGGGCTGTGTGATTTACAGCTTAAACCATGACAAATGGGTTGCCCAGGGAAGCTGTAAATGCTCCATTGCTGACGGTGTTCAAGGCTGGGTTGGACATAGCCTTGGGTGGCATGGTTTAGTGGGAGGTGTCCCTGCCCCTGGCAGGGGGGTTGGAACTAGATGATCTTAAGGTCCTTTCCAACCCTAACTATTCTATGATTCTATGATTAATTTTTCAAAATCAGTGCATATTATTTGCTATTTTTAAGAAAGCAGCACAAAATAGTAGTGTTCTGATGTTGATACTATTTTTTGATGATAATTATTTATATCCCTTAGATAAAGAAACCCCAGTCCAAAGAATAGAAGAATAGAAGCTCTTAGTATGCCCTTAAGATCATAATTAAAAATTCAGTTTTAAAATCTGAGCATCCCAATACTTCTCTCACTTACTTTTTTTGTTTCCCCCTTTTTGCTTTCTGCTACAAAGTAATTCCTTTACAGACTTTGGATCTAAGTCTTGAAAGATGCTATGCTCCTATTATCCATTGCACTCACTGAGATCTGAGAACACCTGAAGTCACTCATGCGCTATCTGTAGAAGAAAAACTGACCTGAATTAATAAATGCTAACTTTGAGGCTCCTCGTGGATCCTGGAGAAGTAGTCTGTGATGGATCACCACACACTGTTCTAAAAAAGACACATGAAAAGTGTAAGAAGGGGAGCTTGCTGACTCCCTTTTTCATTGCTCTTAACTACATTCCAGAAGATAGTCTGTGCCTTTTCTACATGGGTGTCCTTGGCAACACTTAGATGTGCCCTTGTACAATGTAATCAAATTGACGTCCGGATATGAAAACAGAAGAAATGGATTAGTTATTTTTCATATGCAGAGAAGCAAGCTACAGCTAAAAAAGTCATTAATCCAAAATTAAATGCAACTGAGTAAATAACATTCCTATTCTTTCTTCTTCCAAGGAAAGAATGCCTCGAATAATAACCTGTGTCTCAGATAAGTGAATGCATAGAAGCTCTTAACTACTCTTTGATGGACTACAAATGGACACAGTGCAGGACAATATTTGAACAGTAATGATTTGTCCTTTTTTTCTTCAAGTGTAAGCTGATTGCAAAGGCTTCAGGACCATAGATTAAATAGCTAAAGGGGTCATGAATCTTAATAGCTTCTAAATCAGAGTGATCTGCAACTTACATGCTCTGACTGGAATGTGTATGGGATGTATAAATATTAATAGGTCTGGCAAGGACTCAGCAGATGAGCTGTCTAAAATTTCACAGTGGGAAGACTGGAGATTGAGGTGGCTGTGCACAGATCAGCTGAGAAGCTCCTGCCTGGAAATGAACTGTCAGCATGTGTGTAAATACCCTTTTCCTAAAGTGATATTTAACATTCTTAGCTGCTTTGGTACGTAGGCGCTGCATGCATTGGTGTCTAACACCACAGGGTTATTTAATATGATGAATATGTACACTGGGCCAAGTGATAGAGCTGGGGAAGGGAAGTATACTGTGTGCCACATTTCTGAAGCTTGATTTGATAATTATTCTTGTAGGACAACGTGCTAACAGGAGCCATCATGAAGTTCATTGCTGTGACTGCATTAGAATGGAAAAGCAAAAATTTGAGATGCAGGTCAAAGAAGTCAAGACTCCAAAACGAAATGGAAGAAGTAAAATTGTTCACCTACCTTTATCTTTATCTGGTTTTATGCATGCACTTATAATTACAAAGATGTATTCATGTCTTAATTCTCATGACACAGATGGAAAGTGGTGCCTTTCTTGGCATAAAGCGAAATATTTCTTTGAGTTTTCCCCTTTTTTATACAACACAGATATCTTCTTTGCGATTAAAAATACTTTATTTCTACTGAAATGATTGTTAATTTTCTCCTCCAATGCTGTTCTCCTAAGTTCAGCAGCAGCAGTCATTTTTTCTCCTTCTTAGTAGCTGGTGCAGCGCTGTGTTTTTGATTTTTGGCCTGGGAACAGTACTGATAACACCAATGTTTTTAGTTACTGCTTAGTAATGTTTAGTCTGACCAAGGACTTTCTGAGTCTCATGCTCTGTCAGGGAAGAGGGGAAGCTGGGAGGAAGCAGAGACAGGACACCTGACCCAAACTGACCAAAGAGGTATTCCATACCACAGCACTTCATGCCCAGGATGTGAAAAACTGGGGGCAGCTACACAGAAGGGTTATATCATTGCTCGGTTGGGGTGGGTATCTGTCGGCGGGTGGTGAATGGTTGTATTTTCTTCCCTTGCTACTTCCCTTATCATTATTATTATTGGTGGTAGCAGCAGTGGTTTGTGTTATACCTTAGTTACTGGACTGTTCCTATCTCAACCCATGGGAGTTACATTTGATTCTCCTCCCCATCCCTCTGGGAGCGGGGTTGGGGGAGGAAGGGGGGGAGTGAGAGGGAGACTGCGTGGCTGAGTTACTGGCTGACTGTGCTTAAACCATGACAGCTGCACATTGCCGTGTAAGAGTCTGAATGAATGTCATGAAAGTTGTGCATGAGAATGAAGACATGGTCCATAAAATGCATAGAGTAGGGATATGATTCTAAACCACACTAGGATCAATAAGCTGTGTTTGTATTTCTTTAATTTATTGTTTTTAATTTTCATGTTTCTTACTTTGAAGTGTGTGGAATATATGGAGTCTCAGGTGCTTCCCAGATGTTACTAAAACCACAATGAATTTGAACCAAAATCACTGCAAACACCAGGGATTTCCTAAATTTTTCAGTTCTTACTTATCCTCTTCTCTTTCCTCTTTATTTCAAAGACCCTCTCAAGCCACCTCATGCTGATGACTCTATCAATCATTGCTACTGGCTGCAATGGTAAGAGGCATTCTCACAGCCTTTCTCCTGCCATCTATAACCACCTGCTCTCAGTTTCCAGGTGGTCTGTCAGCATCTGTCCTTGTTCCTCCATTTGCCCTGCATACCTCCTACACTCTTCTCTTTCCCAGAGACTCTCATGAGCCCATGTCCTGTACGAAGTAAGGACACAGTCCTTCCATCACTCCCGTAAAAGTTCTGTATAAAAACCATCAACTATAATGAGTGGAGGATATGAATTCAACTAATCAAGGGATAACAATTTGTCTTCAGCCTTTTCCCCAATAGAAAATAAACCAGGAAAAGCTGATGTATTTTTTAAAAAATGTCATTTTGGCAAAACAGCATCTTCTGACTGAAAAACTCCATGATGAATTCCTGTCTGCCTAGTTTTAACTGTATTTTCTATCAGCTTTCCTGTCAACAACCTTAAAACTTAAACGAGATAATCCTATTTACTCCATTCTGAGTAGGATGCACTGCTAAGTGTTTATCCATGTCCCAAAGAATAACACTGCCATAACATGGGCAAATAACATTGTGCCTCACTAAATTCAGATTACAGCACTTTAACTGTCTATCTCCAGCCAAATGTTTTGCATGAAGACACTTTTAATTCTTCAGGCAGTTTGTAGCACTATTAGAATAAAAGACTAGTAGTGATCATTCAGTTATCTGAAAGTACTCATATCACCTCTCTAGACAAGCACTACCTCATAAATACCTCATAATACAGGTTGGGTTTTTTTTTCTGTTTGGTTAAACATAATAAAACAAACCTCTGTGAAGATTTCCTTCTTAAAGGGAAGAGATGGCATTTTCATTCTAAAGTCTATGAAAAAAAATATATATAAGACGTATTCTGGACAAGCAAGCAAATATCTGAACTTCTGGTCATCTCTTCAATTGTCTTCTCAGGAGACAGGAGAGGAAGTTCACAGCCTATCAGATCCTGCTTTGTGTTGAGAAAACTTCATGATATGTCACCGTTTTTTTAAGATGGCAGATAGCCCTGGGGGGGTACCACTGAAACAGCTTTAGGATCAAACCCAAGGCAGGCTGAGAAAGTTGGGGCTGTTCAGCCTGGAGAAGAGAAGGCTGTGTGAAGACCTCAGAGCAGCCTTCCAGTATCTGAAGGGGGCCTATAGGGATGTTGGGGAGGGACTCTTCATTAGGGACTGTAGTGATAGGACAAGGGGTAATGGGCTCAAACTTAAACAAGGGAAGTTTAGATTGGATATAAGGAGGAAGTTCTTTACCATGAGAGTGGTGAGGCTCTGTAATGGGTTGCCCAGGGAGGCTATGAATGCTCCATCCCTGGTGGTGTTCAAGGCCAGGACAAAAAGAGCCTTGGGTGACATAGTTTAGTGTGACGTGTCCCTGCCTGTGGCAGGGGGGCTGGAATTTGATGATCTTAAGGTTCTTTCTAACCCTAACTAGTCTATGATTCTATGATTCTAAGAACTAGAGTAGCCATTATTTGCATTATGTGTTAACATAGCTGTGCTGCAGCAGATAGTTCTCAAGGGAATAAAGTTACTAGGTTTTCTGCTATTCTCTTTGCAATTGTTCCTTGATTCTTCAGTCTTCCATTTTGTCATCAACTTTTCACATTCATTTCTCATTACCTTCAGCTCCCCAAACTTCCATCTTAGTCCTTTCTGTTTCTGAGATACTTTTCAATTCATACTCCATTGTAGTGAGGGTTTTTTCATGCCATCAATTTCTTGTCTGTGTCCACAGTTAAAGAACAATAGTGACACCTGCTTTCACCATTGCCAAGTTGCCTCTGCCCAGCCAGGAATAATGGCATTTCTACTGTGGCCAGTCTCTCTGAGATTAAAAATAAGTAAAGCAAAAAAGAGCAGCTTGTTATTTCAATCCTAATAATCAGAAGTTCAGATAAAAGAGTCAGAATCTATGGTGAGGCACTGAATGAAAGCACAAGTCCTTTAGGCATAAAGAAGTCAAAGGTAAATTACATCAGAAGAGTGCTACATTCTAAAGTTTCCAAAATAAATTTATTATCTTTCAAGCCACAGTAAAAGTCTTGACGAAGACACAAACAGGGATGTTCCACTAATGAAAAAATAAACAAGAAACATACAAGGAGGGAGTCTTCTAAGTGCTGTGAAAAACTTTTTATTATGAATATGCAAAATAATGAGATGAGGTACAGCAAGATCATAGAAGAGGGTGACTACTTTCACCATTTCAGTCTAGTAACATTATGTTTCAAAAAGTATGAAGGAAAATTTTGACTTCCAGGAACTTGCAGACAGTGGAAAAAAGTAGTCAGTCTAGTGTCATGGGTTCAGCAGCAACAGTCATTTTTCTCCTTCTTGGTAGCTGGTACAGCGCTGTGGTTTTGACTTTCGGCCTGGCAATAGCACTGATAACACCAGTGTTTTCAGTTTGTCATGGGTTCAGCAGCAGCAGTCATTTTTCTCCTCCTTGGTAGCTGGTGTAGCGCTGTGTTTTTTGATTTTGGGCCTGGGAACAGTGCTGATAACACCAGTGTTTCGGTTACTGCTTAGTGATGTTTTGGTCTGGCCAAGGACTTTCTGAGTTTCATGCTCTGCCAGGGAGGAGGGGAGCCGGGAGGAAGCAGAGACAGGACACCTGACCCAAACTGCCCAAAGAGGTTATTCCATGCCACAGCATGTCATGCCCAAGATGGAGGACGGAGAGGAGAGACCCAGAAGGGTGGGGGGTGCACTGCGTGGTCGGGTTTGGTTTTAGGTGGTGAGAATTGTATTCTTTCCTTGTATTTGCCTTGTCATTATTATTATTGATGGTAGCAGTAGTGATTTGTGTTATACTTTGGTTACTAAACTGTTCTTATCTCAACCTGTGGGAGTTGCATTCTTTTCTATTCTCCTTCCCATCCCTCTGGGAGTGGGGGGCAAGAAAGAGGGGGGAGTAATTGAGAGAGAGTCTGCGTGGTTAGAGAGGCTTAAACCACGACACAGTTACTGCTTGGTAATGTTTTGGTCTGACCAATGACTTTCTGAGTTTCATGCTCTGCCAGGGAGGAGGGGAAGCAGAGACAGAACAGCTGACTCAAACTGACCAAAGAGGTATTCCATGCCACAGCACGTCATGCCAGGATGTAAAACGGGAGCAGAGACCTGGAAGGGTGGAGATGTGCTGCTTGGTCAGGCTGGGTATAGGTGGTGAGCGATTGTATTCTTTCCTTGTATTTGCCTTGTCATTATTATTATTGGTGGTAACAGTAGTGGTTTGTGTTATACCTTAGTGCATGAGAGGCTTAAACCATGACATCTAGATGCTCTTACTTTTCGATCTGATCCTAATTTCTAAGAGTGGAAATGTTATGATTATATCCCTTTCACTATGTTGTCACTTTCACTTCTAAAAATTTTCCATGACCCAGATTTTGTTTTGCAAATACTTTTGCTTTCTTTATCTCTTGTCTTTGAAGTCCTTCATTTCGTTCCTTAGAAGTATTAGTATTACATGCTATGTTTCCCAGCTATTGAGAAAGAAAATCTGTCAAGGAACAATTGAACACATTTTAGACTAACTCAAAAAGCTATATGCAAATGTCAGTATGCTTAGGGCTGTCTGTTGTTGGACTTTTAGTGTTTTGTGGTATTTTGAGGTTTTTTTAAGGTGTAAAAATTCATACTGAAATTGAAATAATAATAGAAATGTCTATATTCAACCCTCCAAATGGTCTCTATTTGTGTAGATAATGCATTTATTGTGCTATATGCATTCTTATAAGATTACTCTTAAGCAGCTTTTTACATTAATGTGTCAAGCACTTTCCCCTTGAAAGATTTTAATCTTGAAATTGAATAAATTTAATGAATCAAGGACACAAGGATCACCTGGTGAAATAAAATTCAATGAATAGTCACATCCATCACGAAAGAACACAACTGTGTTTCCATTTAAAAAGTGTTTATATTTTTTCAGTGTCAATAAATATAAGGTGTGTCATTTGCAATCCACTGTGATTAAAACACATAGGTTATTACAACAGTCTTCACAGTAAAAAGCATACACAAGAATAAATGAACAAAAAAGTCTGAAATATTTAAAATATTCCAATTTCCATTGTTAAAACTAATAAAATGTATTTTTTTTTTTTGAGGTTTTTCTTTTAGCACCATGTGTGAGTTCCACTGAACAAGTTTTTCCTCGTCTTTTAATAATTTCCTCAAGGTAGTTGTGGGTTATCTGTCAGCAGTGGTCCAAAGATTTCCTTAATACCTTAGCAGCAAAAAAAGGAAGGGATCACGGTCTCCAGTGATGTGGACAGTGATCTCCACCATGGGTGTTCTCACGACTACTTTTATTTTTTTTTGGCTTTGACTAGTGGTTGTTCAGTCCACGTACTGTTCTTTATTTCAGAGAACAGAAAGTTTCGTAGGAAACAGACATTATCTTCTGCTTGGCAGACTGTAAATATTCTTGCAGGCAAAAATTTGCTGTATCTTTACAATAGAAGTAAAGAAGTAGAATAAAGAGACACACTGATTGTCCCTCAGTGTGCTAAATCAAGTAGATTTGAAACCTAAGGACTGACAATATCATTCAACTCCTCACCAACAAATCTCTTTAAAACTGTTCAGTTAAGTATACATACTCTATTTCTGGCTTGCCAGTGGTATATTGCACAAGCAGATCACTACCATACATCCATTTTGTAAGGGAAAACTCAGTTTTGGAAAACTGGATTTTGAAATAAGAGTTTAGTTGCAGAATAGAGTTATCTACATTCTGAACTGAGGCAGGTCACGGGGAAAACATTCATAACTCTCAATTGTTCAGGTTCAAAACCCATTTTATATTTCAGTTTTTAAGTGTGAAGAAACTCTTGTGAATTTGACTATACTTGCAAACAAATAGGACGCAGAGATGGAAATCTTATGCTGACAGTATCTTTGATGTGACGACTTCTATGTCAGTCTAACAGAGAGGTTAATGAGCTTTCCATGATTCAAATTTGAAATGCACCAAGAAAAACACTGAAATTTCAAACATCATTTATTGTGAACTTAGATCTCCAGTTCAGATTGCTGCCCAGTCTTAGTGATATATTAATCTAATGCTTTTTTCCTTTCCAAACAATCACCATTTCAACCCTTCTCTAATTAAAATGGAGAGTACCTGTTGAGTACCATTTAAATTGCACACATATTTACTTGTACTAAATACAGTTTCACAGAGTGGTTTCCATGGATTTGATTTTAAAGTTCCAGGCTTGGTTCGACATCAAAGCATTATTTGTAACATGTCTGTTTTCAATGTTTATTCAGATAAGTTTATTTCTATTAATTACTGATTAGCTATCTGCGAGCTTAAAAAAAAGCATACCAAGGGAACTATCCTGTCAATAAGGAGAAAAAGTTTCTTGTTAAAGGTATCCTACCCTTGAAAGACTCAATAATTGACAGTGAAAACTGAAGTCCAATGCAAATTTTAATCTATGATCCAAGCCACAACTGAGAGATGGGATTTTTTTTTGTTCAACTGAGTGGATAATAATAAAAAGAATCTTGCGGTGTTATAACAAAGAGGGGGTTTGTGTGGTAGCAAAGAAGAGAGCATCAGAATTAAAGACCTAGTTTTTCATTTGATCACAGAGCTCCTCTGCACAAATACACTTCACTAATCCCCAGGTCCTGAACGAACCTTTTCCTCAACTAGCAGAAATCATTAGCTAGATAAGGATCTTTGCCACCTTCATTTTATTACCTGCAATGATACTTGTTTCAATATAAAGTGATGGACCACAATAGTCAAGCAAAAAAGCTAGGCTTGAGCTATCCTAAAGGAAACAACTGAATTTAATTAGAATTCTTTCTATATATAAAATGGATCTGGGTAGTGGATTCTTTAGAAAATACAAAGTCATATCAGTACTAAGAAAGAAAGGAAAGTATAGAAGTTTATAATCTATATTCTATTGAGTAACTCATGATGCTTCAGAACTAGAAACATCAGGAGTATTCAAGCCTCTTCACACTAACAATAGTCTGAGTCAACATAATAGAACCACTGGATATTTCTGATACACATTTTAAAAAGTAAAAAGGCAATCAATTACCTCAGCTATCTTGTTTATAACAATGGTTACAAAGAAGCATTACTGATCTTAAGAATGTACACAAAACCTGTGTCTTGCCCTCACAGTTGTCCTCTCTGCTAGATGTATGTGATCTGCAGACAGATGTTAATAATTAAAATGCATATATAATGCAATACCCAATGCCATCAAGCAGACACAGGAACTGTGCATCAGAGATGGGCCTGTTCTGCATACCACAGCCACTGCTGTTTGCCCCAAAGTCATTGCACATTTCACCACTACGTTTATTTAGGTTGTAATTCAGTACAAGAATATTAACTGACTGTTGTTTTGTATACGGTATTATTAACTTAGGCACCAAGGAACTGACTGTATTTGTAATAAATGCAAATAGGTGAGAAGAAGATTACTTAGGAATAGTTGCTGGCAGTGTATAGGATGTCCTAGGCACTTTACAGAGCTTGGCTAAGCACAAGTACCTTTCCTGAAAAGAAATCATAACAATTAGAAAAATAGAATAAACTTCAAGAATCATAGAATCATAGAATAGTTAGGGTTGGAAAAGACCTTAAGATCATCTAGTTCCAACCTCCCTGCCATGGGCAGGGACACCTCACACTAAACCATGCCACCCAAGGCTCTGTCCAAACCCTTTCCACAAAGCAATTCAGTTTGTGCCTGGCTCTCAAATGTCAATGTTCAGCAGCTTCTGGACAAACATCAGTTGTTTAATGAAAACATTTGCAAAACACCCTATGGGAAGATTCAAACTGAATTTGCATGAATACCCATTTTTTGCAGAGCAAATTGTGGAAGGGGCAAAGCTTTTTAAATAAAATATAGAAAGTTTTTTAAAAAAACTTTCACCAAAGTTCAAGTTTTCAGCCAATGTCCTTCTTTTGCTTGGAGTCACCAGATACAGAAACACTGTAACCTGGGTGACCCTATTAGCTATCAAAGTGAAAAACTTGCATTCTATCTGTAGACTGAAACTTACACTGTGAGGTAATAGTATAAATCGTCATAGTTTACTGCTCTTGACTTCTGAGTCTAAAAGAGTGATGATCTGAATTGTTCTGTGGTGGCAGAACTGAATTTGTAGAATGCGAGGAAGCACTGCAGAGAAGCCAAAGTCCACTCAGAATTTACAATGACTTTTATAATGAAACTTGGGGTAACAAGTGAAGTTCTGAGTGTGAGCAAATAGCTTGCAAATCTGAGTATAGTGTGTGCAATGGAGTATAGTAGAGAGATCAAATAAGGTGGGGTAGCAACAGAAGTTGTACCCTGATGCAAATAATCACCAAAGATCAAATAATCTCTGCTGAGCTCTTTGGTCAAATAGCATTTCATGGGTACGAAAATACATACAGTTCTTGGAATCAAATTACCTGCAGCAGTTGTACTCTATGCAATCATTTTTGGGCCTGCTGTCCTAGGGATCTCTCACAGGGCATTGCGTTTTGCTCTGTGACCACATCTTGAGGCTAACAGCAGGCTAAGGTGACTCTGGAGAAATGCCTTGTTTTCATTATGTCAGCAGATCAGCAATTTGAGATTTTCTACTTGTTTGTCAAAGAAATGATAGCTAAAAGCACAGCAAAATCTGTCAGATTCACCATGGCTCTGATTTGAATATTTCCAGTCCTTGTAAACCCAAACATCTGAAGTAGAGAGGTAACTGTGACTTGTAGCTATTTTTTTCTCTTTCACCATCAAAGGAGATTATCCACACTGCGCTCAGAGATTAGCACTCTTTGTCTAATTTAAATTTCCTGGTACTTAGGTTTTCCTCCTTTAACTACTGGGTATGCCTCTGAATTCCTTCCTAAATCCTTATATTTATCAATATTTACCAGATCACCTTCCCCCCCTTCCCCCCCCATCTCCCCTGCAACTTCTCTTCACAATTTCAGCACATCTCCTTTTAGAAAGAGTTCAGAGTTCTTCATAAAATCTATAATCTCATTGCTTGTTGAAAAAGCTGCAGGATCATGTTAAGAAGTTTTACACCATGTGTGACCAAATAGCAGTCCACGGATTGCATAAGGTAACTTTAAAGGCAGCAAATCCTAACATTAGTAATTGCTAATTGTTAATTTTAATAGTAGCAGCTTATACACCACACCAACTTTTATACAATCCTTGATTATGCATAAAATAGTTAACATTGTTCTAAGTGTTCGGTCATTCAAGTATTCTCGCAGCAGGCCAGCAGTCTGTGCTTTGGTCATGTCTTTTCCAACATAACCCAAATCTGAGTCCTTCTTAACCAAGCTCCACTTGGAATAGAGGAATCACATGGAGACTGGTAGCTACCCTCAGAAAAAATAAACTAAAATAAAAATCAAAGACTAACAACTCTCTGGCTCACAAAATCAATGTGTTTCAACAGTTCTCCTGTCATGGGTTCAGCAGCAGCAGTCATTTTTCTCCTTCGTAGTAGCTGGTGCAGCGCTGTGTTTTTGATTTTTGGCCTAGGAACAGCGCTGATAACACCAATGTTTCGGTTATTGCTTAGTGATGTTTTGGTCTGGCCAAGGACTTTCTGACCCTCATGCTGTGCCAGGGAGGAGGGGAAGCTGGGTGGAAGCAGAGACAGGACACCTGACCCAAGCTGACCAAAGAGGTTATTCCATACCACAGCACTTCATGCCCAGGATGGAAAGCAGAGAGCAGAGACCCGGAAGGGTGGGGGGTGCACTGCGTGGTCGGGCTGGGTATTAGGTGGTGAGAATTGTATTCTTTCCTTGTATTTGCCTTGTCATTATTATTATTGGTAATAGCAGTAGTGATTTGTGTTATACTTTAGTTACTAAACTGTTCTTATCTCAACCTGTGGGAGTTGCATTCTTTTTGATTCTCCTTCCCATCCCTTCGGGAGCGGGGGGAAGAAAGAGGGGGAAGTGAGTGAGAGAGAGACTTCATGAGTTAGTCTTAAACCATGACATCTTCACAAACAGATCTTCTTCAGAGCTTAAATTGCATTGAAAGTAAGGGCAGAGAGTTCTTAGGTGAGTCCAGTACACCCACACTTACTTTTTATTTTTCTAAATATTCTGGTTTAGAGCACATACAGGTTCACATTTAGAGGAATTGAGCGTTACCATGAAATGGCACCGTGACACTGATTTGTAGAGTTTTCCTGTGGAAAAAAACCCAAAACCCAAACCCAGTTACAAGATTTATGCTTGCAAATTAGGATGGCATCAAGACCAAAGCTTTCAGGGGCATCTTTTGGAGGACATGGACCTTGTGGGTACCATGAGTCTGCATGGGGAAGATGAACGCAAGTAACATCATACCAGCTAAAAGTCTTGAGTACAAATCAGGAAGGCTGCCAGAAACTGCTTTAGGAATATCCTGGTTCTAAGTCTGAGCTGTGAGCTCCCCTAGTAGTTTATTGACAAGTGTATGGCTTGAATTGCTGTTTGTAGCAATGAATTTTTGCTGAAATTCAAATTACTAGAAATAAAAATTTATTCCTTTGTATCAAGTTGCTTAGATTTGTGAAGCAAGGAGTGGCTTGGAGCGCACTTTACTATGCTTTACTGGTGAATGTGATGTTATAAAGGAATATAGCAAGTTTTTTCAGTGAATAAATCAAAATCCTTTTTAGAGTCTTCTGGTAAATCATGCTGAAAATTCAGGTATTTATCATAAACAGTTTAACTTTAAAATAAGTGTTTTCTCTACGAATCTTGTTTTGGCCCTCACTGCACTGTACAAAATATATACTTGCCATTTAAATTTTAAAATAGGGAGCTGAATCCTGAAACTCGTCTGGTTGAAATGGGCACAGCTCTGTTAGAGGCAAAGGAGCTTTGCAAGCTGAGAATCTGGACCATTGTCTTTGAGTAAAGAGTTAGTATTGTGGAAACATGAGATGGAGATTTAATTTGGATCAGCAAAGTCCTGGATAAAATTCAGAAGTTACATATTATGTGCTTTAAGTTAAATCTCCTTTGTCTGGTAAAAACATTTGTCATTGAAGTGATTTTGTGATTTTTTCAGGGATCTACAAAAGAGACCAAGATTATAGCTGTTCTCTCCTTTTCCATTGAATTTCAGTGGAATGATTTTTCTTTCTCCGGAGGAGAGAGTGAACTGTTGTACTAACTGCATTATTTAAACTACCATTGACTCAGTGTTAATGAAAGAGACTACAGATTGCAAGAGGTAGAGCTAGGAGCGAATGACAGCCCTCCTTAGCTTTTTCCAGCAAGCCAGCCTTTCCAGTACAAACCAAAACTACATCAGGTCATGACAACAGCATATTATTCCCACTGCCCTTGTGTACATGACTACAGAAAGCATAGCACAGCTACACTGGCGATGCACACTGCCATATACTCTCTCACACAGCAAAAACAAATCTACAAGGTCAGGGCTAAGCTTTTCTGTTTATACAGACTTCTTATTCTCTGTCTTTCATGTCATACTAATACCAGCCTCTGCACAACCAGCCTGTTTGCAAATGTTTGCTCTATTTTAAGGATTTTTTTTCTATATTCTTGGGAAGAAGACAGAAGACCTAAAATAGGAGCTATAGCTCTGACTCCCCATAGGCATAAACCCATGTAATACTTGCTTACCACAACTAAAGAGTGCAGAGTGTCTGTATCTTGTCTTCCCTTCCATCTACATAACCTGCATTCACATAAAAAGAAATGATCTTCAAAGAAAAAGTCTTCTTCCAGTGTGTAAACAGCAAAAGTCCCCTGTATCTTTTCCAGGAATTTTGATTTTGACTACTTCGCTCTCCTGAGACAGAAATGATTTTAAGTTACCCTAGTGTAAAGAATCAAACATGGCGTAAATATACAGAGTTGGCATGATTTGTTTTACAGGACTGTGACTGCTCTTTGATTTGTACATCAACTTTAGCGTTGTTTGAAGAGGAATGCTGGAGGACATTGTCTGGGTAGGAGCACAAGGGCTAGCATGTTTGTTTATTTATATACATATGAAAAAAATGGAACTATTTTGATTCCATATTTGTATATTTCGAGGCCTATATCACTTTCATAGAATTTTGTAAGTGTTATGTCTCATTAAAGATATCTGCATCTCAGTATATGTGCAATAAAATGTAACTCATTACTGTTAGGATATTGTCAGCTTTTATTGCAATATTTTCAGCATGCTCATCTTTTTTTAAGAGTAGGAGATTATATGTGTGGTCCTATGGATCACTGACAGAGCACAGCTGGCTATGCTGCTTCCCTCTTGCAGAACTGCAGGGTTTTTTTCAACTGGCAGTTCTGTAGAACAAAGTTTATGAACATAACAATGTGTTATGTTAACATGTGTTTTCATATTAGTACTTAAATTTATGGTCATGATTAGAGACCTGAATACTGACTAGTATGACTGATAGTGTTACTATCGTAAAATATAAGTATATATATTTAAGTATAAAATATATGAGTGACTTCGTTTCATGCACATTTCTTTATTTGCTTTTTTTTTTTTTATCTCCAGCCAGGAACCCCACTGTTTTATTGTGCTAACTTCCCATAGTCAAGTGCTGGATGTGCGCCACTGCTTTCCCCTTTGTAGGCATACCAAGAGAGGAATCACAAGGTACTCCAGAAGGTCTCCATTCCATGCAATGAAAGATCAAGCTTGATGGATACATCAACAAAAGTGATCCAAGAGATACATTTGCTACACACGTGCATCTGACTGTGATACCTTCTGCAGATCTGTAAATCGCCTGTATGATGCTGTCTGTATCTCCTGTTTGAAGCCAGGCTAGACTACAGACACTCTGAGGAACAGCTCACCGTGGAAGGTTTCCAGTTCAAGAGAAGCCTAGTGGAAAGGTCTGAGAAAGATGGAGGAGGGAGGGGAGGACTGTTCCTGGAACTAAGCAAAAATAGAATAATATCAGTAAGTCAGTGAAACATATTCTTTCAACTAGTCTGTTAATAAAAATATTCATTTTACAGCAGTTTTTCCAAGCATACTAAATGTCAAGTGCAAATTTCTGTCTAAGGATTTGTTCTTTAAAAATGGCATACTAGTTACACACAGGCAGCAGTGACATATTTATTTTCTTTCTTGATTGAGGATCCAATCAGTAAAATGCACATTCAATGTATGTCTTTGAATAGAGTCTGTTTTAAAAGATTGATTACACCTACTTTATGCTGAGGAGAATTAAAAAAATCAACATCTTGTTTTTAACATGCAAATAAAAAAATCTAGAATTTTAATTTATGACAAGAGAAAATTAAAAAACACTAAGGAAAAAGAAGTAAGTTCTGATATTACTGTGATATCATATAGAATTTGTTGCTCTGATTAAATGAGCTTACAAGATTTAGCAAAGATGATCTAATGGCTCACTGGTACTGAAAAAGGAAGGCAGTTCATGTCCCACTCCTCGCCTCATTTTTTCTCTCTTACTCATTCCAGGCTTTACATTTATTTTTGTCCTCTCTCATGCAGATCTGACTCTCATCTAACCCATTATGAGATGGTGCAGCTCACAAAACCAACACAAAACAAATTGGGGAGGGGGAGAAGAGTTTCTGTGCAAGGTTGACTTAGATTGTAATTATTCATATTACAAGACTACAAACTAAGGACTGATATTAGACCAGATTTGGATTTCTGTGAGGGTTTGGGGAGTAAAAATCTAATACATCTTAAGCTGCTGGTTTTTGGTTGTTTTTTTTTTTTTTTTTTTTTGTATTCCCACATGAATTTTCCATTCTTATTACCCCCTCTGGAGCCACAATGGCAAAGCTTCCACAAATGACTGTTAGTGGATTATGCAGAGGTCCCAAAGCTTGTTATGACTAGTAATATTAGTCAAGCATCTCTGAGTTAAAAGCTAAATGATATTTGCTGTATTCAGGATTAAATCACCACTGATTCAGCAAGCTATCTCTGTAGTAGACCACAAAGAATGCAAATCACTTGTCCTCAGCTGCATCAATTGGAAAGCTAGGAAACTTTCCTAAGTGAGTCATATAGGCTTCCCCCTCAACTATGTCAAGACATAAGCTTTTCTAATTCAGCCTGTTCCAAGAAAAGTGTTTTCAGAGATGTGATGTAACATTCTCCCAACATGTCTTTTCTCTTGTCTAAAGTGAAAATGGAGATTAGCGTTCAGACAGAAAACCTTCCATGGAGACCAGAGGACATAAGGTAAGACAAAATAAAAGATAACTTTGATAAATGTCAATACACTTGAGAATTATGTAGAAGATATAATTGAGCTGTGCCATTTTATATTTGTATTTAAAAATCCAAAACCCAACAATGAGACCAAAAAGTTCCGTTGGTTCCTTCGTGACTTCAATGTATTTCTCTTCCTCGATAGAAGATTTACAACAGCTTAACATCCCGAATACTTCATTGATCTATTTGCTTAACGCCATAATAAGAAGTAGAAGATAACTATTGAATCAGTATTTTTGCTGCTCCTAGGAAACTGGAATTTTAGGCAAAGATATGTTCAAAATCTGGCTGATCTTAATGGCTCTATTTAAACAACAATCGTTGCGGAAGAATAAAGTCTTTTGTAAATGAATCTGAGATCTATCTTATTATTGGGAAATTCTACTGTTAATGTCACTGGAATAAAGAAACAATCTCCTCTCTGCATAACAACTGAACAAGAGTCAGGATTCAATGTAGATAAATGGACTTTAACAGTTTTGTTGTATCCACTACCACTTATGATATACTTTAAAAAAAAATTAGAAAAGTGCAGATTTGACAATTGTTCATTGTAGTAAAAATTGCAGTTTAGAATGATATTTTTGAAGGATATCTGATTTGATTATCTTTGAGATATTTTAAAGACAATTATTATTCCATCCTTTTAGGGAAGAAGACAAAAAGTGTTGAGAAAGAAACTTTTGGAGCCTTTTGCTTTTAAGGAAAAAGCAAGATAAAACAAAAAAAAAAAAAGTATTAAGAGAAACCAGATGCATTGGTACCAAATTGTACTTAGTTTTTTCATTGCTGTAGGAATGCACACTGATGCAGTTTTATGAGCCACTCTCCAATCTGGCAAACTGGCACATCAATTTCTACTGTTTGAAGGCTTTAAGATGGTTGTGATCAGAAGCTTATGTTGATAAAACTAGAATCAGTGCTGTTGAAACAAAATGGCATTGCTTTCAGACAAGGGAAAAAGAGATATGAGAGAAGGAAGAGGGTAGGGAGGGGTGCAGAAAGGGGAGAATGAAGAGAGAAGATGAGAATTCATCAGTTTCACTTTGGTTTTGCAAAGCCAAAAGTGTAGCTTGCTGCTAAGCACGGCTGCTTTGTTCAAGACACCTTCTTTGAAGGAACCCAAGAGAAACTAACACATCGTCTCATTCACCAATTAACTGCAATTTCCAACATTCTGATTTTGGTCTATTATTTTCCCTCTCCATTATCCTTCTGTTTATCCAACACATTTCCAAACCTCTAGACCTCTAGATGGCATTAATGTCATTTTTCTGTTTGTGCTAATTCAGTCCTCTCCTTTTTTCTTGCTTTTTCTAATAATGATTTAAAAAAACCCCAAACTACCCAAACAATGCTTCTGCAGTCTGAGTACAGTTTTCTTACTTTGGTTAATGGAGATAAAATGGGAGATGAACAAGTAATAGTTACCGGCAGAACTGCACATAATGCCTTCAAATGGACTCCTGTCTGCAGAGCACCTGTATGAAACATTCAGAAATGGATTTTGAATAACCCAGTGATCTTTTAGTTTTGGGTCTATTACATGTCTGGCCAGATTTCCTCGGCTCAGTGACAGATTCTGCCAGTTGTCTCTAAAAACGCAAGATCAAAACTCAGTTTAATTTTTCTCTGAACTCAACAAGCTGTACTTTTATTTTCCACATCAGCCCTCTGTCATGCTTTATAGCCCAAATAACATCTCTACAAAGGACCCCTAAGACCAGCAGCATTTGCTAGAAGCACCAGTTCTCTTTGACACAAAACCCATTTAACAGCTACTATCATTATTATTAGTTTTATTATTGAAATTGAATAATAATAGTTTTTAATTTTCAATAAGTAGTAGTACTGAATTGTTACCCTGGTCCATAATTTACCTCAGAAAAATATGTTTATCAGAAATGCTAAGAATTCTAGTGCTAATAAAATGAAATACATGCAGTTTAGATGCAGAGAGACCACAACGAATTCTTCTGCTTCCACTTCTTCACCCTACACAAACATCTACAGATGTTCCCTTATGGCTGTCAGGGCTTGTTCTTTGTCTCTCAGAGCTTGTGTCATTAACAAGGCATTTATTCAGCTCACTTTAGGATCTTCATTGGGCAGGCAGGTATGGTGCAGCCCCTTTTTCTTTCATGCTAAAACATACCCATATTTTCCCTACTCTTGTCTAGAACTTAGTAGTTTGGTTTTTTCACTAGCCTCGGTAGGTTCTCCATTGAATATTTCTTTTCTATTATTCTCTTTGGGGGTTTTTTGCCCCCAAGCCCTCTTCCCAGGGACAATTCAATATGAGAACTACTTTTTCAACTACAGTTAACGTTATAAGACACAAATTACCTTGTCAAACAGTGGTTAAGATTAATCACTCTCTGATGTTTATATCTGGGAGGTCTCATCAGGAATGGTAGACAAATAGGGAAATTTTTTGACCACAGTTTTCCCTGTAATGGTTTTTAAAAACTGACTTATTTGGATCATGTTTTTATTAACCACAATTTTAATGTATTGATAAGGGGGGAAAATTATTTAAAAGGACTTTAATGAGAAGTGAACCACCTTTTGAGAATGCAACATAAGTCCAAAGCCACGTAACGCCTATACAGCTGGACTTAGGCTTGTAAGAATGCCGCATTCTCAAAGGCGCCTGAAATGCATCCAAATGTGCCTGAAAAGTGTCTGATAGGTATCATATGATGCCTAAAATCTTGTTCCATGTGAAGGCAATCAATTTAGCCTGCAGAGGAGTTTTGAGTTTTCGGCCATTGAATATCAACTTCTTAAACCCAAACCAACACTGTCCAGCCTAATTTAACCTAACCTAGCTTAATTTAGCTTTCTGTTTTTTCTGCAGCCTGAGGTTTTGGGATTACACAAAGAGCTCATTGGAGGGATTCAGCAGTGTTTAAACTAGAATAAGGACACGTTTTTGATAAAGCCAAAGAGTTTGTATCAAAAAGGCTGAGGCTGGAGCACATGCTGAATTCCTCTTGCAGTGCTGTGGCTGACAGACAAAGATACTCTAAGAAATAATTTCTAAAATGTCTTCAAGTAGTGTCACTTGAATGCATTTGTCATCATTCTTAGAAAATTATTTAAACAGGCTTTATTGACAGTTACCCTAACTGTTTCCTGGAAAGCCAAAACTGCTGTCAGGGAAGACAGGATTGAATTTCAGACTGTGGGCTGACGTGCTGTTCTGTAGGATGGTTTTTCATTCCCTTCCCTGCAAGACAGTAAAAAAAATAAGCCCCTAAGCATGTAGCAGTCTATAAACAATTACCAGAGTCCAAACTACAGACATTCTCCAGAGTGCAAAATAAGTGGATGTGCATAATTAAGAAAGTTGAGAAAATGTTTAGAGGGAAAGAATGAACACAATTGCTGGTTAGGTTTCAAATGAGCTCCGTGATGAGTAAAAAACTGTGTTTAAGTAATATCCTTAATATTATTTAAACCGATAAAGACTAAGATGTTTTAATTGGTTTCATAATGAAAATGCTAACAGCCTTTTAACTGCAGTCAGAACTTTCTCATATATAATATTTTAGTGTAAACATAAGATTCCTTCCTATGCTTAGGGAGTAAATGGAACAGTTAAAAATTTCCAGTCCCTTTCAGGAACCATTAATTGTAACACTACTGCTAACTAGTAAGATTAAAAAAGCATTTCAATGGCTTCCTGGCAGCTTAAGAATTCTTTTCCTAAATTTCTGTCAATTAAGCTGGCAGGAACTCTTGTAAAACTATTAGAGAGGTTACTTTATTTTGGAAGCATGCCAAAAATATTTTCAGAGCATTTTGTAATGAGTAGAGGGTTCTATCTACAATATAGCCATGCAGAATTCAAACATTAGTCTGGCATCAACCTGGGAAAACTCATACAGCAGTCATCTAATAGCAAGTAATCAGACTAAAAGGACTCACACAGGCTACATGCAAGCTGGCAGGAGAATTTAAGTATATGGGTGCAAAGCTTTTTGTGGAAGATTAGTGTATTATTTCAGTGAAAAAGATGGTGAAGTTTGAAAAGGTATTTGGGGTTTAAGAAAATAATGGAATCTTACGAAACAGTCATGTTTTCCTCAGTCACATGTACTGACATTTCTTAGATGATGGTAGACACAGCATTTAGAGTACCTAGATATGATGCTTCTGTTTGTAGACTCCTGCTTTCACAAACAAGTAACACCAAGACTCGTTTTGTACTATTTGAAATATCACTGTTTCTAGTTTGCTTTCCTGCCCCCACCTTTTACATGATTTTATTTTTTTTATTACCTTTTTGCTTTATGCAAGACATTGTTTACTTCTTTCTGCCATCAGCTGTACCATTTCGCTACCCTTCCATTATGTGTTTTTTCCATTTTGCTTCCGCTTTGATACGGCCTTACTCTATTGTGTTCTTTCCTCCTTTAAATGATGCTTTTTAGATGGTAGCTATAGGAGTTTTTCAAATTGGAAACTGCTTGCCCAAAAAGGTTGCGTAATTCTGTCTTTGAAGTTATTCGATGCATCACCAGATATGGCCCTGCGCAACCTGTTCTGACTGTGAAATTGTATCTCATTTTGTAACTGCCCTGTGCTGAGCAGAGGGTTGGACCATTCTTTCCCTGCAGTGAAGAAAGCTTCCTTAGGTTTGTGACGGATTCTGGTCAAGACTGAAGAAGTAACAGGAGTGACAGCTCCTCTCCATAGGGTCTGTTGATGTGACCCCTTCACTGAAATAGGACATATTATTTGCAACCACGGCTCAGTGATGACATTTGGCCTGTTAGTTTATACCGAAAATTAATCTGCAGTTACATTTTCATTCCTGTAATGTCACTGGCTGTTTGGCAAGTGAATAGGCTTCAATATGTTTACTACCTATGCTTTTTAATGGAAACTAAGAAAAGGATTTAATTTATGCATTTTTTTCCGGTATAGTTTGCTTTAGTGTTCTGTAAGACATTTGCTCTTTTGTTCTGTTTAGAAAAGTTGGCTGTGCAATACTGTTTATGGGATGTATTTAAAACTGTGCAAACTGAGTTTCATTATATGATACAGCATAAATATGAATTATGCAACTGGTGGCTCTCCTTAAAAATTCTAATTTAGCATTAGGAAGTTAGCTGTAAATTGCAATTTACCATCTGCTCACCATATACATACCACTTCTGGAATAGATAAATTTAATTATTTGCCTTGCCTAATGCAGAAATAAACTCTCATTCAGTTACACTTATTAAGAAAGATTTGCTAACTCTTTAGAAAAGACTCATGAGTAACTTCTAAGTGTCAGTACAATATATACAGAAACACATTAAAAACTGTTCTGACACTTTTATTTATCATATGAAATGAAACATCTTGTTGTTTCCATAGCAAAAAAAAAAAAAAAAAGAAATTGCTAAACTCTAATTAGTGAAGGGATGAAATCAGAAAAAGAAAAACAAAACATAAATTTTACTGTAAGTTAACACTAGTAAATCAGCAGATGGAATCTACATTAGTTAATGGAAACTACCTTTGTTGAAAATTCTTTGCCTGAGACGGCAGATGATGTAGCAAAACACTAATAAGGTTTTAACTCACAATGCACCTACTTTGTAGCATAACAGTGAGCTACACATGGTTCCTCATACAAATTCTTCAATTCAAGTAGATCAGAAATTTCAGCAAAAGCCATACTGCTTACACACTCTGGTAAATCTCAGGGGCCTCCACATTCCGCACAGGTGACTTGAAGCAAACAATTGAAATCAAGAAGTAGGAAGGGGGCAGAACTGTGTCCCATATGAATGAAATTTTAAGTCCATAGCCTTCACTGAGCTACTACAACCTCCTGGAGCTTCTTCCCACTCAAATTGGATGTTCCACAGACCTCCATGAGGGCTTTAAATCCTTGACTTGAGGTTCTCATCTGCTCCCCACATTATTTACCCTCAGACATGCCCACATAATAAGATGTATTTTGGTATGGATAGCTTACTTGAGGAAAAACCTAAATACACACCAGGGTGCACAAACGCATGACTATATGCAAAGGGATTCCACACTGACCAACCCAATCTACTCCATCTGCCTTTGACAAAATTACACAAACAGTGTTAAACAAACTTGATGACCAGATTTCTTCCTACAGGGGACCTGATTTTTCTAGGATAAGATGAAAAAACCTTAGGTCTGAGAATTCAGGGCAATTCCCAGCCTCAGACTGCTGATGTACAGCATGGACTTGGAGGTCTGCGCCTGGGTTTACTGCAACAACTGAGCCCTTCAGGCACCCATGTACTATTGATGTCTGGTGGGACTTAAGAATAGGGATTTACCTACTTAAATTCCTGATGGGTCCACACCTCCCAGACTGGATGCTGCTGGCAGTGCCAGTTTTTAAATCTTAGCTTTTCATTTTGTGTACTTACTCAACATGTAAAAGAGCTGAATGAAACTTTCCTCATGGAAGTGTTCAACATGATGTTTATTAACTCCAGGAAAAAGGTTTTAATCATTATCTTCTTGGTTAATGGCAGAAGAAGGGAGACCACTCTATGTGGTTGAAGACAATGTGCTGTAGATATAGTTATTTACTCTGCTTTTGCTAATTTTTAGACATGTTCCCATCTTGTTACCCTGCTGATCTTGTCCCATTCCATAATAATGCTCGGAAAACCCAAAGAGGATTGCTGTCTCCACATTATAGCTGTCCTTTTTTCAACACAAAATAAGATTCAAGCAGATTGGAATAAAAGTAAGCTAACTAGAAGCTGAGAGCTTGCAGGAAAGGGAGTGGTGCAGTGAAAGAGGTGCAGAAAGAAGTGGTGCAGTGTGCACTGTGAAGGCTGGAAATATTGCCAGCCTCATGACTTCTAAGAGTTCCTCATTCCTTTATTCCCTTTCAATAGAACTTATTTTGAGAAACTGCTACTTGAAATGACAGAGTGCAGAGGGAGGGGAAGAAAAAGAACAAGTTTAATGATGTCAGAAGGAGAGAACATGTCCCAGTAAAATCTATGAAAGGCTGTCAGACACTGACAACTTCATCACTAGGGCTGGCAGTGAATTTTCAAGCAGAAACCAATTTAATCCGGAAATGTCAGTTTCTTGAACAAGGAATTTCTTTCTTTGCATGTTTTTTTTTTTATTTGAGTTCAATGGACCCTAATTTGAACAATCTTCTAGTAGGGCTTTTGTCAACCTGAGGATATTTGGCTTCAGAGCAAGGAGAAGCAGCTGCTCCTGCCTTTGAATCCAGCCACTTTGTTGGGTCAGTCTTTCTGTTGGGACACCTGGATTAATCAGCAATACTTGAAATTTCTCAGTAGAGTTATTTGGTTGTTTTCAGTTTTACTGTTTCATATCACTGAAAGACAGTGAGAAGACTTGAAAGACTATTAAACTTTGCCCAGTTCTGAACATTGGTGTGTAAAGATAAAAGACACCAGGGCCCTTTCCTGTTAAGACAGTTTCTGGGGACTCCTCCCAAGTGTACTACTCAAATTTACATATCATGACACTACATCAGTTGAACACTTGTGCGTGTTTAATTTCTGGTCCTACTCCAAGTGAAACAATAAATTTGTCATGTATTATCCCATACCAGATTGAGTAAACTCTACGGTTTCCCTTCCTTCACTGTTCATTCTTTTGCAGATTGCATTTTGCCTGCAAATCCACTGCATCATATATTCACCTATGTGTGCACGTGTGTGTGTGCATGTAGGTACATGATACAGCTTGATCATCACATAAATAGCTTTTCTATTTGGAGGTCAGACTAGATTAAATTAATTTTCTGTGCCATTTGAATATTCTACAGTATACTGTGCCTTGCTACTAAAAATAAATTCCCTTTCTTGGGAAAATCAGCATCCTTGAACCCTAGGAGATTTAGCATTACCCATATTTTCTGGGGAGTGTTTTGTTCTCTGGAAATCCACTGCGCTGAGTACCACAAAGCAGGAATCCACCTTCGTTTGTCTAGGATAAAAATATTTCTTCTGCCACTAGGGGACAATGTTGCTCTTCATGTGACAGATTAATTCTGGCGGCAGTGGAGAAGCATTTTACGTTATTTTTAGCAAACTTGAGAAAAGTGTTAAAAAATTGTTTCTTTTTTACAAAAGAACACCTTTCCTCAGCATCTATAGTACTTGCACAATGTATACTCGTATTTGAAACAATCAAAATATTTCTATTTTAAAGAAGAACTGAACCCAGAGTTTGTTAGTGTGAAACTCATTTTATTAGTGCACCCTTAACTGTGAAACTACAGTAAGTATCCACTCCAATTTTGGCACATGGAAACTAGTTTATTCCTTTTTTTTTTTTTTTTTTTTTTAATGATTTTTTCTTTTGCTTTGGGATAGAAAGATGTTTGAAGAGCTCATTAGTAAAGAAGAATTAAAGATCAATTAATAACACAGTTGGATATGCACATACACTGCATGAACCATTTCTTTCTGTGCCTTGCACTGAGGCACTAATTTGTTGATGATGCATAGAGTTATAGAAATGCACAGTTTCTGCTAAGGGAGAGGCAGGAGAAGTTGAAAAGAATATGCAATGATTCTGAGGAAAAAAAATCTGAGAAACATAGCAGGAATATAGAATGATTTTGCTTTCAATATTAGTAAATTTCCAAATATGTGTAATTATCAAGGCAAGCAGCTTCACTGCAATAGATAAAAATATTGTGAAATCTCAACCGATAATATATATCTATATATGAATTAAAAGGCAAAAAAAACAAACCCCAAATGAAAAGAAATCCTATATACTAACCCTCTTTTTTCTTCCACTACCTTCAGTGATCCTTTTACTGCTATGTTTTACATAAAACACATCCACAGTTTTCAACTAGCTCAACAATGATGAAAGAGAATACTTAGTGTAACTGAGTCACATAATACCAATTTCATTCACAGTAAATGTTGCACGTGTCATAATTACCAGCTGTTCCATTATTCCTTATGTCAATAATACAGATAGATTATTTTTATCACCATCACCTTTAAAAACTGTAATTGTTAAATATTCACTTATTTTCCTTGATTACATTGCTGTGTACTAATATAATTTAGACCTGGAACAAGTTATTAGGAGTACGGATTAGTGTGGTTCTTAGTTGAAATGCACCTCATCAGCAGAATTGTCCTACATTTTCTCCATATTTTCCTTGAGGAGTGTTGAGCCTTTGAGCAGAGAGATTCTACTTAGCTGTAGCGGAGGGGACCTGCATATATCCCCAGGGATGCCCAGAATAGACAGTTCTTCTGATGCAGATACCCGGTCTCCTAAGCAGCCTGGGTCTAAAAGCTATCAGAAATCAATAGAGCTGGCCAAAGTTCTTCAGACAAAATTATAATCTTCAGAAAATATTAACCAAGTTAAAAGTAACAGAGGTTTCTGTTGGTTTTGATGACAAATTTTTCTTAAAGCAGGGTAAGATTTGGATGAAAATCAAGCAATGAAACCCAGGAAATGAAACCTCAAACTGGTTGCTAGGCTGGGACACTGCAGGCAGAAGTACAGGGCCCTGAAATAAAACAGACAACACAGTGATTAAAGCCAGGCCATTAGATAGTGTTTGTTAGTACCTCATCTGCGTGTGTCTGACATTTCTCATCAAAGTCTTTAAGACACTTGCTTTTAGTTGTATTTAGTTATTTTAATGTGCGGAGGAAAACACATTATCATAGTTATAAATGGAAACACCAGAATCAAGATGAAATAGTTTCTGAAACATAGTTTCTTAGAAATTGTGCATTGGATGTTGAAAATAATGCAGAACATCAAAACCCAACCTGTTTTCACATCCACTAATCCAAAAAGACAGCAAAACTCCATTTTTTTCAAAAAGTAGCCTAATGTAATTGAGACATCGGTCAATCTACACTCAGGCATGGAGCCGAGTCCTCTGCCTGTATGGATCTGGTTGATGCCATCACCAGTTGAATTCTACTGCTTTACATCATCTTTCTGCAGCACTTTCAGAATCTGACTATAACATTGATAATAGAATAACAAAATGGTGTAGTATACCTAGCCATTAATTCATGATCACTTGTAATTGATGAGGCTGAGGACAGTGCTATTGAGGTGGCTCCTTCAAAAGCCTCACAGCTTCCCAGTAATGGCTTTTGCTTTCTACTGATAAAATGCCACTTCCAAGGTCACCAACAGATAGAGTTGGCCTTTACTTATATTAATAGTAACTAGAATATCTAATTATAGAAAATAAGCTGTAGAAAATACTTAATTTTACTCTTGAAGCCCATCTAAACCACCAGATATTTAACAAACAAACAAAACAGAGGAGTTCAGTTCGTGCACTCCACTGTTTCTTGAAGTCCCATTTGGCAATGCTGGTTCAGAGTGAATCATAGTTTTAATTCTCTCCTGTTTAAAATAAAGTGGTTCCTGATGGCAAAAAGGTTAACTTGGAAGGAGGAAAAGGTCCTCTGCTCAAACACACATGCCAGAAGAGTAATTGTAAACATGAAGACAGGGTGTTGATCAAATAATTTGAGAAGTAATCATTTCAACATCTGACCAACACAAACCAGTGTCTTTTAAAACAAGGAGAAGACAGCAGTCTTGACAGCAGTAGCTTATGGGAAGATCTGGGGCTCAGTTGTGGAAGATACTTAACACTGATTTCAATCATACTATCTAAAAAGCTGTCATAAAGCACAGATCTTGAATGTGAGTAGGAATTCTGGCAGGTGGAATTCATGGTGCTACAACTCAGTGAGAAACTGGGTAAACTTTCGTATAGCTTTAAGAACAGAATTATTCTAGTCTAGTTTAGAATAGGCTAGTTTCTTTCTAGGGCTAGTGGCCAATAATACGACTAGCAGCTAAAGTGTCCTTGTGGCTAGTGATAAGGAAGAATTTCAGTATGTGGGGCACAGTTCAGTCTCATCTATTCAAGTCACACAAGATGCATTCAGATTAATCTGAAATACAAGACAATGAAAACTAGCAACAAACAAGATACAAAGCCACAGTCAATTATACGCAGGATATTGGAGTATGAACAATTCTGCCTTATATGCAATATCTGCATATAAATGCAAAATTGCCATGTGCTTCTTTAGACTCGGATATCAGTTGAAGTTACATCTATTTCTGTCTTAATTTTCTCATATCTAGTTTTCCAGTTATGAAAATAACAGAGGGTATGGATGTCATTCCAAAATTAATCATAATTTGACCTCTAGCAAGTTCTGCGTATGAGCTACAAATGACAGCTTAGTACCAGCTGACTCTGACTGCTGTGGAAGGGATATGGAAGAACAAGCAGTTGCTTGCCATTGTAACTCTCAAATAATCATTTTGGTTAAGATTCTTTCTAGACCTCTTCCTTAAAAAAGGCTGCATATTGTGGCCTGCTAGTAAAAGAAGTAAATACAGAGGCAAGAAAGCTGGCAGTTGCCAAATAAATTAACCAAATGTTGATAAATTTGCATAAGCAGAGATTCTAGTGCAAAAGTTTAGAAACAAATTCCAAACAACAAAAAAATCAAACTAAATGAAAATGTGAATCGAAAAGCATGCCTAATAAAGGCTTGCATTCTGAAAGCAGAAACTTCAGTTTTTCCCAGAGCCTAAATGGTGATATGAAAATCATACTCTGCTGTTACCTAATACTAGTGGTGCTTAAACTAGATGGTCTTTAAGGTCCCTTCCAAAACAAACCATTCCATGAATCACACCTTAGATGTACCCAAATGGTTGTCTCCATTGTAGACATATAGAATGGATTAGATTAATATAGAAAATTAGTTTTTGCTGAAGTCTCCTAAGGATTTTTATCTGATAAATGACCTCTCAGTGTGTCTAATACATACCAAAGGAATCAAGGACTCCTTAACCATTTTTAGGTGGCTGCTTTTTACATAATAGACTAATCACTGGATTGTTTGTGTGGGAAACCACAGACTCACCCAAAACCCACTTCAGTTCTGTGTGGTTCAACCACCTGTGTGTTCTTACAAGAAAGCCTAATGCTGACTGATGGAAAGATTCACATTCATTTTTAAGGAAACTCTTGATGCAAAAAAGGATTTGAACTTCATTTGGGCAAAATGAGCAGAAGTCTGTAACTTGTGGTTGGGGTAATTTTCATGTTGTGGTATCTTTCATGTTTTCTATAACATGTAGCTAGGCCACTTCACATTTATTCTGGTTTTTGCTGCCAAGAATGTTTTTGTATTTCATACTAGAAGAATCGTTATGTAAAATGTGTAAAACTGCCATGGGACTAGCTATCAGAGCCCAGGATCTGGGTAAGGGCCAATTTCTGTTCTGTTTCCAGTTTCAGGAAACTTGTGTTGCTTTCCTGAGCAGTGGAACCTTTTTCAACAGACAGAGTGTAAAGCTGAACCCCAGCTCTAAATCCAGACAGCTGCGATTACACAAAGCTACCCAGAGGCAGGAATTACACTCCCCTCAGACATATATTGTGTGCCTACATCTTTTAATGCTGATGTGTTGACCTGGTCTTGATCTTAGATGATTCTTTTTTTTTGTTTTCAAACAGATATAACAAACATGCAAAGCAGGAACAGTTATTAAATACCTGCACCATCAACTGTAATTTTCCCCCTAGTGGTTGCAGAACCCCATAAGCATTATGACATGAATCTCACTAAAGAAAAGACACTGTTATTTCTCAGCAGCAGCACCACAGCAGATTTACCTTTCTGTCTTGGCTTGTATATTGGTATTCCAATTTCTCTACACAATTTCAACCACAACGTCTATATCATGTTTCAAGTGGACATTCAAACCTGAATGCGTCTTATGTCCACAAGACTAAGGTTATCCTTGAGCCTATGAGGAGGCAAGATACTCTTGAGAGATGACCTGAATGTATCCAGGCTCTGATGCAATGGGTCAGGCCATCTGTCCCATGTCTTACCTGCTCTTGTATTCTCACCACAAGATGGGCATCACAGCAGAGCAGCCCTGCAGAGAAGGACTTGGGGGTGTTTGTTGAGAAACTGAACATGAGCCAGCAGTGTGCACTCACAGCCCAGAAAGCCAACCGTATCCTGGGCTGCATCAAAAGAAGCGCGACCAGCAGATCAAAAGAAGTGATCCTGCTCCCCTACTCTGCTCTCATGAGACCTCACTTGGAGTATTGTGTGCAGTTCTGGTGTCCTCAACATCAAAAGGACATGGAACTGTTGGAACAAGTGCAGAGGAGGCCACAAGGATGATGAGGGGACTGGAGCACCTCCTGTGTGAAGACAGGCTGAGAAAGTTGGGGCTGTTCATCCTGGAGAAGAGAAGGCTGCGTGAAGACCTCATAGCAGCCTTCCAGAATCTGAAGGGTTTATCTAATGGGTTTAAACTTAAACACAGGAAGTTCAGGTTGGATATAAGGAAGATATGGATATGAGGGTGAAGAGGCACTGGAACAGGCTGGCCGAAGAAGCAGTAAATGCTCCATCCCTGGCAGTGTTCAAGGCCAGGTTGGACAGAGCCTTGGGCGACATGGTCTAGTGTGAGGCATCCCTGCCCATGGAAAGTGGATTGGAACTAGATGATCTTGAGGTCCCTTCCAGCCCTAATCATTCTATCATTCTATGATTCTATCTATTAGACGTAGGATTCATCCTACAACCTTCCAAAAGCTAAATGATATCAGAACAGGTGAGATGTTTCAAAAGCCTATCTCAAGCTGCTACTACAAGTGCTCTCTATTCCCAATGACTAGAAAGAACTTTGGATTCAGTCCGCTCCACTGCTCGGCCACATGAAGACTAACCCTTAGTAGAAAAACAGAAAGATTTGAGGCTTCCTTTTATTCCAGAGCATACCACAGACTCTGACTAAGAGCAGAGAAGAGCCCACACTCCCACCCTGAGCACCAAACTTCTTCAAAGCTGTGGACGTCCGGCTTCTCATTCACTTCTCAAGCTCTCATTCTCTTTCACACAAAATCAGATACAGTGATTGCATTACAATCACATACGTCAGGCCTTATGCTATTTACCATTCCCGCAGTCTCTGTCTGTGAAGATCTTCCTGTACTTTTTGTTTAAGCAGTCTGGTTATATGTACCCTGTCTAAATGAAAGTCTCACCCATTCCCTTTCTAATGTTACCCGCAATATTTTTGTCTTCTGAAAAGGGCCCGCCTTTCTCTACAAAAATCAAGAGTTTCCAGATGTCATAGAGGTCCTCCAAGGGAAGGGTTTGCAGTTATACCAATTCCAGAAAGACTAAGGTAAAAAAAAAAAAACCAAACCCAAGCACAATTCCAATAATAGGAGCAATAGAGCAGTGAGTTACTTTTGGTCCTAACTGCCCCAGCAGGGCATCACTTGGTAGCTTTTTGCATAAAGGTGAAAATAATACCAAGAAATTATATCTTGCCTGACCTTTCCCCCATGTTACCCTCTAAAATCCTCTTTTCTTCTGCCATAAGAAATTAAGTAGCTCTGAAATATTAAAATAAAACCAGCCATTTTTGTGAATAATTGCGCAGACTGTAATCTTCAATTATTCAGAGTTATTCATTCAATTTAATAGTTAAATTAAAGCCATTAGATGAAGAGGATAGCATAAGCACAGTATTTTCCATTTTGTGTTTTCTTTTCCACTTTTGAAAGCAACTGAATATACACAAGTCTTAAAAAAAGAAATGAAAGTGATTACATGATTAAAAATTTAAAGGTCTGATTTTGCTTAGACTTTTGCTAGAAAAAAAAAGTGGTTTTCATTAATATTAAAATATACACTCCTTAGAATAATAAATGTAACAATAAACCCAACATTAATTGGGTTTTGTCAAAAATAACAGCAATCAATCTTTTTTTCCTATGTCAAATGCTTTTTGAAATTACTGAATTTTTCTTAAATCCATCCCAAAATACTGTTTTTTAGAAAATATTTAATTCTGAAATTCTAGAGAAAATCTTTGTTTGGGGGTGCTTTTTATATGAGAAAGAAGAACTAAAAAATATGTATTAATGATATTTTTATCTTTCATTTTCCCCCTAACATGCAAAAAGTGATTTTTCAAAAACTTTTGAGGTTGATAAATCATAGAATCATAGAATCATAGTATAGTTAGGGTTGGAAAGGACCTTATGATCATCTACTACCAACCCCCCTGCCAGGGGCAGGGACACCTCACACTAAACCATGCCACCCAAGGCTATGTCCAATCCAGCCTTGAACACCACCAGTGATGGAGCATTCACAACTTCCCTGGGCAGCCCATTCCAGTGCCTCATCACCATTACAGTAAAGAATTTCTTCCTCATATCCAGTCTAAACTTCCCGTGTTTAAGTTTGAACCCGCTTGTCCTATCACTACAGTTCCTCATGAAGAGTCCCTCCCCAGCATCCCTATAGGCCCCCTTCAGATACTGGAAGGCTGCTCTGAGGTCTCCACACAGCCTTCTCTTCTCCAGGCTGAACAGCCCCAATGGAGGTTTATAATTTCTTCACCTGTTTATCTTTCTTTTCCCTTTCTCCTTTTCTTTCTTCAGTGTACAATCTTTATGTTATTTTCACCTTAAATAAAGGTAAAAGTAAGACAGAAAAATCACAAATATTTGTTTAGTAGGAAAAGAAAAAAGATTGTTTCAGGGAAAAATTATCTTTTTCATTCCAAACTATTTAAGATAATGCAATCATATATATTTAATTGATCATGTCATAACTGTCCTATCATACAGTAACTCCTAATTCAGTTCATTGACTACATCTTTCCACTGCTACATCAGAAGTCATGTTTAAATTTCAAACCCTGAGAAAACATGCATTATTTAAATGTATAATACATTTATTCTCTTCACTGCAGCATAAAGTTCATATGACTTATTGCAGAGTGTGATTCTTTAAGGATATGTTTGGTATTGTTATAGTAACCTCATTTTTTATTGAATACCGGAGTGAATAACTGTGTAAAACCTGCATGATTTGTTGGCATTAAAGCTAAGGCTGCCTCCAGGCACTGTTAGGTTATGCATCATCCTTTACTTAATTTCTCTGCTTTATTTTAATTTGTAAACTGTCTCTGAGCTGGAATGCACATTTTTCAGGTAGGTTTGCTTCACTGATATTAAGAACCTGTCTTACTTTCCTGAATATATGGCTTATTTTATAAAAGGTGCAGAGGAATCAGTTTATTAAATTGAAGCAACACACTTCGCATGTTTCTTAAGCACACAAGAATTCTATCTAAATGAGGTTTTAAATTTTGTGTATCTATCTCATGCCTAAAATTATATTTGTGCTGACTTCTTAGATATTAAATGATCTGTCTGCTGGTCGGCTTTCTTAATTACGTCTTAAATCCTTTCGAGACTGTGCCATCTGAAGAGCCTTGCACAGGATCAGATCATTATTGAAATCCATGAACTCCCCTTTAAACTAAAATGCCTGATTTTTTTGGTAGTTTGTTTAGGTCAACCAATCTATCAGATATCTTCTCTTTTCCTCAGCCAGCTTATAGTTGCTGCCCAGGATATTTCTTTTGCCCTTCAGTTTCATTTGTGCATGAGAAGAGTCAGAATGTAAGTCATAGCATGGGGATCCTTGAAAGATAGTCTGGACCTGTTCTACATAAAGGTTTAGGCTGCATTAAAAAATAGTCATATCTATTTTCTCTATGAGGACTTAAATTTTCTTGTGAAGGGTGACAGTTGATTTGAGTCAAGCCCAAGTCCAGCTGGTCCCCAAAAGCAATGTGGATCACTGGAGTCTTGGACATCAGTGGAAATTTCACACTGAGCTTACATAATCATTATAACATCCTCAAATGAGCTCTAGAGCTGCCGAAAAATGCACCACTGGCATAAGGTTATCACTGCAAGCATAGTCTTAGAAAGGTGAATTACTTTTCCGTCTTTTTTATACCCACTAAATGATGAGTGATGGCAAAGCGGCTGTCAATGTGTCTGACTATGTTGCTAGAAGACTGAAATCCTTAGAAATGGTCTGGTCTTCACAAAAGCATGGGTTTCACTTGAAAACAAAACAGCCTCTGAGTGTGCCATTAAAGCTTTCATTGTGTTAAAAGATGCTATGCAGAGCCATCTAATTACATTGAAAAACACCATTGAAAATTAAGCTGGTGTTCTAGTAACCTGAGGTGTTTTGTCAAAACTGTAGTATTGTAGCAAAAGTAATATACTGGGTGATGCTACAATTTTGAACTGCAGACCAGAACATTAAAAGTCAGGCTTACACAAACACATCAGTTAGGCAATTTTAATTCTTCACTGGTTGTGGGCTATCCAGATAGTTTAAAAAGGATAATTTCAGAATGAAGCTGTCTGAGGAACATTTAGGGAAAAAAAAAAAAAAAGAGAATACCAGAAAACCAAAAGTAAGAAGTAGGAAATTTTTATTCAAGTGAATACAAAACCTTTAAAGTTCATAGTGAAAGAGAGGGCAATTTCCCTACACGTAACTAAAAACCCCAAACAATTGGGAAAAATATAGTTAACATGGAGGAAAGAATAATCAATATTAATCAGTCTGTCTGAAGAATAAATTTTGACAAGAAAAGCTAAAATTATTGGAAAAATTTGTGGGAGATGTGGAAATTAAAAGCTGGTGCTTTTAAACAAAATCCAGTGCCATGTGACAACTGTTACATGGAAATAATAAAAATATTAATGGTAGTTTTGTTTGTTCAGGAAAAAAAATATAATGTTAAAATACCTGTATCACAAATAGAAGCATTTTTGTCTCCTCTGATAACTTCAAATATGTTAAACAACAGCTTCTAGAATCATCTTTTTTTTGAATTAGTAGGCCTAGATATTTTGCACTCAGTAGTTTTAAAAAGCTGGCTGAGATCTCTTGCTTCATAATATTCCTGATTTCAAGGTAGAATTCAGTGTATCAGAAAACTCCGGAAAGTTTTTGCTAACATTCGTAAGTATAATGATTCATGTAACTGGAGAGTTCTTAATGACATAAATCTAAGATACGATAATATATCTGGTATGAGTTTAAGTTAATGAGAGTTATTGCCAACCGTGGGGTAGTTTCCTAAAGCAAATGTCCCTCAGATAATCTTTCATATTCTGATAAGGATACGAGTTTGCTTGCTAAAAGGAACTCCATAACCATAATAGATTTTATATGTACTGTCCAAGATTCTGATTAATTACTGCTATATAACATCAATAAAGCATGTGTTAACATTGATTTAAACATGGAGGAGTGACATATTTCAAAAAATTGTTTTTAATGAGGAATTGATGTTGGAAATAATATTTCCAGTGAAATACCACAGCAATTGGCAATGTGTCTGGATTTTTGTAATTTTTTCTTGATATGGCAGTAAATACGTAAATCACCGTTGAGGGAAGTGAAGGATCCTTGCATGGTTCTCCTGGTCTTTAAAACAGGGCTAGATTTTTCAACTACATTAAAGGTGGTATTTTGTCAACCAGCTTGACTGTTTGAAAGCCGAATCATTACTTGTTTCATATGTTAACTGAATCCCAGCCTTGAAATGTTACTAAGTTTTATTAGGTCTTCACAGAGTTGTACACCAATACTACACTATATGCTCTATAAATACACATAGGAATTTCTTGTCTTTAAGTACCTTTACCCAAGCCCAAGGAATTCTGTCTATACAAGCTTATATTTCACTGCAAGTTTGTACTTAGGTGCACTGATTTGGATCCTATAATCTTATAAATCACATGCTTTTAGATTTTGCTACTATGCAATTAAGATCTGCATTTAGTGTCCACTAGTTTAACATCACCTGTTTCTTAACTCCAGTTCAATCTCTAAATACATGTTAGCATACCTTTCCAACTGAACAGTTAAACCTATACTTTCAAATTAATTTTAAACAAAAAATAATTTCTTACTTTAAGTTGGACTTCTTCTAAACCCACATTCCACTTCTTGAACTGTATATAAAGATCTGTAGCTAACATTGCAGCATTAAAATTTTTAAACAAAGATCATCTTGTCACTGAAAAATATAAACTTCAGGCAATGTTTTCTTGTTGAAGTATCATGCATGTAATTCCATTAAGAGAGGTTATGCAAGCACATCCACAGGACAATTGATCTGGTTTTGCTATTCAAGCCCATCTTCAGTCATTCTCCTGTGTTTATTCCTGCAGTTTTCCATTTTGTCTTGCTCTACAAATTAACTCTTTCCAGGTGTAACACATATAGCTCATTTCCCATTGCCTGGGATCTCAGGGATGAATTAATTAGGCACTCACCAAAGCTTCAAGGAATGGCTGTTACATTTCCATCACTTGGACAATTAATGCAGAGGAGTGATTTCTAATATGCTCTGCAGTACCAGTTCAGTATGTGGGTTATCTTTCATTTGGAAAACTCTTTTTTTCCTTCAAATGTTACTCATTTCCATGCTGTTGAGCCAGGAAAGATTTGCTTAAAACTCAGCCGAAGCACAACCCCCATCTCTTAGCAACTTGCTAAGTTCTACCTCCTACAAGGTATTTCAACCTTTAGTAGAATTAGGACATTTGCCTTTTCAGAGCATAGATGAGAAGCGGAATTCCTCATAATTCGTATGTGTGTCTGGACTGTACCAAATAAAATTTCAAAATTTAAAAAATTTTGTAATACATGTGTACACTGTAAAATAAAATAGCATTGAATTAGGGATGGATTTGTGGGGGGAGGAGCAGAGGAAGCCTCCTTTTATCATTTCCGGTGTTTAGCGTGAGATGTACTCCAATTCACATGGTGGAGAAACAGCGCACAACCATTCCTACCCCTGCCTCGCTCAGCTCCTCAGGGGAGCGATATGGATGCAAAAGTTATCTTTATTTGAGGTACAGTAATAATTAAAATCTGTAAGTGCCTAATCAGTTCTGAGTTTCTGATTTATTAAAATATTAAACTTAATGAAAGAGTAGCACATAAGGCATATTGCCAATAGATTTGCAGCTAACAAGCAGCAGGCAAGATGGTGTATATTTTTTGTGTTGCTCTTGTTTTCCTCTATGTCTTCTTACCTTAGCAATCTAAATGTTGTAGGTATAATCTTTAGGGAAATCTGTGACAATCAAAATTATAATTTATAGAAGACTTTACAAACAAGAAATTCTACCTGGTGATAAGAACTTTAATGTAAGTTACTGATTTTGTTATCATTTTGGAATGACACATGGCTTGACAGTAAGTCTATGCATTTAACCGTTACTGTAATTAAAGCTTCCAAAAGGGGGGACTTTCTGGCTGCTGGGCAAGCTTAAGAAACAAGGAATGTAGTGCTTGGCCTATAAGGGTAAGCTGATTTCCATGCCTCTGTAAAAAAGCCCTGTTAAACTAGTTTCAAGGCAAAGCTGTAAACCCAAAGCATTAGGTAGAAAGAATGCTTTGTAAAGAGCTGCTGTAAATGCATGAAACTTAAATTTATTTATTCAATGAGAAAAGCCATATAAAAACCTAACAAGACTAATAGTCAGTTTCTCCAGTCAAACACACTGCTTTCCATCACTGCTTCTGTTGGTAACCTCTTTCTGTGGACTCGGTAACTACACTTCTGTTCTGAGAGCTGTATTGGTTCTAAAGGAATTGCAGCTTGTGTCCTCAGTACTTTTTTGAGATAGAGGAAATACGAACTTTGGTGTAGCTGCAGAATGCAGTTAGTCCAACAACTAGCTAGATCCTACCTGCAGGCCACATTTTAAAACCCTTCAAAAACTATAAAAAATAATGAAAAAGACAGGTTTATATGTCATCTTTTGTCAGACTTTTGGTCTTTTTGTCTTTTTGGGTTTTTTTTGGTCTTTTAGATGACTCAAATCAACTCCTATCAAAACAGTGTGTGTGTACACAAATACAGATTTGAACCTCAACCTTCCATGTAGATGGGGAGTGAATAAAGGGTACTTCTGAACTGAGTTTTTCTGTTTATTTAATTAGAAAGAATCTCAATAACATTTTGTTTTCATCTGGATATGAAACAGGAAACACTGAAAATGGAAAGCTTTGTGGTAGAAGCAAGCATTTCTCAATGAGTTCCCTATATATCATTTTCACATCTCCAGATGCCTTTGTCTGCTCATACAGTGCTCTGTACAGGGATGCCTAGCTGAATTTTAATGGCCCTTAAATCAGCAATGTCTTGGAGGGCAGATTAGATGAACTAATAGACTTTTTTGCTCATAAATGTCAGCAAAATATTCTAAACTTCCTCTTTTTCTGCTGTGTTAAACTGTATCATGTCTTAGAATAACACAGTACAGCATGAAAGATTACACTTTGACCAGGTATCATTCAGCCTCTATCAAGCTGGTATACTATCTCCCTCCCTTTCAGCTCCAGATACATGTCACATTTTGTCTGTCCTCTGCCAGAGCCTCTGTCATGGGAATCTTTTTTAATCTCTGTTATCTCTGTTACCTTTTTGCTTCCCCCACTCACTTCCAACCTCCCAGTTTCTCTTAAGTTATAGTCATCCATCAGTTTCAATTCAATCCAGCCTTCATTTATGATCTTTTCTTTTTGTCTTTTAATATGTTGCTGTGTGGTTTGGCTCCTGCCACAATGCCCCTTGTCTTTCAGCAGCTAGCTCTTCCTCCTGGCTTTGGCAGCCCCTCCACATGTCACTTGCCTTGCTGCTCTGGCTCCCTCTGCCTTACACCTCCCCTCAGATCCCCCGAGGTGCTCTCTGCCATTTTCACTCCACTTGAAAGAGCCCTTATCAAAGTCAGCTGTGACCTCTTCTCTCTCTCTAGACCTCCTTTCTACTCTCATCCATCTCAGTCAATTGGCTACATTCAGCAGAACCTATTTTTCCTGCCTTAATCCTGTGTAGCACTTCAGTTTCCTAGCTCCACTCTAAATGCCCTTCAACTGTATTTTACAATTGTCTTCTCCCCTCTCCTGCATTTAACACTGAAGCCCCATGGGGCTCCACTTATGTTCATTTTACTTCTCTTTCCCTTCTAGATATTATTCCTGATCTTGGATGAGGTCATCCAAAAACCTCAATCTTTCTTATACTTGAGTTCATGTGAGTATAAACATGCATATACATGTTTATGTAAGAGCTACAACACATTGCTCCAATTCCATGTTGAAAAGTGAGATCTCCCTCTCTTTCTCTGTGTTCATTTACACTCACCATCTTCAGATGTGGCTTCAGAAATTCAGAATTGATTTCTGGCCCTTTTGTCCGCTCCCTCCTTTCTCCTACTTTATATTTCATATTCTCCTTAGGCCTGCTGAGTACCATGCCACTTCTCTTGCTGATTCCAGTTCACCATCTCTTAAGCTATGTATAAAGTAACAAAACTGATTGTTCTCAGTATGCCCTTTTTTCTGTGAATCTTGATGTCTTTGAAATTGTTTGTATGGCTGCACATCCATATCCCTCTAATGTGTTTCCAGTATACATCAGGGTTCTCAAGAAAGACTCTGGGAGAGTGGGAGACATGAGGCCTTTGCAACTTATTTCCCTCTGCCAGCAGTGAGCTCTGTGCAGTAGTGGCCAAATAAATACATGGCTAGTGCTTGTACACATTTGATTTCCCTAGGACAGCACAATTTTTCCTCTGCCTTGTATGAAATAAAGGTATTGGCAGATCTTGGCAAATAAAAATAAGACAATAAAATGCAAAACACATTTTATTGATTATTTTGTGAATACAATGACGAGCTCTAGGTTGTTTTTTTCTCAAAGCATTCAGTGTCAAAGAAAAGGTTTATTGTGGTTTTTTTCCTATTCATGACAACACCAGGCAGCTTGATTATTTCCTTATTTAACAGAAGAAAGAGAAGGATGTATTTCACATTGTGCTGGGTATAAGAGCAGCAGACAGAGACACTGCTTCTCAGGGGGGGCATGCTTCAGGGAACAGTAAGGTAGTACTTCAGCTGTACTGATCAGGGTAACGTCAAGGGAAAGGAAACACTGCAACGGCAGTCACAGTGAATATAGCTGAGTATGCAAATCAGTAAAATTCTCTTCCTAGTCACATCAGAGGTATGCGACTCCTTCCTATTATTTTTTTCTTTTTAGATTTCTTGGGTTTATTATCAAACACAGCACAGTGGTCGCCATGGGAACTTTATTAAAGTTGTATCTAGTTTGCCAGGCAATGTTAGGACTTTGCAATCCCAAAGGATGATGTTCAAGGTATTTTATATATTTTTTTGGCCACATTACAGTGTTCATAGAATCATAGGATGGTTTGGGTTGGAAGAGACCTTAAAGATCGTCTTGTTCCAACCCCCTGCCACAGGCAGGGACACCTTCCACTAGACTGGGTTTCTCCAAGCCCCATCCAACCTGGCCTTGAACACTGTTAGGGATGGAGCAGTCACAACTTCTCTGGGCAACCTTTGCCAATGCCTCAGCACTGTCACAGTATAGAACTTTTTTATATCTAATCTAAATCTACCCTCTGACAGTTAAAACCATTCACCCTTATTCTGTCACAACAAGCCCGTGTAAAAAGTCCCTCTCCAGATTTCTTGAAGGCCCCATTTGGGTACTGGAAGCCTGCTAGAAGGTTTCATTGGAGCCTGTCTTCATAGGAAAGGAGCTCCAGCCTTCTGATCCTATTTGTGGACCTCCTTTGGGCTTCTTCCAACAGGTCCATGTCCTTATGTTGAGCGCCCTGAAGCTGGACGCAATACTCCAGTTGGGGTCTCATGAGAGCAAAGTAGATTGGGGAGAATCACCTCCCTTGAGGTCTGGTCATTATTCTTTTGATGCAGCCCGGGATATGGTTGGCTTTCTAGGCTGCAAGCAAAGCACATGCTGCTGGGTCCAGTTGAGCTTCTCATCAACCAGCACGCCAAGTCCTCCTCAGGGCTGCTCTCAATCCATTGTCTGCTCAGCCCATGTCTGTGCTTGGGATTGCCCTAACCCAGATCTAGGACCTTGCACTTGGCCTTGCTGAACTTCATGAGACTCACATGGGCCCACCTCTTCCCTTGTCCACCAACTTTGTAATCCTGTCATAGAAGGCCACCAAATATTTTAGGCACAATTTGCTCCTAGTGAAGCCATGTGGGCTGTCACCAATCGCTTCCTTGTTTTCCATGTGTGTTGCCAACATGCATTCTGTAGCATCATTGACAAGGGTTATTTTTGCAATACCTTTAAGTTTTTCACTTAATATTCTCCATAATCATGTTAATACAGGTTTTTAGGAAAAGCTGCAATACAACCAGAATACAACATACTTTACCAGTTCTATTCCCCTGATAATTTGTTCCATTTAATTTTTTAATTTACATTCTCTTTCCTGAATCACCTCTTACAAGTGTAAAATGCTTTACACCTCTAAAATGTGTATGAAGCCAATGGTGAGATTGATATAACATGTTTTTTTCTTTTCACAGCTGAAATCTGCAGTCCAGAACAAAACATGATTCACTTTTCCCACCAAGATTAGTGTACGTCATTGCATGAACTGGCAAGCTTGTCTTGCCCAGGTAATCCCTGTACATTTAGATTATTTCATGTCTAGGATGTTGAGAAGGGGGAAGGTTGTGTGTGGGAAAGCAGGGAGAGGAGGAAATACATGCAGAGGTTCCACCCTTCCCTTGCTCGATCCCGACTCAGAAAGGTTGCGCAGCAGATGTTATCCAGAATACGAGTGTTGTGGGATATAAGAAGCCAGGATCTCCTCTCACTCATCACATTCTGGCTACATACATGTTGCCTGGAGATAGAATTCCCCCCACAATTTTGGCCCTGATGTAAGAATACAATATCTTCTAGGGTAATTTGGTTTTGGCTCTTTCACAGGTGTGCTTATAATATGAATTCAGGGAGGACAGAAGCTTTTTAAAAAAATAAATGAAAAAGAGGTGATCTATCTTCATTCTTACCATCCACTATTGAAATAGGAACACAAATGAAGGGGCACCTATCTCATTTTGCAGGGATATTGTTGGTGAAAGAAATCAGCTCTCGGTACTTGCTTTTGTTTCTGATTTCCTGACTCATGCCAAACCAATGATTCTCATTTTAGCCTTCACAGATTAAGCCATTATTTCCAGAATATATAATAGCGATTAAAAATTGCTTTGTACTTTTTAAAATTATTGTACCAGATATTGTTGCCTGACAGTGTTACAAAAATCAGGTGTTTAACTGTCATCATTGCTGTAACCTTGGAAATGTTCTTTGATGCTTTTTCTAGCTTTGAGAGACAAAGCTATAAAAAGAAAATGCTTGTGTGCCAATCCATACCAGTACTAGCAAGAAGCAGTAACAATGAATTTGGGAAAACTTTGTGACCTCTTTTTGCCATCAGGGAAAGGACTTTTTCCTTAAAGTAGCAGAAACCTCCCTGAAACTCATTCTGACTCCATCTGTTTTCCTGTGACAGTCCCAGCTCTTAGAAAACACATAGATACTGTTTTATATCTCACGAAGGAATGTGCCAGGCCAAGTTTTCATTACTTGATCTTACAAGTAAAGCATACCATCCAGAGCTGCCAAGAATGGATCTGAGCTTGAGTGTTCTGTAGCAGTGGAGGGAACAGAAAAAATGAGAAACCAAAGTGTCCATTGTGACATCAGTAGGATGTAAGAAAATGAAAGAGAAAAAAATCAAGTGCTGTGGAAGAAACAATTTTAATGAAAATAATTAGAAGTAAAAATATACCAATGGCAAGTGAAATGAATATTGAACACAAGTAGATGCAGGCTAAGTAACACTCACAGCAGCAGGCTTCAGCAGAAAGGGTTGGAAACATCCATTTGCTATGGAAGGGCACACATGTACAACTCTGGATGCTGTATAGTCGAAGGAGAGATGGCTACAAACAATCAGTACTCCTTTAAACAAAATAGCAGTATGCTGTCAAGGAAGCTCACTTAATCTAAGTGACCCTGGAAGGAGCCTGGCCAGGTATGATGAATTACAGAATAAGAGGTTGTGAAGTCCAACCCCACTGCTCAGGGCCAGGGCAGCTAGAGTTGGAAACTCTACAACCTCTGTGGGCAATCTGCTTCTGTGTAACAACTACCATCACAATAAAAAAGATTTCCCATACGTTTAAATGAATTTCCTGTATTTCTGGTTATGCCCATTGCCTTATGTCCTTTCTCCAACAGAGAAAAGTCTGGGGAGGTCTTTACCTCCCAAATTAGATATACATTGATGAGATACCTCTGAAGCCTTCTTTTCTCCAAGCTGAAAAGTCTCTCTCAGCCTTTCTTCATATGACAGAGGATGCAGTCATGTTCATGTCCCTGTGCTGGACTCTCTCCAGTATGTCTGCGTCTCTTGTACTGGGGAGCCACGCACTGGACCGGGCACCCCAGATGTTTCTTACCAGTGCTGAGTAGAGGTGCAGTATCACCTCCTTCAACTTGCTTTCAGTGTCATGCTATACTTAATACTATAGTGTCATTGCTATAGTTCTCTTTTAATTAGATGGAAATCTAAATGCTAAGAAGTTCTTTCTCCTCCTTTGCGATGACACTGAAAAATTCAGAGCACTCAGTAAAAGCTTCTTTTTCTGAAATTTTAAATGGATTTTTTTTTGACATTGCAGGACATTTTTTCTAGAGAGCCAGTCATCGCTTAGAACTATTTAAGTTTGTATTGCCAAATTAATAAGAATAAATTTAGGTGAGGATTATCGACACAAATAATCAAGCACTGCCTGTAATGAGATGAGGAATAATTTGGATCTATTGGCCAATGCCCTGTGACGTCTATAGTATTGATGAAACATCAATTTTCTGAGCATCAGATAATCAGGAGCTCTTCCCACAATCAAGATAACTAAAAATATAGCCTCTGATCTCCATGTTAGGGAGGATTAAGGGTTAGCTTCCCTGCAAAGGACAGGAGGCTAAGAGCTGTGGCAATAGCAAGACAAGCAGGGCAGTGCCCTTGTCATGGGTTCAGCAGCAGCAGTCATTTTTCTCCTTCTTGGTAGCTGGTGCAGTGCTGTGTTTTTGATTTTGGGCCTGGGAACAGTGCTGATAACACCAGTGTTTCGGTTACTGCTTAGTGATGGTTTGGTCTGGCCAAGGACTTTCTGAGCCTCATGCTCTGCCAGGGAGGAGGGGAAGCAGGGAGGAAGCAGAGAAAAGACACCTGACCCAGACTGGCCAAAGAGGTTATTCCATGCCACAGCACGTCATGCCCAGGATGGAAGAGCAGAGAGCAGAGACCCGGAAGGGTGGGGGTGCACTGCTGGGTCAGGCTTGGTATTGGGCTGCGTGAGCAATTGTATTCTTTCCTTGTATTTGCCTTGTTATTATTATTATTGGTGGTAGCAGTAGTGATTTGTGTTTTACCTTAGTTACTAAACTGTTCTTATCTCAACCTGTGGGAGTTGCATTCTTTTCGATTCTCCTTCCCATCCCTCCGGGAGCGGAGGGAAGAAAGAGGGGGAAGTGAGTGAGAGAGAGACTGCATGAGTTAGAGAGGCTTAAACCACGACAGCCCTCCATAGCATAGAGTCCATTCTCACCTTGCCTGAAGGCGGAGTGCAAAGTGGGACTGGAATATCCCAGAGATAGCCATACAAACCATCAGTGACACAGCAGGTCTGAGGTCCAGCCAGCCAGGCAAGACAGGCCAGGCACAAGGCTGGGCCACAGCACGCTGGCAAGGAGCTCAGACAAGGACCACATCTGGCATAAATGCGGCTCCTGGCTTGAGGACAGAGCGTACACAGATGGAGGGCGAGAGCGTTCCTTTTTGTGCCTCCTTCTCCCAGCAGAGTTCCTTTCAGGGCAGTCAGCTCCAAGGTGGCCCATCTGCACCAGATCAGAGCAGATCATGAGCACAGGCAGCCCAAGCCCTGGGATGAGTAGGGCAGAAGCTGCAGAAGAGAATTATGCAGAAAGACATTATAGGATAATTACAATCGGCTGATGCACTCAGGGCCTTTATAGTTTATATTATTTACCACACTAACCAATATTTAATGACATTCTGGTCTATTCTTAAACACAGCACTTTGGGTTAAATTTCACCCTGAGTCTGTAGTTTGACATAGAGGCAACGCCATAGTGTGAATTCCCCATTTAAACGTACTCAGTGGAGTTACCTTCTGTGAGCTGATCCTTACACAAAGCTCTTGTTAATACCAGTGGAATTTTAATTTGGGATGCTACAACAGCAGTAGGTGCTATGTGCTGAAGTGTTTCATTCATGCTGGTGAATCCTTCTATTTAGTAAAACACTTACATCCCTGGTATTGATTCAAGTTATCCTTCTACCTGCTACATTTTTTGTCTCTAATAAGAGGCTGATTTAGAGTTGATTTCTTTTCTGTAGCAAACGTGTACGGCTTATTGCAGGTTTAAAAATGGTATTTAACCCTAACAGCAGAGCTGGCATTTGATTCTCATGCAACAACATACTTTTCCACTGTTTTCAGAGACTGTCAAGTGTAAGTCTTATTCATTCTTTGTGACTTGGGAAGTTTATTACTTTTTTATATTGCAATTGTACATTGCTGATACAAAGAAATACAAAAAGTTTATGTTTGTCTATCATTTTAAGTTTAGCTTATACTGGAAATATGTTTTTCTCTTTTCTCTTAAAGTAGGATAACATTCTGGAGTAGATGTGGGATTCTTTTTGTACAAACGTGTTTTTAAGGCCTGATGGATGTTTTATAAGTGATTTTGATTAGCGAAGAACATTCAGTTTTCATATAGGTTTTATATTTTAATTGGAAATACACTTTCTTTGTTGATCCTGGTAGACAGTAGTGCAACCACCAAGAGCTGTTCCTCATAATGAACTGGTCATTTGCATTTATGGGATATGTATCTCAGTAAACATTATTGAAGATCACTAGAGAAACAGTTAACATATTTACATAATCAGAAAGGAAGATAGATAATATTTTGAGAAGATATTTGGCAAAGCCCAGCACCTGCAATACTTAAAAGCAGTGACAACATATTTAAAATGTTACTCTGAGGGAGCACCTCCTTTTAACCTGCAAAGAGTTAACACTGCAGTAGAAAGATGATAAGCTAACAATAAGCATAAACTCTTTCTAATGTACCTCTATTTGTCTTTTCTGACTCTTGTCCTTCCAGGTTAATACTAAATTTTACTGAATATTAATTTGTGGAATATTGTTTTAAAATTCTGGAAAATTGTCACTACAGTTTGACATATATTTGCTGACAACAAGATGTACACTACCTATAATGTCTATGTTTCTTACAGAAATCCATTTTGAAGTACAATCCCAAACAGGCTAAAAATAACAGCACCTAATAAGATAAAACACAATTCTTTCTGTTTTTCATCTGTTTTGTTACTATTTTAGATGAAATTGAATCTTATTAAATGCATATGGTGCATAAATTAACGAAGTTCAGTATGAGATAAATCTTTTTAAAGGGACAGGGAAACATTTTTGCCATAAATACTGGTGAATGTAAGTAAACATTCTATTAATTCGAAGATTTAAGCTATGCCATAATGGAACTGAACCTGAATATTTGCTTTCTCATCTTTTGTTTGCATTGTCTCAAAAGATCAAAATACTGAAGGTACGGTTCATTTCAAGATCAAGAGATCTGACTGAGGATATCTGAACATAGGTTTATTCCTGGAAAACAGTTCCTGAAGCTCCCACTGCAGTCAGTGGAGATCTAGGACTCCAAATATAGGTGCCACCCAAAGGTGGCTGTGTGGTGACATCTGAAAGGGTCTCACGTGTCCCTGACACCACAGATGGGCATACTCTATCCCCACGCAGATGACACCCAGCAGCTGAGTGTGGGCGACAACACCGAGCCCCTTGTTGCCACAGCCTGTAGTGGGAGTATAGACACCTAACTCACATATGGGCACCTCCATCTAGATATTTTAATCCAAGACCAAATCACATCCAAAAAGCCAGAGAAAAGCTGCATGCATAAATTTTCACAACAGAAGCATATGTATATTTTCTGCCTGTTAAATACTGTGTATCATGACACATTCAGACGTGACATTTGTGCATGCTCCAGAAGTTAAACACTGCAATGTCAGATGAAACTAATTCTGTACCATGTGATGGAATATTGTTTTGAGTGTGGTATAAATGCATTTCCAGTGTCAGATAAAATTGAAAATCTGTGACTACTGCAGAGCAGCCTAATTTATGCCTGATGTGCTCCGTGACACATGCTTGTGCAAATTTCATTATAATCATGCAAAGTAATTTTTCAAAACTGTTTGCATGTGTAAAATAGTCCATATTTGCCTATAATAACATCTCCCAGTGGTAGCGGTCTGAGCAATCATATGCATGTCAACTTGCCAAGCACCTCTTCTGCTCAAGGCCTAAAAGCCTGTATTTTTCCACCTACACTGAGCATTTACAAGACACTGTATTAAACTTTACCAGCCGATGAGAATGTTTATATAAGAAATTCTTGAAAATATTTATGGGAGAGAAAATGCGTTTGGTGTAAGTGCATAAATCATCTTCATGTCAAGGATAGGTGTGTGAAAATCATACTCAAAAACCATCATGGACACCACAAACGGCACATTTTGAGGAGCATTATTGCATTCTGCAGAACCTTCAGCATTTCTAAGAATTCAGCACTGTAGGAATCCACACACTGATTTCTCAATATACTTCAAGGTTTTTAAAGTTCAGGAATGTTTAACCACATGCATCCACCTCCAGAATCTAAGTATATGGCATGCAGCTAAACCTACACAGAGGAACCTCTGCTTACAGTCCAAAGTTTAGAAGGGTTGATAGGTTCAGAAATACCTCACACATCAGTATTGACCATTACTTTTCAGGTCTGTTAACATACACCATTTAAATTAGTTTGTGTTGTCACTAAGGTTTTGTTTTCACTATACTCATATACAGCATAAATGCATGAAACATACATATGTATAGTTCAAAGGAACATACATACTTCTATAGTTATAGAGCAATGTAGTAACAGTGCAGATTGCCATAATGGTTTTTTGGAGAAGATAAGCTGTTTGAGTTCTTTATGGTCATCTACAAATTCTGCAACTGAACTGCTATGCATTCAGCCTTCTCTGTCCAAGCAAAGACTGCACAATTGCTACTTTTTTCTCAGCAAGGCCTGGCATGGTAGCAAATCTGTCAGTACTTTTCAACTGCACTAGCAAATCATATATAAATCGTTATTCTTCTCTGAGAATCTCAGCTGGCTGAAAATCCCTATCCACAGAAACAAACACATCATACTATCTAAAGGAGAATGAAAATTACCTGGGTTTTAAGCTGTCTACTTTTATATTTATTTAATTAAATACACAATTTTCTAGTGGTTCACTGCTACACACTTTCCAGAATATTGTGTTCTCATGGGACGTGCAATAGTATCAGCTTTGACAGTCAAATTGACATTGAGTTTTCACCTTCTCACACCTGACTTGTGATTTAACTCCGTTGGCCTCTCCCTCTTTGATTTACCATATAATTTGGATAATGAGGAAAAAGGAAAGGCAGAGATTGAAGTTTTTGACTAAGTAAAAGAGCAGCAAATTGCGTTTTATGGTTTTTGATATGTTCTAGGCCAGCTCCCTTTTAATTGCCTTGGCAAAAGCAAGACAGACTTGCATTCTGTAGCTGGCTAAACACCATCTGACAGTAAGCTTTTTTGCCAGTAATTAGCAGTTCTGATAGCCTGCTAGATGAGAAAATTGCGGTGAGAGGGTTATACCTCAAATGGAAAGATAGAGACTTTCTGTAGTTCAGTATGTCAATAGCTTGCTGTCACTGATTTCTTGATACATAGTAGTGATGGTAAATCTGCCAAGGTGAGCTTTGTAAAACTGCTCTCAGTGCCGTCCCAGGGGCGACGGTCAAACTCATCACCATGGAGACTGACACCAAAAAAACCCTGCAATTTGATACAAACGAATAAATCTGTGGCCAAACCTATGGTGCTCTCTCTCTCTTACGATCTTTTGAAGCATTATCATCAGGTTGCGGCACTACTGTGCTTGCTCTGTGAGTCTGCTTTCCTTCACTGAAATTGGATGTCTTAGCATCCAAGCAAGCATGACTCAGCGGCACTAGCAGTCAACGTACGGGCTAAGTGACCTTTGTGCATCGACTTGAGGATTTGTATCCTCACTAAACACAGAGCTTATTGCTTTGTTTTCTTTTCAGGAATCCTACTATGATTCATTCCCAATAAACAAAAGACAGATTTACCCGTACTATTTGTGAGATTAAAGATCATCTTCTTCTCAATATGGTTCCTATTGTTCTGTCAAAAATGCAAGACATGTTTCAAAATCTTGTTTTTCTTCCCTGCTTTCACTTCCTACTTTCTGTGGTAGGGAATGAAAGTCTAGTTTCACTCAGATCCAACTGTGCTGGCATTCAAAGGCCACTCATGTCCTATGGAGGATGCCCTTTTTAAAGAAAAAGTAATTCAGAACTTGAAGAATGAGAATAGAGATACTGCTGGCATGTTAAAGTTCTTCTCTCTGGTTCAAAAGCTGGGGGAAAACTGTCTTTACAACTGCAGTTTGAAACGCCTGACGCTGATATGTGTTATATTCACCTGAGAACAAAGAAGTAAATAAACAGTCCTAGTTCCTTAGATCTTCATTCTGCCTTCTTGCCCTGAACTTCAAGGCAGCCCATACAGATAAATAAAAACCAGTCCTAGTTACCAGCTCTCCATTTGCTTTTCTCAACCTGATTTTTAAAGCTGGGTTTGGGGAAGAAAGGGAGTTTGCACTTTTCTTGGAGTGCCTGAGGAGATCGTGGGCTGAGGGCATGCAGTGTGTATTATGTTCTTTGCTTTTCAAGATGAGATTCCATCTTCACGGCTACATTCAACATGGGGCTGAATCATATCGATTTGATTACAAAGTCACCTTAAAAGCATTAGTACTGAACTGAAGACCTCTGTGAGCCTGAAATATTCCAGACTGCCAACGAAAGTCCCAATTTCATTACTGAATACCTGCATCTGGCTGTAGCAACGCAATTTCTGTATCCGAGTTTTATCATTTGCACAGTTCTGGAAAGCCATTATATTCTCAGACTATTAATCCAGCTAACTAGACAAGATGTTTTTTTAAATTAGTGGAATATGCCGAGACAGTTGATAGTCCCTTATCCAATTATTTGTTCTGAATAGCTCGCAGAACTCCATTCTGATATGAACCATATAATTTTAAAGAGCATTTTAAAAGTGGAAGAAGCAACCTAATGTATTAGAAGAGTTCAGTTCAGGTATCAAGAAAGAACTTCCAGATGATTAATAGAAAAGAAAAGCACTTCTGTCTTCCCATAGTGCAAAAAACCATATTATTTCATTTTATATGTGCTAGAATAAATAAATGCTTAACTGATGGAGTGCGTTTCTGCTCCATTTTATCATATATCATATTGTTTCTGTGTTTCTTGATCATATTTTGTAACAACGAAAATAAAACTTTTATTGAAGGAATTAGTAGGGTTTTTAACAGAATAATAAATTTGTCTCTTAAAATGCATTTTGCATTTTTTTTATATAAACTGCAATTTACAAATTTATAAATGCAATTATTTCTAAATGCACATTATATACATCAAACACATATACCTGAAAAAAAAGGAAATCAGTCAGAAACTAGTACAACTTTAAAAAATGTTAAATAGTTCAACAGTTAAAGCTGAATTTAATTCAGTCTGCAGACATTGTTCTCTTTTCCATTTATAAAAGAGCAAAATATTTTCACTTTGCCCCATTCTGAAATTAAATTTCTCTCTCTACGGCATTTCTGTACTATTAAGAATGGAATTAGGCCTGTTCTGTTGTGATGAATGTAAGAAAACTCGACACATTTTGTCTGCATAAAATAAAACATATCCTCCATAAAAAAAATAAAACCAAACAAAACTCTTCTCATCTTCTAATCTTTTATTAGGAATAAGGAATGCAAGGCTGGGATAATTTTATTTTTTTTGCAAAAGTCAGAAACCAGAGGAAAAATAAATCAATCTTATTCTCCTTGATATCTTACTGGACCGTCAGTCTTTCTGTATTTATCTTGCATTTTCAGGCAAAATATATTTTTACTTTTATTGCATAAATAAATCTTTCTTTAAGAAAAAGCCTATGATGAATTTTTATAATTCTCTGACTTTCTTGAATTCCTCTCTATGTGAACATTCTTCAGGACAATACTTTTACCCTGAGGTTGGTCAAACACTGGAACAGGCTGCCCAGTGAGGTTCTGGAGACTCCAGCTGTGAAGACATTTGAAATCTAAACAGTCCTGGGCAGCCTGCTCTAGCTGACCCAGCTCTGAGCAAGGGGGTTAGACTAAGACCAACTTCAGATGATCTGAGAGCCTCAACCATTGTCTGATTTTATAATACCCAAATTTTCTCGTACAGTGGACAAATGTCCAATGAATGAATGAATGTATGTCTGGACTTTTGACAGAAATAGTGTCTGTGTGGCTGCTTATAAACCTCTCCACCTGAAAAGCAATTGTAAGCCAAAAAGATGGTCTCATAATAGCTCAAGGTACAAGTAGGACAACTCAAGGTTGTCTGCCATACTGTGAGAAATCTGAACTGCTGTACTATTTGTAGAATATAAGATTGGAAATCTGAAAACAGCAATGTCCTGTTTAATGTCTCTGTAGTTCTGGACACTATTCTTACTTAAGAATCTCATTTTCTTTTTGTTTCTAGATTCAAATGTTTAACATTCTCTGACTAACTAATTATTGTGTATAGAGATCTGATTATTGTCCTGAACTCTCGAGTCTATATCTGTACCACGAATTAAAATTGGCCCATTCCCTGAACCTAAGGGAAAGCGCCATGGCACGGCTTACATTCTTAGGTTCATACTCTCTCTTACCCTTCCCATGACAGCATAGACTATGAAAGCTTCAGATCACCCCTCCTTTTTCTCTACCATGTATAACCAGTAAACAAAAGGCGCAAAGAGCTACCATCCCTTCCCCTGTGGCCTGAGATGCAGTGTTCGGTGTAGCACAACACAGAGGACACCACGACACTCACATGATGCCCAAAGGCAGTGTGTGCCTTCTGTAAGCAACTAGGGCTGCATTTCTTATCTCTCCAATGGGCCAGGAGAATCAGGAGGCAGTAAGAGGACTCTACACAATTTACTGCAGCAGTCCTGTCAGTTTGTTTGGCAGATTTCTTTCTGTAGGTAAAAGTTGTTGATGATTCATTAGAACATCCTCCTGAGAAGTAAGGTTCCCTGGGCTGCTTCAACATGACTATTCTCTCAAGGAGGAGTGGTTCAGGCCTCATATTGGTGCTACTAAGGAACAAAAGAGACATAGACTAAAAAACCCAGTGGAAATGCTGCTCAGACAAAATATAGATTATAATCAATGTAGGTTATTTGGAAGAAAAAATAGCTGTAAATTTTTTGCTTTTCTTTTTCATGCATACTTAAAAAACAATATCTTTCAGCTAAGTATGACACCATGATTTAGTAAAAAGGAAATAAAATTGATTGTCCACAGCTGTTTATACACTCACTGGCAAGGATTTCGTCCTGGCAAGTGCTGCCAGGACAATGCCTGAGCACACCTTAGGAGACAGCCTCAAATAGGGGTTGTTCCTAAGCAGCAGTATGGATGATACTCTTTTTTGAACAGGAGGCAAGTTTAATTAAATGAACATAGTCTCATCTGTGCCATGTACATCACAGCCAGAAGATGGTCCCCTTACCAATTTTAGGTAATAGTAGGGACATATGCTGTATATAACATATGTTGCTTTTTTTACACATTGTGACAGCACAAATTAAGAGGGCTTTTTGTTATTTGCTTTAAGTGATTCACATTTCCTTTCATAGAATATTAATGCAAGATCATTCTTCATCGTATTCTCAAAAGCTGACTGAAATCTCATGTTCACTGATGTATTCCATATCTTGTCAAGTGCTAGGAGGAATATTGCAGTATATTTCTCAGTTTAAAAAAATTCTTTCATGTGATCTGCTCTAGCACATCTTGTTAATGTACAGATTAAAGCATTTCATTGTAACAGAAGGAAGAAAAATATACCTCAAAGAGACTTTTGAAGTGACTGTCAAACAGTGAAGCTGCATGTTCACACAAAAAGCTGCTGTTAACCTGGAAAAAGAAGTCCCGCTGGGGCTACTTAATTGTGTAAGGAAGTCAGAAGGATTTTACTACAGTATCTCAAAGTACAACTGATTATAAAGGAATGTGACTCACCCACACATCTCCTACAAAAGATATCACAATAAAAATATACACTAAGAAATACTGAGTTGGATGCTTTTATAAGAAGTCATCACTCCATGAGAATCTGACCCACTCACTTTGCCTACAAAGTAACATTATTTCATCCTAATTTCTGAATAAAAGGAGGAAGGAAATAAAATTATATATCCATAGTCATAACATTATACAAATTTGAAGCATTAAATTTTATCTATCCCTGGATCCAGACAGAATTAAAAAGCAGTTTAAGATGTTTCTGTGTTTCAGAATAAGGGTTAAATTCAGTATTTACAACATGAGATCTTTATGTGGTAGAGATTGGTCACTCCAATGCAAAGATTCACCTGCAGGCTTTTATACTAGAAATGTAGAGTATCTTGTTACTGTCATTTTTCATCATAGGCATAAACCTTGTGTACCACATTAAATGCCAGCTTATAAATGTACTGTAAAAGTTTTTATTTTGTTTTTACATTTTAAGAAAATTAAAGAAAGCATCATTTTTGGCTCACAACAAAATGTCGCTTTCTGAGAAGAAATGAGCATCCTTCCTAGTATCTGATTTGAAAGTCCACTGAAGCCAGCAGAGAGACTCTTTTGGACTTCGATTAACTTTAGATCAAACCTTAGATGAATCACAGTAGGACAGCTTTAAAATTCATTTTATAGATATTTGCTAAGCAATGACCTTCTTCTGATTTTTTCCCCCAAGCATGTTATTCTGTGTTCAGGCTGCCATTTACATCAGTGGGAGTTCTGTACATAAATCTAGCACAAAGTGAGCATTCCCCCTGCTCTTTGTCGTCATTCACCAGACAAGGTTTCAACTCTTTTTCTCTGTCTCAAATCACAGGTCCCATTTTACAGCTCAGTTCAGAACCTATATAGCTTTATATCCTGAACTCATCCACACTTTCCTCTCATGCCACTAGACACTACTTATACTCATGGATGGACTTTGCAGGTGCATCAAAGACCACCTCAGCATAATCCAAAGAGAGTGGAAATTATATTGTCATCAGTCAGTCTTGCCATCACTTTCCTTTTAACAACCTCATGCTGAGGCAAGCTTAGTTTAACCCAAACTCTATGTGATTAGCATCTGTCTGTAGGCTGGCTAGGTATCCCACTTAAGATTGTCATGGTAGGTGGTCACTTAGTTGTTCTTTTATTGCAATGCTATTAGCCAAATTTTATTAGCCAAATTTTATTTACACTACTTGTGCATGCAGAGCACTTCCTGGAATCCCAGGCAAAGAATGGAACCCCATCGCACCAGATAGTGCAAAACATACTTTAAAAAGATATATTCTTGTCCTACCAGTTGACAAGGAGTAATGCAAAGGATGTGATACTATCTCTCTTCTGCAGAACAAATGATTAAAGACATAGGTAGAGGATATAAAGTGGTCTCTCCAGAGCTGGAAATCAGGCATAAGATCTGGAAGCCTGTTTGAAGGATCAAGCAGATGTGGGAAAAGCTAGTATCTCTAAATATCTGACACATACAGAAGCTATTCTAATAACAAATTGTCCTTTTCTTTGATACCAAAAGAAAGGCCCTTAGACATGCTGAAACCCTGATATGGATTTGGCCTGGGTGCAAATCCTCATGCATTCATGCCTAGAGGCGTTCAGCATCTTAGTGGCAGCTGTGTCTGAAACATAGATGCAAAGAGAACAGAGAGGGTCTCTGTCACAGAAGAACTGGCTGTGAGGCAAGAATATTTTTGTAAGCTAGTGACAGCATGTACTTAAGACAACCAGTCAGTCAGCAAATCCCAAAGTAAATAGATCCACATTTTACACTTGAACTAACACTCTTCAGCAGCTTATCTTCCTTTTCAGACCTACTCTCTCACCTCCCTATGTTCTCAAGATGACTATACCTTCATTACATTTATCGATTTGAATTTTTCAAAGGAACAACCTTGTTTTCATAACACTGGAAACAGCACAGATTATCATTTGAGAGTTTGGGGCAACTGAATAATTGAAAGCATAGACTTCCAATTAGGTAAGCCTGAAAATGAACTGAGTGTTATCTTCTGGTCTCTCTGTGTTGAATAAACAACTAGAGTTTCACAGGAAATAAATGCTTTTTTATCAGCCTAAAAGTAGTAGCTTAATTTCTGTTGCTTAAAAGATGGAGATTACAGTCTGAACCTGTATAAATTATGAGATATTATATGACCAACATTTTAAGGGCTTTTTATTTTGTTTTCTTCAAAACAGAAATCCAAATTAGAATGTCGGGAAGATTCAAAATAAATTTAGAGGCCATGACAGGTTTATCATAATGGACTTAAATTTTCTTTTTTTTTTTTTTTTTTTTAAGGTTTTTTCCAAATGCTTTTTTTTAAATTTATTTTTAATAGACTTTTTTAGCCATAAAAAGATTTTCAAAGAGTCATAGAATGGTTTCGGTTAGAAGGGATCTTTAAGAGCGTCTAGCTCTTACCCCCTTGCCACAAGAAGGGACACCTTCCACTAGACCAGGCATTTTATTACTATATTCCTTTGTTTCTGCCTTCCTTTAGCTTTGTTAAATTTAACCTTAGGAGATGAGCAAGTAAAATAAAAAAAGCATACATATATTCACATATGTGTATGTACATATACAGATGTATGTAATAATATTTTATTTATTTATGAAACACATCAGAGAGGACAAAGCTTTTCTTCTTCTGAAACCATTCTGCATGAGATAGTTTTATTTTTTCATAAAAACTGAAAAAAAATCAAGAATCGAATAACATATTATCAGATGGAAAATATTTTTATTTTAGATTTGAAAATCATGGCAATCAGGTGAAGTTCCCAACAACTGAAAAAAGGGAAATATAACCCCCATTTTCAAGAAGAGGAAAATGGATGAGCCGGGGAACTACAGAGCAGTCAGTCTCACCTCTGTGCCTGGCAAAATCTTGGAGCACATTCTCCTGGAAGGCATCCTAAGGCACATGAGAAACAACAAGGTGCTTGGTGACAACCAGCATGGCTTCACTAAGGGGAAATCCTGCCTGACCAATTCGGTGGCCTGCTATGATGGGGCTATGATGGGAACTGATAGACACAGGTAAAGCAGTTGACATCATCTACCTGGAAAGGCAGAGAGAAATTTCTGTGCACAGAAAACACTGTTTCTTTGCATAATAGAACACATTGCCAGGATTTCTGCAGGTGAAGATTTTCCCCTTCAGTCTTGGTATGAGAGTCTTGATTCAACTGCTCTGTGATGATTCTAAACACAAAAAACACTCTAATCAAGAGAGCACTCATGCCATCTAAAAAATTTGACACCGTAAATCTGAAAGTCAAGCAGTAGAACAAGGCTGACAATGTTCCTGGCAACAAATTGATTTCATGACCCTTGGGGAGAAACAGATTGAGACATCAGCTGGATACAAGGGACCTCATGGGATAAGCCATTGGAGTCTGTAGGAGGTGTCTGCTAGGCTGACTTATCTCACAGCTCACCACCGTGTGTGACTGCCATAGATAATGATAATGAAAGTGAACTCATTTATGGAATGGTTATCTTGATCACAGCTTGGACAGAATGTAAAACTTCATATGAGTGACAATATTGTGAAACAAAAGGAAAAGTCACATGCACTTCAGTGAACGCTTGGGATATCCCACTGATAAAAGCTGATGGATGTGACCTTTTCTCTGATTTTGCCTGAAAAAAAGAAAACAACTTCTGTAATTTGATATATAATTAAAATTAAAAACTACTTTCTACCCACAACTAAATTCCATTCCAAGCTCCAGCAGAAACACCACCTCGAAGTTAGCCTGGGACAAAGCAAGCAGCTCACTGGGAGACACTGAGGAAATAAAATGTCTCTCTCTTGCCCAAGACATTTAGTGGTATTTCAAATGAGGATCACCACTATCATTTGATGGTCTCCTCACAGCTTTATCATGGGCCTAACCCTGAGATGCCTTGCTCTCAGCAAACCTTGTAATTCTTTTTCTCTGCTTTGCAGGCACAGAATGCCATGTTTATGTCCCTTACAAATTAGCTATTTTTTTTCCTCCTCTTTTTACTCAGCTCACTACTAAGATGGAATGAAAATATCTAGATTCATTTAGACCTGATTTGTCACCCGCAGCTTGTGCCCCCAATCTCCCCACATGGTAGGACATTGCTCAGAAGGAATTGCAGCCACAGGCTCTGCAAGTAAAACAATCAAGGTGAGCCCAGGGGATTCACAAGGCTGTTTTCTGAATGTGCTGCAAACCTATGTAAAGTATCTCTGTTAAACACAACCTCAACTTTCTCTCTCTAATAGCTAATCACATCTTATGCCTCTTAATTTGGTGTAGAAATTTGAACTAGATCCTTGGAGGTTTTTCCCATTTTTAACATATATGTATTTTTTTCTTCCAGTTAACTCACATTTATTTTCTCCTTGCAGTTAACATAAGAATAAGGCACTAGAAAACAAACTTCAGTTCCAAGAGAATATTACATTGGAAGCAAAGTCATTGAAACAATGAGTTCAGCACAGCAGCTTGAATTTTCAGATCTGCCTAAGGATTTTAACCTGGAAGTGAGAGAGAAGCTTAAAGACAGACTTCGGTGGAGCTAAGGTTTGTGAATCAAAAGTGACATCCAAAAATATCCCCAGCACACCCCAACTCAAATGAAGGCTCCTTGTCCCTTTCTCTAGGCACCTGCATTTCTGTTTCTGAGATGAATTTGCTCATCCTATGCAGTGAGGTGGGCAGCTCCTCCTTGAGCCCCATTAGGAGTCTAAAACCACTGGGGATGGGTCTGATCTGGCACGGGTTTGCAGGGAAAGCTCAACAGAAACTAACAGGATGGGTCCCTCACAAAATACGCCTGTAGTGGTTTTCTTTTTAAAATAAGTGCTGAAGCAGTAGGTGAGTGGTAACTGCACTGCCATCAATAAGGGTGGCAAGAAGCTTGTTCAGAAAGAGGGAGACTTTGGTCGTGCATGTCCTCCAGCAATCCAGCTCCTATCTAATGTTATAGCAGGTTCACCTGGTTAAAGCAACACATTCCCCAAGACCGGGAAGAGCTCTGCCTCCTTGCAGACAAGGAAATGAACATTATGTAAATTCTGAGTAAACAGAAGAGGAGGCAGCAGGCAACCCCCTAACTTCTCCAGCTGAGCGTACAGTTGGAAGGCATGGTGCTTACCTCTGGTCCATCACTTCAGGACTGCTTCTGTGTATGTAATGAAATGCTGTTTCTCTCATTCACTTATTATTATAATTGCAATAATTCTATATGGTCCAATGTCTTCTTTTAAAGTTATGTTTTCCAAAGGCCATTAAACTAATTTCTATTTACTCCACCAGCATTAGATAGCTAGTGGGGTATTTTCAGCATAACAAAAAGAAGCACAAACCCTGTGGTGAATGAAACCCCTCTTCACAAACTTGTGGCTGTCTTTTACTAACTGCTATGAAGAAAGATGACAGTTTGTCAACTAAATTTGGGATGTTTCTGTAGTAAATTGAAGTTGCTGATTAGGAGCAAATTCTTGGCTTAATAGGTTTATATTATAGTAGTAGATTTCTGCTAGCATCTGGCTAATAATGATAATAGTAATGGAAAATAATTATTAATATGGGAAAAAGAGCACTAAATTAATTTTGGAAAATGTCTATGCCTAAGAAACATTACTTTAAAACAGCTTTCAATAACACCCCCAGAAAAAAACACATTGATTATTATATCAGTAGAAGGTCTGATGGCATCTCCAAATGATACATGTGGTCACTAATCAGATATGAATGAAGAGATTTCAGAGGAACTCATTCTGGTTTCTGAGCATTCCAGCCACACACTTCTACTCACATGCATTTCCATATTTCAGTTAATAATATTCAGACTGAAAGAAAAGGAAACAGTCAATGAAATAGAGTACTTCCCCCTCCCCCCCCCCTTGGAATGGAAAATATAACTTAAATAAGAGAGAACTTTAGCTTCAGATCAGAACATGGAGACATGGGGGCTGTGCTCTGTAGTTGGGTTGTATGGGAATTAAATTACCTGCAGTAAAACTGGATCTGGACCTCTGCTCCTGAAGTTTGGAATCTGACTTGGGAATGACACAGATGCATCAGACAGATCAACATCTTTAATGAAAAGAGGTGTCTCTAAGCACAGAAGATCAACAGACACTCTGCTATACATCAACCTGTTGAGAAAACGAAGAACTGTCAGTGTTCCATGGAATAAGGACTTCTTGATTCTTTACCAGTGTTATTCTTTAAATGGAATATTAAGATCATCCTGTTAGTTTGTACTGGGTGTCCATGTCTAGGTGTTGGGGCTGCAGGGGTGGCCTCTGTGAGAAGATACCAGCGATTACTCCATTTTGGACAGAACCAGTTCCAACAGACCCACTGCTTCTGCCCAAAACTGAGCTTCTCAGCAGCTCTAGTGTTGTCTCTATGACGGCATACTTAAGAAGGATTAAAGACTCTACATGGAAGCTGTAAGTGTTGTCCGCTTGCCATCCATGGAGGACCACAGTGGAGAAGGTATCTACACTGCAGCCCATGGAAGACTCCAAGCAAGAGCAGGCGGACATTTTTGCCGGATCCTGTTATGATTCTTGCCTCTCCTTTTCCAGTCATTGCTCCTGACAGGACACGACAGCCTCTGTCAGGTTCTGCTCCTGAAGATTTTTGCATTTGTGTTGGCTTCTCCTCTGCCTTGTTGATAAGGCGACAGAACTCACAGCCCTGCCCTTCACCTTGTCAGCAAGGAGAAATTCCAGAAGGGTTTCACGAGGCCACTCAGGGGCCAAAAATGTGACTCATGAAGAGAGTAGCTTTGCAGAACCTGGTTGTCCGTCAAAACCAAAACACATTTTTTTAAAGATCAGATATTCCAGCTCTATCTTCTTCAATTTGGATCAGGCTTTCACAAAGGAATTAAAAATAAGAATAAAACAAAATTCTCATATCCAGCCTCTGTAAAGGTTCTCAGACCCTGAACAAAGCATCTTTGTCCAAGGCTTTTTGTTCAGTACTTTAAAATATTAAACAATGGACCTGGATTCCTAAACTCATAATTTCTCAGCATTCATTTATATATACATCTCTTATACTGTTTACATCTTAAAACTCTTGCACAAAGTCCAAAATATTTTTTTTTCTAGCAACACAAATTCTTCTGAAGGTGCACAAACAGAATGATAAATTCCAGCTCAAGCACCAAAGTTTTACACAGCTATTGTCTACTGAAAATTTATTCTTATAAATATATGGCAACTCTAGCACATATTCTGCTCTATCTTCAGCAAATATATTACTAGTCTACTTAACTATTAAATCTCTGTATGTTGTCACAAATTAATAATGATGTAGTAATTAATCAACAAAACATAATGCGGACATTGCCACTTAATCACTCTTAACCAGATGTCATGGTTTAAATTCAGTCAGTCCTGTAGCTCGCTCGCTCACTCCCCCCACCTCTTCCCCCCCCCCCCCCCCCCGCTGGGGGATGGGGAGGAGAATCGAAAGAATGTAACTCCCACGGGCTGAGATAGGAACAGTCCAGTAACTGAGGTATAACACAGACCACTGCTGCTACCTCCAATAATAATAATGATAAAGGAAATAACAAGGGAAGAGAATACAACCGCTCACCACCTGCTGACCGATATCCAGCCTGACCCGACCAGTGATCTAGCCCCTCAGGGTAACTGCCCCCAGTTTATATAGAGGGCATGACGTGCTGTGGAGTGGGATACCTCTTTGGTTAGATTGGGTCAGGTGCCCTGTCTCTGCTTCCTCTTGGCTTCCCCTCCTTCCTGGCAGAGCATGAGACTCAGAAAGTCCTTGGTCAGAGTAAACATTACTGAGCAGCAACTAAAAACATTGGTGTTATCAGCATTGCTCCCAGATTGAAAGTCAAAAACACAGCACTGCAGCAACAACTAAGAAGGAGAAAAATGACTGCTACTGCTGAACTCAGGACACCAGACATGCAACAGAAAGAGTTTGAGTGTGACCAAGAGGTAAAAGACAAGATTACGCGTCAGCTAGAAACATCTTTCTGGTTTGATATACCATTAACAGTGGTTTGATTCCCACTCTAGCTCTGTTAAATTTTACCAGGTACCTACCTACCTACCTTCCTTCCTTCCTTCCTTCCTCCTTTCCTTCCTTCCTTCCTTCCTTCCTTCCTCCCTTCCTTCCTTCCTTCCTTCCTTCTTTCCTTCCTTCATTCCTTCCTTTTTCAATCAGGACCAATATATTTTGTGTTTCATATTCTGTATTTCATAGTCATTTTTTTATAAAATATATTTTAATATCTGTATACATATTTCTCAAGGCCAAGTCCATATATTTATAATTTATATTTTATTTTATAGATGTCCTTTTATTTTCTGCTCCAAAGATCTTTCTTATTTACCTACAAGAACTGAAATCTTCTGTATTATTTGGTGTTTGAAACAGAAAATATAATTTTAGCTCCTTGTGATCCCTGTAAAAACCTAAACAACAAAAAAACCTAAAAAACTAAACCAAAATTTGCCTTAATGAAGTATATTGACATAAAAGTAATCTCTTCATAAAAAGGTTAGTGGTATCTGTGTCTGGTGGCTCTTTCTTCCTTTGATGTTACTTTTGTCGTTTCCTTTTGCAGTAAAATTTTTTTAGTGTTTCCATCACAAACTTTAAATAATAACTATTTAACATTCTTTCTCAGGCGGTTTTTTCTTATTATTCTGAATCATCCATATGAAATGCATGACCTACTAATATTTTGACTACTTCACAATGAATTGCAGGATGATAATTTGATTCTTAATTTAAATAGGCATCTGTGTAAGTATCTTTCCTCTGAACTGTGAAAGACAATTCGCCATAATCTTTCTTAATAATATTTTCCATCAAGAAATAGAAGTATGCCATGATTATCTCTTTCTAGATCGGTTCCATTTTACTAGATGTAATTATTCCTGTGTGGTTCTCTAGATTGCATTATTTTATCTCATCCTATATCTAGAACGATGTTATTTGCATGCCATTACTAAATTTTCAACACTGAACTGTTCCTTTAAAAATTTATATTATCTTATGTTTAAAGTCGACCATTGCTAAAAAGGATTATTTTCTTATATATTATACACTTGGAAGAAGACTACATGGTTTTTAAGAGTAAAAAGCTATTAACTCAATGCAGGCGTTAGGACATAAAGCAAACCCCAAGATGCATACCTCTTTTTAATTTCTCAAACAAGAACAGAAGTATGTAGCTTCTCTATGTGGTTTGTATCTCCTATACAGTGCAAGTAAGAATATTGAATTCAGTGCTCAAACCATTTGGTTGAAAAATATCACTAACCTTAATGGAAACCTGAAGGACAGTAAATCATGCTGGCTGTAAAACAAAAGTATTTCATAATCATAGAATCATAGAATAGTTAGGACTGGAAAGGACCTTAAGATCATCTAGTTCCAACCCCCCTGCCATGGGCAGGTGCACTTCTCACTAAACCATGTCACCCAAAGGTTATGTCCAACCTGGCCTTGAACACAGCCAGCGATGGAACATTCACAACTTCCCTGGGCAGTCCATTCAAGCGCTTCCCCACCCTTGCAATAAAGAACTCCTTGCTTATATCCAATCTAAATTTCCCCTGCTTAAGTTTGAACCCATTACCCCTTATCTTATCACTACAGACCCTAATGAAGAGTCCCTCCCCATTATGCCTTCAGATACTGGAAGGCTACATTCCCTAATGAAGAGTCCCTCCCCATTATGCCTTCAGATACTGGAAGGTTGCTATGAAGTCTCCACGCAGCTGTCAAGATAACAGATGAGTTTTTTTTTTCATTGATCACTATCCTGAAAATTAGGTTTTGGGGAAGACTTCTTAGCTAATAGAGGGTAGAAATTGTTTTCCATGTAAGGATGTGTACAGTCTACACTAAATGACTAGAAAGAGTTGTAAAACCACATGTGCTGTGTAGCACAGGTCCTGCTGACTGATTCCAGTGTGAGGTTGACTTAGCAAATGTGATCCATCTTGTGCTCCATGAAAGTACAATAACGATTTCTTTGTTTTCACATTCTAAGTAAGGCTGACCCCAAATCACTGGAGTTTATTTAGAGACTTTGTGACATTTATTTTTAGGCACTTTACCATGGTTCAGAAAAAAATAATTCCGGTAACTATCTGATTCAATGTCAGTGTCCCCAAATCGGCGTCCTCAAACATCCCAGGAGAATAACTCAGTCACTAGAATATCAGTTCAGCTTCACGGTAGCTTAGTAAGTGTGTATTTACAGAAAATGAAATGGCTCTAATAAAAGATACAAAGAAAATCTCCTTAACATCTTGGGATGTGGAAAATTACACTTCAAACCCCTGGAATGAGCTAGGAACAGTGGGGCTCGAATTATAGCTGCATATATCCCTCGCATATGTCAAAACCACTTGGCTGTTGAGTAGCTGCACGGATGGTTTCATAATCTTGGCTTTCCATCTTGGTCTTGATATAGGACCACCCTGCCTGAGCGTTCAAATAGCTGTAGCAATCTACTACCTGCAGTCTTAAATGTCAATAAACTGTATCCAGCCCATCATGCATAGCTGAATGACTTCTTGTTCTAACTGCATTCATGGCGGGCAGTAAAGAAGCTCAGATATGAAGATCCCACATTTTGAGTAAACATACTTTATGCATAAATTTAAAGAAATTCTGTCATACTTCTCAAGACCTCCCAATAGCAGCAATATAAAAAGTTTACCACCTGCCTCTTAAACATCACCAGCGTCAGCAGAAAAGGATCTGAAAAATTCAGCGAACAGCTGGTGAGGGAAGGTCCACTGAAAATTCCTGAGAGCAAAATTAAGAAAGAACACATGTAAAAACATAAAATACACTAGCAGTGTGAGCATATCCTTAGAAAACCAAACCATAAAAAACAATTATCATGAAACCCCCTACCTAACTGGAAAACATGAAGCACGGTCTGTTATTACTAAAAGGTAAAATATATGTGCCATAGAGCTGGCTAAAAGTGTTCAAATAAAACCTCTCCTAGAATCAAATAAATCTAAATACCATATCATACAAAATGATTTCTCATTGCAGCTTCTTAAATATGGAAAAAAACCGGAAAGTAGGAACTGAAAATCTTTTGTAGGAGTACACCTAAAAGGCAGGCAGATTACCGGTAAGACCTCAGCCACCTGTTATTAATTATTTTAGCTTCAGGTTTTTAAATAAACACAGATGCAACAAAACTAATCACTTAAAAAAAAAAAAAGGAACGTTCAAGCAGAATGTAGTTAAAAAAAAACCCTTACCCATTACACTTCCCTTATAACACCCATCCTGAGAGATAATAATTTTTGAATGGAACAATTAATGAGGTCTTTTCATGCCAAGAGAAATTATTCCATAATGAGGTTTAATGTGTTAGAAATTATGTGGAATTTATTAAAAAATAAATAAAAGACTTATCCAAGGTGAAAGGTAGTACACTGGATGGTTAGGAAATGTTGTGTTTTGAAGGGCATTCTCACCACAAATTGCTAGCACGCAGGGAAATAATATGGAAAAGTTATGTGGGGGAAAGCATACAGCAAATGAAAGGTGACAAAAAATAAACATTAAAACTTCTTAATAAACCCTAATATACTCTAAAACTCCCTGTGATGCCTCACTCTTACATACCAGCCTGCTGGGAAAAAGGAGAGCTCTGTCCTTGGTCATAACTCTTCCGAGCTGTGCCACCTTTCAGGAATATTTTCAATCTCTTACTAAAATTTTGTGAGTCAAGTTTGAACAGTTTGCCATGACTCCTCATCAGGGAAGGCAGGGATATTAACAATGTGTAGAGTGGTGATCATGTGCCGTCTCCTTTTCCTGAGCACTATGAAGTAGTACTTTACTCCAGCACAGACAGCAAAGTTTTGATAGATCTTCTATTGCCTCTCCAGAGCAAACCCCAGCAGCTGCTTTGCACTACATAAATCTCATTATGTGTATCAGGTCTTTGTGAAGGGTAAAGCAAAGTTATCATGAAAGAACGAAGTACAAAGATGATCAATGAAAATGCAAGGTTAAGTAAAACCAAACCCAACCCATACAAATGGTATTTCAGTACAAAACAGAAGAGTAGAATCCCATAATAACACACTCAGGGACATAAAAGACTATATGCAGTCAATGAAATAGATTTGAAATGCTGAAGTTCTGAACGCAGTGTGGATGAAATCCACTTTTGTGCAGAGCAGCTGCAAGAGGCAGGTGTGCCAGGAAGCAGAGCACAAGCAAGGTTTAGCTGGTGCTGCAGAGGGGTGAATTTCATCCAGAATGCTTTGGACTTTGGGAACACAGCCAAGATCATCAGTGCATATCTTGATAAAGTAGTTATATTACTTTACTAGTGTTCAGCCTCAGTTACCTAGGTTATGAAGAATGTACAATCTATTCATTATGACTTTCAAAAATATGTATTTTAACAGCTTGAATATGTCCCGCAGGTAATTCCATCATATGCAGATCAAAAAGTAGTCATGGATTGTGAACATCAAAGCTTGATTGCTATTGATACATACATAAAAATCAAGGAATGCATATTTTACTTATCTCAAAAGAATAGTTTCAGTAATCAGCATAAAATAATATTTAAATATAGATAGAAGTAATTCTTTGCACTCACATGAGTCTTAACTACCCTCACAAATCAGTTGGGAAAAATAAAGAAAACTTCAAGCTGAAGGAAGACTTTGAAATGCAGCTGTTCTCAGAATGGTCTCTGATCACAGACCCAGCACTGATGTTCCAGTAGGTTTGAGCAAGTGCCAGAGGGAGAAGTGAAATCAGCTGAATGGAAATCACAGGGGAAATTATTATAGTTAAACAAATCCCTAATTGGAATGTATCCACAGACACTAGAGCTCCTACTTACAATTCATTAAAGAGGGAGCTAGCATATTCAGTAAGCAAAAGTCTTCAGTTACTTTGTTGTGTATTTTTTTTGGATACAAGAATACGCAAAGGGAAATTTATAGGTAGGAAAATTGATTGTGGAAGTTGTATGCAATCCTTTATTTCCTGGAGTTTTATAGCAAAAGCAGATAAAATGTGGATACAGTCTTAAAGTGGGGTGGCTTACAATTAACTAGTGCGGCTTCCCTGATTTTACAGGGGTTTGTGTTTTTTTTAAGGTCACAAAGAGTTTAAGCACCTTTTTATTATCAGTGGAAACTGAAGGCCAGTTTGAAAGTCTTGGAGTACTCAGAAACTTAAGTAGAAATCAGACAAATATTTCTTGAAAGGAGAATTATCTGTCGGAACTGACTTATTTCATTAGGACAGCATAGTAAAATGAAAAACTCAACCTCATTTTGCTTAGACAGATTTTTGTTATGAAGTCTGTCATGCCTTGCTCTTGGAGCATTCAACCATTGACATAAAGTAAGAGGAAAGTCTGGCAGTAGGAAAAAATCCCCTCACTAAAGAATGAAAAACTATAAACCGAGAACATTAGGTGGTGTATTAAACTAAATCATAGTATAGTATTTTTATCAGCTTCATTTCAGTTCACGTCAGGATGCAAAAACTTCCATAGGTCAAGTAAATAATTTTTCATACTACATGACAGAAGCAGTGGGGAATTACAATTTTGCTCTGCAGATTGGTAGACTTTCTCCTGAACTTTCCACTCAGCTCATTTAAAGTTCATCTTACATATGGGTACAACAGAAAATATTGGAAATTCTTTGAAACACAAAACATCTAATGTTAACAATGCACATTCAGGGAGCAAATGTTCTCAAAGTGAAAAATGTGTATAGCAGCATTACATGCTTAAGTTGCTACAGTAGTTAACAGGTTTTTTTCTGCTGATTTTCCAAATCTGACTTACTTCTAAATATCAAGTTGATGTCTTCAGAGAATTATGGTCTTTTAGAAACAGAGTAACGAAGAAACAAGTTTAATGTGAGCCAAGAGCAGGTATTAGGTTATGTTCTGATTTGTGTTGGTCCCTGAATTATAGTTATCTTTTACATTACAGTTGCACTTAGAGGTCTTTTCTGAAATACTAAACTATTGCTAAGTATAGCAGTATAAGCATAACAGTAATGCTAAAACCTATATTAAATATTGTCGAATAAATAATCTTGAAACCTAAAAAGACTGTGAAATAGGAAATTAGGAGTTCTATGAGCTTCATTTAGAAAAAAAAGATTCTAAAATGAAGTGATTTTGCAAAAAAAGAAAACTGTGTCAGAACTGGATTATGGACTCGCATCTTCCAAGCTATGTTTTATCCCAGGTGATCCCCCTTCATGTTACACAGCTTGTCACAAGATTAATGCTTTAATTCAGTTTGCAAGTAAAAACTCATGCTCTGCAGGTTACTTTCTATTTCAGACTGCATTTTCACTTTAGTGCAGGAAAAAATCCAACATCCATGAATATTGCATGCTTATTCTAATGAAAATACATGGAACAGAAAGACAGCTGGTTTTGTCCGCTTTATTTAGCTTTTGTTTTATCCTGGAAAGTAGATACAGTTATTTGCTGGGACACAGTTTAAGGAGCAATTTAAATGTCTTTAAATGGGTAAAAAATATTTAGGCTTCAGAGAAGCACAGCGTGAGAGCTAAATATCAGCAACATCAAAAAAAGTTAAATTAAGCAACTGCAACAGGTACAGATCTAAGGTAGAGAAGTACACCAGGCTACAGAACCCAAGATCAAATACTCCCAGTTTTCCTTTTACCCTTTGGGGTCGTTTCCCTGATAAATAATTCACAGACTGCAGTGCAAAGTAGTTTGCATACTGACAAGATTAAATAGAATGCGTTGTCTGGGTTAAATTTACAATCTGAAACCTTCCTTTAAAATGTCAAGTAGGTAATTAATTTAAGATGGTTTGCCAAGCAGACTCTCTGACCCTGTCAGAATAATTTCATTTCTTGAGGGTGAAGGGGATATTGCATTTATCTTTGTGTAGTCTCTGATTTGTTTTCTTCTTCCCTTCTCCTCTCTCCTTGCCGATTATTACTTGTTTCATAATGTCACACAGAAGCAAAAATTAATGCCACATATAATTGGCGACTATAAAGCAAACATTGGCTGCAAATTGTCAATGAATAGGGAATAGAGTACAAGTCAGACCTCTTGCCTTGAACCGAAGATGAGCATTTTCCACAGAGAGAGCTCTCCCCTGACTGAGTATTCAGACAAGCGTTTTGAGTAGCAGTGGGAAATGCATAATTTCAGCAGCATGAAGATTCATTTTTGGCATAGCAAAACATCCTGTCCCACATATGCACAGTAGTGTGCTTTCTTATGAATGAAGGCCTAAATGTATGACAATCAGCAGGACTTTTACATCTGCTCTCCAAGCCAGGTTTACTGGTGTAGAATTTTATTAGAAATTGCGTCACCTCAGCTAATCCCTGCAGGAAGTGTGAAAGAAATTAAAAAATGCAATAACACTATTTGGAGGCTTAATTCTAAATCTGTATCATTAGATGGGAGAAAGGAAAATTGGAAAACAGAAATATGTCAAAAGAGAAAATATAATTAACTTTCCTGAGTGCATACTGAATTTTTCTCTTAGAAACACATTGTGACGTTGTATACTAATTAGTTAAAATAAATGCCACTCCAAATAACTACTCAAGACACAATGTCATGATTTAATGCCAGACAACAAGTAGGTACCATGCACTCACATGCTCACACACACCAACTTTTCCCTGTGCGATGGGGAGGAGAATCAGAAATATGGTAAAACTCATGGGTTGAGATAAAAAGAGTTTAATGATTGAAATAAAGTTAATAATAATAATAATGATAAATAATAATAATCACAATCATAATGGAAGAGAGAAAGAGGAATAAAACTCAAGAATCACAAGTAATTCACAGTGCAATTGCTCATCACCTGCTGACTATTCCCAAGTCCATTCCTGAGCAGTGATCGGTCCCTTCTGGTAAACTCCCACCATTTTATATACTGACTATGATGTGCTGTGATACTGAATATCCCTTTGGCCAGTTCAGGTTAGTTGCCCTGGCTGTGCTCCCTGCCAGCTTCTTGTGCCCCTATTTATTGGCAGAGAATGGGAAACTGGAAAGTCCTTGACTTAGCACTGCTCAGTAACAACCAAAACATCACTGAGTTATCAATGCTGTTCTCATACTAAGTTCAAAACACAGCACTGTACCAGCTACTAGGAAGAAAATTAACTCTATCCCATCTGAAACTAGGACACACAGTAAGGTGATTTGATTTTCTTCAAGAGAAAAATGCTCCTTCTGAAATTCAAGGAAAATGTACATCAAATATGGCTTACAAAAGGTGGAAGCAAGGACAGACAGCCTGGGACGAATACAGGGATGTTTTCTGGGAAGCTAGAGACCAGGTTAAGAAAGCTAAGGCCCTCTTAGAATTAAACTTGGCTAGGGATGTTAAGGATAACAGGAGGGGATTCTATAGGCACATTGCAAATAAAAGGCAGGCCAGGGACAACATGGGCCCTCTCTGGAAGCTATCAGGAGAGCTGGCTACCCTGGATTTGGAGATGGCTGAGATTCTTAACGACTTCTTTGCCTCAGTCTTTACCGGAAAATGCTCTGACCATACCACCCAAGTCTTGGAGGGCAGATACAGGGACTGTGAGAATGAAGACCCTGGGACCACTGTAGGAGAGGATTGGGTTTGAGACCATCTTAGGAACCTGAACGTACGCAAGTCCATGGGACCTGATGAAATCCATCCGTGGGTCCTGAAGGAGCTGGCAAATGAAGTTGCTAAGCCACTGTCCATCACATTTGAAAAATCATGGCAGTCAGGTGAAGTTCCCGATGACTGGAAAAAGGGAAATATAACCCCCATTTTCAAGAAGGGCAAAATGGATGAACCGGGGAACTACAGACCAGTCAGCCTCATCTCTGTGCCCGGAAAAATCTTGGAGCAAATTCTTCTGGAAGGCATGCTGAGGCACATGAAAAACAACGAGGTGGTTGGTGACAGCCAGCATGGCTTCACTAAGGGGAAATCCTGCCAGACCAATCTGGTGGCCTTCTGTGATGGGGCTACAGAACTGATAGACACAGGTAAAGCAGTAGACATCATCTACCTGGACTTGTGCAAAGCATTTGACACTGTCTCATATGCCATCCTTGTCTCAAAGTTGGAGAGACATCAATTCGATAGGTGGACCACACAGTGGATAAAGAACTGGCTGGATGGCCGCACACAACGAGTTGTGGTTAATGGTTCAATGTCCAGCTGGAGACCAGCAATGAGTGGTGTCCCTCAGGGATCGGTGCTGGGACCAGTCTTGTTCAACATCGTTGTCGGCGACATGGACAGTGGGATTGAGTGCACCCTCAGCAAGTTTGCCAACGGCACCAAGCTGTGTGGTTCAGTTGATACATTGAAGGGAAGGAATGCCATCCAAAGGGACCTTGAGATGCTTGTGAGGTGGGCTGATGCCAACCTGATGAAGTTTAACCATGCCAAGTGCAAGGTCCTACACCTGGGTCGGAGCAATGCCAGGCACAGCTCCATGTTGGGCAGAGAAGGGATTGAGAGCAGCCCTGCAGAGAAGGATTTGGGGGTTTTGGTTGATGAGAAAATGAACATGAGCCAGCAGTGTATGTTCGCAGCCCAGAAAGCCAACCATATCCTGGGCTGCATCAAAAGGAGAGTGACCAGCAGGTCGAGGGAGGTGATCCTGCCCCTCTACTCTGCTCTCCTGAGACCTCACTTGGAGTATTGTGCACAGTTCTGGTGTCCTCAGCATAAAAAGGACATGGAACTGTTGGAACAAGTGCAGAGGAGGGCCACGAGGATGATCAGGGGACTGGAGAACCTCCCATATGAAGATAGGATGAGAAAGTTGGGGCTGTTCAGCCTGGAGAAGAGAAGGTTGCGTGGAGACCTCATAGCAACCTTCCAATATCTGAAGGGGGGCCTCTAGGGATGCTGGGGATGGACTCTTTATTAGGGACTGTAGTGAGAGCACAAGGGGTAATGGGTTCAAACTTAAACAGGGGAAGTTTAGATTGGATATGAGGAAGAAATTCTTTACTGTGAGGGTGGTGAGGCACTGGAATGGGTTGCCCAGGGAGGTTGTGAATGCTCCATCAATGGCGGTGTTCATGGCTGGATTGGACAGAGCCTTGGGTGGCATGGTTTAGTGGGAGGTGTCCCTGCCCGTGGCAGGGGGGTTGGAACTAGATGATCTTAAGGTCCTTTCCAACCCTAACTATTCTATGATTTATAAATCGCAAATATAAATCTCAAGGTTTATGGCTAATTTTTTTTTCTAAATTGAAACAGGGATATGATGAAGTTCTTGAAATTGGTTGGACTCCTTTGCTGTCTTTCATGCTAACTGAGCTTTTGAGCTTTATTATTACTTATTTGTCATGTGGCTACCCAATATACACCTACTTTTCCTGTGTCCAACAAAGTCATGAATATATAAATGCCTTTCCTTCAGCAATCAGAGCAGGAAAGTGAAAATAAAACCAAAATCACCTGTGTTCCATACAGAAACCTTGAACTGGAGAGGAAGATTATTAAACTGTCCATATTGGAAGGTGACAATTTTCAGTGGAATCTGAGAAGGGATATTGTGATCCCTCAAATGCTGTTGTTCTCTCAGCATTTGAATTGATGCCCTGCATTTCCCCTGACAAGCTTATATTGGCTCACTGGGGCTACTTACACTCTTCATCAGCAAACATTCAGAGACCACAACAGGTGAATGAAGGTAAAAACAATTTGATTTTTCAAATATCACTAATCCTCCTTCTCCCAACTTCACAGCAACAGAAGCAAGCTTTCAGGTATTTTAGGATGTTATGTCTTTCATTGGCCAACATTTCTGCTGAACTTAGTCTCCTCCTGGAAAGCTCTTTTTAGTCATTAACTTTCAGGAAGTAATTCAAACAAGTTTCTATTAGGCCAGATTTCATTCCTGTAGTTGAAAATGCAGTCATTTCCTTCCTGGCCAGACATTATCCATACGGGAAAAAAGGATGGAGCTGGACCCAAAGCCAGAACATGATATGCTGATGAGAGTTTTTATTTGATTTCAGATGAGTGAAGACAAAAGTGCCTAGAGCACCCTTTTCAGGCTGATTCATCTGAGTCTCCCTTATGACTATAAACTGTACATGCAAAATGTTGCCTAAAGATAGAAAAAAGATAAATGTCATAGTGTGAACTCCATAACAATGAGAATACTTATTGTTCCACTGAAATGAGAAGAGCTTTGCCTAGTGTTTCAATCTTTCTGCTACCTTATTCAGTAAAAAGTGATTTCTTCTTGTCCAGTGCTGTTTTGCAGTCAGGTTGGCATAAAATAGGTCTCTGAGCCTTTTCTTCTTCAATGCACAATTTTTTAGAGTGAAACAAAGCCATGGATTTTTCACACTTCCAAAGTAAATATATTTCTCACCATAGAAAAAGATGCATTTTTTCTTTATATTCCTTGCTAAAAAAAGTAATTAGATACTCCCAAATCAGACACATATCTGAATTACCTCTGACTATTTCATGTCAAATATATTATATTCAGGCCTTAATTCAGTGAGATAAAAACCCCAGAAATTTAGTTTCAACCCATGAATGAGAGTTCCAGCATCAGCAGAAACCCTATTGCATTGAAAGCCACTCATTTAAAGACAATTTTTTAATAACCTGCTTATTGGCAGTTACACAACCCAAAGATCTGCAGAATGAATTTGATGCTCACTATAAAAAATAACTATTTTCCTTTCTGTTAATGAGAATTCCCAAAATGGATTAACAGAAATTCACCTTATTCCGTGGCAGTCATGAATGTGCTCTCATATTTTTGAGACTGTGAGATCATGTCCGTAAACAACTCATCTCCAGGCTATACATGCATTGCTCTGAAGAGAACCAAAGCTCTTTAAATCTCTATCCCAATGACACAAAAATCTTGCCCTAAGAAACTACATTTGGAAATTAGAGTTTGTAAACTTAGATCTACAAAAGGAACCGTAAACCAGCATGACTTACAGTGGGTGTTTCCAGAAATCATAAACAAGTAACAGATGAAGAAAAAAGTAAGTCTTTTTTTGTTGTGCGGATGGCCATATTGACAGTTCAAACTCATTCGCAAGCAACTGATGGAAACTAGACCAGAAGACAAATGCAATCAAAAAACAAACTGTGTATATTGGGTTATTAGTATGTTTTGTGAACAGCATGAACATATATAGCCCATCCTGTAATTACTGTTTACAGTACATTTAGCATTCTTATATAAAAGCAGATGAATTATTTGTTCTGTCAAAACACCTAGGATAAAATAAAACAGTTTCCTGATGAGTGAAAAGATAGGCATCCTATGAATTTTAATATGTTGTCAAATATTCTAGCAAGAAATTATGAACAGGATTTCTATGATGTTAATAAAAAAACAGCTCCTGGGGGACTGGAATCTGAGAAAAGAAATTCCAGGTATGAAAGACAGTATTAGTACTGTTATAAACATTTTCATTTTTTTCACTTCTTTACTTATCATGACTTTTCTAGTTTTCAGACTTTTAGACTCCTCTAAACATAGTCTTGAAAATGCTTTTAAACAACTTTTCAGTAACTTGTGATTCATAGGTTTCTTATCATGCAATTTCATTTGTATGATATGTCTCTTTTCTGTAACAGCAAGGGCTTTTATCTCTAAAAAATCCACAACAGTACCTTCACTACAAGCTTGTTAGCAACATAAGACCAAGTTGAACACATTTCATTTCTCTTCATACGGAGTTTTGATCTAAGTAAATGCTGTGCTTAAAAACTGTGTTGTCTTGGTGAAAGTTAACTGCATTAGAAAGATGCTCCATTCTTTTATCCTACTTGTGCATTCATATTTGAGGGCAAAGTAGGGAAAAGAAGGAGGGAAGCATGCTTCAGCTTTCACATTAGCACTGCATCCTTTCCCTTCTTCAGATATCTGAAAATGGATGCTGAAGTTTTGTAAAGCTAATAATTTGTTGAAGGTTTAGAACTTCAAATTAAATAGCAAAATTCCAATAATTTTGAAGGGAAGGCAAGGACAATTCAAGAAAGCTATTTTTGAGGTTTTATTTTCGAAATTTATTAGCACTTTAATGATGAGACCACATCCTTCATTCATATACAAAAAAGCAACTCAAACATTCTTCTCTGTCAAAGTACCATGCCAAATCTAGACATAGAGCTGTTCTGTAACGAAAGTTGTGGTGTCGCAGAACTGTTTGTATCATGATTGACGTATTTATTTATTTTTTTCCCTATAGTCCTCATTATTGTTTGTCTCACACTTTCTGCAGATTTACACTTATTATCACTTCTGTAATATTAGAGATGTCCAAATAATATGCAATATCTGACTTCCTCAATAAATGGAGCTTACTGAATAAAATATTCTAATTAGATTTGGACCATGTCTTATAGCTGGAGACATACTTCGGCCAAAGAAAGCAAAGTAAAAAATGATGTTTCAGAAGATAAATCCAGAGGTTTTCAAAAGTAAATGTTAAAAATAAAACTCTTCTTACAACTTCCTTAAACCCTCCCAGTTAACTTACATTTTACCAAAAAATGAGCAAATGTAAAGTTTATTTAAATAATTGTGACAATTCAACTTTATGATCAACATCCTACTTTCATCATCCAGGGTTTGAATGAAAATGGAGGAGTAACAGTGTAAAGAGAGACTGCTCTAGACTTTTCATGGGGGATTTTGTCTTTGGACAAGAAGGAATTTCTGCAAAAGTGTTGCAGTACACAGCTTTTATCATTCCTTCTTCTGTCAAAACCCACAGAATCCTGTAAAAGAAAAGTTAATTAAGGTGGACACCTATACAGTGGAAAATTTTATTTAATTTGGACCTGGCTTGACTCTAGTGAGTTTGACCAGGCTGATAATCTAGTCCTTCTATTCAGGAATGCCTTGTGCCTTCCCAGTTTTCTTCAAGTGGTTTTTTTTACTTATCCAGTAGAGCTGGACCATGTAACATGGTGATCCCATGCTTACACGGAAGAAGAGTTAGCAGCTCGTTTGAATTTCCTGTCATTTTATTTGTTATCCTAGAGTAATGAATAGGCCAGATCCTTCTCTTTGGTAATGTCTTATCCAGCTAAGCCCACATGGTTATCACTGGCTTCAGTGTGCTATCCCTTCTACGCTGAGTGAAAGCGTGTTTGCCCCTAGGAAGCATTGCAAGCCTTACACGAAGACCATGGATGCTGCTTCAAGGAATTCCTTCTCTATACTTAGAGCGCTCAATTTTTAGGAAGGCTTCCATTAAAATTCATGAGAGTTGGTTCAGACTTAAAAAAAAATTGCACAGCTGTTAGATGAAATTTCGCATTTATTAAAATAATGCACTTTCTTTTTTAGTTGGGATTGCATACCATAATTTTGACTGTTCTATCACTGGTCTTTTTGCTGAGACAAGTGGAGGGTTTACTGGTTTTCATTACAGCATTTTAAGTGGTGCAGCTGCTCTCCCACTATGAAGTAGGCTGAAACAATTAAATTCTGTCACTGAGACCAATGAATGAGAGTAAATTAGCAACAGTGACCTTCTACTGCAGCTAAAATGGGTCACTAAATTTGAAACAAAAATCTGCCATGAAAAAACAAGTGATAAATTTATATTTAGCCTTTGTAGCCCCCAACCACATAGTAAATATACAATGTAATTTTCTTGGTCATTGAAATTTGGAAAGAAACCTACAGTCCTTAAAAGTCTATTATGCATCTTAATAGCAGTACTGTTAGCTTTAAAGTGAAAAGGATAGAGACACTAACTGCAAACCAGCTTTTAGATCTGTGAAGAACAAACCTATTTCATTTGCTGCATTGATTTGTTAAGTACTTGCTATTCTCAGAACAGACCTTCAGAAGGCATTTCTCTGGATTGTCACTAAATTCTGTCAGTTCCTGCAATGACAGAAGCCTCTGGTATTGTGAATATGGTTAGGTGTAGAGGAATCTAAGGAAACCACCAGCAACCACTCAGCTTTCTTCACACCCTTGCAATGCTGCAGCTATAGAGAAGTTGAATTCTGACAGCTGATTTCACAGAGTTTTACCCAAAGCAGAATATATCTCCCCTACTAGGGATATCAAATCCCTAACCTTTGCTTCTTTTACCTCCTTTACTTTTGATTTAAAGTAGAAACACTATGAAAAATATAATCTTCTCAAATGCTTTGACAAATACATTGATAAAATCATAAAGAGGGAATAAAAGCATTCTGCTTAGCACAGAAATAGACAATCCACTATAAGGCGGATTTTTTGGAAATCTTCAACCCCTCACAATTTGATCTTTTTATGTGGAGAGAGGTTCTTATATATGACAAAGTTTCAGCTTCCACATGAATACATTTTCTCCTGCCATTTATTATTACTGTATTATTATTATTGTAGTTATTTTCCTTCCTATGCCAGATATGCTTTTCAAATATTCCATCCATAAGAACTTTGATATTCAGACAGCAGATGGTGATAAGTGACTGCACCCAAGACTACGGGTTAAAGATTACAGCTTTTTAGTTATGTCAATACTGTTTGCACTTGTCTTCAAAATCACAGAATAATGGCATATCTATGGGTCACCTGAGTTGTTTGCTTTGGCAAGCGAACTACGATGTACTTGCAGTACGAGACTCAAACTGCACCCTATTCAGGGTCTGCTATGAATTGATTCTTCAGACAGAGAGAGATGCATGTCTGCATATTTTCATGGACTTTCGGAAGATGTCAACCAGAGATCTGTAGTTTAAGAAAGCTTTAAGTTTTGGTTTGGAGTGCTATAGCTTAAACTTCAACTGTCAAGAACAGTACCCTTTCATGATACAGCCAGTATTTTCCACCGTACGTTCTATTGTCAGTCAATGACATCTATATAGATGGAGGCATATCACAATCAGCAAGTTTACAGGACTTGCAAAATGAGGGTTGCAGAACTTCCCCCACTATTCACCATATTATGACTTAAACTGCTTAGTCATAAGAGAAGAAAAGCACTTATATGCATATGTACATGTACCAATATAGCTTGTTTGCCCCTGAAGTCCTGAAATGACAGACCTCAGCTCTGGGAAAGAAGCCTAGCAGATAAAGACCCTTTCTGATGTTTAATAAAAACACTGGGGGGGAGGGGAGGGAGTAAAGAAGATGGAGCTGTAAAAGTGCCTGAAAGAGTCAGTGGGCATAAAATGAAATATTGAAAATTCCATTTAAAATAAGAAAAAGCTTTGGTTTTGGTCTTGATTCTTTTTTTTTTTTTTTTCTGAGGGTGATGATTACACTGCAACAAGTTGCCCAGAGATTCTGCATTCTCCATCTTTGGTGATTTGAAATGTGATTGTACGCATCCTGTAACAACTTGATCTAGCTGATCCTGCTTTGACCACTGGGATGGACTGCTTCATCTCCAAAGGCCCCTTCCAGCTTCAGCTATTCTGTTGTTCTTTGGGGAAATGAGGAGTGGATGATGTGCTAGAAAAATCTTGGATCTAAACTAAAGATCTCCTTCATGTTTTATTCACATTAATTCCTTGTCAAGCTCAGGGATGTTGGAGCACACTCGGGAAATTCAGCAGAGTCTAGGCTCACTGGGGAGTGATGCCAATGCGGGAAGAGAGTTAGCAGGTCTCAGTACCTCCCGCACTGAGCAAGACTTCCACCTCTCTGACTGCATCTCATTGTAAGCATTTCAGGGCAAGGGTGTTCTCATTATACTTGCTGGGCTTGAATTTGCTACTTCAGCACAAACAATACACAATGTTCAGTCCTCAGGGACATACAGAAGTCAGGCAGGCAGGCATTTATACCATTCTTTTGATGCATCTTGGGGAGATGTATAGCTCCTAAGGACATATTTTAGTTACAGGTGACATTACTCTTTGGTCAGATTAATGACATTGGGTTTTATCCAACATACCTAAGCTGGTTTCCAACAAGCTCCTGTGGATATTGATAACTGTACTTGTGAAAATGTGGGGATCAGAAGAAGTCATAAATTCTTCTGGGAGCCTCAGCATCTATTTGAGCTGCTTGCTGCTCTCAACTCCCATGCTAGGGGTTGGAATCATGGCCTTGGCAGCACAAACAACAACTTCTGGAGGAGCAAGCAGTCTGTCTCACAGGCAGAAGGAAGGTGTGAAGAATGCAGTCCTCAGTGTGAAAGATAATGCTGCTTCTCCTCAGGAAAAGTGAGATCTACAGCTCTCTCAAGCCAGACTTCTTAAAGCATGTGTTGCACTGTATTCCAGACACCTGATGAGTGTCCAAAGCCTGTTCTTTCACACTCAGGTACTCTGAAGACTTCTTCTAGTCTATTTGTGCCCACTTTTACCTCTCAATAGCTGCACAGTACTAACGCTAACAAAATATTGTGCTTACTATTAGTGCCAGTTTTTAAGTGAATGCATAAAGGCTAAACCAACTTCAAATAATTACAGAAAATTAAAGAAGTATCATTCCTAATAAAATAAAATTTCGGTGAACATGAATTTCATAGACTTACCCAAAACGAAAAAGAAGTCCTATTAACCCTCTGAGAATTTTTGTGTAACCCCAGTTATCATGGCTGATACCTGAATTTTGTCAGAGATCTCCTGCCTTCATAATTCAAAAGCACTACCTTCAGCCATTCAGGGTACATAGGCTTTAATGAGATAGCATGCTAGAGAGAGACTTATTACTAGAGAAAGGGATATAAAACTAACATAGTGTTTGTGGTTTACAAAACCACAGAGGGAGCTGCCGTTGCAGAGGTAGAAACAATGACATCAAAATGAGCATGTAACTTATAGTTTCACTTGTTGCCCAGCCTTTTCTTTTGCTTTTATAGGTCATCATCATATTGGCTGCATTTTAAATATTACTGCTTTTCATTTTTGAGCAGTAACATAACAGTAAATAAATAGTGTTGAGATCTACATGGCACAGCTATTTGCCAGCATGATTCTGTGCAGCTCAGCAAGTGATTTCACCTGCTGAGGAAACTCAGGAAAGCAGCCAGGCAATCTCATAAGACTGCTAAATCAGTGTAAACGAAGTTGTATTTAGGCTGGACCAGAGAACGGTCTGAAGTTCGTAAGTGTAGGAATTTGCAGCTTATACTTCTTAATAGCAAATTTAATACTAGCTGAGTTTGGCACAAACCACAAAATTCTCGTTAAGCCATTCTGGCTTTTTGCTGGTTGGTTTGTTTGTTTTACATGAGATACTAAGAGGTTGCAGGAATATTCTTTTCCTGGGAAATGCTATACAGAGAATGTAAGACATAAAAAGTTTCATAGGAACAGTTTATGATTGTTGAATCTTTCCTGGTGCTGTTGTCTTGCTTTCTAAACATGCATCTTGGAAATGGATAAAGCCCTTTAAATTTCAAATAGTGAATAATAAAGAAATAATTAAATGAAATAACAAAATAAAGTCAAACCAAATCAAATCAACAAAAATAAACCCACAAAACCCCCAGACTCCTGAACTCCTCAGGTTTTGCTGGTGTGTCCCTGATGTGCTTGAGCTGCCTGGTTCTCTCCCTGTCTCTGTCAGGTCCTGATGCCCACCCCAGGTGCTGCAGGGGCTGGCACACACCCCACTATCCATTCTAGATGAAAGAGGAAGAAAGCAGCAACCCCAGTGGAGGCTGCCCTCTGACCACGGTTGAGTATGTTAGTAGCTTGCAATTTTTCTTATTAATCTTTCTGGGACCCAGGAAAAGCACAGGCTGTGATTTTTCTGCATAGGCGTGTTTTCATTTTTGCACAAGCTGAGATATGAACCGTGAGTTCTGAAGGACTGATCTGTGTATTGCAATAAAATCTCAACAGGCTCCAGCAATCATGTTTTCTCAAAATGAAAATGCAGTTCCAGGTAAAAGCTTTTACTGAACGTGCATCTTGAATATTTTCCCAACTGCGGGTGGGCAAAGGGTTTAGTACGTTTCAAAAACACTGTAAACACTTCTTCAACAAATAACTGCGTACATTTTTCTGATAATGACTTTCTGGAATTTGTTTGTTTGAAGTGGATCAGAGATCTGGATAACGAACTCCAGCGTGAGTAAAAATGAGAAGGAAAATGGCCAAAGATATGCTAAAGTAAACAGCCAATCAAAATGGCTCAGTAATTTACCACATTAAAATGCTTGTTCTGTTTGTATGTCAGATGAATATTTTCCATTTTAGTTTATCTTTTTCTTTTGTAAATGTGGAATTTTGCATTCTTTATATTGGTATGGTCTTGCCTTGTTTTTCCACTGTGTCTGAGCTTTATTTTATTTTTGTGATAAAGACTGGTGGCAAAGAGCCATTTGAGTTCCCTCATCTGTGACATATGACTGCTCACTCCCAGTACCTGTTAAAGCAGGGATAGTTCTGCTCTAGTTTATACACTAATTTATACTGGGCTGAGGCCTCTACCACACTCTTGTCACTCTTCAACAGCTACTCTTACCTATCAATCACCACACACTCCTCTTTTTTTCTGTGCTGGGGGTAAAAAGATGAGATTGAATAAATTACGATTTTAGCACATCCGCCACATTCACTCCAAAGCTTCTATGCAAGGCAATATTCTCTAACTAGGATCTTCAGACAGTCTAATGTCACTTTACACAACGTTAAGTGAGATTACTAGAGCAGAAAATGTGCATACATTTATTTTTTGCATAATTATGTTTTCATTACAGATGCACACATAAACAGAAATTGTCTTTCAGTGCTAAGGTTGACATGTCCAAAACTGAGTCTAAAACATTTATTTTGATGTTCAGCACAAATAAAATGACATCAAATAGAAAAAAAAAAAATGCTCCATATGACTGTCCTTTGGCTGGTGCTGTATTTTTATGTGCTTAACTCATCAGAGCTGCACAGCATAAAGTTGATGATGTAGTGCTGAAAAAAAAACCCCAATTGTGTCAATATGAATCCAGCCCAGCAAAGCAATATTTCTCAGACTTCTTAATGTAGGACTGTGAGTCAAAGCGACAATTAACAAACGCTCAATAAGAGGTCAAGAAACAGCAATGCAGACAGATTTGTTGAGGGCTTATGTTAGCTATTTTTGATAAGTGAAACAATTGGCTAAGTCATGTCACCTGTGGCTCTTTGCATCTGACTGAAGAGCAGTCATAGAGTTGAAAGATTATGATGACTTTTTTTCCTTTATGCCTCCTGAGCAAAATTCCTGTTCCATTTCAAAGGCAAATACAATATCAAAAGACAGTTAGCTAGAAATAAAGTTAAAATACCTGTTTGGTTTACTTAGATTTAAACAAATTAATCCATGAGCTAATAATATTGTGTAGCATATGCAGTTAGACCACCCAATAATTAGTATATCTCATCAAGGGGAAGAAGAAACAGGTTCTTAATCACAGTCTAAACAGGCAGGGTAAATCAAAATGAAACACAAAGCTGTTCACTATTTGCATCATGTGAGTTGCAGGTGGATATAGATAAAATGCTGTAAGAATGCCTCTTCTCTCTAGAGAATCTTTAATGCATGGATGTATTTAGAGAATTTCCTTAATTTTAAGCCCTTTTACATATTACGGATGGAATTTTAATCTTAATTTCACATATGCATTGTCCATGTTGGTAAGTGCCAGTTTTTCTTTACTCTTTTTCTAGACATGCTTTTGCTGTACCCTAAAAAAATGAGGTTTCCTTATTGCATTGTATGCAGTAAAGGTCCTTAGATTTTTGTGGGAGTTAGGTGGGTGAATATTCCTCTAATCTTGGACCAGGCTATTCTGCTCACAGGGAAGAGGAGTTTTAGGCAGTGATAATCTGTGTGGGTCAGTGATGCTGAAGCATGAGAAATTGTTCTAGGAGTTATGGCTGCCGCACTAGACGAGAGGTAGGGTAACACTAGCTGAACCTCCTGGAAACCCATTCTCATGCATGTTCCTCCAACAGCCAATTAGAGAGAGAAATATAAATCCCAGTTCCTACAAGTGCAAAACAAAGAATATTAACTGTGAGTAGTGCATACCCATCCTAAATTTCTGATGACAGAATTTACCCTGGTTTTGCCCTCCAGGCTGAAAGAACACATCAGCCAAAGCAGAGGCAGGGAGCATCTTGTCTTTCACTGGCATCCAATGACAAGGAGCAAGGGGTTTTTGACCTAAATGTTCTTCTCCTCCACTTTTCTTCTTAGCTAAGCATATTTCTCTCAGCAACCTTTCAAAGAAAGGCAGAAGGATGGATTTTTCTGCCTCACAACAATCCAGAAGAGGGGTAAATGGAGATGACCTCCAGCCCCAGAATCTTAACATGAACCTGATGTTGAAAGTTAAAACAATACCAATGGTATTGGAGGAATGATAATGTTAGTTGGCAGTGGCCTATGTAAGCATAAAACAGCATGAACTATTCCCATTAAAATGTAGAAAAACATACCCTGTATATTCACCATATATATGGAGCATAACAAGTCACTCCGTGCCTTTAATTTCCTAGTCTTATGTCCTCACTCTGAGAGTCATTACTTTCAAATGTGCTTATTGTACTGTCGAAACTTCACTTCGAAGTCCTCAACAATTTTTTCTATAACAATTTGGACTAAAGGCAATTCAGACATTGTTTTTTCAGACAAAATACATGCAGTATTTACTACATTACAAGGACACTCTAAATGCAAAAGCAAGATTACAGGCATGGTGGATTTAAGGGAAAAAAACTGCTCTTAAAGCACTCTCCCATCTCAGTTACACCTCAGGGGGTAATAACGTTGCTTAACTCTAGGGACTTCAGACTGGGTAGAGAATGCAAAGTAGAGCACTGGAAAGACTGCAGCTGTGCAAACTGAGCAGGATCTAGTTGAATTTCTAACAGATGGAAAATAATTAAATAATTTATTTTCACTTCATAATTAGTTAACTCACAGGTATACCTCAGACAATAAAAAGGTTTTATCCAACATTCTGTTAGGGATTTAAAGTTTTTATCATCTCATCTTCTCTGGTCCTTTACTTCATGGCTCAGTTTAATCAACAGCAAGCTTGTCAACACGGAATGATCTCTCTGGTTATTTAAAAAAGAAAAATACAAGTGAAAACAAATGCTTGAGTGTCATACTGCAGACAGACAGTACCTATTTTGAAGATATTACTCGTTCATACACAGGCTTCTACTTTCACTTAACATTTAAAAATATCTAGGTGATATGAATTAAATATTTGGAGATCCTATGCAAACTGTTACAGCACAAAAGAGCTTGATTTTCAGATGAGGAAATGGTCTGCCTTTGGAAGAGTGGAAATCCATTTCAACCAACTGCATCTGTTATTATTTTTTACTGTGTTTCCTATATTGCCCAAAGGCTCAATTCACAGAAGAATGTGGGCACTTGACTTCTAAGCCCAGCAGCTTGTCCCCATTAGGAAACTAAGTGTCTGGTGGACATGTCTCTAGGTCAGGCATTCAAGTTCTGCACAATACTTAAGAAGAGCTTGACATATCATAGTGGGATGCAGAAGCCAGGACAGCAATCTTTCAGAGTTATGAAAATGCCAAGGGAAAGCCTGTAGCGGAAGTGTGGTATGCTTCAAAGACAGAAGGTTTGCTCCCTGATCCAGGGAGGCACTCAGTGCTGGATAGCATCCATAGTTGGAAATCCACCCATGAGAAAATACTTGCAACAGACTCATCCCAGCTACGCAGCACTGTATTCTCCTCCCTCTTATGCCATAAGGGGTATACATTTTCAGTGCAAATATTGAAACTGTGAAGTTGAAGTTTCCTAGACTTGGGCACTCTCAGAGTCATCTTTTGATATCATTTGTTCTAATATATATAATTGTGCTATGGAAAGCAGAATCTTGTCAGACTGGGAGGTGAGAGATGCAGATACAAAACCCCTCAGGCAGGGAAGAGAATTAAAACTAGCCTCCTAATTATGTGTGTATGTCTTCTACCCCTTAAACAAGGGAGAGCTAGCCAGATATCTGCTCAGAACCCAAGCAGTTATGGTTAAACTCAGAAGGAGTCACTTAGGCATTTGAAAGATCAATTAGTGGTTGCAGAAGCACAAAACTGCAAAGGCTGGAAGATACTGATGAAAGTTGCCTAGTCCAAGCCCCCTCCTTTAGCAGATTCTGCTACGGTAAGTTGCCCAGAATTATGTCCAGTTGACTTCTGAATATCTCCAAGGATGAAGAACCCATAATCTCTCAGCAACCTGTACCAGTGCTCAGCCACTTTCATGGTAAAAATATGTTTTCTTATATTCAGATTGAATGTCTGATGTTTCAGCTCGTACCAGTTGTCTCTTGTCCTGGACTCAGTTATCTACTGAATAAAAGTGAGTCCAGGGGTAGCTAACTGAGGGGTTGAATGGACCGGTATTCCAGTTTAAGATTTTGTAAAACTCTTCTTTAAAAAGGACGACTTCTTGTAGCTCTCTGCACAACAGAAAAATGTCTTCCTGAAACAGCTGCAGATGGTAGCTGTTTCCAAGTCTTTAACTATCCTACATTTATGAATTCCCTAGAACACTTCATAGGCTCCAGTCTCTTCAGATTATAAATGTCTCTGGCTTAAGATTTGATATCTCATTTATATAAGCCGGAATTTCAACTTCCTCTGTTTATAGATGGACTATAAACAGCAATATGAATGGTTTCTTTAGAAGTAACTGACTTCAATTTAATCATAGCAATTATATTAACTGTAGCTCTAACTATATATATGCAAAAAAGGGTACTCTGTGTTATGAAAAAAAGGGTAAATAGCTAAAGGTTCTGGAAAAACTGTGATATGTTCCTTGAACCATATTTTAGACTCCTACATGGAAAATAGGCCAAATCTCTAATAATCTAATTTTCATTACTTACCCTTAATGGGATCAGGAGGTTAACCACTTCATTTAAATAGCTACAACTTGGAATTACAATTCCTTCTGAAATCAGGCAGGTAAAATTGTTAGTCTCTGTTTTCACACATACAGTTTCATATTATTGAATAGATGCACAAAGTCTTTCAGGCTATAAAATAATTACAATTTTCTCAAAAGACATTACTAGTATTGCTGAATTCCTATTGTTTTGAGGTTGTTATTATTATGAATCTAATTTTCAACTAGGGTAATGATGCTGCGGTTATATTCTGTTATGTAAGTACAGAACTGAAACAGTTATGGACTAAAGCATTGTGGACTGGAGATACTGAACTGAAGCTATCGTTCTTGGCGGCTACTGTTAACATTTGTAGCTGTGGGAGACAGAGATTCAGAAAGCAAGGAAAAAGAGACGCTGGGACACAGCATAAGAAAGCAGCATGAAGCAACTGTAAGAATAAATGTAAAAACTTTTGCCTTAAGTAAAAACTGAAAAGATTTTGAAACTGTGGGAAAAGATACTCTTTTCCTTACTGCGTTCCTGATCTGGTCCCTCAGGGACTGGCGCTGGGACTGGTCTTGTTCAACATCTTTGTCAGTGACATGGACAGTGGGATTGAGTATGACCTCAGCAAGTTTGCCAATGACACCAAGCTGTGTGGTTCAGTTGATACACTGGAGGGAAGGAATGCCATCCAGAGGGACCTTGACACGCTTGTGAGGTGGGCTGATGCCAACCTGATGAAGTTTAACCATGCCAAGTGCAAGGTCCTACACCTGGGTCAGAGCAATGCCAGGCACAGCTCCAGGTTGGGCAGAGAAGAGATTCAGAGCAGCCCTGCAGAGAAGGATTTGGGGGTGTTGGCTGATGAAAAAATGAACATGAGCCGGAAGTGTGTGCTCGCAGCCCAGAAAGCCAACCATATCCTGGGCTGCATCAAAAGGAGAGTGACCAGCAGGTCGAGGGAGGTGATCCTGCCCCTCTACTCTGCTCTCCTGAGACCTCACTTGGAGTATTGTGCACAGTTCTGGTGTCCTCAACATAAAAAGGACATGGAACTGTTGGAACAAGTGCAGAGGAGGGCCACGAGGATGATCAGGGGACTGGAGCACCTCCCGTATGAAGACAGGCTGAGAAAGTTGGGGCTGTTCAGCCTGGAGAAGAGAAGGTTGCGTGGAGACCTCATAGCAGCCTTCCAGTATCTGAAGGAGGCCTATAGGGATGCTGGGGAGGGACTCTTCATTAGGGACTGTAGTGATAGGACAAGGGGTAACGGGTTCAAACTTAAACAGGGGAAGTTTAGATTGGATATGAGGAAGAAATTCTTTACTGTAATGGTGGTGAGGCACTGGGATGTGTTGCCCAGAGAAGCTGTGAATGCTCCATCGCTGGCGGTGTTCAAGGCTGGATTGGACAGAGCCTTGGGTGTCATGGTTTAGTGGGAGGTGTCCCTGCCTCTGGCAGGGGGGTTGGAACTAGATGATCTTAAGGCCCTTTGCAACCCTAACTATTCTATGATTCTATGATCCAGCTCAGTAGAACATTATGTGTGGACATAGTACATCAAAGAAGCACTCAGCTGCATTACTAATTTCTCCTGATGGAGGTGAAATGCAGGAACCAAAACTTTGAGTGATTATGACAAAGAGTAGAGGCATGCTGTACTGTAAAAAAGGAAGTTGTGTTGTGGAACATCCAACGCAAGTTCATGTAGCCAAACAACTTTCAGGTGAATTTTCATTTTAGGTTGATGGTGTGGTTTGGTTTGATCATTTTTCATACATCAGCTACATATACTCCAGCATGTCTTAGATCAGCTATGTCAGACCTGTGACATCTACTTCAAAAGTTTCAAAGCTACCATTTGCAAACACGGCTATAAATGAATTTCAGCTATAATTCAGAATTCATTAACCTCTTGGGGGGTTGCAGAGCATGAATAACATAACAGTAGAAACAGGCCATCATTAAATCATCTTTCCAATTTAGTTGTTTATAAATGTGCAGTTCAGGTTATAGAATCATAGAATAGTTAGGGTTGGAAAGGACCTTAAGATCATCCAGTTCCAACCCCCCTGCCGCAGGCAGGGGCACCTCCCACTAAACCATGCCACCCAAGGCTATGTCCAATCCAGCCATGAACACCTCCAGTGATGGAGCATTCACAACCTCCCTGGGCAACCCATTCCAGTGCCTCACCACCCTTACAGTAAAGAATTTCTTCCTCATATCCAATCTAAACTTCCCCTGTTTAAGTTTGAACCCATTACCCCTTGTCCTCTCACTACAGTCCCTAATGAAGGATCCCTCCCCAGCATCCCTATAGGCCTCCTTCAGATACTGGAAAGCTGCTATGAGGTCTCCACGCAGCCTTCTCTTCTCCAGGCTGAACAGCCCCAACTTTCTCAGCCTGTCTTCATACGGGAGGTGCTCCAGTCCCCTGATCATCCTCGTGGCCCTCCTCTGCACTTGTTCCAACAGTTCCATGTCCTTTTTATGTTGAGGACACCAGAACTGCACACAATACTCCAAGCGAGGTCTCACGAGAGCAGAGTAGAGGGGCAGGGTCACCTCCCTCGACCTGCTGGTCACTCTCCTTTTGATGCAGCCCAGGATACAGTTGGCTTTCTGGGCTGCAAACGCACACTGCTGGCTCATGTTCATTTTTTCAGTCTTTACATCTCTCTAAGCTCCTGCACCAGAGAACAGTAGGAGAACATTAAGGTACCTGGAAATACAGAAATACTCATCAGTCTCGCTGTCTTGCCCAAGCAGTCTGCACCACGTTTACCGAGACCTTAAAGATGAACCTTAGTCAATATATTTTCCACTGGTGAGAGCCAGAAGTCAAGCCTTATCTTGACCATTTTATTAGTAAAGAGTTAAGCGTAGTCATGTGCCAAAATCTATTGTGCTCCTGATGGCAACAAAACCCAAGTCCAAAAGAGAGAGAAGAGAATGGATCCAATTTATATATAACTGAAGTGTTTCAATAAATTAGAATAAGAGAATGAAACTGCAACCATATGAGAAAATGTCTTTCTGACCCCAAAATGCTTAACTGTCTGAATAGACACTGTTCAATATGAAAACATGGTATCTGTCATTTGGAATTGCAGTTTTCTTGTTAGGTTTTCAGGAGAAACATCAAGCCCATTAGCAGGCTTCCATCATTTCCCTTTGCAGCAAAATAGCACCTCAGGGATAGTGTCTTCACAAATAAGCAAATTCCTACTAAATGCCCAGCCACAGACTTCACCATAATCATGCTTTTATATCTTTTCATAGCATAAGGGAGGGACTCAGAGGTAAAAGATTAATTCAGATTTGACTTTTTTTTAATTATTATTTTCCAATTCAAAAGCCTGCAAAATCAAACACATTTAACACCTTAGGGGAAAACAGCTCAGGAAACTTTTTTAAATAACTTTTCTTGCTGAGGATCAATATTAATGTGTGTTTCTGTGTGTCTGTGTATTAATTTTTTGCAGTTTCAAACAGTAGAAATACTCCATCCATCTAAGCACAAAATACTAAATGAATTTATTCATGTTTAATATTATTTTTATTCATTTTTCAACTCTCTGAGCAACAAAGCTTCTCTCCTAAACGAATAAAAGATAAACCTCAACAGAAAAATCTCACTTTATTTTTTTAAGAGTTTTAACACTTTTTTTAATTATAGGATCAGTAAAGCTGAAGGTCTTTTTAGAGTGCTTTTAACAATAATGCTCAAAGCACTTTCTTTAGCCGCATCTCAGGCAGACTAATCTGAATCTGGACTATTAAGACGCTTACATTAAACTTCTCCAACTGAAGAAGTGCAAAGTTTAAAGGTGTATCAATGGGGATGGGAGTGCTTATAACATTTCTTTGTCTTGTGAACCATGTTCTTACACTATCAAGACAGTTATTACTCTAGATTTCATCATTGCTGAGCCTGATCAGTATTCAGATGATAAATTCGCAGTAAAACAAGACTCAGAATCTCAAACAAGGAAAACAAAACAGAACCACTGCCTTCTTTCTTCCACAATAATAGAACTCCAAGGAAGAAGAACTACTAAGCTGGGAGGAGGTTCTCAGTTCTCTCTCATGTTTTCAAATGGATCAGATCTTTGAGTCTTTTTTCTCTTACAAGTTGCCTTTTCCAGATGCTAGATAAAGTCAACCTCCTAAACAATCCGAGTTGTTGATAAATCGTCTGATGCTTTTTCAAATATGTTGATAAATTCCCAATTCCATTTAAATTCCTTGTCTGGTAATTGCAGTACATAAATATCAAATAAATTATATGATTTTTTTTTATCCCACGTTCATCTACTACACTGTGTATGTGATTTCAGGTTTTTTTCCATTAATAGATGGCCTTTTCTTTGGTTGATTTAATCTTATTCATCTTATCTTTTCTCAAATATTAGGACAAAAATGTACCTTTTAATCCATTTCTACAGATTTCTACAGATCACAAAGCACTGAGTAATCTTATATTTTAATTTTTATTTTCATTTTGCTTCTAATCTTACAGTTTTTTATGATCACAGTGTTGGCCTTACTGAAGTTTACATTAACTCATTGATGAGTTTTTGTTCTCTGTTCCCCCAAAGTGTTTGCAGTAAATAGCTGCAGTCTGTCATATTGCCAGTCTTATAGGGTTTGAAGTCACACATCAAGGCATTATCTTGTTCCATAAAAAGTATGGGAGACCAAAACTACATAATTATATTCATGTTGGAAGGCTTTTCTCAGGGGTGAAATACAGATCCTGTACATAGAAATTGTTCTGATCTTGGAAAAGAGCTATTTGCTAACAGAAAGTGACAGCTCACAATGTTCTAGCAGTAGTAGGACAGACCGTTGTTTATTCATGGCAGCCAAAGACATTTGCTTGTGAGCAGATGAAGGGAAGAACTTTAAGCTACATATGCACACATGATGAAAGGTTGAGAAGCAGGTGTTAAAGCAGAATAGCATCAGCTTCATCATTGTGAAGGTCTGGTATGACTGCTAATCGCACAAAGGTTATATGACTCTCTAAGGGAGTCAGGAAAGCTTTCATAAGTTTAGGGGGGAAGAATAGTGAAAGACAGGTGCTCTAGTAACCAACTGTAATGAAATGTTGAGTATGGAGAAATAATTCTGTTATTACTGGGTGAAATAACAATTTTGTTGGTAGAAATAATTGATTTTTTAACTTACTTGACATAGCTGGAAAAAGCATAGCCATACTTTTCTTGTGTGGAGTCTCCATATAAAGTCTGTGATTGGAAGATTTTCTTTCTTATTCAGATACAGCGTTAATTTAATACCATTTTTCCTCTGTCTTCAAACTGAACTTCTGCCATATGTGAGTCCACCATACATACAAAAGCTACAAATGTTTGAGACTAATTACAACATAACAAAGTCACAGGTTAACTAGAGTGTTTTGATGTCTGGAAAAGGACTTGAATGGCTTAGACTAGGATCATTCTTATTAAGCATGTCTTTGGATACAGAAATCTCTAGCTCCAGATCTCTTTCCTGCTTCCCAAAGAAACAGCAAATCTACAAAAGGCCAAAAAGGAGATGAATTTGTTGCCAAGCCTATAATTCAGCCTGTCAGACATTTCAGCTATTAATACAGCATTTAGAAGTGAAGCGTAACCTTGTGTGATGTGATCCATTGGCTAAATAGGAGCTGTGACATTTTGCAGAAGCCAGAAGAGGTAATTACGATGCTAAGAACTTTTACATTGGAAGCTGCAAGGCAATAATAAAACCAAAGAGAGAATGAATCATTACAGACTTTATTGTTTACCATTCAGGGAAAGACCACATATTTTGCTTTTATTGGAAAAACTCTGATTTTAGAACTTTCTTAAAAGCAAGATCAATTCACCATTAAATGTGATCCATAGAACTATAGAGGCATTTCTTGGGTTTCTTTTAATTATTTATTTATAAACATAAAAAATTCTATGGAAAAAAAATCCTTTTTTATTCTACAAATAGAATATAAAATTATACATAGACACACACCCCAGTGTTATTTCTCTGACATTTTTACCTCACTTTAGCCCCAAAAAAAGGAGGAGGAACACTTTCTTACTGTGTTTAGGAATATTCTTGGACAGTAGTGTATTATGAATAAAGAGTCTACATAATCATTCAATCATTCATCTTCCTAGGAGGTTACCATCATTAGTTTAGGAAGCTGAAAAAAAAGGAAGAAAATATTATCTTTGGTTAATAAATAGCTATACTACCCTGGCTAGAAGGCAGAGCTTCCATTCTTTCAGTCAATACATCATGGTACCCCTGGGGTTTTGCTTTAATTGGAGAATTTTATTCATGCAAACAAGATAAATACATCAGCTTTTCAAGAAGTGAGAAGAATTCTTGATTCACCCATTTCCTCTGTTACAGGGATTCAATTCTAAACTATACAGTCCTGTACAGCATAATGATCTTAGAATACAGAGCTACCTTTCTATCTGTATGTTGTTGGCTTTTCTCATAAAGTAGAAGAAAGATATCTAGAAATGACCAGGCTTTACTTTTCACCCCAGGCAAGAATGCAGTTTTAACTGCTTTGCATTTATTGTTTCCCAACCAGATCTACATTAATGCTCGGTTGTGGTAAAAAAATTAATAAAAAATAAAACCATGCAATTCATCTTAAACTTAATGAAAGCCCACACTTTTCCTGTAGTGAGTTATAACTGGTTAATCATGTATTCACTACAGTATGGACAGACTGAAATGTTCTCTGAACACATCCTTTTTTCATCTCCCCTGTAGCTAAAAAGAACTGAAAACTATGAGGTGAGGGGAAATCAGATCTTAAGCACCCTAAAAGAAACATTCTCATGAACAGCTTGGGTAAACTTTTATCTGAATCTCTCTTCTGTCTATAACTAACTAAGCAAATCACAGATGTCTTCCATGAATTGCAATGCCGTGAAACCAGTTTTAGTGGTGGGAAAGACAACAGCACAAAATAATCTGAAACTATCACTAGGTCTGCTTAAAGTGAGACTGTTTGTGATGAACAGCTGCACTCCCAGCACCTAAGAGTATACTTCAGAGAGGAGTCAGCTACCTCCTAGTTAGCAGTACTCCAGAAGGTTTATTCTGAAATGATGATTACTTTTATTTTTGCTCTGCCTTTAACTGCTCATGTACCGTTCTGTTTCACACGTGTCTTCCAGTTCTTGTGATACAGGCTCGTGCCAGTATTCCTCAATACCTATACATTACCAAAACACACATGTCCACGTCATTTACAGGTCACAAACTATACAACTATGAACTGTTTTTCCTTGAGGGAGACAAAATATATGAGGTTCTCCTCCTCTTCTTAGTTAATTTAATATGAAAGAAAATCAATATACAATTTAATTTTAATCTTAAAAATAAATTTGTTATCTCTGGCTTAGTGTGCCTTGTGCTGGCTGGAGGCCAGAAATATGAACAACCTGTGTTGTACAGAAAGCCTGAGTCCTTAATCAATGCAACAGAATATTTCCATAGCCTCTCAGTATGACAAAAAACAGTTAATCAATAACTTTGTGATAATCTTGGCCTGCTGTAAGCATGATTGAAATATTCCTGAAAAATTTCTGTGCCCTGATCAAAAATTGTAGGTCTTTGCAAACTGAACAACAACAATCCCTGTTAAAATAATAAAACCCTGTCACACAGACCCACAAAGGTAGAACATATCAGAGCTAAGGAGAATATGTTAATCAAAGAATAACAAAGTGAAAAGTGACTTGCTCTGACTTTAGCAAGCCCTTCTGTATGTGCATCTTTCAGCTGGAAGGGGGATTGTCTTTGCAATTATGTTTGTAAAACAGAATAGACATGGGATTGAAAATATGCTCTTGGAAATGGCAATGTGGTAAAATGCTATCTTCTGTGAAAATTGCTCCATTAACTCCTTTGTTAACAGGCTGCTTCTGGTATTTAATTCAAAATTAACAAAAATTATGGATGAAGATAAAACTGCAGACAGCAAATTAGAGTTGCCACACAAGAGAGTAAAATGTCAGGTTGCTTAAGAGATTCCTTCAGAAAAACTTTAAAAAAAGTTTAAGAAAGAGAATTTAATTAATTTGAAGTGTTGGATTTGCTTCTCAAGAAGTGTGAATTCAGATCCAGTTAATTGTTTTTATTATGCTGGTCATCAGAACTGCAATACAATCTTAAAGGAATAGGGCTTAAGGCATTAGCATGAATATTATGAAAACTGAGTTGGGAAAGGACTGGGTATTATCAAAGGAAAAGATGAGGTGAAGAGAAAGATCAAAAATGTGTCAAAAGTGTCTACAATAAAATTCTACCTACATGTTTCACGCCAGAGAAAGGGCAAAGAAAACTTTCCAAAGAAGATGTTAACTCATCCTCAAACATATAAGACTTTTAAGGGTTCTGTCCTCAAGTATTATAGCCTAATGCGTGTACTTCAGCTCTTAAAATGTAAAGTCTTTGAGCTGCTATAGAAATACATGTGTTATAGAAAGATACAACAAAGAGGACTTGGAGAACTTTTTTAATGGGCAAGGGTTTCTTCCTGTTACATAGATGTAGTCTCACTCACCAATGCTCAGGTTCCTTCATATCAAGCTGCAACATTATGTGCATTCTCCCCCAGGCAAAGTTGGTACTGCTTTTCGTGAGCTTATTTCTTTCCCAGTGAGGGCTTGACTGAATAATCGTGTCCCCCCGACATATTGCAATCCCCGCAGATGTTAATGGAGATTTAAAATGTTAAAATTCTCATTAGTGCGATTTCTGTTCCTACATAAAGAGGGTTACATCAGAGAACCAGTTAATTTCCACTACTTTTGTCCTCTACCAGCAATGAAGTTGCCTCCAAAAGAAGTAAGGTAGTGGGGCTCACCCACTCTTTTACTAGTCTGCCTTTTGCCCTAGACATCTAATGATCTGTTCTCTTTTACTTTGTGACACAGAGATATGATAGCAATGGTCCTGACAGCCCAGAACAGATGAGATTTCAGCCAAGGGATATTTTTCTTTGTATTCTCACACATTATCAGAGGACTGCAGAGCACTGATTACAGGTTAGAGCCAGCTACTCTCTAAGATCTCAAAAGAGGAGCTACAGGGTGATCTTTACAACTCCTCCCCAGTACTCACAGCATTATATTCTCTTGGAAATCCAAAGGGATGCTAGTCTTCATTTAACAACCCTTACTCTTTGCATCCATCCTTGATAGTTCGAGTTTGTTTCATTTGTGTCATGCATAGTCTCGGCATCACAGGTGACATTCTTGAGGAAGCTTCATTCTTGATGAAAATTTCAAGTTTCAAATAATCAATTTTGAAGAAAATACTGCATCGTATATGCTCTGAAGAAAATTAAATGTAATACCTACATACTGCATTTAAAATGTTTGCCAGATATTAAGAATCTATGAGCATGTATTTAAATCTATGTCAAATAATATCACCTTGACTCAGAAATTATGCCTGGATAAAGATACTACAAAGTACTGACATTTCAGAACCTGTAAAAATATGCTGCTGCCATCTGAGGCCTTGTAGTCTGGGCCCAAACTGAAGCAGCAGCAGAACTCCCAGGTAAAGCCAGGACATCTGTACTCCCTAGTGTGCTTGAACAGAACGGGAGATAAAACTGCTGCATGTTTTGTTTATTTGGAGTCTAAATCTTACTAAATAGGATACAGTTCTACAAATCCAATGTGGACACTCAGTCTCAGAACACATGTCTGTTTATAAATAAATTACTCACACTGAAGGACCCCATATATTTTACTTTGATTTCCTTTTGGTTTGCCTAAATAATTAATTATGCTTCTCTTCATTACAATTTCCTCCCATGAACCATTTTATTCCTCCCAAAATGTTTTCATGCAAGAACTATATGTCACTGCCTTTCTAATTTAATTCTGCAGGCATTGCATTATTTCTAAGTAATTTCTTATGTCCATTCTTTCACAGCTTAAAAGATTTTGCCTGAGCATGTTTCCATCATTGTTGTGCCTTGGTTCCTTGGCTCAAATTCTTAGATCCTAGACAGTGTCAACTAGAATGGTTTGGATTTAAGTTCGGGAGGGAGTGATGAGTAACAACAAAGAATAACAGACAAATAGTAAAGATTTGTCACAGATTTTTGTATATTGCATGTATAACATTCATATAGCACTCTTAAAGGTATGAACTTACTAGTAGCTAAAAATCATCCCCGTGAATAAATTTATACCGGAAATGGACCATAAATGAGCTATAGTTTAGGTCAAGTCTGCTGTAGTATCGACAAACTGCCATCGTTAGGACCTGTGGGAAGCTATTTTACCTGAAATTTCAAAGTGGTGAATGGAAAAACTGTGACAATAAGAACCTAACTGCCTACTTCGTAAGAAGTGTTATGTCAGTTTTTGCCAGGGTTTTATCACTAATATATAAGGACTTGGGGGGGTTAAAATGCACCATCTGTTGTGGAAGATCTTTAATCTCTAGGAAAAATGCCCTTCAAAGCTCTGGAGGCCATCCAGAAAATTAACATCTGGAAAAAATAGTAGTTCTCCCATTTAGTCCTGAGCTCATCAGTTTCATCTTTGCCTGTACATGACCTCATTCCTGGGTAACATACTGGAATTGTTTTGCTTACTTTTCAATTTCCTTATCACAAACTTCCTTATCACACCACAAGGATAACGACAAAAGAAAAAGTAACTTCCATGATTCAGCGCCAGTTTTTCCTCACCTTTACTAAACAGGTGAGACCTGGGATGAGATCAAACAAGGTAGATATATGGGACTATACAACTATGTTACCACCTAAATATACAAGAACAAAGCTATTTTGAAGCAAAAGCAAGGGCATACTTTCATTATTATCTATCACTTCAGGATGTTAAACCTTGAAGACCATGAGAAGACTTGGCAAGCAGCTTAGACAGCTCTTCAGGAGTGCACCGTGCACAGTCATACCCCTTTGTGCGCCCTGAGTTTCTCAAATTGTTCAGCTGCTGTTTAATGTCCTTGGCTTCCATCCTAGGTTTCCCATGCTGCTCCTGACAAATGTTTGCGACCTTGCTCAACAGATGAAGGACAAGGATGGATATCTAATCTGAGATATATGCTACTGCAATGCTTCAACCAAGAGATGGAATTTAGGTTGAAGTCTTAATGTGGAAGATGAACACAAGCTCAGATTCAGTTTCCTGTTTCTTCACTGAGAGCTCTGTGTTTCTGTTCCATCATCATTATCACTGATTCGACTGTGCCTTTTTCAAAGAAGAGAAAAATGAAAAACTGCTAGACAGTGGAAGGATGAGGAGTAGGGGCTGAGCTGAAAAGCTGAACCAATTTTCCTGAAAATTACCTAGATCTACACTGTCACAAAAAGTTTGCTTCAGACTAGCCAGCCTAGCTTTTGGCAAGGGTCTGGGACCTTCCTCCTTATCCATTAAGAATATCATGTCTTAGGAAGAGTTGACGTCTGTGTTCAGCCAAGGTAGAAACGCAAAATCAAGCTGGGCATCGACCACACCCAGGTAGTACTTAGAATGAGGAACCTACTAGTGCCTTGGGTCCCCAGATCACTTTGGATTGTTAACACACAAAACTGGGCTTCTATACACCCATGGCCTTCTTCATTTTTAGCCATACAAAATTATACTTTGCCCATGTTCTTCAAAAGCCTTGAGCAGGCCCTTCTAGCAAATGGTCCATTCCCAGCCACTATCTGCTATGATGTAGCATTTTTTTCTCTTTATTCTGCTGAAAAATATTTGATTTCTTGCACCTATCTACAGTTCTTTTCATGAAAGGAAATAGGTATCTGATCCAGAATCTGATTTTTGTTCTCCAGAAGGATGAGCAGGGAATTCTGGGACATAGTCCTTGGTCCTCTGCACAGTTTTCTACCATGTCCTATACAGTAGCTATGCTTTGATAGATGTTACATTCTTATTCTTGTTTCACTGACACTCTACTAACCTTATGATTGAAAAAGATGATCTTAGTGTGGGATCAGATTTTTGTCTTGTATGTGCCTGTATTGTAGCTGGCAAACCTCTCTTGAACTGAGGAAATTTACAGACAAACATCCAGTATCCAAAGTACAGTTGCAAATATTTATCCAAGTAACTCACTCCATGGCTGCTTTACCCTACCTTCACTGTGAGCATATATCTTTTTCTCCTCCCAAGTCAAGGGGAGATTTTCATGGCAGAAAGAATAGGGTCTAAACCAGATTCAGCTAATTACAATAAGTGGTGTTCTGGAGTTTTCTTTTTTCTTTATTTTTCCTTCCCCTCCTTTATTTTTGTCTACTCCTGGATGACTCATGTGATGCTGTTGTTATGAGACAGATACTAAGAAGTTAAATTTAATTTCTCTGTATTTCACTGAAGGCAGAGATAAATATTAGGAAACTGGGGACTACATTGATTGTGTTTCTTCTAGCATTCTTTAATCTTTTCATATTTCCTCTTTTTTTCCTCCTTTATTCTGTAATGTGACAGCTGTGGCTTTGGTGGGGATGAACTTGAAAAGACCATGAAATGTCAGAGTAAAACTAATGAGAACTTTCCAAACACTTCTAAGGAGCTGTGTACTTTTGGATGACACTGACTGTCAGTTTATGCTGTGTCATTTGTGCTGAATCACTGTGTGTATTACTGAGCCAAAAGGAGACAACAAGTCCGTCATTGCAAAGGAGGCTGCTGCTCAGATGCTGATACACCAACTGCCTACACACTCAGCCAATATAAAAATCACATGTACTCCATGATTAAAGGAGGTGATCCTCAAGAAAGTCAATAACATGCTACTATTAGAGTGAACAGCTGGCAATCTGAAAGCATAACATTAAAAAAAAGTTATTACCCTCATTTGCTCTGGAAAATGGACCATAGTACAGAGTCAAACAAACATGTTGAAAACTATTCAGATGGATTTAATTACAGTACTTAGTGCCTGGAGTCTCAGATACAAGAAGAAACCTAGAAAATGGATAACACTTTAAGGTCATAATAAAAATTTCATTCTGTTCACAACATTCACCTTTTAACATCTGTATTGGGGAAATCATTGCCATTTCCAAAAGCAACACACATCCTTTCACAGAATGTTTATTGACTTGCAATATTCTTCAAACCCCATGTTTTTTAAGTGGTTCTTTCTGTTCAAGTCAGCGGGAAGTTACCTGGGCAAGGACTGAATTAAAATGTCAAAGTTGCAAAACTCCCATTCTAAATAGTTCTGAGTAGTGCAATATTGTTTAGAGAAATCTGACTGGCATTTAGAGGTCCTCTTAAAGTTAATTTATGTCTTTCTGGCCATGTCCCCTTTTCCAGCAGCATCATGCATCCCTTGCTGAAATGGGAGACAAGGCTTCATTAATATTGCAGAGTTTTACCTTAATATTGCAGAACCATGTCCCTAAAGAGCTTCAACTAGCAAAACAACAAAGCCAGAAATCTGCGTTACTCATGACTGCCACAGGGATTTATCTGAATCCCTGTCCACAGGGCCTGGAAAATAAAAGATGAGATGTGAGCAGACAACAACAAAATTATATACTTCTTAAAAAATTAGGCTATCTCATACAATTTTAAAATGGCAAACTATTCTCCAGATTGCTCTGTTCTGTTCGAGCAAGGTGATGCTGCAGACATGGCACTTTCACGTCTACTGAATGCAGCATTAAGTACAGAATTATCTAGATATGCTATAAACAAAAAGATGGCTTTGCTGGCTTGGTGCTACTAGTCTGAAATCAAAGCTTCATATTTGAAATGATCAAAGTGTTCTTTTGATGTTGCTGAGGGCCTAAGTGACTGTCTGCTCTAAAGGACCTTTTCAGGGCGCCAGAGATCTTGGGAACCTTGAACATGCAGGTCTGTTTGCACTAGGCAGATTGGTACTTCATGCTGATGCTGTATCATGTCCTCAGGCAGAGCAGATTCACTGAAGAAGTGGTGTGAGGTCTGATCTTACTGCATGTGCCACACATGGTCTCTCTGCCCACAGGCGATGAGGCGGTTGAGTCCAGTGACAGACAGAGACTGTGCTGCCTGTAACATGGGAAGGTGGGGCTTGGCCCTCGCAATAAGCTAGTCATGTCTACAAAACTTGGGAAGAGCAGCAAGAATCAGTTCTAACTCCAGTTTATGATGGCACGGACTCAGAACAAACAACTTATGCCAGTTTGGAAAGCTCACCTAAGCTAAAGTTTATGAGCATCACTGCAGTTCACAAGTGCATCCTCAGCTAAAATCATGAAACTATTTAGTGTGGAAAGGACCTCTAAAAGTCATCTGGTCTGACTCACTGCTCAAAGCTTCCACTTTCCACACAAGCTTCGAAGTCACATCCAAGCTCAAAGAGCTTTTCAGGCTAGTGGTGTGCGGACAGGGAAGGGTTAGAGTATGCAGAGAGAGAATCCTCATTCAACTCAGTTGCCTAAACATAAAATATATAGTGGTGTATGAGAGACCTCGGGTATTGTACCAATCAGGGGTATCTATGACTCAGGGGACAGTTTTATGTATGACATTGGATTGACCTTACAGGGGAAAAAAATCTGCTCTTAGGTTGTACAGAACACTGAAGACATAGAAGAGCAGACTGTTTGGTGTATGAGGAATTGTTTGAATGGCTGCATCCAGAGGATAGTGGTCAATGGCTCAATGTCTAAACGGAGATCAATGGCAAATGGTGTCCCTCAGGGCATCCTTACTGGGACACAAAAATAATCAGAGGAATGGAACACTTCTCCCATTAGAAAAGGTTGAGAGAGGTGGGCTTGTTCAGCCTGGAGAAGAGTAGACTCTGGAGAGATCTTATTGCACATTTTTAGTACTTAGAGGTGGCCTATAAGAAATATAGGATAGACCTTATAGCAGGTCCTGCAGCAGTAAAACAAGGGGTAACGGTTTTAAAGTAAAAGAGGGTAGATTTAGATTAGATGTGGGAAGAAGACCTGAGAGAAAAAAAAGAAATGAGAAATGGTAATTCAGCAAGATGGAAGATCAGACCAAACGTCATAGAGATTGCCACTTCCCCACCTGACTGATGAGTGCCTGATGCCTGATCAGCAGAGAGAGAGATTCATCAGGAGTCTGCCTTACAGGTTACGAATATCAGTGTTAAGCCTATGAGTATACTCCAGATGTTTCCTGTGCGTGTAAACCAATAAATAAGATTATTGGGATGTATTCACATATTGTGTATAAATCAGTTTGCAAGTGTCTGCAGGTAGTAAAATGCCCAGTAGAGAAAGGACTATACACTTGTCTCCAGAAAAGTCTCCTTGGGCTGCAGTATTTGGTACCTTCATGCAAATGTTTAAACACTTAGGAAGTCTCAAAAAGCATGACATGCACATGAATAGGAAGCTAAATCAAAGCATGAATTTCTGTTGCTAATAAAGAGATTAATTGTATTTTGTAGCACTGTGGATGTGAAAGAAAAGAAAGCTTTTGCCATGAATCAGTATGAGGCTTCTCTCAAAGTACTTCGCCAGGGCTCGGCATCTTTACCAGAAGGAATTCTCTTTCTTTTTTTTTTTTTTTTTTTTTGGATTAATTTAAAAAGTGGTTTCAATGAAATAATGAGCAGGCTGTGCAGGGCTTGGAATATATGTGCCCAGATGGCTGCAGACATATGAGATCTCATTTTGTCAGTATTTAAACTCAACAAAGATGTGCCAGGCTTGACCCGGGAGCCGTACAGCCACAACACCATGTCTAGTGGCAATCCATACACCTTCCAGTTTGAGAGGGGAAACCAACTTATGATTATATTCCTCTCTGTAGACATATCCCACATACAATATGTATAGCTATTGTATGCTGTAAAATATGTACCACAAAGATGGTGGGGTTTTCTTCTCTTTACCTTCTCAGAGCCTGAAAAATAGCGCTAAACCAAAGCAGAATCCAACCAAGCATGGACACCTGTAAATTCTCTGCTTATATGTGTTAGCAGCTTCTAATTTGGCATTTGTTTGTTGTGAGTTTCATATATACAGATACAGAACTGCTGTAACACAGTATTAAGTATTTATTTAGAGGCATAGGGGTACCCCACAGAGAAATCTGCTGAGTGTCACAATCAGATAAACAGCCACTAGCTATATGCTCATTAGCTTGGACTCTGTCTTCAAGAATATCTACAAATACAGCATAAAAGGATAAATTCACTATGCTTTGTGCCACTGAAAGACAATAAATAAATAAGTGCATCAAAGATTTTGCCTGAATATTATTTTAGCTTTTCCTACCCTACTGCATGTGAATAAGAATCAGAACTGAGAGGGAGAATAAAAGAAAAACAAGTGATGAAAATTTAAGAATTTGTGATATTAATATTCTTTTTTCTTTGTATTCAATAATCAAATATTTTTTAAATATCTCTTTTTCTAAAGTTTCATTTAAACCAATCATTTTCTCTCACACAATAACACTTGAAAATCCATAGTACAAAATATAATATAAAAAGTATCAAATCTTGTCAGAAGAATAAACCCCAAGCGCAAGATGATGAACAGGTTATGAAAGCACTTTGCACTCACACTCATGCCTTTATATAATATGACTTACAGAATGGAATCTGAAGTTATTTGCTTGGTATCCTTTTCTTACAACTACTGTCTGTCACTGGTAAGAGACAGAAAAATCAGATGTTTGTGACACTATAATTTCACCTACAGACATCATATTTTGAATTACTGGGAAAAAAGGTTTCTGTAGTATTTTTCTCTCTTATGTTATTGTAATTCACTTGCTATGAAATGAATTGTGTTATTGCTAAAGGTACAAATCTGAGTACGAACATGAAGAAGGTTCTCCTTCTGATGTGACTGGATGTAGTCTGCTGTTACTAAGCCTTTTAATAATTAAATACAAGGAGCTATATTAAAATAATATTTAAGACCTTGACTTTGAAAAAAATAAGAAATGCAGCAATAAAGACACCTGCACAGTCGTCTTGCCTAATATTATTTCTTATTGACCTTATCTTAGAGAATGGCTGACTGATTAGCCTTATATATGCATTATTAGGGCTAGCAGGATGCATTATAGAAGGGATGTCTCCATGGACATTAAATTTCTTTCTCTTTTCCTGTTATTTTCTTGATTTGTTCTGTTTCCATTTTGATTTTCTGATCTGAAGAATCATGCTTGGTAACAGTTATGAGTCTGCTTACACCTGCATGTGCATGGATGGTGTTTACAGTCACTCAGACTACACTGGTAGCAGTACTACTTCAAAAAGCACCCCTATTTTTTGTATGAAGATTTACCTCTGATCCCCAAAGTGAATTCAGAAGACTGCTGCTGGTCCACAGAGCTCTGGTGTGACATCTGCATGCTTCTGTGGGACAACACTGAGCTAGACTTTTAGAAGGGCTCTCAGAAAAACTTTTGAAGGTGATGGTGCAAAGTAATTGCATAAATGATGGAGAGCAGTCTGACTGCACTAGCTCCGTTGGCTGCAGAAGACAACTCATAAGGCTTAAACACAGATCTCTAACTCCTGCTATTTTGGCCAATATCTGCAAAGGACAGCTTTAGTGATCCTTGAATAGTGTTAATAGTAGAAATAAAATATTGTCTGTTAGGTTAGCATGTTAATGTATAGAAACAAGAAACTCTTGTCTGGCAGCTAAAAACCAGATCTGTCATTTGGCCTACAATACAGTAACTTGTTGCTATGTTATATTTGTTCTGATAAAGAAAAAAATAAGTTACCATGTGGACCTTGACACTTTATAAGGGCTTCCAGGAGTTATAGTTCATTGGGATGTGACATGTTATGACACACTGACAGAAATGTCCAACAAAATACAGGTTTTGCAGAATTTGGACTCTGATCACATAAGTAGTACTTTTTATTTTTAAGTTCTTGAGCTGTCCCTGCAGAGCTGATAAATGTACAAGTCTGCCTGAGCACCTCATCTGGAGAGTAATCCAGACACACATATAGCTATATGGGATGGATGTCTAATCCATGTTGCTGACTGGAGTTGCAATAAAATGCTCACAACTTTCTGCAGTAGTGTACTGCTTAAAAATAACTTGGGCTAGCTGTTAGATATTTACTAGGTATTCCTCAGACATGTAAGCCTGCAGATCTCTCCAAATAACTTAATGACTTTTTAATGTTAACTTATTTTTCAAAGTCAGCAATCCTGTGCTTCGTACAAACAACACTCTTTTCTTTGGATTTAAGAGCAGTTTGGTTTACTGCAACATCTTTCTGTACTGCCATTGCCTGTTCAGTCGCATGCTATTTTGCTATCAGTAAGAAGGATATTCAAATGAGAAATCAAAATGATACCACATTATCATTAACAGCAAATGCCGCGATGCTGCTTGCTGATCATGATATTTTTCTGCTGATGATGTCTGAGGTCAGGTTTACAACGATCTCAAACTATTTGAAACCTTAGACAAAGTACAAGCACCTGTCAAAGCTTGATGGTTTCAATAAGAAATGCCAGTAAAGTTGTCACTTTCCCAGATATATTAAGGATACTAAGAAAATATATTCTTAAGGCTTTTCTATGACTGTTCTGTGAAACTCAGCACCATAAAGCTCAGCTAGTAAATGAGTTTAAGGTATTTCTGTGCATAATAGAAGCAACCTGAAGTGAAGCCAACAAGAACAGAATTTTTCAAAGCACTATTAAATACCTGAAATGCTATCTTAAGCATCAATTTTTAAAAACTATTGCTTGTTTTGTCATAACTTTTTGATGGAAATAAGTAGAGAAAAAAACAGTAGAAATTATTTTAGTCCTGTTTTCTCAGATATTAAAATAATTTTCCAGTAAGACTGGTGGGTGATCAACTCAGCAGTTTGGTGAACTACAGAGTTCAGAATTTCAATTCAGTTCACAAATGTACACAAAACGTGAGATGTAAGCACTGAACTTCATCTAAATATTTTTAAAATTAAACCTGAAAAAAACAGTTTGGAAAAATCTCATAATGAACATTTGTTCTCCTGAGATTTCAAGGCCATTCTGTTGCTATTAAAATGAGATCTTTTCTCAATATATTTTGTCACTTTTAATACTGGCAGAAAGAGGACTAGGAAGTGTGAGGATATGTGAAGTGGGAAGCAAATGTTGTCTAGATGCTTTTGAACCATAATAAAGCCTAGAGTCTGTTTCAGTTCGGAGTGAAGTTTTGAATCACCCACTTCTTTGACTGGTGAGTCCACACCTACATCAATGGGAACTGTATACAGTGTATTCCTAGTATGATCTCAGAATGATCACACAGGAATAACAGCATTTACCAGCTAGCTACTGCAATAGCTATGTTTCTGCAGGTTGAAATTGGTCTTGTTTTAACGACAACATACTGCTAGCACAGATGTAAACTATTGTTTGACATCAGGTCTTTAAGGTTAATGAACCTTTCAAAGAACTTTCTTCCAGTTTAGTAATTCTGAAGCAAAATATTTTTCCTACAGGAATTATTTTACATATTTTTTGAATGAGATTTCAACTTATTACTAATTTCTTCACATCCCAGTCAAAATATCAGAACGACTCAGAAAAAAATCACAAATACGAAAGCAATAGGGGGAATAAGTTTTTGGAATAGGATTGGGAGAATGATTCTTTCCTGCTAACATAAACTCTGACTAGAAGCTGGTGTCGCTACTGCTGGTTTTTATGAAGTTCTGACTATATACAGTCCCACATAGCAGCATGCTTTCAAGAAATGAGAAGCCTGAAGTGAACATAGGGAAGAATTTACTGGACACTGAATTAGAAGTATGGTCTAGCAGAATCTTTCTGTGATTTCTTGTGTAATCTACACAATATGTGCATCCACCTGTACATCTACTGAGCACCTCTAAATTACTAATGTTCTTAGAGTATGTTGCAGTACATGATTTTCAAACTCTCTCCAGTTTTGCTTCTATTATAGAGGGAAGACTCCCTACAATCCCAATGGCAGTCCTGAGATATTGACTTTTTTTTTCAGTTTTAATTTTCAGGCTGATGAAATGCTGGCAACCTGCAGATGAGGTTAAATACTGTCAACGTTGTTGTTTCATGCAAGGTTTTTTTGCCAGTTCAGGAATGGAAATGAGATCTTCCTTATAAACAGCAGAGAAAAAGGATGCTGTTTTTGGGGGAAATATGTAGAGAGTAGGAAGTGCGGGAAGGAATTAAACAGCACCAAGAGTGTGTATCTGTCTCCTATCACTGCTGCAAAGCAGAGCTGTCTGGAGGAGGGAGACCTGCATGGTTTACTGAGCATAGACCAAAGAGATAGTTTTAGGGGGTTTCAGCAGACCACTGTACTGCCCTTTCTCTGCAGAGCTTTATGGGTTAGTTTAAGTTTCTGTTAGAAGCAACTTGTCTCCATGTGCATTTTTGCAAAGGGTGAAAGCATTGTTCTCTGCAAAAACACTTAATTGTTTTAGGGATATAGCAGCATAGATCAAGCTGGATTTAGGAGAAATGAGGAAGGGAGATAGAAGTTCCCTTAAATCAATGTGAGAAAGACAGAAAGGAGAGCAGAGAATGAGGAAGAATAAGTCTAAGCTCACATTTCCTGATATGTAGGACAGTTTGACCTCCCCTTCTGCATGGAAAACATATCAAACTGTACAAAAGTAGCAACAAAAGAGTACAGTCAGGTTTAACTTAGTATTTACCATTCATTAAGCAAAAAGCATGGCTTTTAAAATAGCATCATTAAAAATGAAAAATAAAAAAGATGTCGTACTTACAGCATTTTGAAAGAAGACAGAGTACTTCTTTAACAGACCTAAAAACATACAATAGGCGATATAAAATGCATACAAAATTAAATCAAGCAGATACATTCATCACTGACAATAGAATAAATGGACCCAAGCACCAAACATTTATTTTAATGACCTAAGGCAGCATAAGGATAATGACATAAGATAAAGAACACTGTGAAAAGATTTTATGGCTTTTTTCTGTCGACTGTGGCACAAGGACAAACAGGCGCTGGAGTATAGCAACACTTGACACTTTTTTGACTGTGATGGAGAACTAGAGTAGTAGGGTGGTTATCCTCTTCACCACCTTAATTGCAAATCCATTTATTTTAGGTGTCCAGTCTGGTTTTATTGTGTCAGTATTGGCAGGAAAACATGTTGTTTGGATTTTAACTTTTTAGTGCTCTCCATTATATGACACAGTTAATATAAAAGAAATTTCAAAATATTGAACGGAAAATTCATTCTAAATTGTGAAATATTTCGCACAAAACCTGTTAAGACAGGACACTCTGGTGTGGTTTTTAAAGTTTTACTTTAAATCAAAAGTTTAGTAAAATCAGCATGCAGCATACTTTGGTCAGCTGTTTTCTGATGTAAAGTTTTTTACTGAAAATTTTCCAAGCAGCTTTACAGAACTACATTTTCTTCAAAAACACTGCCTCTTAAAATACTGTGTTTAAATGTCCCTATAAGTTTAGTATGAAAGACCAGGTCAAGAGAAGGGTGTTCTACTCCTTGCATTCCTTTTGCTCTGCTCTCAGTTCTTTCTTCCCCTGTTCACAGGGGACTAAAACGCCCGTCTGAACAGACTATGCATACAAAAAAAAATTAAGAAGAAGAAAGCAGTAGAAAAACTAATATGGAAACAACAGAATGGCAACTAAAGAGCCTGAAAACAAGTATTAACATCCAGAAGACCAAACTATAAAAATTAAATGCATAATAAAGCATTTGTTAAGATGTGAAAAGGCAAATTGAACTCATTTTAGCTTTTTTTCTTCCAATAAAACAGTTCTTAAAACTCATGTAAAGTAAATAAATCTGGATCACATAGTGTTATTTGCTTTCAGAAAAGCCATAAGAAGCATAAAAGCCTTAATGTTAATCTCATGGACTGCTCACACAACAGGTATTATTATTTCTAGTATTAGATTTCCTTGTAAAATGTTCATTTCTTTATTTTTGCATCAGTAATTAATGCATTGCTTCAGAACTTCGTAGAATTTCCTAACTCCTATAAAAAAGCCATGAGCAATTAAAAGTAGTCTTAAAAAAAAAATTGAGTTTAAAATATGTTTTTCCTCAGCACAACTGTAATGGACTAGCATTCAAGAATAAAAATTCTTACTAATCTGCAGACTTTAGTAATTACCTAAGCCAGAATTCCCTCTAATTTTATAGAATCACAGAATATTTGGGTTGGAAAGGACCTTTAAAGAACACCTAGTTCAGCCCCCCTGCCATGAGCAGATAGATATTTCATTAGATCACATTGTTCAAAGCCCCATCCAATTTGCAGTATCCCCCAGACCGTCTCGACTCTCAATCAGTTCGTTCCATGATGATCCCTTAGTCTATGTAGAAAATGGGGATTGCCCCAGTGCAGGTGTAAGACCTTGCTCTTGACCTTGTTTAACCCCATAAGATTTGCACAGGCCCACTCCTCAAGCCTGTCAATTTCAAACTACTGATTTAAGTTATGAATTTGGGAATTTAATTAATTTTATGAATATTAGTTTAGGAAGTAAATGAACTAATCATGGGTTATGGTCCTGAGCTATTCTGGTGATAGTTCACCTGTCTACTACAGCTATTCAGCTGCCTAACTCATAAGTTCAGAGGAGCCAACCCTGCAGGCTCTCTTTGGGAAGAAAATTGGTGCAGTTTTTACAAAACTGCACTTAGACTCAGGTTCAAGCTTAACTTTGGCCTTAAAATAAGTGCCAAATATAGAATCTATGTATCATCAGTCAGAAAAAATAGATATAATCGGTGCTTATGGCATCCCAAAATGCACTTGAAGTATAAACTTCCACCTAGCTATTCCTATTGCCATTGTGAATGGCAAACAGAAGGTATGCCCTAGTTTGCATAAACATCAGTGTTGCAATTCCTAATAAGAGGGCAAACAGGCTCTGTAGGCACCTGAGCACCACCTGAGTGCAGCCTGTTTGTAAAACCTGTACATACAGTTCACACTGCGCCTTGGCAGGGAGCTGGGGGTTTTACAGCTCCTTTGGAACTGATGCGGCTTTTTGAAGCTAAAATCTAGGAGCAGTCTTTCTGCTTCATATCCTCACCTGTAAAAAAGCGATGATACTTCACCTCAGCATGACTGCAGATAAAGACACTACAAATTGAGACAGGGTACCTCTACTGTAAGTTAGACATTTAAATGCTCAGATCAGTCATTTCCTGGCAGAGCCTATTTCTTTCCACCAACTATAAAAAGGTTCTTGCATGACTATCTCAGGCTTTGACATCTATCTTTCTGACATTTAACTTGGCCAAGTGGCTCCTGGACCAAGGGTACTAAAAAATCACGGTAATGAGTCACAGCAAATAACTGGGGAAGAGAAATTTCATCTGAGGTACGCCAAGGGGCACGTTTTAGTCCAAATAATTTATTTCAGATTTGAGCCGCAACTTCTGTTGTGGTTGGTCAGAATACAGCATCATCAGAGTGCAGAAGTAGGCATTGAACAAACAGAGGGAATTAAGAACATATTTGATGCCAAGTTTGTTAAAGTCTCTGAACTGTGAAAAGAAATATCTCTGCTTGCTATCCATTTGTTTTCTCATTTCTATTTCTCTTTCCTATACTTTTTGTTGGTTAAATAAATGTTTTTACTTAGTTTCAAGATATTCTATATTACTCTTTATAAAGTAAAACCAAGAAGCTAATAATAATTGCATTATTCAGAGCAAAACAATGGTTTTAAAAGTCTACAAGAAAAAATACATGTAGTTTATTTCTAGACATGTTACAGATCATTGAAGAACCTATATATTAGATATCCAAATAGCACAAACTTTGAAAAGCTTTTACTTTCTAATTGCATGAGTCACAAGTTATTTTGGAAATGTTGTCAATCATGACATGTTAGATAACTGATGTGAAAATTGCAAGCTGATTGAGCTCAACATGTTTCTCATCAAACTCTTCCTATCCTTTAATGTCAATTGCTCTGTATTATGAGAATGAGGAAGCAGCTGTGGAAACAAAATGGTTCACAAAAGTATTTCAACCAGGAAACCTAATCTTTTACATGCAGTGAGAAACACCAGGCTGGGGGGGGGGGGGGGGGGGGGGGGAGCAACCTCTTACTGGATATTTTCCTTCTTGTGCAGAAGGGGAAGGCACATAAAACTTGCGCAAAGATTAAAGAAGAGGGGTATTCAGTGTCTTACATGGAAAGAAAAAAACAAAGGAACAAAGACAGAATCCAGCAGAAATTTTATTTAACACTCAAGTACTGCAAGGTTTAATTGAAGGGAATCACCTGTTGTCATGGTTTAAGCCCAGCCGGCAACCCAGAACCACGCAGCCGCTCGCTCACTCCACCCCCCCCCCCCCACTCCCCCCTTCCTCCCTCTGCTCCTGGAGGCATGGGGAGGAGAATTGAAATAATGTAACTCCCACGGGTTGAGAGAAGAACAGCCTAGTAACTAAGGTATAACACAAACCACTGTTGCTACCACCAATAATAATAATAAGGGAAATAACAAGGGAAGAGAATACAACCACTCACCACCTGCCGATAGATATCCAGCCCGATCCGAGCACTGTTCTAGCCCTTCCAGGTAACTGCCCCCAGTTTCTATACTTGGCATGACGTGCTGTGGAATGGAATACCTCTTTGGCTAGTTTGGGTCAGGTGTCCTGTCTCTGCTTCCTCCCGGCTTCCCCTCCTCCCTGGCAGAGCATGAGACTCAGAAAGTCCTTGGTCAGAGTAAACATTACTGAGCAACAACTAAAAACATCGATGTTATCAGTGCTGTTCCTAGGCTGAAAGTCAGAAGTCACAGCACTGCACCAGCCACTAAGAATGGTAAAAATGACTGCTACTGCTGAACCCAGGACATCTGTCAAATCTGACCTCACTTTTTCAAGTCAGGGTTTAAATTCACAATTTGATATTAAAATTGTTTTTAAGTAAAGCATTCTATATTTTTATCACATATATAAAATGATCTGAGAGCTGTAGTAAGGCTGGTTAAAAAAAAAAAAAAAGCCAGCTATTTAAGCTAGAGGGCAATGCTGTCACAGAAAGAAACTGATGTAAACTAGATAGAAATCAATTTAAGCTAAAAATGAGGTGTCTTTCATCCACTAAAGTAGTTACAGTCTAAGCTTGCCTTCTCAGAGAACAGAGGTAAAAATCCTAGCCAGTTTAATGATAATGATGTTTTTTAAAATGGATTATATGATGCTGCTGTCTATGGTGGAAATGAAGCGAACAACCCTATACCTGTGCTGATGTTTGATGTTCTTAAATACAATGGTGCATACATGCTCAATTCCAGGTGGAGCTGCTCTTTTTCAACCAGTGGTACAGTGGAATGTCTGTATTTTTCTTTCTTTCTTTCTTTTTTTATTTCCAAGGAAAAGCTAAAGTACTTACTTTGAGAAGCCAAGTGAAACAACAAGGAAAAAGCTGGGTGTGCTGATATGGTGACATATGCATGTGGTTTCACACAATAATGTGTAGCTCTAGGTAGTGGAAAGCTGTAGGTTGTCATGTTAAGTGTGATGGTATTGATTAAAGATAACAAGTGGAAAAATGTACTTCAGCCCTCATATGTTCAGGATGTTGGTTTCCTGCTGCTATAAAACAAATGAAAGATTTGGCTAGTTCTTGTAGACTTGAAATATTACTGAGGACAGAAGTTTTCCAGTGCTAATTGACAGATTTTACCTCTGAACTCCAGTCACTCTCATTAAGCCATCTATCACTGTATGTTATGGACATGACTTCCTACAGCACTTTGAATGCCAGTCTTGTAATAATTTCTTTTTTTCCCCTGGCATACCCAATCTGCCAGCCGTAGTTTTCCTTTTGCTCTCCACTAAGGCTGTGGACAGCGCTAAGGGAAACACAGCTGGGTGCTGTGAAGTCTTGTCAGGCAAAAGTTCCAACAGCAGCACCTTACAGTTATTCTGATGTCAAAGCTGTCCCTGCCTATGGCAGCGGCATTGGAACTAGATGATTTTAAGGTCCTTTCCAGCCCTAACCATTCTATGATTCTATGATGGCATCCCAAGCAGGGTTTAATTGCTGTGCAAAATTCAGCTGAGCTGAGATAGGAAAGCTAATCAAAATAAGTCAGCTTTGGAAGTAAAATGCCTCCTCCCATCTTTGACATTCCCTTGACAGATGATGCAAATGAGCAGTGGCCTCTGAATTGTGAAATAACTCATTAGCAGCCCCAGATGGCATTATTTGTGCATACCAGTGCTGCATGTTGTGCTGTTACAGCTTGTGGTTGCAGAGTTCAATTCTGCACAGAAGGCACATAGTTGTACTGAAGAATATGGAGTGCCCAAATGAAAACTGTAATAGCTTCTCTCTTAATGTTGGTTAAATTAATTAATTAATAGAAGTTAAAATTTAATAAAAAATTATCCTCTAAAAAACAGTGTAAGTCCTGGCAGATGATTTATTTTTTTTTGAGTAATACTTCATAACTGAATAATGCATGCACTTCAACCTTTACTTACAGTTAAAACCCACTGACTTGTAGAATACAAGCTATATCTAAAGCATGGTTTTTAGTATTACTGCTTACTATTTTTCCTACTGCTTTTCATAATTCAAATTTCTGAAATTTAATAATTCAGCCACTAGGGTGAAAATAATAGTACAAATATTGGCTTTACGGCCTTTTTTTTTTTTTTGTTTAATACTTACCTAGTAATTCTTCCTTTCTACTTTCAGATTTTGAAAAACCTCATGATTCTTTTTTCTCTTCGAACATGCATCATGAGAAATAGATTATTTTTTTAATGAAAGCAGATTCTCATAACAATACCATTAAATGTCACAAATGAGTATTACTCTACAATTACTCAGATATATTTCAACTAGTTTGAGATCAAAATCACTAACACGTCTCAGTCACAAGCTTATTGCACATATTTGTTCTAGTAGATGGCCACTAAAATACAGTGAAAAAACCTTTCATATCGACAATTACTGACCTCAATAGAACAGTATAAGTTTAGTAAACTTGCCTCAGTATTTCAATGTAGCTAGCATACAGATCTGTGCAAACCTAACCTTATAAAATTGAAAAACAATACAGTTTTGAATTATTATAAGACTACCTTGAAAAAACTTTAATTTAAAAAAAAGCATTTGATGCAAAATTTGGTTTCCTTCTAGATTTTTTCCAGATTTCTTTATAAGACACAGGACCTCCCCAGCCTTCTCCCTCTGCTGGCTAGACACCCATGTGACAATCCAAGTCTTTCCCCTGTTGAAATTAAAGCACACATTTGACTATCTATCTTATTTTCCAGCATTATGGGTGAAAGATGTAATCAAGAGAATATCCAGATTACTTTCTCACTTTTTTCTACCCATAAACACCCTTCCGAATTCAAATATTGTTTTCAGAACAGTTTCAGACAAAAAAATTAACATTTTCCAATTAAAAAAAGTGACAAGCCGATGTGATTGTTCCATAGGCTGCAGAAATGCGCTAAGTTATGCAGCTGTAGAAAATATACTTTTGGTCACATAGTTTTCTCAACAGTTTGTAGGCTGTTAAAAAAATTGAAAGGAAAGAGCTGGTAAGAGAATACTGCTTTAAAAATGCAAAAGCCATAAATGCACACAAGCACATTAAATATTATACATTTTCATAGACACAAATAAGCTACCATAATGTAAATTTAGACTTTTTAGAAATATTACATTGCACACAGTTTCCTCACTGCAAAGATGATGTTAAAAAAAAAAGTGACAAATTTTTAGACATTATCATTGAGTACACATACCATAACATTGCAGAACTCAGCCAAAGTGAGACTGAAAAGTGATATAGAAGTAGATATAGAACTGATTCATTTTCAAATAACTGTAATTAAAATTTATCCTCTTGTAACTTTAACTGGGAAACTCAGATTAGTGTCACTTATTTACCTGCAAATTTCCATAAATGTGTCACATTTAATTTCTTTTAAAAAATTAATCTTTTTTATTAGTTTTAAAAAAAGAAGGTTTTAAACTTCATATTTCCTTATGAATCAAGAGGTGGAAGAGGAAGCTTTGCCATTTAAAAAAAAAATCCACGGAGCAAAATTGCATTTCTTGCTGATTTACAGTCAGATTTGTCCAACCTAAATTTATTCTGAACAAAAAGTTGCTACTGTGGTAAGTTGCAGATCTGGGCAAGCTTATGTCTTTATGAAAAAAAAACCCCACCCTGATTTCGTATAAATGCTTTGCCTTAAACTTTTACTGTTCCAAGTTTCCAGTATTCTTTAGCAGGCAAAAAAATGACTATTTTAATGTACTGTTATTACACTTAATAAAAGGGCAGTAAGAAAGCACAGGGTGAAAAATATTTTAGCTCACTGTATTTTCTGCAGAATATTAAATGTTGTATTATTTATTGCGGGGGAAAAAAGAAGGAAGCATCAATTATTTAAATGAAGCAAGAGAAAATCCCAAAGACATTTGGTGTGAGCGGTTTATTTTTGCATTATTGCTTGAATACATTCTTCAGTTTCTTTCTGTAAATGCTGACCATGATTACCTGCTTCTGTGAAGTTACAAACTACATGTTAACTTGAAAATGACTGGCACTGTGGCATCTAATATTTGGGGGGCAAGGGAAAGCGCCCTTGCAGTGCACTGGAGATAGCAATATTGTTCTAGCTTAGCTAGTAAGAATATCGATAGCAGAGAATGTGGCTTTAAATGAAACATTATATTACTGGTTCAGTTTAAAGCATTCTTACAGTATCTTGATCCCAAAATATGCATCAGGATTAAGTATTCTGAAGGTGATGCTAGATAAGATGGCTGACCACATCTGAAAGTTTGTCCAGCCAAACTGCTCCTTCTCCCCTCACCTGTGCTCGTGTCCCTCCCTTGCCAGCCTGTTCTGTCTGCTGCACTGGCTCTAGGGGATCACTGGTCCTTTCTTCACTGAACAAATTCAGCTCCTTAATCCTGAGGCAAACTGATCCTTTTTATCTATTTATGTATTGCTGGGGCGGTATTCTTCTTAGTTACTGAATTGAATCATTTTATTGAGAACTGACTGGGCATTTAAGATTTAACTTTAACTCAAGAGACCCCGGGCTAGGCTCCAGGCACTTACGAACTGCCACAACACTCCTCAATGGGAACACAGTCATTGTATAAAGGTGATCTGCAATCTCAAGATAGCAATAAAACCATGAAGCAAAATTTTATCAAATTTTACTCTCATCCTTTATGTTGAATTGTGTGGGAAAGAATTTTAGGTCATAGGTATGGTTGGAGTCTCTTTCTCATTATCACCACCTCGTATATGATGCATATTCAGCAGGTTTGCATGATGAGGAGATTGCCATTGCCTTGAGCAACTCCTCCCCCATCCATATCACACCTGCCGCAAGTGATGCTATAGGAATCATGGCTACTTCCAGACAGTGCCTGGCAAACATCATTTGATGCTGAAGAAATAAACTCTATGATGATGGCTCAATGTCCAGCTGGAGACCAGTAACAAGTGGTGTCTCTCAGAGATCGGTGTTGGGATCAGTCTTGTTCAACATCTTTGTCAGTGACACGGACAGTGGGATTGAATGCGCCCTCAGCAAGTTTGCCAATGACACCAAGCTGTGTGGTTCGGTTGATACACTGGAGGGAAGGAATGCCATCCACAGGGACCTTGACACGCTGATGCCAACCTGATGAAGTTTAACCATGCCAAGTGCAAGGTCCTACACCTGGGTCGGAGCAATCCCAGGCACAGCCACAGGTTGGGCAGAGAAGAGATTCAGAGCAGCCCTGCACAGAAGGACTTGGGGGTTTTGGTTGATGAAAAAATGGACATGAGTTGGCAGTGTGCGCTTGCAGCCTAGAAAAGCCAACTGTATCTTGGGCCGCATCAAAAAGAGCGTGACCAGCAGGTCGAGGGAGGTGATCCTGCCCCTCTACTCTGCTCTTGTGAGACCTCACTTGGAGTACTGTGCGCAGTTCTGGTGTCCTCAACATAAGAAGGACATGGAACTGTTGGAACAAGTGCAGAGGAGGGCCACGAGGATGATCAGGGGACTGGAGCACCTCCCGTATGAAGACAGGCTGAGAAAGTTGGGGCTGTTCAGCCTGGAGAAGAGAAGGCTGCATGGAGACCTCATAGCAGCCTTCCAATATCTGAAGGGGGCCTATAGGGATGCTGGGGAGGGACTCTTCATGAGGGACTGCAATGAGAGGACAAGGGGTAACGGGTTCAAACTTAAACAGGGGAAGTTTAGATTGGATTTGAGGAAGAAATTCTTTACTGTGAGGGTGGAGAGGCACTGGAATGGCTTACCCAGGGAAGTTGTGAATGCTCCACCCCTGGCCGTGTTCAAGGCCAGGTTGGACATAGCCTTGGGTGGCATGGTTTAGTGTGAGATGTCCCTGCCTCTGGCAGAGGGGGTGGAACTAGATGATCTTAAGGTCCTTTCCAACCCTAACTATTCTATGATTCTATGATTCTGTGATTCTATGAGTAAGTGCTTTCAGGAAGAAACAGCACATTTCAAATTATAAAAGATGAGATGTTATTTTGTTCAGGATATAAAAATCAATATCAGTACTGTTTATATCACAATAACCATAAAGTGATCCCTGAAGAGATTAGAAGTGCAGCATGTCTGGACGACTGTGCCTACAAAAGCAAGAACCACCCAAAGAAACACATCAATACATGATGCAGGTAAAATCTACATTCTCATGAAACACAGAGGAGCAAAAGTGGTATTTGTGTACTACAACTTCAGCTGTGTAAGAATTAGGTGTATTCTCTGAGGTCAGAATGGATGGGTCGAATCACTCTGATAGGGAGTTAGTCCGCTGTAGAATGGATCACCAACACAGGTGGAATATTTCACCCTATAGAGATACTTGCTCTTTTCATTGCTTGTAAAGAAAGTTTAGTTTGCTAGCTTAGACTAGACAATTTCCAGGCAACTATGTGAAAGCAAGCTGCGCACAAGTGAAAATACAAGAGTCAGTTCCTGCAGAAAGAGAACCGCACACTGCGCTGTATCCAATATGTCAGATTAAAAATGAAAAAAAGAAAAAAACAGTAAAATGCATAGTCAAGTACACTTTCGGTTAACATGGTGTGATAAATAACAAAGGCTTTGCAATGTAAAGCCACAGGAAAGGTTTCAAATGTCTAAGCTGTGGTACTTCTGTAGATGTCTTTATTGAGACGCTCATGTCCACTGTTATCACATGCATGAGGAATCTCACCTGGAAATTAACTGAACCTCCTCTATTGCAAGCTATTGGTCAGTCACTGCAGAGTAAATGTTCAAGAGGGAACTTTTTTAACACCAGTAAATGCCCTAGGAGCACTTTTGTTCTATATTCCTTTTTCAATACATTTTGTGTATGAAAAATGCCAATGCTGCAGTGCTGATATACAGCACAGGTGATGGATGAACTGGATAGTTTTTTCCCAAGGCTGCCTACAATAAGAAAGAACATGGACCTGGCCCTGAGAATCATGCAGTGAAATTGATGTAGATAGAATCTTCTGACTTATTTCCTCAACTAACACTATGCGATTCACTGACCTGTGATTCCCCTACTGCTTGGAAAATCTAAAAATCCCATGTTTGGTAAAGCTGCTAAAATCAGAGAGTAGATCAAGTATTTTAATGGTCTCAAGACAAAAAGCTGCATTCCGGATTCCAGGAAAATGCTGAATCTGCACTTCTCATCGGTGAAAATATTTCCAGAGAAACAGAGAAAGCTGTGTTCACATCTTCCTGCAAGCTCCCCTGATCCAGGGAGTGCTGCACTGAAGACTGCACAACCTTTATCTTAACCGTGTCTACTATGCAGTTAATAACACAATGCTGGTGCCCAGCAAAGGTTCTGCGCTGAGTTAATCCTTACTGAGAAAAAGAATACAAAGCCAATAACCTTCTTTCCAAGAATCATTAAGTTCCTCTGTGGGACTAGGTAAAAGAAATACTATAGGTGTCTAGTTAAAACTCAGGTTAAAACCACTGATCTATAAAAAGACATCTATGAAGGTGTCAAGGTTTTAAACTGAGTAGAGTGCTTTTCATTCTATTCCTCAGACAGTTCTAGCTCTCTTCCTCAATGAAGCCCCAAAATCCCAACAATCAAAAAGAGAAAAAAGGTTTAAAAAAAACACAAATCTGAGAAGATAAGACAAAAACCTTAGTTTAAGTGCCACAGAAAGAGGATAGGAGCTGTGAAGAAATGTGGTAGACTTTGTTCAATTTCTTCTTGGTTTCTAGCGAGCATAATTTGTGCATTCTCAGTAAATAAAGACAGATTGTGCACCAGATAAATATCAATTTTTCCTTCTAGAGGAAATAGCTCATAGAAGCCTAAATTCTGGCTAACCACATGGGTTAGCCAAAACAAACAGAAAAACCTCTGAAGAACTTAAATAAACGAATTATTATGGGTCTTATGTACATATAGCATGGTAATAATATAGATCCATACATGCGGCTGTCTGCTAAAAGACAAACTGTCAGTGAATTGAAGTGTAACATGTAGAGTGAATAGATTTAGAAAATTGCTTGCTTTATGTTTCCCCTGTACTGAAAAGTAGGTAACTGGAGTACTAGAGGACAAAATCCACTTGCTACAGAAGATAATGATTTAAACATGAACATTGTGTGGTCCTAAAGACATTGACACTGAAAACGCATTTCAAAAACCACCACAAACTGAAAGAACAAACCCACTGTCCCACCAGAAAGCTTAATAGCAATTGTTAGTCATGCAAAATATGGTACACTGTTTCAAAACAGGCCATTTTTACTATCATAAGACAAAAAGAAATTGAAACCATGACTATATTATTTCTCATACCCCTAAAAGTAAAAGAAGCATAACCAATTGAACCTTTGTTATCCAGGGAAAATGTGCATCTGGGCTATCAAACTGTATAACATGTTTCAATGACACTATCATCAAAATTAATCTATACAATTAAATGAGTCCAAGTAATTTTTCCCTTTATATTGTATTTTAACTCCTTGCAGTATGGGCATGAAATGAGAGAATGCACAATAATTAACTACCATAATCTCTTTAATAAGACAAGAACATAGCCTCTGTATTACAGCAGCTTTGAATACCAATCCAGTATTTCTGCAAAAAGTCTTCCAGGGCACAGGAATCATTTAACAAAGCCTGAATCCAGAGTCCTCAATTTTGGTTATGACCATACGCGCCTGCACTGGTCTTCTCCAGCATATATTGCCTTCAAACTTATTTACAGGAAGGCTTTATAGTCAATAAAGCAATGTCCTTCTCATTTCTGTCAGGTTTGTAGGGATCTTGTCCTTGGTAAGATCTCTAATGGAATAAAGCTGCAAAAAAAGGGCCATCTGCCTTCAACAGTCCTGATGATAGTGCTGGTGAAGTAAGCTGTTACCATTAGTGGCCAGCTGGCCTCTTACATCATTATATGTTGCAAATGTTTTACAGCAAGACAATATAACATCAAATGGCATTTTTAAAAAAACATAGCATGCTTTGAATTGTAAAAGCATCCTTACAGAGCAGGATTGGCTATGATCCTCAAGGCACCTGATCCAGGTTCATATTTGTTTATGCAAACCTTTTAATTCTAACTTTGGGTACATTTTCTCTTTCCAAAAATGTAATAGTTCCTTTCATGCATGGAAAACAAAAATGGTGATGGAAGAAAAATATCTAACAGAAGTTATATTTTAGATTAGAATATAAGAATTACTGCTCACAGAATTTGGATCTTTGGTTCTTATTTTTGCTTAATGAAATGTGACTCCTTGCTTATGTGTCCCAATATGGTAAACTCTACAGAACAAAGGAGAAGTTACCCTCATAATATCAGAGGCTGAGATAGACTGTTTTACACTATCTACTAAAAAATCATATCTATCTCAAATAAAAAGGAAATATGCTGTAATTTTCAATTTTTGCTTTGCAACACTAGACAGAAAATTTGTAAAAACAGCAAAGAAAGCATATCAGATAAGCAGCAAAAAACTGGCCTTTAGGAAATCCAATAGGAAAGTTTTAAGTAAAAAGGAATAAACTGAATATGCTAATTTCTTCTCCCCCACCCCCCAAAAAAAATATACTTTGTCGCTTTTCAACAAAGAAATTTTCAAGAAAAAAATGCCTTTAAAATCAGCTTATCTTCAACCATGCCAATAAACACCAACAAAAAGAAAACTCCATTAAATGAGAGAGATAATTCCCCTCAAAAAGTGTAAGCAAAAAGGTTTTATGAATTGTTTTGGAATAAATTAAAAATCAATCTTGAGATACCATAATTTCTATCAAATAATAGTAATGCTGCCCTAGGGAGTAAAGAAGACAATGGTTAAGGAGACAAAGAAGATAATTGAACTTATTTATTTTATAACATTTAATCGATTTTGCAATTATTGACAAAAAAGAAGAAATTTAGTGATTCCAGAAAAAAATCGTGACTGGATAGATTTTCTTAATATTCAGGAAAAGAAATCCTACTGTGTGCTAACACAATCTAAAAATTCTGCTGAACTCAATATTTTAGCATGCTTTGTCTATATTTCTAAATAGTGGCTCATCACAAGTTTGTGATCTATATTATTTTTTAATAGAAGACGCTCATTCGTGGCTATTCAAACAATCCAGCCATCACTGACTGTCCCGTAAGTACGAGCCATTGTGCTGCCATATACTTTTGGTACTGAAGGCTGCTCTCCCTCTTTCCCTCTATTAGATGACCCTGAATTTCCTTGAGGACCAGTGTATGTGTGTAAGACATTCATGGGCAAATATATGAAGCCACTTTACTCCATTGTGATGAATTTCAGAGGTCATTGTTATTTATTTCTTTTCAGAAGAGTCTATAATGCAGCAGGTATTGTTGAAATATTTTAAAAGTCGCATTCACATTCACAGCTTGTTTGGGTTTACGTTCTAAAAACTCCACAGTTCTATGTCTGGAAATAATGTCAGATGTAATGAAGCTTTTCTTTGAAAAACATCCTGGCCAGGCAGAGATTTCAGTTTATTGTTAGTTTTGCTTTGTTGTTTAAATAGTGCCCTAGCTGCTAAAGAGAAAAATAGAAGTTGAAATGGAAGGAGGGGTAACTCTGACAAGAACAAAATTACCAAGACATACTAATATCCTAGAGGTAACTTGAGAAGTCTACAAAGCCTTCATTTACAGAGGCACAGAAAAATAAAGCCCATGAAAAGTCAAACAACTATTTAGTACCAAAGTGTTTTGGATATGCTGTGAAATGATGGTGGAGTGTTTTCCATTTTTTGATACAGTATAGCTGATGGGAAATTCAGGACTTGCAAAGTGCTTGCATGAAGCAAAACCCGAACTGGAGTCATATTCAGTCTGGCATGCTGGACAAACGCAGACCACAAGCCTGCCACATGCTTGCTATAGAAACTGTGTAACTTTTTAAGTGAAAATTTTTCAGTCCTTGTCCTGGGTTCAGCAGTAGCAGTCATTTCTCTCCTTAGTAGCTGGTGCAGTGCTGTTTTTGACTTTCAGCCTGGGAACAGTGCTGACAACACTGATGTTTTTAGTTGCTGCTCAGTAATGTTTACCCTGACCAAACACTTTCTGAGTCTCATGCTCTTGAACAAGACCGGTCCCAACACAGATCCCTGAGGGACAACACTCATTACTGGTCTCCAGCTGGACATTGAACCATTAACCACAACTCGTCGTGTGCGGCCATCCAGGCAGTTCTTTATCCACTGAGTGGTCCACCTATCAAACTGATGTCTCTCCAACTTAGAGACAAGGATGTCATGCGGGACAGTGTCAAACGCTTTGCACAAGTCCAGGTAGATGACATCAACTGCTCTACCCCTGTCCAGCAGGTCCGTAGCCCCATCGTAGAAGGCCACCAGATTGATCAGGCAGGATTTCCCCTTAGTGAAGTCATGCTGGCTGTCACCAACCACCTTGTTTTTCATGTGCCTCAGCATGCCTTCTAGGAGAATCCACTCCAAAATTTTGCCGGGCATGGAGACTAGGCTGACTGGTCTGTAGTTCCCTGGGTCATCCATTTTGCCCTTCTTGAAAATGGGGGTTATATTTCCCTTTTTCCAGTCGTCAGGAACTTCACCTGACTGACATGATTTTTCAAATATGATGGACAGTGGCTTAGCAACTTCATTTGCCAGCTCCTTCAGAACCCACGGATGGATTTCATCAGGTCCCATGGACTTGTGTACGTTCAGGTTCTTAAGATGGTCTCAAACCAGATCCCCTCCTACAGTGGGCCTAAGGTCTTCATCCTCACAGTCGCTGCGTCTGCTTTCCAAGACTTGGGTGGTATGGTCAGAGCATTTTCCGGTGAAGACTGAGGCAAAGAACTCATTAAGAACCTCAGAAAAGGTCCAGTGCTATATGTGAGGAAGCAGCAGCAGTGAATGATGTTGAAGGGATGGGATCACTTTTTTCTACTATTCATACTCACCATTCTGCTTATTATCTAGGTTTTTAGACTTTTAATTGAAAAGGAGCTTAGCTTTCATTCTGTTTCAAACAAACCACAGATTATAGAAGCTGACAGAAAAATTTCTGAATCCAATATTAGTTTGTTATTGATCTAGTGTATGTGCAACTGAAAGATAAGCTAAAGATATCTAGTACTGATTAAAATATGTCAACTGTTAAATTGGAATTATTCTGGCATTAAGTGCATTTTCCTCATTCCTGGTGTGAACTTATCATCAGCTTTCAATATTAGACTTTAGTGATTTTGCCTTGTTAAACTGCAGTACTCCACACTTTTCACACAGCTGTACGTCACCCAGTGATGTAGATTTCTCTATGAAACTGACCTGTTCATGTGAGTATCCAACGGCCAGTAGAAAGAAAGCTGTCATCACGTTTTTTTACAAGGGACATTTTGATACCTTCTGCTGACCTTTAACAAGGATATTAATTACATTTGAACCTGTTACAGGCCCAAACACAACCCATTAGAAAGCTCCTTTTTGGTGATGACATTTTATGAAATCTCCAATCAGCAAATTTGTCTAAATCTGAGTTTTTCATGTTAATACTCAATGGAAGGCTCTGTGGTGCTAATGAAAATTTCTTACTAGAGTTTGTTATTTCAAAGCAGTTGTCTAGCAACCAAACTCATAATCTCATAAACTTATATTTAAAGCTAATTCTACTTGAAACGTAATGAATCCTAATACTGTCCAGCTTGATTCTGTAAGGTATTCAAGTGTATGAGCATGCAAATAAAAAACACTGAATGCTTTTGATTCCAGGGATGCACATATCCATTTCAGATTATAAGCATTTGAAAAGACTGTTTGCTTATGCTCGCAAAAGAATTCGCTTGCAAACTTCTGTGCTGCAAACCAAATTTAAGCCTAAATAATGCTTGTGTTAGCCCTGCCAAATGGCAAAAGTTTGCAGTTTTTGAATTCTAATGAAAATCTTGCAGATAAATCCAATGTACCACTTGCAACTCCTAAATGGATCAGAACATATTTCTGCAGCATGAAATGTCTCTACAACATACATTACTGAAAAAATGGAGGAGAAATGCTTTGAAAAGCTACTTCTCTTGAAAGTAAGAGTGACTTCAGCACTGCTTTTTACTAAACTCTGGGTTTAGCTGCATTTTCAATGACAATGTTGCATATAAAACATGCATTTCCTTTATACTTGTACCCCTTGAGTAGAGACTGAAACAACTTGACACAATGGCTTTCAGCCCCTCATGGAAACTGACATTACTTAATTCAGAAAAAGAAGAACAATAAGGAATGCTGACAAAAATAAAAATAGAAAAGTAACAGATTTACATCATTACCCACTCCAAATAATCTATATTCACCAGCTGAAACCTCTTAGATGTGAGTTGGCAGTGTCATATACTCATCAAAATACTGTCTCAAAGCATTTATAGTTAATATTAACATATTGTCACAATATTAAATGTAACTAGACAAATGAAAAGCTACAACTCCCAATTTTAGTAATTTCTTTCCAGGAGGCATGGGTCTTTCATTGAAAGTACAAAAGAGTAAAACTAGCAAAGTCTGAAAGAAGGAGATGATCTCTTCTACCGCTGGGAGACAGCATGACTTGCAAATCCCTCAATTTTTCAGAAAATATTGCAATTAGTTGATTTAAGTGAGAGTCAAAAACTGTCAGAATCCAAAGAAGAACAGGTGCAAGACAGAAGATGCAGAGAAGCATCTATGGAGGAAAGAAAGGAGGAAGGATATCCCATAAAGACTAGTGCAATGGTAAATATAGATATATACAGCTATATACAGAGCTTTAAGGCCTGGAAGACAGATAGAAATGAAAACATCCTTTGTTTTCTGGATACGTCTTTCCAAACATAGCAAAGCATCTATGACATCCTGGATGATTTCATGTGAGTGCTGCAAAGCTCTGGGTTATAATTCTCTGCTTTTTCCTCTTTTTTTTTTTTTTTACTCTGCTTTTTCATCTTACTTTTCATATACATACACACAAATTTCTTTGTATTTCGGCAGGATACAAAGGATGCTAACCCTCAAATACCTTCCAGGCAGCTTGCATCTCAAGCCATTACATGTTATCAACCACATACAGTGAATCACCTGAAGTTACTTGTTCTACACAGGTAATTTGGCAATGATACTCATGCGCCATCCTTTTCTACTGGTTATAATGGCACTGTTAAAGGCAGGTATCTCCTTTATGTGACAGCTTCAGGTACACATGCACAAACCCGGGTCTCTGAGCAGTGCATGGGCAAATGCCTATGCTAGTAAATCAGGCAAGCTGAGGCAAATTATCCTGCCCTAATGGCAACTCCCTCAGCAGGGCTGTTGCCATACAACCACAATTTCTTACCTTTTCTCTGAAAAGCTGTAGACATCCAAATGGCCCCTGCTGTTCTTAAACCCCAAGTGGTTCTCAAAAATTGCTCATTTTAAAACTGTGCCAAGGTTTATGCTGACCACATAACTTTAAGGACTGTACTCAGCCCTAGCCATGTTTAGATTAGAGTGGATGACTGTAGGATACTTTAAGGCCACTTGGGAAAACCCTGAGCCAAACTTTAAAACCAAGGTGTCACGGCGTTCAAGTGAAAATAAACAGATAAAAGATGAGGCCACTCGTGACGGAAGAGAGATTTGTACACATCACTTAGTCTGGCTGTTAGCAGCACTAGTTTCAATCAATAAATTCTATTCTCTTATTGCATCTGTGGCTAACTTTACATCTTCCCTTTCTAGAGGGAAAAAAAAATACACCATCTGTTATACTGCATGTCAGCTCTCTATCAGTTCCTAGTCTGTTTTCCTTGTTTTGTTGATCTCTGATGAGAGATGGTTGCAGACTGACTACTCTAGAACGCTAGTCAGTGCTTTGCCATAACGTCGTCTCGGCTTGTATCTCCTCTATACCCATATCTTCCACTCTGCTTCAGGAGGATACACAGACTGTCTATTATTTTTTCTACAGGCTGGCCCTCACCAAGCCACAACAGTCCTGGGTTCAACAGTAGCAGTCATTTTTCTTCTTCTTAGTTGTTGCTGCAGGGCTGTGTTTTTGACTTTCAGCCTGGGAACAATGCTGATAACACCGATGTTTTTAGTTGCTGCTCAGTGTTGTGGTTTAAATCCAGTCAGCCACGCAGCCCGTTCTCTCACTCACTTCCCCCTCTTTCTTCCCACCGCTCCTGGAGGGATGGGGAGGAGAATCGAAAAGAATGCAACTCCCACAGGTTGAGATAAGAACGGTTTAGTAACTAAAATATAACACAAATCACTACTGCTACCACCAATAATAATAATGACAAGGCAAATACAAGGAAAGAATACAATTCTCACCACCTAATACCAAGCCCGACCACACAGTGCACCCCCACCCTTCCGGGTCTCTGCTCTCTGCTTTCCATCCTGGGCATGACGTGCTGTGGTATGGAATAACCTCTTTGGTCAGTTTGGGTCAGGTGTCCTGTCTCTGCTTCCTCCCAGCTTCCCCTCCTCCCTGGCAGAGCATGAGACTCAGAAAGTCCTTGGTCAGGCCAAAACATTCTAAGCCATAACTATAAATGTCGGTGTTATCAACGCTGTTCCCAGATCAAAAATCAAAAACACAGCGCTGCACCAGCTACTACGAAGGAGAAAAATTGCTGCTGCTGAACCCATGACACTCAGTAATGTTTACTCTGACCAAGGACTTTCTGAGTCTCATGCTCTGCCAGGGAGGAGAGGAAGCCGGGAGGAAGCAGAGACAGGGCGCCTGACCCAAACTAACCAAAGAGGTATTCCATTCCACAGCACATCATGCCCAGGATGGAAAGCAGAGAGCAGAGACCCGGAAGGGTGGGGGTGCACTGCTGGGTTGGGCTTGGTATCAGGTGGTGAGCAGTTGTATTCTCTTTCCTTGTATTTGCCTTGTCATTATTATTATTGGTGGTAGCAGTAGTGAATTGTGTTATACTTTAGTTACTAAACTGTTCTTATCTCAACCTGTGGGAGTTGCATTCTTTCAGTTCTCCTCCCCATCCCTCCGGGAGTAGGGCAGAGGAAGAAGAGGGGAGTGAGCGAGCGGCTGCATGGTTCTGGGTTACCAGCTGGGCTTAAACCACAGCAGTTCTTTTTTTGCGCCCAACATGGGGCACAAAGGGTTGAGATAATGGCAGATCCGATCAGAGTGTGTCTAATGATATTTGTAATAAGCATTCAGTGTTTCAGATTTATAGTCACTCATCACAATGCTGATTTATTGGCTCTCAAAGTTGTTGCTCTTGATCTCGGAGTTTCAGCATGTCATACCTTACTTACAGACGGTATTTGCTGTCTTAGTGTTTATCGGCTGGGGGCCTTGGGCTAAGGTTCTTGTTTCATTTTACCTTATGGTAATGACTTGTAGTACAGTAGATTCATTGGTCATGAAACTGATTTGACTTGCGTTCCCAGTGTGGTCACCACCTCTATACTTTGGGAGGTATATAATGGAAGTGTTTAGAAATTACACTTCTTTTTTCCCCTCCTTGGGTGATCAACCTGTGAAGGAGACATTCCATTATGCTCCAAGCCCCCCACCAGACAATTTGCAGCGTCATTTGAGAGTTCTGAAGGTTTCGAATGGCCTTTGGGTACCCTTGAGACCTGCCTGCTGATTGTGATTGGGATCACCATGTTGGCACACATAGAGTGTGTTTTACCCACAACCACTTTGTCTGATCTCAAAAGTTAACCAGAGTTGGGTTTGGGCTTTGTCTAGGATTAGACAGTGATATAGGAGGACTAAGAGATTTTCCCCGAGGTTGCACAGTCAAGAGTAGCAGGTTGTGTGGGATATTATGGGCAAGTATCTAGGCCAGGGGGCACCTCCAATGCTTTGGAACTTCATCACTGAACAAGTGAAAAATCCAGAAAAATTAGTAAAACATTTAAATGAGGTGTGTTGTCATCCTAGTCATACCAGAGAGGGGCAAATCATGGCAAAGTGCTGGGGCTTGGCCTACAGTTACAGAGCCCTCTTCAACACTATCCAGCACCTTCAAGGGGAAAAAAGTGTCTCTGGATCTGATGGCAAAGCAACCGACAATGCAGCTAGTCTAACTCCAAATACAGCAGCTACTCCAACTCCAAATACAGAAGCTAAACCAACCCTAGTGACAAGTACAGCAGCTACTCAAACTCAGACTGCAATAGATAACGCAGCTACTCCAACTCCAAATACAGCAGCTACACCAACCCCTGCAACAAGTACAGCAGATACTCAAACTCTGACTGCAACAGACAGCACAGCTACTCCAGCTTCAAGCACAGCAGCTACACCAACCCCAGTGATAAGTACAGCAGCTACTCAAAACCCAACAACAGATATTGCAGCCACTCCGACCACAGTGATAATCACTGCAGCTAAACCAGAGGACCAATTTGTGCCAATATCAGTTGCCCCTGTATGCAAGGGGAAAACAAAAAAGAGGCGAGAAAGATGAAGAAGCAAGATGAAGAAACAATGTACTCACCACCCAGGACAGCATCTCACTGGGAGTTATTATTACATGAATCAGAGGAAGAAGAGGTGACTTCCCAACCCCGGACCTCAACTGAGCTACAGAATATGTGAAAAAAATTTTCCTGTCAACCAGGGGAGCACATCATCACGTGGTTGCTCCGATGCTGAGACAATGGGGCCGACAGTCACGAACTAGAAGGTAGGGAAGCCAAACAGCTGGGATCACCTGCTAGGGAAGGGGGAATTGACAGAGCAATTGAAAAAGAAAAACAATCCCTCAGCTTTCAGAGGCAGCTCTTGGCAGCTGTAAAAGAAATGTTTCCACACAAGGACAATGTTATGAGTCATTCGGCTAAGTGGACTACTCTAGAGAAAGGCATCCAGTCTCTGAGGGAATCAGCCATTGTAGAGATGATCTATCCCATCCAGCCAAAAGTGGGAGATGCACCCATAGATCCAGATAAAGTCGAATGTACATTACCCATGTGGTAGAAATTTACACGGAATGCACCTTCATCATATGCGCACTCATTGGCAGCAATAACCTGGAATGATATAGCACCACCAACAGTGGATGAAATGATTTGTCGACTACAAGAGTTCAAAGACAATCTCACCCATTCCATCATTTCAGCTGTGGAAAAACTGTCCCAGGAGTTCAAACAATTGAGAGATGATCTATCCGATCTATCCAGCTCCCTACGAGTACCAACACATATCTCAGCTATTAACAAAAGGCGTCCTACTGCCTGAGAGAGAAGATATAGAAGGTATGTGCCATGGGCCACCTTATGGTTTTACCTGTGGGATCACGGAGAATACATGAGGAAGTGGGATGGAAAACCTACCTCAGTTTTGGAGGAACAGGTGCATGAATTGAAGGGGAGACAAAGGTCAAGGGTGATCATCCCATGAAAGCTGCGGCTTCAGTCTCTGGTGAGCAGGTTCCCAGATGGAGTGGAAGAGTTGATTTTACCCCAGCTCCTGTGATAAAGACTGATCCCTGTCAACAAGATGTAAGAGACCAATGTTGTGATGACTATTAGAGGGGCCCTGCCTCCAGCCATGTGGAGGTAGGGGACAATTGGATTTACTTTACTGTGTGGATCAGATGGCCTGGCACATCAATCCCACAGAAGTATAAGGCTCTAGTAGATACCGGTGCACAAGGTACCCTGATGCTATCAAGCTGTCAAGGGATGGAACCCATTTTATTTTTCTGGAGTGACAGGAGGATCCCAAGAGTTGACTGTACCAGAGGCTGAAATCAGCCTGACTGGGGGGAAGTGGCAAAAGAACCCCACTGTGACTGGTCCAGAGGCTCCATGCATCCTTGGCATAGACTACCTCAGGAGAGGATACTTCAAAGACCCAAAAGGGTACCGATGGGCATTTGGTATTGCTGCTCTGGAGACAGAGGAAACTGAGCAGCTGTCCACCTTGCCTGGTCTCTCAGAGGATCCTTCTGTTGTGGGGCTGCTGAATGTTGAAGAACAGCAAGTGCCAATCATGACCACAACAGTACACCAGCAGCAGTATCGCACCAACGATGACTCCCTGATTCCCATCCATAAGCTGATCCGTAGACTAGAGAGCCAAGGAGTGATCAGTAGGACCCACTCACCCTTGAACAGCCCCATATGGTCAGTGCAGAAGTCTAACAGAGAGTGGAGATTAACAGGAGGCTATCATGACCTGAACAAAGTAACACCACGATTGAGTGTTGCCATACCGGACATGCTAGAACTTCAGTATGAGCTGGAGTCAAAGGCGGCCAAGTGGTATGCCATGATTGATATTGCCAATGCATTTTTCTCAATTCCTCTGGCGACAGAGTGCAGGCCACAGTCCGTTTTAACTTGGAGGGGCGTCCAGTACACTTGGAACCAACTGCCCCAGGGGTGGAAACACAGCCCTACCATCTGCCATGGACTGATCCAGACTGCAATGGAACAGTGGCAAGCTCCAGAACGCCTGCAATACATTGATGACATTATTGTGTGGAGTGATAAAATGGAAGAAGTCTTTGAGAAAGGGAGGAAAATAATCCAAATCCTGCTGGAAGCTGGTTTTGCCATAAAATGGAGTAAGGTCATGGGACCTGCACAGGAGATTCAATTTTTTGGGAATAAAATGGCAAGGTGGACGTCTCCAGATCCCCACAGATGTGATCAACAAGAGAACAGCAATGTCGTCACCAACTAATAAGAAATAAACAAAAGCTTTTTTGGGTGCTGTGAGGTTCTGGAGAATACACATCCCAAATTAGAGTTTGATTGTAAGCCCTCTCTATCAAGTGACCCAGAAGAAGAATAATTTTAAATGGGGCCCTGAGCAACAAGCCTTTGAGCAAATTAAACGAGAGACAGTTCATGCAGTAACCCTCGAACCAGTAAGGACTGTGCCAGATGTGGAAAATGTACTCTACACCGCAGCCTGGGAGAATGGTCCTACCTGGATCCTCTGGCAGAAAGCTCTGGGGGAGACTTGACTTCAACCCCTTGGCTTTTGGAGCCGGGGATACAGAGGATCTGAGGCCAGCTATACCCCAACTGAAAAAGAGATACTGGTGGCCTATGAAGGGGCTTGAGCTGCTTCCTAAGTGATTGGCACTGAAGCACAGCTCCTCCAGGCACCCCGGCTGCCCGTGCTGGGCTGGATGTTCAAAGGCAGGATCTCCTCTACACATCATGCAACCGATGCTACATGGAGTAAGTGGGCTGCACTAATTACACAACGAGCTCGAATAGGAAATCCCAGTCATCTAGATGTCATCATGGACTGGCCAGAGGGCAAAGATTTTGGAATGTCACCAGAGGAGGAGGAGGTGATGCGTGCTGAAGAGGCCCCACCATATAATAAACTGTCAGAAAGTGAAAAGCAGGTATGCCTCGTTTCCTGATGGATCCTGCCGTATTGTGGGAAAACATCGGAGATGGAAGGCAGCTCTATGGAGTCCTCTGCAACAAGTTGCAGAAACTGCTGAAGCAAAGGGTGAATCGAGTCAGTTTGCCGAGGAGAAAGCCATCCAGATGGCCTTGGACATTGCTGAATGAGAAAAGTGGCCAGTGCTTTATCTTCATACTGACTCATGGATGGTGGCAAATGCCCTGTGGGGGTGGCTGCAGCAATGGAAGCAAAGCAACTGGCAACACAGAGGTAATCCCTTCTGGGCTGCTGCACTGTGGCAAGATATTGCTGCCTGGGTGCAGAACCTGGTGGTGAACGTATGCCATGTAGATGCTCATGTACCCAGGAGTCGGGCCACTGAGGAACACCAGAACGACCAACAAGTGGATAAAGCTGCTAAGATTGAAGTGGCTCAGATGGACTTAGATTGGCAACATAAGGTGGAATTATTTTTGGCCCAGTGGGCCCATGACACTTCAGGCCATCAGGGCAGAGATGCAACATACAGATGGGCTTGTGATCGAGGGGTGGACTTAACAATGGACACTATTGGCCAGGTTATTCATGAGTGTGAAATATGTGCTGCAATTAAGCAAGCTAAACAGTTAAAGCCTCTGGTATGGAGGACAATGGCTGAAGTACAAATATGGGGAGGCCTGGCGAATTGATTATATCACACTCCCACCAACCTGCAGAGGCAAGCGTCGTGTGCTTACCATGGTGGAGGCAACCACCGGATGGCTGGAAACATACGCTGTGCCCCATGCCACTGCCTGCAACAGTATCCTGAGCCTAGAGAAACAGATTTTGTGGTGACACAACACCCCGGAGAGAATTGAGTCAGAAAACGGGACTCATTTCCGGAACAACCTTATAGACACTTGGGCCAAAGAGCATGGCATTGAGTGGGTATATCACATCCCGTACCATGCACCAGCTTCTGGGAAAATCAAACAGTACAATGGGCTATTAAAAACTACAGCGAGAGCCATGGGTGGTGGGACTTTCAAACACTGGGATGCACATTTGCCAAAAGCCACCTGGTTGGTCAACACCAGAGGATGTGCCAACAGGGCTGGCCCAGCTCAGTCAGAACTTTTACACACTGTAGAAGGGGATAAAGTTCCTGTGGTGCACATAAAGAATTTGCTGGGGAAGACAGTCTGGGTTATTCCTGCTTCAGGTAAAGGCAAACCCACTCGTGGGATTGCTTTTGCTCAGGGACCCAGATGTACTTGGTGGGTAATGCGGGAAGATGGGGAAGTCCAATGTATACCTCAAGGGATTTGATTTTAGCGGAAAACAGCCAATGAACTCAATTGTATGCTGCTGCTTGCTATGTAGTACTTTTATAGCCCATCAACTGGATGTCTTCAGGTCACCAGTGAATGGCCCTGACTTCCCTCTGACCATCATCCCAACAAAGAATGAACTTTGATGAAACCAAACAAGTTCTGCAGCATCATCAGCAGGGAACGATCCAATACTGCACACAGCCTGTCCTGCTCTGAAAGACTGTTACAAGAGATGGAGCCTGACATCATGGACTGGATGAACTCAACAGCTATATAGGGAGAGGTCCATGAACTAAGGAATGACCTCTCTCTCTCTCTCTCTGTGGATATATATATATATATGAGATAAGAGTGATGGCATATTGAAAATGTGGGATCTGAACATGACGTGAATGGTATGGAATGAGGGGTGGATACTATCCTGTGTTCAGCAGTAGCAGTCATTTTTTCTCCTTCTTAGTAGCTGCTGCAGTGCTGTGTTTTTGACTTTCAGTCTGGGAACAGCGCTGATAGCATTGACGTTATCTAATTGTAACCCTTTACCTGTCATTATCATAGCAGGGTTGTCATATCTAACAAGTACAGATCTTATGAGAGTACATGTCATCATTTCTGAGAGTCATCATTTTCTGTGATAATGATGTTTCTTTATGGTGAGAATAAGAAGGTAAAAACAGCATGAAATGTTTTTCTCCAGTGTATACAAACAAATGTGTGCTAGTCCTGGAAAGGAAAATTTCAGCTTCATTACACTTATCTACCTGCATAATACTAGACTAGTAATTTTTTGCTGTTTTTTTCCTATTCTTTAACAACACTAATATTTTTAGCTTGTAATTTTCTGTATGACACTTTTCAGCTTTGGGGAATTTTTCTTTTCCTTCCTATGTCTTCATTTCTTTTGCTTTAAATTCTATTTTTCTACATTTTTGTATTCATGGGCTCTTCATATCTTATACATGGCACCTCTTTTAGGGACTCATGGGAGTTAAATACACCTTACCTCACTACCTCTCCAATATAGAGATTTTCATGGAACTGGTCATCTACAATCCATTTTTAGTTAATGGTGAGAAACAGGAACTTCCTTTAATAGAACTCCAGACATTGTTATAACTGCAATGCCATTACGCATCTTACAAGTGATCAAGATTTCAGTTGTGTTCCAGTTTATATCACAGCTAATGGTATATCCAGCAAGCATTCTTACATACAGTTCTTTCTCTTTAGCAAGTTTGTTTGCTTGTTTCTTCAGTTTAGTTCAAAGTCCGGACAACACTTAGAATGTAAGGGTTTTCCACACCTCTGCTGTTTTCCATGTTGCTTTGCTTTTTAGTCTTCTTTGGTTTGTTGACTATTACTATGATTTTGCTCTTTGGTAACACAGCTGTGTCACACAATCTGGTCTGCCTCTGCTGTATAGTCTGACAAATTCTCATGGGTTTTTTTGCTTTTAATTCCTGGTTTTCTAGCATCATTTTGCAGTTCCTGATCCTCATTACACCTGACGTCAGATTCCACAAGACTCTACAGACTGCACATGTGATTTTACAGACTGAAGTCTTTTATAAATGTCTGCAGAGTTGCTCCATTATTTCATTTTTTACACGAAGCTAGAACTTTCAAAAGTTCATTGTTGTAGGTGTACAATATGCCTTGGATATCCTAACTTGCTATTTATGTATGTTTTATTGTTAAAGAAGTCTAGAGTCTCTGCATCAGCAATATTAAAATAAAAACCTTTTGGCAACATTCACTTTCATGAACAGACAGAATTCTCTTCTGAACCTCTCCCAGTTTTGCAGAAGAAATAATTTTGTTCTTGATACCAGGTGTTCTTATATCCGGTTAAACAAAGCTCTGGGTTTGCATTAAAACTCTAAGTTATCTTCCTTGCAATAGACGATAAATAAAGCAGTGATGAAGGGGAAGAGGCAGGGAGAGTGAACTCTTGGTTGTTTAACACCTACCAGCTCCAACTGTAGCAGCTTCAAACCAATACATTCCATTATCCTCAAAGAAGCTACCCACGATATATTTACTACAGAGGTGTTTCTTACACCAGTTTGGCTACTATGTGAAATGAGAAATAGAAAGATACAAATTGGGTCACATCTCCAATCCAATGTTCAAAATGCAATAGTGTTGAAATGATTGACCAGAATTCAGCTGATCAGAGTTTCTTGGAGATGCTGCTTGCTGCCCTGGCCATCATGACTTCAGCGCTGTCCTAAATCCCTGTGTTAGGAATGTAGCATATGTACATTATCAAAAGCTCAGAATTTCAGGAGAGAATAAAGATTTTAGAGCCCTGGCCAGAATGTCCCCCGTGGAGGTGTCCTGGGTTCAGCAGTAGCAGTCATTTTTCTCCTTCTTAGTAGCTGGTGCAGTGCTGTGGTTTTGACTTTCAGCCTGGGAACAATGTGATAACAATGATGTTTTCAGTTACTGTTAGTAATGTTTAGTCTGACCAAGGACTTTCTGATTCTCATGCTCTGCCAGGGAGGAAGGGAAGCCAGGAGTAAGCAGGGACAGGACACCTGACCCAAACTGACCAAAGAGGTATTCCATATCACAGCACGTCATGCCCTCTATATAAACTGCGGGCAGTCACCTGGAAGGGCGAGATCACTGCTCGGTTGGTCTTGATATCGGTTGGCAGCTGGTGAGCGGTTGTATTCCCTTCCCTTGTTATTTCCTTGTCATTATTATTATTGGTGGTAGCAGCAGTGGTTTGTGTTATACCTGAGTTACTGGACTGTTCTTATCTCAACCCATGGGAGTTACATTCTTTTGATTCTCCTCCCCATCCCTTTGGGGGGGGGGGGGGGGGGGGGGGAGAAAAGGGGAGGAGTGAGAGAGAGACTGCATGAGTTACAGCTGGATTTAAACCATGACAGAGGTCCCTGCTCCCTTTGCTTTGCAACAAAAAAACCTTGAATATTCTAGTTGACTTAATGGAAGGTCAGATTTTTGAGAGGAGCTAGAAAGAGTGAGAATCTTGATACCTAACACCACACACTAAGGGTCTACTGCCTCCTCCTCATTACTGTTTGATCACTCAGTTATTTCTAGTTTTGGGATGGCATCACAAAGACTTCGACCCTTAGAGAGCCCAGTTCCAGACAGTGCATCATAGTCTGCAGTAAATGAAATGTGCACACTCAATTTGTGTCCTTTCTGTGCTACAGTGTCCCTGCCTGCTGTGCTGTCCTTGAAATGCAATGTGAAATTAGCTCTCAATAGTGCAGCATGGCAGAAATCAATAACAGAATTATGCTAGGGTGTAGGATGGGCTGCTAAACCCTGGCAGCCCCAGCAGCACTTCAATGCACATCATGACTAACACTGATCTCTGGAAAAGAGAGGTGTCTCTCTTGTTAACTGCTGTGGTTATGGCTGATGTGTTCCCAGAATGGCTGAGATATTGAAAAAGTACTGAAATACATCACCTGGTGATTTCTAGCCTTTTTAAGTACATTTCCTGACTATGTAAGCAGGCTTTAACTCACTGAGAGCATAAGGCTCTGCTTTATTACTACACTGAAAATGATCAGATAAAAGCTTCTAAAGATAAACGTTTTGGAGTATGTTTGTGTGTACCTTCAAGGAAGCAGAATAATCTGTCACAGTAGATGAAATTTCAATTAGATTTGATGTCTTTTACATCAATTTACTAAGTAATCTGATTAAAACCTCAAAGTGTTCTCACTGTGATACTGACTTGCCCTGGGAAGAATGCAATGCTGCCTAAAAGGATGTGATTAGGACTTCTGGTTCTTTCTGGCTCCAGAATCCTCAAGATGCCTGAATAAAGATGAATTTTAATGATATGGGTAACAGAAAATAATAGTGAAATTATTTGATACTTTTGTTTTACTGTAGATACAGAGAGAAACAAAACTTAGCAGAGCAGGTTGTTTTCAGGGGAATGAACTCTATAAAAAAGAAATAAATGTTTTAATCATAATGCACTGTGCTAAATTCTGTCCTGGCAAGAATTTTTTTTGAGCCTGACCCTTCTCCAGTAATTTTGTGATATAAAAAAGGCACAAATCATTTTAAGATGCCTAAGAGAATTTCAAACTACTGCAGAGATTACAAAATTAAATTGCAAATTTTAAGAAAATGTTCATTCACTGGAAAACACTAAGAAACTGAAGTCTAAACTGTTGGAGGGAAAGGGTTGGTTTGGACCATTTCAGTATATTGTGTTATCTGACTTTAGACGTTGCACAACTTCAGTGTATTTCTTGAGCTAGTCTTGTTTTCAAGGAGATGAAAGCAGGCACTTGTACTTCCTTCATTTCTGGTTTCATCAAGGATTCCAGTTTGATATTCAGGACATTTATTTGCGGGCGATTGCGTGTTTGAGGATCACCTTCAGAGTATAGTAAAAACAAAACCTGGGGCTGAATGCAGGAGACTGATTTGTTAAAATGTTAAACAGCCGTAGTAGGAAGGTGAAAGGAGAGGATTTTTTCTCCTGCTTCCTAGTCTCTTCTCTACCCTTCCTTCCTACACACAGTTCCGTATTACCCCTTTGGCTGATTCAGTATAGCCCTACATTGTGACTCAGCTTATAGAAGAAAACACAAGAAAAGAAAAATGCACCAGCAGATGTCCCCAGGCAGGCAGGAGGCCACCTCGTCAACCTGACTTCTGCAACTGCAAGGTTTTGGGGACTTCCTCGAGTGACATGTCCTGTAAGAAAGCAAAAAAAAATTTAAGTACCTTTATTGGGGTCAGGCAACAGCCAGGAAAAGTATGAGGCTAGCTTTACTCCTTATTACAGCACCAATTTTTTGATTGCCTCCTCTGAATCATGTCATACTGAACTGAGTCCTCTGGTGGTATGATCAACTTTTCCAATTTTCCTTCTTTCTTCCTGAACTAGTTGCCCTGAAGCACCCTGAAATAGCTCCTGATAGGTCTCTATTCTCTGCTGACTCTCTCCTGCCAAGTCAGTCAGTGGGGAAGAAGGAGTAGTGGGAAGGAACTGACGTTCTCACGCCAGTAGCCCTACAGGTCTGACACCAATTGTGGCAAGAGCTCTGATAGCCTCTGAGACCTGCATTTCTGAACACACCTTCCCACAGAGCTGCCAAAATCCTTCAGGGCAGAGCCAACATCCCAGGGAGAAGGCGGGGATGCTCTAAATTATTTCCACCAGAAAATATCCAAGATGTTTGACTGAAGCAAATCTATTCTGATTGCAACCAGTTGGATTTCAGATGGAAATTTGCTCAACTTTTTGCCAGGCTATCCAACCAAGGCAACCCTGCCAGAAATTCTCATATCCTGGGAAGCCTACCAGGCACATGGCCAAAGAAGTCCCTTTGACCTCGCTTCCAGATTCTCCTGTTCTCCAATTCCCCAGACATTAAGGCTCCTGCGCTGCCCACCAAGAAAGCTTTTAGTGGCACAAGGGATTTACAGCCCAGTTGGTGGGCTGCCAGGGAGACAAAGTTACTAAACTGCAATTTACACTGTTGCAAATTTATTTATTTATTTATTTATTTAATTAGTTAATTAATTAATTAATTCTTGGTTGAATTTGAATTAAAATAAAATCAGAAATGCAAATTTCCCAGGACTTGGAGATTCCATTTTTCAAAGATTAAGTTAAAAGTTTAGTTTGTGGATGACCATTCAAGGTAGGCATTAGATCAGCTGCTGATTTGTTTGGCAGATGGAATAGTGCAAAATCCCCAGCACGGAGATTTTCCAGGGGAAGGAAATGCTGTGGAAAGACTAGAGTGAGCCAAGAAAAACAGAGAGAACTAGAGACAGAAGGATGAGGAGCTAGAAGATAGATTTAAAATTCAAGGTAAGAGTGGGGCATAGTTTTTGAACAATATTATAAACTATGAAACTTTTTGGTTTTGTTGTTTATTTTCTTACTATTAAACTTGTTATTTTCTCAGAAAAAAAATCCGAAAAAGAATCATAAATAGCTTTAAGACAAGTTTGAAAATGTTTTATATATTGAAGCACTTCAATTATTATCTCAGGATGAGTCTGAAGGAGTCAATAAAGTGTGAATAAGAACAATAAAAAAGCTAGAAGGTCAGCTGCTACTCAGGGACAATGGTCTTGATTGCTATAAAGGCCTCCTTTTGCTATCACTGTGAGAGATACAGGGGTAGATTAATTTTATTCTAGCATGTTGAGTTTATATCCTGCCTCCTGGGTAATAATTGGGGAAATAATCCTGATTTTTATAAAATAATTTTGACTTTGCTTACATAAATGAATAAAGGAAAGAAAAGGCTTTTAAGCAGAGACTTTATTTGTGCTTGAAAATGAAGGTGCAAAAAATGCAGCTGTGCTTTAAAAACCAGTCTTTGTTCAGTCTTGGGGCCAAATTAGAAATTGATTTACATTCTCTCTTAACCTTGTGTCAGGAAATCACTTATAATTTGTGCAACTCTTTTTTTCTCTCTGAGCAGTTCCAAGTGCTGTCTCTGATGATGTCACCCCAATCTCAGTTCTCCAGCTGCAGAGTTCCAGGCAGAAGGAAGGAGATTCAAAATAAATACAGAAAATAAAGTGCTCGGGCTTCATTCACTAAAAATCAAGCTAAAGAAGGCTGGAGGGGCCAGTGGATACAAGCATAAGCCACCTTTTCTGTTTCTGAATGTCTTTTAAAGGTTTTATTAAATGTTTTCTGGTATATTCTACCCAAACACTTTTAAAATGCATAGTTCTCAGTACGTAGCCAAGCATTTAATTCCAAGTACGGATAAATAGGAAATTAATCCGTTCATTTTAAAGTACTTGCAGCATTTGGAAATCTGAAAGTTGGCCAGATCCCGAGTTCAACTATTCAAAGGAGATTTCATTGATTTCAGCAGAACTACACACATTTACACCAAATGAAAATTTGACCTACACTCCCTAATACGTTTTCTGAATAGCTCTGCAAAGAAAGGTCTGGATTTTTCTAAGTAACTGTTCCCCTTTCTTGGCTTAATATTGCACACATGTTTTCTCACTTAAACTTTGCCTCATTTGGCTTTGGTTTTTTATGTAGCCTTTGAAACCATTTCTAATGGAAAAATGCAGATGTTAGCAAGATTTCCTAAAATATACATGGAACTAATTTTCCAGGCATTTCTCTCAAGCACTCTGGTGTATCTACAGGAGACATTTTGCCAAAAGGATTTTTGATGTAACTAAACAATGAAAAAAAGAATAAAAAAAAAAAAAAGAGAAAACATCCACTTGTAAGGCTAAAAACAAGGAAAAACTTACTTTTAGTAGTTAACATTTACATGCTTGATTTAAAGTAAATCTTGAAACTCTCCAACCAGAGAGGCTATGTTGCAGAAAAATCAGTGAATTTTTAATGTGAATTAAAACAGCAATAATGTGATATAACCTAGAATTGGATTGATATTATTACCATGGAATCTGATTTATATGCTGCCCCTTTGCACTATGTTTTTAAAAGCACAAATGACCAAGACTCGGCACGTGACTTACTATGAGTAAGTGAGCACATCATAAAGCATCATCTTCTCAACAGTGCAAGGCAAGGGCAGTCAGAGACGTCAGTCCTGGGAGGAATAGGTTTTCAAGAGAAGAGGAAGCATGATTCAGCTCACGTGTCCTTCTTGTCATCCTCTCTCCTCTGAGACACCAGTGCTGCAAACTTACCCATGTCCACCACTACACAAATCACGATATGAACCTCAAGTTATCACAGATGAAGTTAAATGACAAATTTTTGGGGGGCAAATAGACGTATTTTTAAACAATTTAATTGGAAAGAGACAGCCATGCAGTTAAATTGCAAAACATCAGTCTACTCTTGACTCTGAACTGGCTCACTGCCACTTGGGCATGTGTCTTAAATTCCCAGGGACTGATTCTTTGTTGTCCTTATTCTTCACTACAATTTATAGCTGTTAAAATCTCAAGCAACTAAACATGAGAGCTCATCTTTGGATAGTTAGAAGTTGCCCCATGAAGTACAAAATTATAGAGAATCATAACTTCATTTCTTTATTAATCCCAGCAGTAAAATATATTTAAGATACTCTCTGGCCCTGTAACTGATATATATAAACACATAATTGATTTTAATATGCTTATCCTCATAACAACAAACAAAAAAAAGCGTTATTATTCCCATTTTATTGATAAGTAATTAAAGACAGTTTCAAGTTAAATTAAAAAAATTGACGTTAAGTTGCTGCCAAAAGGTATGGTCATACTTTGCTTCCTGCACGAGCTCACCATTTTTGCTTTTTCTCTTATGCAAGTCTAAGACCCTTATGCAGCTAAAGGTGCAGCAAGCTTACCAAGCAAGGTAAGAAAACTGAAGAAATTCTCCTTTCAACTTCATCTAGTCAGTAGATTGATTTAGTACCACCCTAAATGCACCTCACACAATGGCCAGAAATTATTTCAAAGTTAAGGAGCCTGTTTCAGCTTGCCTCAAAATGAGTGGGACTTTTGTGACAGAGTAAAAATTTAAACCTGAGCTTTTCTAATTACTTGGTTCCTTGCTTTTGTTGTATCAACTTTTAGGGATGATGTGATGAGTTTAAGAAACATGACAATGAAAATCAGAGTTATAAAAGTTAATATTCTTTGTTAGATGCAGGAACTATTCCACTTACCTCAGGAGCTAGATTGATATCATAGTTTCATGATACTGGCACTCAAATAAATGAAACAAGTTTATGATTTCATGCCTCCTTCCTGCCTCTGATGGCCTCCATTCAATAGCTCTTTACTATTCTATTTGACTACTTCAGCTGTTTGAAGGGTCAAGCAGCAAATGGAATCAATGAAATGATCCAGGTTAAAGTAAGACCTTTTTTTATTTTGGAGGTCAGGAAAAGGTTACTTTTGAATTACCACATTTACTGTGTAGTCCACAGTCATCTGTGTCAAAACAACCTGGAGGCAGGAATAGCAACACTGATCAGGTTAGGAGCTAAAAGGCAGTGGGATGGAAAATGTGTAAGTCATAGTTCCATTAAAACCAGAATATTGCCAAATGGTGGCTTTATACTCTCAGAGGCAGAGGTGGCCAGAAGCATTTTCTTGGACTGTTTTGGATGACTGAAAACCTAAATATCAACACAAATGTTAAATGCATGTTATATGTGAGTGCATACAGTAATAAATCACAATTATTAGTAGTAATATTGGTTATTTTCAGAATATAGAAATAAAATGTAGGGAACAACTAAAAATTGCATAATTAACCAACAATGTAGATAGAAGAAAAAAAAGTGTTTGCTGTTAGGTCTTGACTACATACTAATAGTAGCTTCCCAGTCATAACCTTACCATTCTCCATACAGTGTTTCTAGATTATAATATCTGGATGGTTCCCTAAATACAACAGAGAGCAAGTCATACCATGCCACTTTCTTTGAAGCATATATAGAGTTCAGGTAGCTAAAGTATCAATTACTATTATATATGTTTAAAAAAAGTCTATACTAATTGTTTTTATGAATTAAAGTTGACAGATATTACAAAAGAATGATCCAAAGTTATGGAAATAAACCAAAATCAATTAAAATATATTAGAGCACAAGCAATCATATGCATTGATAATTGATATGATTCTGACTGATCAATACAAAATTTAAGAAATTCTTTATATTGACTGTTTGGCATATGCATTTATTGCGCTTAGCACAAACTTAAGCAGAAGAAAACATTTGTTCAAAGACTCCTTCATTCCAGGAAGAATTAGAAAAACAGGGATTAGAAACATTTCATGCTTATATCAGCTTTATGAACATAGACTACCTCATGTTACCTCAAAAAGCAATATAGACTGTGTGGCATAGCTGAGAACAAGTACTGGGTGTGGGAAGTAACATAAAACTTGCTATTGCCAGAAAGTAAATACTTCACTGATACTCACCCTGAAGTTCATTCCTCTGCATTGAGAAAGCAGTAATAAAATGTCTCTGCATCATGCCTCCATGAAATTTCTCATCCTGTTTTCAAATTCTCGTTAGTAACATTGCTATAAAAAACCTGTTTATTTTGAGGGTAAAGATTTAGCTTGTGTTCACCAAACAAAGAACTGCAGTGGTTTAAGATGTTATCACTGCCCAGTTGCTCATTACTGCTTCACTGTCTGATACTGAGACATTAAGAAAACAGTGAGAGGGAAAGTGTACCTTTGCTGCTGAGGTTAACGATCAGACACAAGGATCATTTTTCTGTTCCTCTTCTACTTAAAACTTTATTCTGCCTCTTTGCATTATTATAAATATTCTATTCACCCAACAGTAGAGCAGAGGGACATTTTCATGTTGAAAATGAAAACAAGAACATCTTGATTCTGAAATAAATTACTTGGAAACAAAAATTTTGCTTTGGTTACACTAAATAAAGGATCATTTATAAGATGAGCCTAGTCCATTTATGGCAGTTTTGAGAGGACGCAGTCATTCAGGTTAGGAAAGTATGTCCTTTTGAAAAAGGTCATTTTTTTGTATGTGTGTTCTCATGGCTTGCGTGACTGTAGCGACAGAATTGCAGGATTCCTGAACTGACTGTTTAGAACTCACAGTTATGAGTGCTTTTTCCAATGGGAAATAAATGTTATGCTCCCTGATTATTTTTCACAAGGAGTTTGAAACAGAACTGGTTTCTAATTGCATAGTTTTCAACTGGTTACAGTGATGTAAAGGTAGATTAGTGAATGCTTTGCAAGAAAGCAATGACCTTTTTAGGGAGACAGAACAAACTAAAGAATTAGCTATTGACATGGGATCACTAAGTCAAGAATTAGTTATTGGCAAGACTTTGGTGACATTGATAGGAATGGGTATGGATCCTGCAAGCCTCCCTTACCTTGCAGGTACTTTATCTGGCAAATATTTCCTCACATCTATATGATCTCCAATTTTGTTATTTACTTTCTCCATGTCTTGTTTAGTTCTTAGGGTTTTTTTACCGGTGGTATAGTTTAGATAGTTGCATTATAAATGGCACTGATTTAGTCATTTGTGTTCCTTTTATAATGAGGGGAGAATAAATAGACTCTTACACCAGATGAGTCATCTGACAAGTATTTTAGATATCCACTTTGAAACTAGATGAATCCCATGAGATGCAGGTGTCTACCTTTGAGCAGATCAATCCTACTCACTGCCTCCAGGTGTTGACTTCAGCTTTCCTTATGCATATACCAAAGTAGTTTCTGAATTCAATTCAACATAAAGGGAAAGAAACAGAAGGAAACAATATAACGAGCAGATAAAAAAGTGAGTGAAAACATTAGTAAAGCTTTTAGGGAAAGACAGATGCTAATGGAATTATGTGCATTTTAAAACACAATACAGCACAAAATGTACAACATGAAATCACCGCAGTTTGTGATCTCAAAAATTCAGAGCTAGCTGCAATAGAGAAATTTTTGCAGCTAGGTGCTATAATGCTTATCTTGTAGGTTCCTATTCTCTAGATTTGAATAGAAGATATAAAATAAGGTGATTAAAATCTAATACTTCTAAGCATTCATGCTCACTGTCATCCTGCATTGAATGGGAAGGATGTGGACAGTTTGAAAAAAAGACCCTACAGTTTAACACGAAAGTAGAAAATGCTAAACAGAGGAATTGTCCTGGGTTCAGCAGTAGCAGACATTTTTCTCCTTCTTAGTAGCTGGTGCAGTGCTGTGGTTTTGACTTTCAGCTTGGGAACAGCGCTGGTAACAACGATGTTTTTAGTTGCTGCTCAGTAATGCTTAGTCTGACCAAGGACTTTCTGAGTCTCATGCTCTGCCAGGAAGGAGAGGAAGCCCGGAGGAAGCAGAGACAGGATACCTGACCCAAACTAACCAAAGAAGTATTCCATTCCACAGCACTTCATGCCCAGTTTATGAACTGGGGGCAGTTGCCCGGAAGGGCAAGATAACGCTCGGTCGGGCTGAGTGTCGGTCAGCAGGTCGTGAGTGGTTGTATTCTCTTCCCTTGTTATTTCCCTTATCATTATTATTATTGGTGGTAGCAGCAGTGGTTTGTGTTATACCTTAGTTACTGGACTGTTCTTATCTCAACCTGTGGGAGTTACATTCTTTCAATTCTCCTTCCCATCCCTCCAGGAGTGGCAGGGAGGAAAGGGGAGGAGTGAGAGAGAGGCTACGTGTCTAACTGAAATTAAACCATACCAGGAATGTACCTAAACCACCACTTTTTCTAAAAATCCCATATACACAGATAAGGGTGCAAGAGAGTTTCTTCATCCATTTTGAATCCGGACTTCTAGTCTTCTCCTCAGAGAAGGTGTCTGATTATTCACACCTTATTAAGTCCCATGTAATTATTTTACAAAGTGCCTAAAGGAGAAAAAAAATATTCCTGGCATCCACAAAATGCATAGGGGCTTGGTCTATCTTATTATGATTATTTCAGTTTTTTAACCAATGACTGTTGTATGTACAATGACAGAACATTGCTGGGAGCAGAGGCAAGAGCACAGGCCTCCTACTTCTTAGATTAAAGCCCCAAAATATTGAACAACATACTAAGACTTCCTTCTTCAAATTTGCCTTTTCCCTGTCTATAAGTATTAAAACTCCTATGCAGTGCAATTAAAGGAAGCAGACTGAACCTTCTGAGGAATTTACTGATCCTAGATGTCATTTTCTGGGTCAACGCTCTAACCACTACATTATTAACAAAAAAGAAAAACACCCCACCAATCAACCAACCAAACAAAAGGACACCATTTTATCTTCTCTCTTTATATTTGGAAGATGTGTAACTGTCTACATTTTACTTCATCCTTCATTCAGTTACTGAGTGTAATGAGCGCATAAAAAAATCTAAACTCCAAAATTTTGTAGGATCCAAGAATGAAAGATTTGAAGATGGTAAAAATATATGAACTTAAACACAAAGATGCAGTTTTATCTTTTTAACTTTACTTTTAACTAAGGGACACAAGTTCTGACCCCAGTCTTACAGGCTCCTTTCCCTAGGCAGTCGAAAGATACAAGTTATATTTTTCACTAGGTTGGAATATATATCTTTACATATTTATGCTGCTAAATTTGGTGTCTTAGACACTAAATGCCTAAGTAAGGAAGATGAAGATTGGCCCACCCATATCCTAGCTTGGATGCCAAAATCCTTATTTTTAGATCACATTATTTTTTTTGAACCAGCCCTGACATCTCGAAAGAAAACAAAAAAAAGTAGAAAGAATGAATTAAGAAGAGCAGCAGCCAACAGGGATTTCATCAGTTTACATATAGCAGGTCAGGCTCTCTACCAGCCTATCCTGAAAATACATATTTATGTATAATCAGTTGTTGTATCAGTAAAATCTGCCTCCCACAAAGCACATGAAATGGAAAAATCTGGCCTAATGAAACGCAGTGTATACACTTAGTTAAAGGATGAGTTTCACAGAAAAGCAGTAGCTCCTTTATCATGTGATTAGGTGCATGACTGATTATGAAGATCAGTATGCCCAAATGCACCTTTTCTCCACAAACACTCTTCTGGTCTATATCAATCACTGCTCTCAACCTCCATGGAAATTCTGTACAGATAGGTTTGCAAAAGGTTTTTTCCCCTCTGTCTTGAAAGAAAGTCAACCTGTGTAATAAAGGTAGACCATGAAAAAGAAGTTGTTCATAATTTCCAAACACTATTAAAATGTTACCTGAAAATCACTTTAAAACTTTGAGCACAGAAAACTTGGAATAGGATGACAGCTCTGTCAGCCTTAAAAATTAACTTAATTCATACCATATCATCTCTGTGAATGACACACTTTTGCATAGGTTTTAAGATGCCATCTACATTTTTGACTCAAATCTTCATCTTTCAATAATATTCTGTCTTAATTTTTTTTAAATAGCCTCTTGCTTTTTCCCACTATATCCCTCAGAATTGTCAGTCACCACCAATGCTTTAAATATATGTGTACTATAACTTTCCTGGTAGATATGATCAGAAAGAACAGACTGAACTTAGTGATTCAGAAAATGATGAAGAGCTGGGAAAACTAGACGACCTCCTGAATCCATCACAGACCTAGGTTTTTAGAACAGCAGCCTGTAGCCAAATATAAACCCATGACAGAATGGCATACCAGGCTTGAGCCTGACTGAATTTACACCCTCTGAATGAAAGCTCCAGCCTTCTGCAGGATGTCTTATTTGGCAATGTGAGGACTGCTGGTCTTTTGTTGATTAGGTCTCAGAGTTCTCTATTGGTTTGCAAATATATAAGTCTGGAAGAAATTTTTATTTGGGCCTAAGGCTGATGCATTCCAATTCAGTATACATAACAAATAATATATATTACACTTTTGTACCCCTTCCTCCCCCGAAAAAATGGCACAGTGGAGACTTTACTTCAGGAAAGCTTCAGATGCACTTTCTTGTACCTTCTTTATTTCTCCAAGGTATGATAGACTGCTACTCATCCTCCTCAGGAATTGGTAGCATATATTTATCTTTTCTTCTGTCCTTACGACTGTTGCTATTTGCTACCCACACACAGTCTTTTAGGCAGGAGAGGGAATAGCAGTTTGCTGTCAACATTCTTCTGTCCTCTCTGATGATATGACAAGTCCATATAGGGGAAGGAAACATTACCTTAATCTCCTTACAGATCTCTGCATATGGCACCATTCTGAGCATGGTGTAGCTCATGCCTGTTTGCAGGCACAAAAAGCCATGAGCATTTAGGTCTTTGTATTTAATTTGTTTTTCATTTATAAAGCTTGCTACAAGGCTGTTCTCAGCTCTCCATCCATGCACTGGAATCTCTTAAAGGAGAACTGTAAGGATCTTCCCCCCTTTTTTTATGCCTGTCTAGAATTAAAGCAAATTGGTGAAAGTTTACTGGTTTATTTTACATTTTAAATTTAAACTGAGTCATGGGTTAACCACATTTCCACACCTAGGATTTGTTTTTCTTGGATTTAGTTTATACCTTTAATAAGTGTTTGAGCAAATGTGCTAAGGAAATACTTTCCAGTTTTGCTATTATTATGTTGTTACACTGAACTTTGTTTCAATTTTTGTTTTGAAGTCTTTTTATTTTCTCAACAAGTTCCTTCGAAAGAAAAACTTTAATTTCAATGTTGGGCTCTTCTCCCCTTCCAGTTGCCTCCTGCATCCACTTCTTTTAAGTCCGGTGGTAATGAATGAATTCACACGCAGGTGGGCACAGAAAGTTAGCAGATCTCATGGTTTATTTTTAATGTGGTTGGATTGGTGTTCCTTACACTCTCATCTTGCCAAGCAAAGAGTGAAAGTGTTAGGGTGATCTCATCTACAGAAAGGTGTGTCTACATGTCCCTTTCACAGGTGCAGCAATAGAAATCCTACCCGCTTAGTAAATGAAAACCTATCGTGTTTGCTCAGTATATTGCAGTCCCGCTTCTGCTCTTTGGGTAAGTGCTGGAATTGGCTCAAAATCAATGTTAATTTATTATTGCTACTTTTTAAGTTCAGAGACAAATCCAAAATTTTGGGAACCTGATTCAAAGTTGCATTTAATATCTCCAGGAGGTTCCATGAGGATGACAAAATCTTTCTCTTCCCAGAGACAATCTAAATTCCTGTTTATTTTTATGCAATCTAGTGTAGTCCATGTCTATGCCATTTCAGGCTTACTCATGACTATATAGTCAAGAAACTATATAGTGTCCAGTGTAATATATATGTACCAAATACCTCCTCTGGAAGATCCTTACAATTTACAGATCTTACTCAGATGAAAATTATACGTTCATTAAATTAATCTTATCACTTCTAGTTACAACCCTGTTAATGATATTACTCATGATTCTTGGTCACCATTGGTGTTTACACTTAGCAAAAGCATATAGCCTTTTATCCAACTATTAAAGTGTTACAGCTGACACAAATTAGCTCCCAGCTGTTAGGACTGGGTAAGTAACAGGGGAAATTTTCAAGTAATTATTTACTTTTTGCATCCCATTTGCATAGCACATTTTGCAAGCATTAAGGCAAGCAAAGTTGTATCTGCATAAATGTGAATGGTGTCATGGGTTCAGCAGCAGCAGTTATTTTTCTGCTTCTTGGTAGCTGGTGCAGCACTGTGGTTTTGATTTTGGGCCTGGGAGCAGCGCTAATAACACCAGTGTTTTCAGTTACTGATTGGTAATGTTTTGGTCTGACCAAGGACTTTCTGAGTTTCATGCTCTGCCAGGGAGGAGGGGAAGCTGGGAGGAAGCAGAGACAGGGCGCCTGACCCAAACTGACCAAAAAAGTATTCCATGCCATAGCACGTCATGCCCAGGAGGTCAAGCTGACAGCAGAGACCCGGAAGGGTGGGGGTGCACTGCTGGGTTGGGCTTGGTATCAGGTGGTGAGCAGTTGTATTCTCTTTCCTTGAATTTGCCTTGTCATTATTATTATTGGTGGTAGCAGTAGTGAATTGTGTTATACTTTAGTTACTAAACTGTTCTTATCTCAACCTGTGGGAGTTGCATTCTTTTGATTCTCCTTCCCATCCCTCCAGGAGCGGGGGGAAGAAAGAGAGGGGAGTGAGTGAGAGAACAGGCTGCGTGATTTACGGCTTAAACCACGACAATGGCAATGAAAATTGCTTGTCTGCTTAGAGTAAAACCCATTTCAGGTGGTTTCAGAATTCAGGTGGTGACCATACTTAAGTCTGGCCCAGCAAGGCAAGTGCAGAAGGAGAAGCAGAGAAGTCATAGGCAGTGAATAGCAAATTACATGCAGCATGCAGTCTTTGAGAGAACCTCATCTGTTTAAGTATGACTGGAAACAGTGAGGAGACACCAGCAGTGGGGCCCAAGTTAGTTACATTTAACATACATAGCGGTATAGCCTTGAGATTCAAAGTGAACCCACCCAGTTGATGGTCCACAGAACAATTGCATTGACTTTCATTCTCCCTGTGCTCTTGTGTCACCCAGCTGCCTCATCCGGCAGTGAGTAGTAGTCAAAGTGTGCCTGCTAATTGAGACCTATCCCTGAAAGCAGTATGGACACCATTGTCACAAGGCACCCATCCCATTGTGGACTTGGGTATCAGCTATCAAAAGCAGCAAGGATTCATGACCCACTTTTACAAAAGGAATGCAAATGTTAAAGCCCTCATCAGTATTGAACTTCGCCCAAACTGTTTTGGCCATGCACATGGGCGCACATGTAGCACTAGAATGGTTTACTTTCTAATTGATGTAGGCAGGATCCAGCATACATACTCTTTCTGTTCATCTAGGGAAAGTTAGGTTGGAAAAAATTCTTTCCAATTTTACCTGCAGTCGTGCATAAATCTCCCCCCAGTATCTTTGGAGAGGAACCAGAAGCAGTTAGAAAGAGCCAAGTGGAGTAGTCAGAATCAATACTCAGGAGAGCCACAAATCTCTCAATCCAAAAAGTCAGATTTATATCTTTATAATCACAGCTTTGCTATGCTTGCTACTGCCCTCTCTTTCTCCAATCTCCAGCAAAAGTTTTGCCATTGGACTCGCATTAGATGCCAAACCACTGTACCACTATAGAACTGTATCTGTGAGACACAGTACAGCACTTAAACAATACCACAGAGCGCAAAAGGTCAAAAGAAATTTGATATTAGCTTAATCTTAATTTTTATGCTTTTGCTTAAGGACAAAGGTAATATGGTTTTGGCAGAGAGTTATTATCTTAAAGCTACTAGCAAGCTGGAGGAAAATAAAACTCCCAAGAAATACTGCATTTCAAAATGTGAAATAAATTTCTGTGCTCCCTGTTTATGGGAACAGGTAGGAGGGAATTAATCAAAGGATATTATGATCAACTGCACTCCAGTAAAACATCTACCATGTGAATGTATTGGCTGACCTGCCCACCCACCTCTTAACTGAAAGTTTGTATGCAGTGAAAGGAGGGAGAGGAGGAGTAGGGGGATGAAATGGAAGCAGAAATTGCATGATGGAAAATTGTTTCTGCATGAAATGTGCAGACCAAAACACCTGCATGATGAGCAGATCGTCACCCTAGTCCTACAGGGAGATTTATAAGATTTTTAAATACAACTTTGCTCCAGGCCCTTAATTAACATGCAGATCAGTCTCAAAGTAGAACTAAAATATAATTAAACTTTGCATTTAGAAAGAGTTTACATTAAAAGCACTGCACAACTGCAAGACCAATTTTATGTATTGTCCTTACAGCAAACACAAGTATATGCTAAAGTAAGGAATGCAGGCTGTTTTCTTTGTGTAATGCTTCTTTCATCCACATGCTCACACACACAGAAGATCCGTGTAGGTCCCTCAGTATGGCTGTATTCTTGAAATGGAGGAAGAGCAGATTCATCTGATCTCTAAATTTCAAACATGCCCACCTACTGTTTTATAACACTCCTTTGACACAATCTATTTTACTTAATTTATCTGAAAGCTCATGGTGTAGCTTAGTTTTGTTTGTGTCCTCTTCCTAGCCAATGAAACGAGACACCTCTGTGTTGCAATTCATCCCTTGTACATCAGATACCTCTTTTGGGACAACAGAAACCTCTGTGTGGAGGTGCCAGTCTTCCATTCAGTGCACAGTATGTTTAACACAACCAGCTTAGATTAGATGGTGTCTTTGAGGTGTTTAAGGTTAGTTGAGTGGAATCCCCAGGCATGAATTAAGCACATTCATATTTCTATATGTTGGGATAATTTGAGGAGATACACTATAATGAACAAGCTTGGACATTTTTAAGGCTAGACATTTGAATCCAGAGGATGTTACTGTGGAGATAGCTTGCTCCATACTCCAGAGTTTTTCGCTTGAATCCAGAAAAATCTTTGCCAGTTATCACTAGGAGGAGGTGCTTGAATTGTGAAGATCTGACAAACAGCAGATCTGGGTAGTAGGGTGGATACAAACAAAGGGCTGCAGTTTGAGGTGCTGGAACAAAAGCTTCAAGTGGCAACAGCATAGGAGGGAAGGAGTTAGAAAAAAAACTATTTCTGCATATAAATATATACCTGTGATTTTTGGTAGCACGTAAGTTTGCATTATGTAGGATGATGCATGAGGGCAAGAAACAGCTTGATTTCTGCTGCCCAAAGATGTCGAAGTCATAGCAATGCGGTGCAGCTTACTTTGGGATAATGAAAATGCACAGGGCACAGCCGAAGAGACAAGATGTAGCTGTTCACTTGGGCCTTCTGGACAGTTTTTCAGGTAACCTAAATATTCTCTGTTACCTAATTCTAACTTCTGTAAATACTGCTCTGCATTTGCATCATAAAAAGGCTGCATACCTTATCACCTGCATAAGAGAAAACCAGATGCTTTTTGTCCTTATTTTATACTTAGATGGTAAAACGCGAAAGGGCTGAGGGGAAGGCAAGCTCTCAACCAGTGTTGTTTTCACTTAAAGCAGTGATGAAGGAAAGGGAGACTTTTCAGTCCTTGATGCTACTTTATGAGCTGCTAGATCAGTTGTGTGTTTAAGAAGAGGTAAAAAGGAAATTTCAAAAGGAGATTACAATGGCTGTACTGTTCCAAAGATTGTAATATGAAATAATAATCCTCTAAATACCTAGAATATATTTTTAAATGCAAAACTGTACCCGGACCAATTTGAAAGCTCCTGTGGAATCATACAGCTGCATTAGCACAGAAAATTCTACATCTAAGGATAGTTTTACTTGTAATTGAGAAGTACTTCTTGGGGTTAGTTATTTGCTTCTAGTAATGCACTTCCTGCAATGAAAAAAAAAAAACAAACCAACAATTTCCAGCCAAGAAAAAGCATTTTCTTTACACTAAGTGGATGCAGTGATCACTGGGATGAGACTCATATTAGGACATGTGAATTCATTTTGCCTGCATTTAGACGCCTGTAAGATAAATGTCCAATTTAAGCTAGTTGTTTAGTCTCTCCCATTAGTCCACTAGAGTTCTCGTACTCATTCTTTCTCCCTCTCTGTCCCTCTCTGTTTACTATGGAAATGCCTAATGAAAACAAGATTTTTAACTTATAGGCAGCTAAGTTACATGTAATGTGCTTCTGGGTCTGTGTATTTCTCTAGCCAACTGCAGAAAAATTCACAGCCTTAGAAATATCATCAATAAATAATGCTAAGAACAAACACATTAGTGAATAATTGTTATACTCTCTTCATGACTTTGCAGCTTTCTTTTTCTTTGCATTTTTAAATCCTCCTAAATTCTCTATGGAGAACATAGAGGTCAATGTTTTATTATTTTTAATAATATCATTATTTAGACGTGCCCATAAAAAAAATAACCTTTTTTATATTCATTTTAGGGTATCCTCTTGCATTGTGTTGCATTTTAAAACAGAATCAAGAAACTTCAAGCACTTTCACAAAATATAACTGTCAAAATTGGTATTTTGTTTCTTTTTAAAAAGAGATGTTTCTCTTTGTTGTTTTCTAACCCTCTGGTGAAATATTATTAGATAATTCTGCACTTCCAAAAATTACAATGCCAAGTTTTGTTGAGAAACATGCATCCTCCCAAAATGTTTATGATTTGTTAAAACAGCCATCCTCCATCAAGAGGGTGGGAAATGTGCTTTATCTGAATAGAATTTGACAAGAAAAGAGGGGGCTGTGGTTGAAGGCAATAACTGAAGATATGGATGATTTTAATTAAGTTGCCAAAACTAGCAGAGACTTGTAGACCCTTAGATGAGTCCCTAATTTAGATCCATAACAGCTCATAGTTGGTATTCTACAGAATAGCACAAAGTTCAAAATTTTTATTTAAAGTATCTTTGGTGATTTAAGTGCTTTTGGAAATGCTTGTAAAATAACAGGAAGGCGGGATGCTCTCGTGCTAACATACTTTCCGTTAGTTTAGACAGACTAACGCTGGTTGCATTAACAGAGCACAGGCTTCAGCACATGGAAACCACCAAGGCACCTTCTCTGGCCCTGGATACTGTGTACCCTGATTATGAGCTCATTTAAAAACCATATTATCCCAGCTTAATTCCTGTTGCTCTCTGACCTAATTAAATGAAGCTTTCACTAAGTAGCAACACATCTTCCCGGTAAACATATCCTACACCTTCAGCCTTGGGGAAGCATTTCTTATCTATGCAGCTGTAAGCCTGGGTCCTTGGTGCAATGCAGTGAGCCTGGAATTGCTGACGACTGGAGTTGAGGCTTTGAGCAAGGGCATGATAAGGGAAAAGGTCTGGGATCTATAAACTGGAGGACATCATAGATAATACCTGACATTCCTCTCTCTCTCTTTCCCTTTTGGTTTAATGTTAATTCAGATTGCATCTTTCCATACTAATGCAAAAGCACAGGGCATGGTTTTAGTGAGATTGATAATATCTGTCTTCCTTCCTTTTCCTTCCCCAATACACTATGCCTTCCTTCAGGCAGCATGCATGTCCTTTATTCTCAGGAGGAAAAAATGATCATTAACAGCCTGGGTCCCAATTCTCTGGCCAAGGGCCTAAAACCCATCTGGCCAGTGGCTTCACTCTGCAAGACACGTTATGTGACTCCAGTGAGTCTGATTCCCTCCAGAGCATGGTAGCTGTGGCAGAAAGACTCCCAAGATGAGATCATGCATAGCAGGGAGGTAGCCAGCCAAACACAAGCTGATCCATAGGTCTCAGGAAGCAGACCATGAAATACTCTCTTTAGGAGGTGCTCATGTAAATCAGGAAATGGTAGCACCAGCCCAAATGGAATAAAGTGTAAGAAACAGCTTTTATGATTTTGAGTAAATGTCTCTGCATATTAGCTCATTTCCAAATATCAAGAATGTCTTTCATTGCCATTTACCTCTGGCTTACCACAGGGTCCGAGTATTCATACAGGCAGTTACAGGGGCCATTTGATACCCAAACTTATCACACATGGTTACCTGTTCATTTGCCCTGTCTTTAGCGTAACACCACCATGAAAATTTTCCTTGTTTCACATGTTTAATATTTATGTTGGATAGCTGCAAGATATAGTGAAAATTCATTTTCACAGCTGGTTTGAACCTGCTTATTTCTGCTCTTCTGAAAGGCACAAAGACAGAAAGATGGGATAGCTCACACAGGGAGGTAAAAAAGGAAAGAAACAGAGAGAAAATAATGGAAGTGTTCTGCAGATGAAAACAATATGAGAGAAAAGATTGATTTTTTTTCTCTGAAATAAGACCTCCCAAAATACTTTCATTTATTTATGTAATAGTAGGGTAGGTCTTTGATACTGCTCCTTTATATGTCACCAGTGCATGTCCACAAGGATCTGTCAGCTTGATTAGAACCCATCAATTAGTTTCTACAGGCTTTGAATCCAACCCCTGCACTGCTTACTGGCACTATTTCTCGACCAGCTCTGTGTAAAGAAGCCTCCTGCCAGCAGGGGGTGGGTCTGGTCTGGAAACAAGAACAAACCAAAAAGGCATCTTAGCGCACCAGACACCACCCTGTTTTAATCGCTATATTTATTTATAACAGTATAATAGGGAAAGTGCCAAGACATTATCTAATACACGGATGGTGCCTCAGCAGCTTTTCATCTTGGTCTGGGAACCATTAAGACTTCTTGCTTCATAAATAACACAATGAATTAAGTCTTCTCGTAGTATCAGCACCATATGTTAATAACAAACATATTTATAATATTTATTTGAATAGCTTCAAAAGGAGATATTGCAACAGCTCAATTGAACTATGAACACTGTTAAAACACTTTTTAAAATTTGTCACTAATGCCTCTTAGAGAAAAATACTGATGAAAAATTTCAGAAGTACTGGGGGAAACACAGCATTTCTATATATGAACTTTTAATTTCCAACTACCTTTATTAGCTATGTTAATTCACTGGTCTCAGTAACCTATGTGCTTACTATTCTCTCTTAGACGCATAACAGCAAATGCTGGGCTGTGGTACTAGTCTGTGGTCTTCCATCAGTATAAATTCCTTCTATTACAGAGAGCTGCAGTGCTGACATTTATAAGTTTCTGGGTGATGTATTAGAGTTACCATAAATACAGCTGATAGTAGCAGTTGCTGCGGCCACAAATTAGGCTAGTAAATCAAACCTAAGTACTCATATGTCTATTTTTGAGAGAAAGCCTCAAATTAGCTGATTATTCTATGCAAGTTCGCATATCAGAGAAAAATATGAGTTCTCCCCAAGTGACACTCTAGTTTTTTCCATTCTCCTTGTTTGTTAACAGTACTGCCATCAGCATTTTTTCTCTTTTTCAGAGAGACTCACCATTCATTTCCAAAGGCAGCATCAAACAGCAGGTCAGCTGAATTTTTTCATGCACTGCTTCCTTTAAATGCATTTTTGAGTGAACCCTGCTAGCTGTTAAGACAGTGATGGGACTAGTCAGTGGGAAAGAATACTTAGCCTTCTGCAATACAGGAAGATGCTGATTTTTTGTATCTGTATCCAGCCAGGTTAGTGAGCAGAAAATATGGCTGCACAGTGAAAATATTTTCAAAGGTTTCCACAATGGATTAAAAATTAATGTCAGAGGTTCATGCATCCTGAAGCAGCCCTTTAAAAAAAAAAAAAAACAAACCTGTGATGCCGAAGTTTTGAGCTAATGCAAGGAAACAAGTAAAATATTACGTTGGCTGGGATTCATTTGCCTAAACACAGGCATCTAGTATCATACCATTTAAAATGTGCTAAGATCTGTGAGACAGTTGTGTATGGCTGGCATATGTGATATAGGATCTGTAAAGGACTCTTCTACAAAATCAGTTGGAGGTCTGACAGGATACCACAGAGCATCTGCAATGATATTACACTTCTATGCATTGGCAAATGGATCTCAGCCACACTGACAAAACCCCTAGTTACCACTATGTACAGTTAAATGTCTAGGTAGGTTCAACAGTACCTTTCTGCTTATTTACCAGAGACATGTCTCCCTCCTTGGTTTTTTTCTACAATTTCAGTCATTCTGAGAAATTGGGTTCTTTGTGGATAGCGAAAATCTCCCTGCATATCTGACTGGTCTAATTATCTGTCCCAGATGTGAGGGGCTGTTTCTGGCTACAGGTCTGCTGAACTCAACTTTGTAAAGGAGCCCAAGAATGGCTCTTGCCTGTAGAAACGAATTCAGCAATTGTATTGTTTCACATGCCTCACACAAGTTGTATAGTTGAAGCTCTTTAAAGCAGTTAAGCCTTTCTGCAGTTTCCAGTCTTCTGCAGTGAAGCTTGTGTACCAAAATGGAAAGAGAGCAGTAAAATAATTCAGCTCAACTTGGCAATTTTGAATGTAGTTGCACAAGTATGGTATTTTCCATCCAAATCCCTGAAATTTCATAACCCAGACATTGATGCTCACTGGCTATTTCAGCATGTGTGGATGGATCTAGGGCACTTTGTTGCATGGACCTGACTCTAAGTACCGATAATGTGACTTAGAAGCCAAACTTTTGAAATCATTGCAAACTCAGAGTAACAGAAAAGGAACCTTAAAAGCAAACTGTCTGAAGAGCATTGAAAGAATATAAGCCAAGGACTCCAGAAGTTATAAAATACCAGAAGTGGTTTGGTACTGGCTACCTTTTCTTCAGGTATATGCATTACAGTGTGTTGTGTAATTACATTCAAACCTGTCACAGAGCACAAGCTATATCAGTGCACAGGACAGCACAGGTTCTGGATAAGAATAACACCAGACAGCTACTCGTGCACTAAGCACTATCTCTCAGAGACTGAAAAAAAAAAAAAAAAAGAAAAGAGCAGTGCAAGGTTTTGTTTCAGTCTATTGGTTTGCTATGTTCCTAGGCCATAGATTTTATTATGTTATGTGAGCTATAAAGGTGGGATGGAAATGAAGATAATCACCAGCTGTAAATTAGATAAGGGGTCCCTAATCAATCCTTGCACCTTTGTCTCCTAATAACCCCATTATGTACACTCCCTTTTAATACCCATAAAATGTCAGTTATGTGATCTTTGTCAAAGATGGCTTAAGATTTTTAAGTACTGTTCTTGGTATCATAGTTTCAGAATGTGGCAGGAAAAGCTAATGCAAAATACTGTGATTACTGTTGCATTTCATATGGGCTTTAATCTGTATTTCTCTTGTTGCAAATAGTTTGCCGCTTTAAGGATGGTCATGTGCTCTGTCTCTATACCAACAGAACAATGCTTCTGAATATGTAGATGACACCAAGCTGTGTGGGATGGTTGATTCACTTGAGGGAAGGGATGCCATCAAGAACAACCTGGACAGGTTTGAGCAGTGAGCCCATATGAACCTCATGAAGTTCAACATAGCCAAAAGCAAGGTCCTGAACCTGGGTCAGAGCAATTCTAAATATCAGTACCGACTAGGAGATGAATTGATCAAGAGCACCCTGGTGGAGGAGGACTTGCAGATGTGAATGCTCCATCCCTAGAAGTGTTCAAGTTTAGGCTGGACAGGGCTTTGAGCTACCTGATCTAGGGGAGGATGTCCCTGCTGTTGGCTTGGCATGGGGATTGGACTACATGATTTTTAAAGGTCCCTTCCGACCCAAATCATTCTGTGATTCTATGAATAGAGCAATGTCTAAACTAGCCCCTGATTTCTGCCACTCCTTTCCATTTCTCCTTAGAGCTGCAGGAATACATCTTCAAATATATCCTTGCTTCAGAGGAATGCAAGATGTAGGTGCTTCAACCAAACTACAGTAAAAGAAACATCCATGTTGGTTTGCAATCCATGAGTCTGCAGACTGAGATCTGAGCTTCTGAGCTGTGCTACTTACTTGTGAACACCTAGCTGTGAATTCTGTAGTTCTGCTGGACTCCTGGATCACTGAAAAGTTCTGTTAAAGCTGAGGAGTGTCCAGGGGAGGGAGGGGCGTCAGTTCCTGAATTTGCCTCTTCCCATGTTGGGAAGGAAAAACTCTTGGACAGGAAAGAACATATGTTGTGACTACAAGGGGATTATTCACTTTGCATGGCAGGATCAAATTGCTGTTTTGAAATAACCTTTCCTGTATTAGACATGCTAACATGCTAGGAGGAAGAAATAGCTCACATGAGTACTCAGATCATCCTCCAAAATGCAGGAATGGCACCAGTTTTGACTTTTGTTATTTTATCCAGGCTTACAGCCTCTCATGCACTCTCGGTCTGATTACCAGAATCAAGTCTGAGAGCTTTAGGGAAGTCTACAGGGTACATGGCCAATCTCTACAACGGCAGAGTTTATGCTAAATACAGCTCTTAAATATGATATTATTTTTTTTTATTATATTGTTTGAAGCGGAGCCACTCAGTCTGCCTTGTGCAGTCTGCCAATTTTTAATCATGAACTGAAATTTGAAATGCTTATTTTATTAGTGCAAAAAATGCCAACTTTGAAAAATATGATTATTAATTTTAAAATGATGGTTTAGTTGTTCTGCCTCCAAAAATGCAGTCAAATCTTCTGTCTGTAAATTTAGAAATACATGTGGCTTATTTATTTGGCTGTTTCTCTAAGAATGTAAGAAGTGGAGTTTTGCAATAAAATATTTATGTGATTAGAGTATCCTGTAAACATCTTATACCCACAAACAAGATCGATTTATGTGCTATTTAACCCATATTAACACATTATGTCAAAATATTTAACAGCTGCCTGCTCTTCATTTTTGCTCTTCCGTTTAGTGGAAATTCCTCCTGCTAAATTCTTTGCTGTGCAGACATTTTCCATTCCACACTTTTTTGCCATTGGTCTTTAAGCGGATTTTTTACCCATGTTTATTGATATTTAATGATGGACAAGCCACCAGAAGTTCAAATCTCAAGATGGCCTCATTACTCAATTTTGGTTTCATTCTACTTCTATATTTGAAGTTGAAACAAAAGGCAAATGGGTAAAGAACTTGGCTCTCTACACTATGGATCACCATGACCTTGAAAAGTAAATTCTTTATAGAATCATAGAATGGTTAGTGTTGAAAAGGACCTTAAGATAATCTAGTTCCAATCCTACTGCCATGTGTAGGGACACCTCATGCTAGACCATGTCGCCAAAGTTTTGTCCAGCACTTCATGTCCACCACCCGTATTTTCATGCAAATAATTGCTTTACTGACTTTGCTTGTTATTTGCTCAGTAAGACACCTGACTAAGTCTATCTTATTGTCTCATTTTCTGCCACATTTAGGTCTACTGATGTGACTCTGTGAATCACATTTCTTCAGTAAATCTCTAATGACCCTGGTAATTATATGGTAGGTTATAACACTGGCAAGGTGTATTCATTTGAACATGGGTATTTTAAAGGGTCTCATAGAACTTTGCTATTGCCTGAAAACCGTTGCTTATCTAATGATATAGAGCATATCTCTGCATTATAAACACTTTCAGTTTTGGATTACTGTGATAATTTTTCACTCAGGGTTAAGTGAAACCTATTATCTCAGCTTATTGCTATTCTTAACTCTGGGTATATCTAACAGAAGTCAGAGAAGCAATATACTTATACATTTTCTTATGCAGTATCTTCTCAGTCAGACTTTGAGAAAGAAAACCCAAACACGCCAAAAAGAAAAGCCAGATGCACAGGTAATATTTTGTAATTGATACAGAAGAGTGAGAAAGATTAATTTATAAGAAGCAACATCCATTTCCGAGTGAAAGTTACATCTTTACAAAAAGGTGTGATATTTTCAGTTGGATTCAACAGCATTTACCTCATAGATATACCTGAGCTAGTTCCTAAAAGACTAAGGTTTACATCATACAGAATAACTACATCAGGGCATCCTTCCATTCAGGTTTTATGAGGGGAGAAAAAGAGGCATCCCAGAGTGCAATTGACAGCAGCAAGAGGCAGAGGAAGCATCCACAAGGAAGAAAACCTTAAGCAAAGCTGTGCATAGATCTGTGTCAGCATGTGTGTATGCCAGTATTTCTCTTGGACTTGCCTACACAGGAAGCACCTTGGAAATCACAGTTCAGCATCCCATCATGAGGTAAGACCCTATGTGCTTCATCCCAGGAAATTAAACAGAGAGAACTCTTCTCTTTTCAATAATTTTATGCAATAGCTGAATGAATATTAAGATGGTATATCAGAAATGATTTTGTGAAAATCCTGACCACCTTGAGGAGATTCTGATTTACAATTCCCACTGCATCAGATGTGCTTTTACTTTCCTCATAAGTTGCACTCTTCTTCCTCCATTGAAAAGCCTTCTGCCACGCACTGAAGAACTTGAGAGCTATTGAGTTAAAAAAAGGAATGAGGAGCACAATGCCCCAGCTTTCCAAAAGGAAGGGTGTTGGTTCTTCCCCAGGACAGGATATAAGCAGAAATAATACTGATTCCATAGATCAGAGGCCAGATTTTTCACCTGCCAACTCAATACTCTTAAGCAGCAAACTGGGAGAAGCACTCATATTCCACTGTATTTAGTTTCTTTATTCGTGCTGGCCCAGGACCATAGTTATTGGCTCTGCCACAACCATACTTCACTGAGAGCAATGAATTGCTTCCCTGCCTGGACTACCTTACAGCTTGGTGATAGGGGCATTACCTGGAAATAAGAGGAAGGAAATTTATTTGACAAGGGAGTTGAATCCAGATGTCCAGAGTAGGTTAACTATAGCATTCAGCATGAGAGGTGTATGGCTTCTTGTCTCTTAGGACAGACCTTCAGTTTTTGTTCCGTAATAGATCTTTCAGAAAATACAATCCCACATCAACTGATTGTCACTGACAAAAAAAAAAAGCTTCCATGTTCTGAATCATGACTGTAGAGCAGGTACATGTGTGTGTGCTTGATATTTCTTGCTGGCGAAGTCTAAACAAGCCTTCATTCTGGGTGGAGGCTTGATGGTTCTTTGAAGTGTCCGATTTCCTCCTGTCAGCTATGCAAGATATCAAGGTACTTAGCCTGTTTAAATTGCCTGGCAGCCTCCTACGTTTTAGGATTTTCAACCTTTTTACACACAGAACAAAACCTCAGGGTAAGATACCAACATTAGTAAAAATTTTACAAGAACTAGAAGTCTTTGGAAATTTAACCTGCTGAATATATCTGCTGTAGAACTGCACGTTACATGGAATGTTAGGGCAAAAACACCTTTAAAGTGTACTTAGTTTGTGCAGCTTGAAATAAATATAATACACAATTACAGAGAAGAATAACTTGTCAAAAACTTTTTTAAAAGCCTTTCCATGATCCTCTCATATCTATTATCATATTCTTGACAACTCAGTGAAGGATATAAAGCATTTAAGTAGACATGGAAATTCAACTAGAAATGAAGAAGATCATTTAGAAGTCCAATCACAATTCCTTTTTGAGGGGGAAATTAAACATAAACCTGAAGAACTCACAAGTTTTGATTGATTAAAAAAAAAAAAAATCCGTGTCCTTACTTGCATGATTGATTCAATTGCTTGTTATTGAATAAATTTATTCAATAATTTAGGCAGTTCAGGCTTGTATAGGAAAATGAGCTGCTAATACCCACTTCCAGTGTGGTTTGATCCATTTCTGCTGCTTCCCAACCTGGGAACCTGAAAGTCTATCTTTGGCTACAGGAGCAGCTTCTCATTCACTTGCCTAATCAGTTTCAAATGAAGAATCACATCCATCAAGTGATTTTGAGGTAATTCTTGCTGCTTCCACACTCAAAACCATACACTAATCATACACTGATACCATTTCCTGTCAATAACAGGCTGGTATTCAAAGGTTTTTGCTCCTGCTTCCATCTTCTTATTGCTTTTATTTGCCTGGTTGGAAACAACAACAAAAAACCCACAGCAACAACATCAAAAGCAAACTACTTTTTCTTGGTCTGAGTTTATGGCGTTGCCTTTGCATAAAAAATTTTGGTAAAATAACTAAGAATGAATAAGTGTTGAACTCTATGCTAAGGCATGGTTTCTACCTTACTGGAGCTTGTAAAAAGTATTACTTCAACCATCTTCTTGTGGCTGTTGTAATGTAAATAGAGTCATAATATCATAGAATAGTTAGGGTTGGAAAGGACCTTAAGGTCGTCTAGTTCCAACCCCCCTGCCAGGGGCAGGGACACCTCACACTAAGCCATGTCACCCAAGGCTCTCGCCAACCTGGCCTTGAGCACTGCCAGGGATGGAATTTTCACAGCTTCTCAGGACAACCCATTCCCAGTGCCTTGCCACCCTTACAGTAAAGAATTTCTTCCTAATATAACTTCCCCTGTTTAAGTTTGAACCTGTTACCCCTTGTCTATCTCTACAATCCCTAATGAAGAGTCCCTCTTTAGCATCCTTATAGGCCTCCCTTCAGATACTGGAAGGCTGCTAGGAGGTCTTCATGCAGCCTTCGCTTCTCCAGGCTCAACAGCCCCAACTTTCTCAGCCTGTCTTCATACGGGTGGTGCTCCAGACCCCTGATCATCCTCGTGGCCCTCCTTTGGACTTGTTCCAACAGTTCCATGTCCTTTCTATGTTGAGGACACCAGAACTACACACAATACTCCAAGTGAGGTCTCACAAGAGCAGAGTATAGGGGCAGGATCACCTCCTTTGACCTGCTGGTCATGCTGCTTTTGATGCAGCCCACAATACGGTTGGCTTTCTGGGCTGCTAGCGCACACTGCTGGCACATGTTAAGTTTCTCACCAACTTAGGCATTTTGTATGTGTAATGAGAAATAATGGGCCTACAATTTTAGCTCCTATCATGTGGGTAAAGTCCAAAATTCATGAGTAATCATCTCAAGTATAAAGTCCATGGATATCACCCAAACTTGTTACTAGTTAGGCATGATTATGCTCTCACACAAATAACCCAGATGGTTCATTGTTGTTTGCATAATTAAGAACAGACATTGTTGTCAGACACTGAAAATCTTCCAAAGTGTTCTTTTTTTATCCAAACAATAAATCAGGATCAGGAAAACAGACAATACTAATGTAAAACAAGATAATCTGTGAAAAAACAACAGATGAAAAGATATTTATAAAGGCAATCTCTAGTTGCTGAAGAAGCTCCTAAACTGATGTCTGTATAATGATTTAAGTTTCTTATTGATAGAATTTTTTAATGTAATTTTCTCAACTTCAGTCTGTTGAAATAGTTTGAGTAGTTTTCACAGACATTCCAGATACAAAGATTGTGACATATCAGCACCCCACCAGAAGGAAATTGTCCCCAGGCTGCACAAGTCCCTACGCACAAGTACAGCACCTTAATCACATAGTAGGAGAATTTCATCCAAAAATAAAGTGCTTGACAAGGAGTAAAGGAGCAAAGCTGGAGACCATGCCAGACTGGAAAGACAACAAAGTAAACTCTGCAACTTAAATCTATCTAGACTAAGAGAAGGCCTTAGGTACCAACTGAGAAATGAGCATCACCCGAAAGAACCATATGTTCCTCTAGCTGAAGTTCTTGCCAAGCGAGAAGAACTTCACAATGTTTGTAGTGCCCCTTTTCCATATTTGAATGATTCAGACAGCTGTTCCAGTTGGTAAGATAATGTGAAGCTTTAGCTTGGACTACGTTCTGAAAAGCTTGTAAACTACTTTAAATTCCAGTCCTTGAAACTTAAATGTATATTTAAATGTTTTGGAACAAATAAATTGTCAATATTCAAAATGTGAACTGTTTTGCTTCAAGATGAAATTTTTAAATTCATTTTCTTCAGAAAATCTGCTTGCTCCTGCATTGTGGAACTACTGCTGTATTCAGCCTTTCAAGAAAGTATGAAGGCCCCTAGAAGTTAACTTGTCTGTGATAACATCCTACTGCATGTGCAGATCTGGTGTTTCCTAACAGTTGCTCACCCATCAATTCATCTGCACAAGAGTTAAAGTTTGCATTTCTAATATCAGCATTCACAAACCCAGACAATCTGTAAGTATATCATCACAGGACTGTCACTTTCCAGCAGCTAGGACAATAAAAACACAGCCAGAATCTTAAGGTAAAAGCACATTAAATTTTCACCCACACACGCATATTGACATATAATTTTGAAGAAAGCGAAATCTAGGAACACCACCAGAATACTTCCTGATATTGCACTGGTGATACTGAGTGGTTCTTTTGAAAGGAAAAACACACTGAGACCTTTCAGATTTAAACTGAAATATTTTGGTTACAAGGGATTTTTTTTTTTTTGATCATTTCTTGAATATATTTGATCTTTAAAACTGTCATCTTTTGAGCCATTTAGTAACTGCACAAGTTTCTGAAAAAAAAAAAAAAAAAAACCAAACACTTGATAAGGGAACATTTCTATTGCTAGAGAAGAATAATTTGTATGTGGGACTAGGACAACTCCTACAGCTGCTGTGCAACAATAGCCCCTCTTCTTGAAATGAAAAGAACAATGGACCAAGGCTCAAATCTCACCAGTGTACACCTTTGTTTTACCCTTGTTGTGGTTTAATCCCAGCTGGCAACTGAGCCGTGCAATGACTGCTACTGCTGAACACAGGACAGCCCTAAAATAATTGTGAGGCCTTAAGGTGATTATCTTGCAGCATCAGGATTACAGGGGAAACCCGTTTCACAGTCCACTGCACATGGGAAATGAAGATGTCCACACATTACCGTGAGCATCACTGGAATAACTATATTTCATTTCCATAGTCATTTTTCTGGGACTGTACTTATTGGATACTACCAAGGCACCATAAGGCCAGCGGCTTCTGCAAGCTGGGGCTACCCATGGGGGTCCATCAGGGCAGAGCTTTGCAGCTTAGGCCTGTCCCATGACCCCAGCAAAGAGTAGGGCAGCGGTGGGCCGCCAGACCAAGCCCCAGGCATCAGGCATCTCCCTGGGGATGAGCAGGGGCCAGTCTGGGACATGGGTTCACAGATGGGGCCAGCTCAGCAGAGCCCATGGCAATGCAGGGCAGATCCTGGGCTATGGGTATGGGTCGTGTGTGGGTAGATCCCGGGGGGGGGGGAAATTCAGGAACAGTCAGGGCTGGCTGTGCATAAAACTTATGAAGTTAAATGTCACAGCTAATAAACGGACTCACCAGTAATGCCCCAGACACACTTGCACTTCTACAGTGCTAAAAAAAACCAGGTCGGGATTCATAAAAGCACACTCAGTGCTCATCAAAATCTCCTACAATAGCATCACTATCCCTAGACTCCAGAAAAAACATTTATAGTGCTGCAGCCACTCCACTAGCAAACTGGGCTCAGGAGAGCAGGTCCTTTGTGCTGGCAGGGCATGTTACAAAATCAGCATGTCATGCTCATCACAGCCCTCCGGTGACAGAGATCTCTTCCTCTGGTGCTGCTTCTGCAGATGCAGTAAATCATTTTCCCTGGCTACTGTTTGTGATAATGAAGCCAAGGGGAAACTTAAAGCTGTTATGGGCTGACAATTCCTGGCAAAGATGAGTTATAGTACAGTAAAAAGAGGGAAAGGAGCTGGTTTATGCACCGCTCTGAACAGTGATAGATATTCGGCACTAAGTTGCATTTAGGAGCTGAAGGGAAAGCAAGCATTTGCCATTTTCTCCTCTTAGTCTTTCTTTGTCTGAAAGTCTCTCTAAATGAAAATTCATGTATAACATGCATGAGCTAAGTACAGTGTTATACTACGCTGTGCTGTATAGGAACTCTTACTCTGTATGCATATTACTTCCATTACAATTAGTCGAATATTTCCTTTTTTCTACATTAGCATTTTTTATTTTCAGACTGATTTTAAGCTCCAGAAATATTCATGCAAGTAGCAAAAGAGGGCTTATACATCAATATATTAGGTTTGCATTAGTAGAGGGGCTCTGGAGACAGAAAACAATAGCATATCTGTCTTTACCAGATAGTTAAGAGTGGGGCTAAAGGTCCCTTTTTGGTAGGTCTGGCTGTTATGATTCACCTTTGTAAGCCTGTAACATACTTTACCCATACTAATCACAACAAACTGTACTCCCTTAGACATACAAGTACCCTTCCCTGTTCCTACTTTAAAACTGTCAGTATGGTCTTAATTAAAGTCAGACTGTAAGAATAGCACCTAAACACACTTAAGCATGAATGGGCAAGAGAAGTGAAAATGCTAAAGACTACAAACTTATTTCTTCCACTCAGCAGGTTAGAAAGATAAATTGCAGGGATTCAGTGGCTCTATTTTCAACCATATTTTCTACCAGGCACCTCCTGTCTTGAGCACCATCCAAATCAAGTATTCTAATAACCAGTATAAGTTTATTCGTGTATAGCAGGGCATCTTCCCCTACTCTGATTTACTGTAGAATTGTAAAATGCAGTTTAATCTTGGCTACTTGAAATTCAATGATGCAAAATCATTCCTGATTTAAAGCAGATTTCTCTTTCCTGAGTACAGCAGTGAACTACTAAATCCCTGTTTGCCCGAAGTTATGAAAATACCTAAGGTTACTGATAATTCTAAATCTAACCTAAAAAACACCTAGAAAAATTTAGAATATTGATAATAAAAATATCTAGCACAATTTTTCCTTCTGAAGAAATCATAGGACTTTGTTGCATCTAAAGCCACACTTTGGCAGGCACTTTGTGATGTCAGGTGAAAACCTAATCGCTCATATTTAAAAACCTCTTTCTGGCTGGTTATTTTTTGGCGCCACCCATCCACCTTACTTTGAACTTAACATCAAAAAGAGTGAGTGGACTTTAAAATTTACTCAGCATGGAGTGAAAAATGTGAGGAAAAATCTTCTAGAGACTTCGGCTTCTTAAGGTAATTTACCTGTCCTTGAGCAAGCTGACTAAACCCTCACTTGGAGATTACATTACACAGATAAATTACCTTACATCACATGCACCCAGCGTTTTTGTCTGGTATATGTTTGTTTATTGGTTTTTCTTTTTTAATAAAATCAATCACTTCTATCTGATTTGAGAAAATTGTAGCAAACCACCTGTGCTTTGAAACAGCTGTATAGTCACAGAGGAAGACAAATGAACAGAAAATGTTTTAAGCTACATGCTGGTTCACTTAATTACTATTGATATAAAAAAAGAAAAAAAAGCGTTATTTTTGTCACAAAAAATCATAACTTTTTCAAGAAAGGTACTCAATGCTCTTTCATCACCCTTAAAGAAAAGAAGGTATGAAAAAAAATGAAAATAAGGCCATAGTAACAAATATCCCCACAAACAGCTGACAGAATTTGGGAAGCAAACATGAATTTCATTTTTACAGTATGAGGCTATTTCTAGTTTTAAAGATTATTTCCTTCTAGGACTGCTTTAAATTTTGCCCCTCATCTTCTATACTGTGCAATTTGTATACTTCTTACATAGAACTTGTTTAGCATTAGTAACTAAATTTGCTGAAGCCTCAGGCCACAAGCTGTGAATTTCACTTAAATACATTGAACTTTTACCTAGTTAAATAAAAGAAGGCCCCAGAGCTGGTTCAAGTCAGAAGATAAGGAAGCTACATTCATTAACAGAACCTGCAGCCTTAGAGATAAGAAAATAAATGGGCAGCCTAGAGACAATGAAAGGACCCAATGAAGAATGGGAAGACAGCAGGCCCTAATATTGCTACAGGTCAGAATTGTTGTGTGATAGATGGGGAATTTCGATATCAAGGGTACAAATACCCAGTGAATTCTTTGTTTGAGGACCCTCTTCAGGGGCACCCAGTTCAAGCTGCAGACCTACTAATAAAAAGGACTTCATAGAAGAACCTCTTTTTGGCTTATCAGTTCTGCAGAAACCTAGGGTCAAACCTTCTTATTGTGGCTGGCATTTTTTATTTTTTATCCAAAGATAAATAGTACTTTCTATTTCTTTCTCAGCCTGTGTTGAGCACACTTTCACCAGCTAGGTAAAGAACCCCTACAGAGGATTATTTAATTCCTTAACCTTTAACAAAATATCATTACATGGCTTTATATTTGTATCATCAGTAAGATTGTTTTGGGAATATGGAATGACCAGTATGACAAGAACACATGGTTCAGAGCACTTTTTGAAATCAAAAGTGCCTGAAACTTGCTCACTCACTATTAGAAACAATGAGAACAGTATCAGTTTCAACTAATATTTTGATATTTAGGTATTCTCTGTAAATTAGTCATCTAGCCTAACAAGATAAATAAACTAGTCAATGGGGAGAAGCAGGCACTTCCAGAATTTTATTCATTTCATTTGTTTCAAATGTATTTATTTTGGTTTAATGAATCATGCTTTAGAGGCATTTATAAGAGAGAAATGCAGACTTTCACACAAGCCTAGACAAGCAGACCCCTCATTTTCAGAGGATTACGTGTAGATGACATAGACTCTACCTTGCTGATTAGGGCAACTCCCTGAATTTTTTCTCATGCATCTAGAATCATCACAGGACAAATCATGTAAAGGCAGATGACAAGGGTGTTTTTTTTTCTCAGAGCAAGTAACATTTTCAGCTCTCTTTACCTGCTGAGTTTTCTTTCTCTCACAGCAGTGGCCTAGAAGAGTTTACACTATCAGTCCCACTTGGTGGCTTGTGTTTATTTGTTATGACATTGTTTCTAAGTGTCTATAAATGCAGGGACCTGACCATGATGGCATAAGTAGTCATTTCAAATATAAATTTTTTATATTTATGTCATTTTTGGAGTGACTGAGAATTATAAAAACGAAAATGCTACAAATCAAGTCCTGAGTAACCAAAGAAATAGTCAACCAAATTATGGCATATGTAAAAAATATCAGCTTAAGCCTGCTGGTTTTGATAGCATTCTCTTATCAAAACTGTGTTTTCATAGATTATTTGTTGAGTTGTTTTGGTCTTTTTTTTTTTCTACTGGGAAAGAAAGAAAGGAGATGAAAAACACAAAATAAGGAAGAGAAGATTGCAATAGTATGACACATTATGGCCACTGTAAGTGGTCATGGTGGAAGAATAGAGACCAGAACCTTAGAGGGTGCTTAGGGTGAGAGGAAACCTTGAGAAAGAATCAAAGCAAAAGGAAAATAGTTGGAACTGACAAAAATATGACAATTAACATACAGCCACATGTGGGTTCTCTCGAAATGAGCCGGTGGCTGTTACCAAGACCAGGAGTGAGCAAGCAATAGCAATGGACTTGTGAAGAAAGCAGAAAACATTGAGCTTAGCCATTTTATGTGTCGTGAGTCAGAAGAATTCAGTGACACTCAGAATGTGGGAATGCCCAACTCCATTACTTGCTTGAATAAACTAGTACAATTACTGGGGATTGCAGGATTGCACCCATAATCATAGGTTTCACCATTAGAATTACAGTCTAGAAACTGCTTCTCCAAATTAGTCTTGTATTTATGTGGTCATGTTTATTTTGGCACTGCAATATGCATACAGTGTACTACATATTGCTGCCTTTAAGTCTTTTTAACAAATACATTATTCTTCACTTTTCTGAAAAAATATTCTAATTTACTCCAATTCTTTGTTAAACTGCACGTTTCTTCACTGCAACCGTATCTAGCTCTATGATTTATCCATGCTATAATTGTGTTGATGAGTTGTAAAGGACTTCATTTTGAAGTATTTAGTTTATTGCTTTTATTTCTCTAGGCCTTTCAGTCAAACAATATGACATTTGTTGTCTATTTTTGTAGCTTCTGCAATTCATATGGATGCTTGAGATGTGTGAAAGTTTTGCATTTTAGAATCCTTACTAAATTAAACCGTATTTCTTGCTGTTTTATTGTAACAGACAATGACAAAAATATTGGCCATTCTACTTACAGCTAACGACCAAAAAAGAAAACAAACAAAACCCATGTATCTAGTACACATCTTTAGTCTAAGACTGATCTGTAGTTAATAAATGATGGTACAGATGCTATTAGAGAAGTTACATCTGTATTCAGAACCTGATAGTGTGTTCTTATTTTGTTTTTTCCCAACCATTCTGTTATAAAATATGATGTTATGGTTTGGGTTGTTGGGGTTTTTTTATGTCTGAACTGCACAGAACAGCTCAATCCCAAGTAGAATAGTTCTCATTTGTTCTGCTTTGCTATATCTTCACCTTTTCTCCTGCCTTTGTCCTTCTCTGACTGTGCTCATCAACTTAGAATCTTGTTCTGGTCAATGTTATGCCATTTCTTTTAGCTGCGTTAACCTCCAGTGAAACCAGGCTAGAAGTACAAATAGCTCACTGAAGCAGCAGATGAAATCAAACAAGAGAGAGCAAGAGTGGGTGATACCAACAGAAATGGGACGTGACTTTTTGCTCAAAGTTTGACTAATTTTACTCCAGCCACGGTGTAAAACCATGGCCAGATTGCCCTTGCCAGCTTTTTCTTTCTGGTTTCATAGTATATTTTCTTTAAGGATCTTTTGCACCATTAAGTAAACATTTAGAAAACTGTGATACATATGGCCAAGGAACGATTTGGACAGGGGAGATCTGGTAAAAGATGTCATTATTTCTGCAAACATTTACACCAAGAGACCACTAGCTGAAATATAAGTATTGCTGGAACGGGAAATTTAGGAGACTTAGTTACAAGTCTCTTCTTTTGTAACCAAGCCCAGTGCCTTAGCCACAGATATAATTCTTTTTAAAGATGTCAGAATATTGCAGATTTGTCATATTAGTGAAAGAGAATGGAATAAAAAGAAAGATTTAGTGAAAAAGAAGAAATATACTCTGGTTTTTCTCTATTAATAATGCCTACACTACTCATAGTTTATGCCTTGACATCTTAAGTCTTGTTGGTAAAGAGCACTCATCCTTTCATGAATTGTGACTTAAGCAATATAAAAAATATAAACCTGTAGAGCTAACTGGACATCTTTAAGCTGTTACTGATATTTTCAGTTACTCTAGAAAGACTGGAATAATTTCAGAATCTGGAAGAAATTTAATGTTGCACCAGAATTTAAAGCGGATAAACAAGATGACCTACCTAAAGATACTCTTTCAGCATGATCATGACCCTAAATAAAATAGTAGAACAGATGATGAAAGATTACAATGATAAATCACAAAATACTATTAGTGCCACTCAAACTAATCTTCTAGAAAATAGATTCTGTCAAGTTAATGCTGGTGGGATTACAATATCACCAAAAGTAGCAATATTAGTGCATACAACTAATGTTCAGTCAAACCTTGTGTATCTCAGGACGTTTTGATTAGAACTAGAGAATGTTACAAAGTTAACACAGTGAACGGTACATATATTATCAATTAACTGACAGATGTCTGAGAAATTATCATCAAGCAGGTGTGCTTTTAATGTGATCCCACAGGTAATGCATTGGTAATATATTTTAATGAGGCTTTATCAAGAACCTGGAAGATAACTTAAGAATATCATGAACAAAGTTTGCCACTATCAGGAAGAGTTAGAGCTTGGCAACTAATAAAGAAAAGGTGTTAGTGACAAAGGGCCATTTTGATTGCTTGATAATCTAAAAGCTTGCAAATATAAATTTTTATTTGAGCAGGAAAAAAAGAGCAAGAGAGGCTCAAGAATAAAGGACATAAATGATAGTAACAGGTAAGGAGATGCTAACACAGCAAACAGTACTGGAAAGATCCATGCTGATGGTCAAGCTCTGAACTGATTTGAGCTTCACGTGAGATTCCCTGTTTCAAAAAGTTAACAAGAACCTTGAATTAAGAAGGTGATACAGAGCAAGTAAAGAGTCAATAACACTTATGTTTTGGCCCAAAGTAAATATTACTGTAATAACCAAGTAAATTCCTATGCCTGCAGTTCAAGAAGGATTTATACTCAGAGAAGATTTGTGAAAATAATTAGCTTATAAGAAAACATAATTCATAGCAAAAAAAAAAAAAAAAGAAAAAAGAAAAAATCCAGGCAGCCTAATCACTAGTCATCTTTATCAAAGATAAAATGAAAGTATGAGGTGATCTTAGTCTACTTATACCTATGGGAAGAAATAAGAAAATAACAGAAGGTTATTCTAAAGGTCATGGTCTAGCTACAGCAATATCTAATTCAGGATACTCCAATGTCCTGTGTCACGGGTCAAGGTAGTTAACCACACTTGTCCTTTTGGACATGTGATCTATGACTCAGGCATAACTGCTTATTTCAAAGCAAGCAGAATTGCAGTATGGATTTGAAGAATCTGAAGTATGGTTACGTATGAAGACAAACTTCTGTAAGAGATTGTATCTTAAAAGATTTGTCTTGACTGAAATAAGACCTACCAAGCAGGGATGAAAACTGAAAGATTTGTTAGGCTGTAGGAATAATGAAGCTTAGTTATGGATGACGTACCTTAAATATGTAGTGTAAAAGACTAACATTTTGTGGGGGAAGAGGGAAAGCAGAAGAATATCTATGTAAGACACAGAGTGTTCTTCTCTGGTTTTCAATCAAATGTTTTTTTTCTGTTAAGGTCCAATACTTAATTCTTTAAGATAATTAAAACTGAGAAAAGCAGCTCAGTTACAAAATCAGCTGAACCACCTCTGTCCCAGATTTCAGACAAACATGGATGACCGTATGAAGAATGCAATCAGGGCAAATGCTCACTTAGTTTAAAAAGAACAAGTAATACATATTCTTAGTTCTGCTCTAAAAAAAAATAGAGTAAAAATAGCAGTCACAGCTGCTGCCTGAACCACAATCGCAGATGCATGCAGATACATAGAGGCAGCTTCAGAAAGAAATGCTGCGTCACTTGTGCAAACAGACAAATGGCTAGTCATAATACTCAATAAGCTGCAATTGCTGTGCCAAAGAGAGCACTTAATGATGTTCAGAATGTTGCAGTGCAAAAAAAAGGAATAAGAGGAAGGACAATATCACCATCAACTCTTGCACAGTTATAAGATGTTGCTTAACAGCTGCCTTAGTCTGCTTTGTTTTATGGTTACAAAAACTAAGTTCAGTTCCTTCAACTGCCTGACTTGTATGGGTGGAGAACCAGTCAGATGTCTGCAGAGGAAAGCACCACATCTATGAAGAGCTGATGATGAGTCTGAGCTCTCATTTAGGTGGAGAGAGGCAAAAAGAAGCAGCAGTTGATGAGCCTTCGAACTTCTGAATGCTTTATCCAAGCCTCCCTGGTCTGGAAGCAAGACTAGAAATAAACAGGATTTCTTGAAAGATTTCCAGAAATACTTGGTTTTGGCTGGGTCAATAGTACTGCAAGAATAGCTTTTCTGGGATATTTTGGCACTGCTGTTTCCTGTCAGACACAAACAGAACATTTGGGCTTCTTCTCCCTTCCCCTCCCTTCCCTTCCCTTCCCTTCCCTTCCCTTCCCTTCCCTTCCCTTCCCTTCCCTTCCCTTCCCTTTTTCTCTTACCTCCTTTCTTTGTTACTTTACTGCTGCCTTCTCCTCTCTCTCTCTCACTCTTCTTCTCACTACTTTAAACATTTCAAAACAGTTCAGGCTGTGGTTCAGATAAAGGTTAGGACAAAAAATTGGATCAATCTCATTGTTTTGGTTGAAATTGAGTCACCAAATTACCTACACACTCCCTAAAGAAGACTGCTACGCACCAAAGTCCGGGCATCTACAGGGAAATAAGAACATTTGGTACAGAAAGGAAATGGAAATCTAATTAATATTATAATTCAGGAAAATACATTTCTCTTTCTCCTTAGAACTACTGTATATAGAGAGATGCATATGTATACATAACGAGCACATATGCAGCCAGATTCTATCCTCAGCTATGAACACACTGTTCCCATTGAAGCACAAAAGCCACACACATACATGAGGGCAAAATGTGGACCAAACAGCTGGAAGTTTTAATGTAGCCACAACAATTACAGAGCTCAATGACCACTGCATATGACTGAAACTCTGACCACACTGAGCAGAGTATCAGCTTTGTAGTGCTGCTCTCAGCTCCTGGAAGGCAGACAGCAGGGTCTGAGAGAAGAGAAGCAACACAACTTTGAAAATATCACCTATTCATTCTGTCCTTCCACACTAGCATTGGTACCCACCCTTCCTTCTCCAAGGACTGATTGCTATGTACATGGCCACACACAAAGCCTGCCTGGCAGCCAAAGAGCTCATAAACCAAGCACTGTAATCTACACTGCTGGCAGTATGTAGTACTATGGATGCAACTGGGATAGTGGTGTAGCTAACTTGGCCAGAGTTTCCTTAGCTGCTTCTGTCAACATTTCAAGGTTTGGCTGCCTCAAGGCCTTCCCAGCTGCCTTCTTTCACTGGCTTGGTTCAAAGGCCCAAGTGAATTGAGTGCATATAGGCTTGCTTTACTTTGTTCTGGTACATACATGCACACTCACGTAGCTGCACTAATTGATTTGAAAGTGGCCTGTCCATGCATATCCTTATTGACAGTTAAGCAAATGAAAGTCAATTTCCAACTTATTGTAACAAAAATTAAAATATATTAAAGTAATCAAAATTAAAATATATTAAAGTAATAAAAATTGTGTAATACTAATAAGTACTGGACAAAAAAGTATATAATGAAAAATCTGTGATGTAAATGCATAATGAGTGTTCTGCATTTCTGGGTTTTATACAAGCCTTAGGACATACTTGAATGAAGGCGATGCACTTTTTTGTCATAGAAAAGAATCTGACAGCGTACATTGGGTTCTAGCCCCACCTTTGGTGTCTTTGACAAAAAACATGTATCTTGGCCTAAATGTCTAATGGGATTACAGCAGGTTGAATTTTACTCTCTGTGATTCATTAGCTTCTTGATTAACTCTTTCTTTGTTTTAACGCACAACAGAAAAAGAAAAAGGTTTATTCTTTGGGTGCATCCTCTTCTTAATAACAAAATAAATGCAAATTACACTTCCCCAAGAACCTGTGCCACTGCACAGCAGCTGAAGAGTTACTTCCTTATAGCACCTCGTTTATTCTGCTTTATTTGTCGAATGTTGAATGCATCTTTGGAATGTGGGAGAGTAGGAGAAAGTGCCTTTAGAATACAAATAATTAGCGTGGCTGATTTCTTTACAGAGACAATTCAGAGTCAGAAAGACTGACTATTTTATCAGCTGGAGATCCTACCTACAAGGCCAGAAGGGAGTAATGCAGCTAACAACAAGAAGAATGAGACAGCAAGGCGCCACAAAAGTATGCCGCATCCGGGGACATTTGAAGCTCATAAGAGGTTCTGGGGATAGTTAATTCACTTCTGCATTAGCTAATTTTATTCTATATATCAGTATTTTGAATATTTTTCCTCCTGCATCAGATGGTTGCAACACTTTCTTATTTAATGATCCTAAGAAATACCCAGTGGATGCACAGACTGCCCTACAGGAGATTCTGTGGCTCCAGGTTGAAAATATTGCTTTGTTTTGTAAACTAAAAGTAAATTATAGTCTCATAATGTGCTATGAAATGAAATAAATAAAAATAAAACAAATACAAACAAAGAAACAAAACAAAACAAAACAAAAACAAACAACACACTACAGAAACAGTGGCACTCCAGCAAGGAAAGAAGCTACGTTTTTCACAGTAAGGAGCAATGCTCAGTGCAATTAAAGTAACAAATTGAATAATAAAAGAATGGAGGATGGCTGCAAAGTACTTGAAGCAAATCTGCTGCATTTCCATTTGCTTGATATAGACTTTGCATTCCAGATATTTCTTAGCCCTCACTCTCAGTCTCTGCTCTTTTATGGGTGAGATTCACTCATTCACCTCTGTTCTCTATCCTGTTAATGGAAAATGTCATCCTTTGAACCCGTCATTGTGTAGCTAAGGTTCTCTATTTTCTTTTGCCCTCTTAATATAACACTCAGCCAGTGATGAGTACACCTAGATTCTTCATCTCTTCACACCTCCTTCACTGTTCTTTAGACAAAGTACTTATACCTGTTGGTTTGAAAAGACAATGAAAAGAAAAAGAGAACAAAAGAAAAAGAATTTGCTAAGCAAATGGATTTTTCAAATCACATTGTTTTGCTGATTATATCTAATGTTAAATATAATATAGATTTATTAAGTATATTATCATAAATATAATGCATATTTTTAAATAAAGTTACCTTTTAAATATGCATTTTCTAAATGTTTTCTCATGTGCGTCACAGCACGGATTCATTAAATACACATTCCTCAAAATTCTAATTTCCAGGATATAAGTGTCTTTGTTCTGAGGCTGTAATTTTAGCCTTAAAAACCTGATAATGAAGTAAAGTTTTCTCCTTGCTCTATAGGAACTGATTTTAAGAAATGTATAAATTTTCTTAAATAATTTTTATAAATAAATTTAAGTAAATAGCTTTTTGAAACAATGTATGCAGATATACTGAATGTGTATAGAAATACCAAAAAAAGTAAATTTTAAATGAATGTCATCAAAATTTGCAAGATATTTACAGTTAAATTCTTTTGCTTGCCTTTTTGTCTTACTTTTCTCCATGGAATAGGTTTCCATTGCAGTGATTTCACATGTATATAAACATCCTCTGGTGTAGCTTGGGTAAGACTGCTGAAGACATGGCTATGTGTGATCACGGCAAAGCTGTGTAGAAATACCAATGTTAACTGTAGTGAACTACCTAAAGACTTTAGGGCAAGAGAGTTTCTTTAGTGGGATCAAACACCATGAGAAAAATCCCCACATCACTGCCTACCAGTACAAAAATTAGCTCATTTAGGACTGGTTCTTATGGCTTAGTTTAGCACTGACTACTCTGAGTTTACATTTAGTAAGTTTTGTGTTTCAATGGACAACCCTGGAATGATAACATCTTATGGCTTAGTCAAGCTTGCTCTGTTTAATTTCGATTCAGAATGTGTGAAGTTTGGACTGCATCAAATACCTTGATGCAGAAGACAGCACATGTCACTTTTAATAGGACAAAAGGGAGGATACTGCCTGCCTAGCAACCTGGTCAATAAGATAAAGGAACAGATGGCAAAGAGATTTGATGCAGTCTCTGCTTTAATCTCACTCCCCAGCAGTGATGGGTTTGCATTATACTGCTTTATGATTTCACCATCTCAACTGCTTTCTTCATCTAGAAATTCTGCAGCCTTTCAGGATTTTCAGACCTATGTTTTTAATATTGCTATTTAAATTAAGTGAATATTAATTCAGAAGTTGAGATGAGACAATGCAACCAACCCCCTGACATTTCTGAGTAATTACCAATGTTCTTACCACCTGCTGAGTCACAGATTCAAGTCTTTGTCCAAGATATATCCACAAGTGTATATTCATAGATATGTTAACTGTTAATGTTAACACCATAAGAAAAATGGTATTTTTCGTTTAAATAATTTTTGTGCACAATTTACTACCTTTATTCATAATCTTTATTGATTCACTTACATAAATATTTGATGACTATACCCAAGCATATGATTAAATCTCACATCTGTATTGAAGTATATTGGTCAATATTATATTCTCATTGACTGCAGAATTGTTAAAGATCCTGAATATACAACATACACACCATTTTTATCATGAGGCATGTCATGTTTTGGAACTCAATTCTATCACAATATCAAAAAAAAAATGCAAGATTTCAACTTCTGTACAATTTTAAGTGGGATTCAACTCAGTGAACTTTTAAGCACCAATGCAGCAGGCAGGTACATCTGAGTTACTCAGCTAGATGTCTTTTTGTTGTTGTTGGAGAGAAAAAGGAATTACTAAGTCACATTTTATCTGACATTTTAAATCTGTTAATCAGGATGAGATGAGGGGCTTTCTTGGAGTAGCTGATTCTTATAGCAATCTGCTAAAGGAGACTGGAATACCCTGTTAGGTGTAGATTTCTACAGCACAGATATCTATGCTAGAGATATTTTGAAAGCTACCCTTGTTGTCTCTGACTGTAAAGGTGTCTTTTGAAATACAGAACTTCAGAGACAGGTATACTGGGTTCTCATGTACATACTTTACGTTGTTCAGTTTAATTACTGATTCTCCCTGTGATTTCCTTTAACTTGCCAGACCTACCTCTTGGCTGTATTGTTTTCCCTATAAATAATGCAGATCACATCCCTCTTTCCTCTCCTCATTAAAAAAAATGCAGTTATATCTCCATATACAAGGACTAAAGGAGTGAAAACTAAACAAAATGAATTCTGTGTAGCAGGCGTGTTCTGTTAATATGTGTAGGATAAATAGCAAGATAGATGAATGAACTTCTTGTATCCATTACCCTTCTTCAGTTACAATCTGTTGCTAGTGTAGCGCTGACTTGTGATAAAAGTGTCTGCTGCCCAAGTAAGATAGGAGCTGAAAAAGAAAATAAATTAATTTGATTTATGTTCTCAAGGCCAACTGCCAGCCAAAAATGTATTATGCCAGTACCCAGTGGTATGTGAAATGGCTCATGTTAATTCAACAGAAACTTTGTCCAAAGACCTTTGCCTGTATCTTTTCCAAGCTGCGCTACTAAACCATTCAGATCAAAGTAAATAGGAAAATAGATCATAAAGGAATTACAATCCCAAAGGTAGTTGACTGGGGCTCAGATGCTCTTGGCAGCACTACAAATGATGTGCATATGATCAGCAAAAAGCATGGAAAAGATGCAAAGGATAATGACATATTTTGCTACTGTGTTTGTTTTTCTTCTATTTTGTTCATTATGTACAAAATGAGAGGTGGAAGCCACAGCCAGAAAGTAACAGCTCAATACAAAGTAAAGCATAAAGCTTATCCAAATAGATGGCTGAAATAAACCAGGAACAATAAGAAGAGCAGCGACAACACAGACGAGAGACCTGGGTACGGGGAAAAAAAAACAGATCAACAAAGAAAACCCTCATTTTTCATGACTGCCATCAGTAATGAAAAGATTGAGAAACCAAGTTTTAGAAAAATAAAATTAAAATAAAAATCAATCATACTCAGTGCTTAATTCTTGCATCAGCTTCTAGACAAATACCTACCAGAAATAGCTAGAAAATACTGTAGCTTCCCTGGTTTTTCTCTGGTTCAAGGAAGTTCTTCCCTCATTCAGTTGGGTCCTGCTGGTTTCCACCTTCACTTGACTGCTCAGTTGCCCTTGCTGTATCCTTACTACCTGCCAGACACAATGAAATAGTTGGAAAAAGCAGTTTGCCTCCTTGAAATCAAACCCAACATGAATCCTATAAAATTGCTTTCTATTTTTACAGATGTTGTCTTTATAAAGTGGCAAAAATACAAAAAGTCAGCATTTCTGACAAAAATAAAGTCTGTTCAAAGATATTCTGTGACAATAAAATTCTAAAGGAAAATTTTCCACCAGTTCCAACTTACTGTTTACACGATCAAAAGAATGTTTTGTGCTCTTTAAATTTATCCAACTTTTTCTGTGGTCTGTGCAGGAGGATTTAGTCAGTACAGGAACCTCATGCAAAAGCTTTTCTTCACGTCAGTAAGTTTTTGTGTTTTGACTCCAAGAAGATGTTGGTAGCTATGCTTGTGAGAAAGTGTCCTTGAAAACAGCCTGTCGCACAAATGAATTAATAAAAAGCCAAACACAGCGTTTTGCCTTGTTCTTGTGAACCCCTGCAAAGTAACAGCTTCAAAAGATCATCATTCAGATGAGCCTGGGAAATATACAGCAGCGTAAACACCTCAAGTACCTTTTACTATCCAACCTTCCATATTGTGTTCTGAGTTTCTCTTTTATTTCAAAACTTCCTTGTGAGCAACATATAGCAGATCAAATAGAGAGTGAAAATAAAGCAACCATTTTTTTTTTTTTCTTCCTTTTGCATTTTAAAGAGTTGGAATTTATCCATCTTTGTGTTCTTCATCCCCTCAGCTGAACTAGGTGCCTCTGAAATTTTGTGCTTCCCTCTAGATTCAAATCCAGCCTGGCCCAGTGTAAAAAAGATTTGGGTTCTCTTGGATTCTGACTTTCCACATGACCCTGGGCAAGTCAGTATATATCTCTCTGATTTAGTTTCTCCACCATCACAATTTTTAAAGACTATCTTCCTTTCTCTGAGGCGTTGATACCACATACTGAAATTACTTTATTGCCAGAAAGCCTGTCCCAGGAGCTCGGTAAACTAACAGAAATGGATGAGAGACTGAATACCTATAAAAATCCCTTAAAATAGCACTGGGAGCTATTCTAGTTTAGGGAAGATTGCACTACTAGTGCTCATGACATCCCTGTTATGCATGTAAGGAGGGAAAATTGCTCTCTAGATCTGACAAAGCCACAAGCTGTAAGTTCACTACATAAACAGATAAAAAGTTAAAACGTGCTTCTCCTTTCTCAGTATGAATTGCACTTGTAGCTTTCTTTTATCAGCTCAGCATTCTCCACACATGCGCACACAATTAAGGTGATTGCTAAACACTTATAATTTAAAGCCATAAATAAACTATAGTCAATCAATGGTTGTAATGTATCCCATCTTTTTCTTTTATCAGCCAAGTTCAAAACACAGGCACAGCCACTGAACATCAGCTTAACTGAATCACAGTTGCTTAAGTACTCTCAAGAGGTGATAAATTAAAAAGTGGTTTATGCATGAAAGAAATAGGTTTTTGCAAGTTGGAGAAGTAATACGGCATGAACCCAGTAATAAATTGTTGGTTGTCCACTAACACCAAATTGCTACCAATAAAAATTATCTGTGAGCATTTTAACAAGGAGGAAAGAGTAAACAGGAGGTTCTACCCCAGCCATAATTGTGTTTTGCTTTTTTTGGTCAAATTAATTCCAAGTTAACCGGAGAGCTGGTCAAATTATTTCTTGACTGTAATTATTTCAGTGAATCTAAGTTATTTTGTCTTGAAGAAACGTTCCCCAGAAGATTGCTGGTTAGACGATTTTATGGCCTTCTTCCTAATTTTAAGGCCATGACTTTTTCTTTTCTTCAAAATCAATTTTGAAAAGCATTTGTTTTCCCAAATTATACCATACTGGTTACATAAAGTCCCTGAATATGGTAAAAGGTTTACAGGTTTACCTGTAAAAATATTTTTTATTTTTTAATATTATTAAAAAAAAAAAAAAAAAGAAAAAAAAAGTTCCTGGGTTAAATCCTGACCTGTCTAAAGCTGGTTGATTTCATCAACGGCTAGATGACTCATTGCATGTCTTGTGAGTAACTTAGAAATGCAATGGAATAAAATAGGAAAAGCACTTAAAAATAAATGAGCAGGGTGTCAGGTAAATTTAACAATATTTCCTAATTATGATCTCATGATGCCTTTTCCCCTTGTACTGGTTTTGCCTGGAATAGAGATGATTTTCTTCGCAGTAGCTAGTATAGGGCTATGTTTTGGATTTGTGACCAAAACACTGTTGCTAACACAGGGATGTCTTAGCTATTGCAGAGCAGTGCTTGCATTTCCTTGAGGCCTTTTCTGCTCCTTGCCCCACCAGTGAGCTGACTGGGGATGCACAAGTTGTTTGGAAGGACACAGCCAGGACAGCTGAGCCCAAAAGACCAAAGGGAGATTTCATATCAAATGGTGTCATGCTCAGTATATAAAGCTGGGGGAAAAAGGAAGAGGGGGTCATTCAGAGTGATGGTGTTTATCTTCCCAACCGTCAGACATGGTGGAGCCCTGCTGTCCTGGAGATGGCTGAACACCTGCCTGCCAATGGGAAGTGGTGAATGAATTCCTTGTTTTGCTTTGCTTGTGTGAGCACCTTCTGCTTTACCTATTAAATTGTCTTTATTTCAACCCACAGGTTTTCTCACTGTTACCCTCCCGATTCTCTCCCCCACCCCACTGAGTGAGCGACTGGGTGTCACTGAACTCCTGGCTGTGGTTAAACCACAACACCCACTAAAATGTGAAGCATTAAGGCTTCCAGCATATTTGGCCAACAGTCACAGCAAAGTATGAGAAGATCTTTAGTGCTGATGGAACTGAATGGAAAACCATCCCATGAGCATAACTGCTACACTGGTATACTGCAGAAATATCGTACAAGGTAAAACAGAATCGCAGCAGAAAACCTCCATCCCTTGAGTTGGAGGTTGATTAACTCCTCAGATTCCAGCTCAAGCTAGTTCAGAGTACTTCAGCTGCAACCTTACATAGACTCATTGTTAGCAAGCCTTATAACTAGGGAAATAGAACACACTTTATTTTCTCCTTGATGACATGTTGAGACGTATTTTTTCTCAGGTTTTTTTTTCCATAGAGATTTTTCACAACCCTCTCCCAACTTTTTCGCATTTCACATGTAAATAGAAATCTTTGCTATGGAAACAAAACATCATAGCCACATCTTTATTAAAAATAAATTGTAATAATTTATTTCTTTTTTTTTTTGCAGAAGCCTGTTGAATAAGTAAGTGCAAACAAACAGATACAAATACACCTCAAATAATTGCAAACTGATAGATGCTCAGAGCAATTTCTCCTTCTCCGCTGCCTGCACATGGAGACTGTTGCATTCACCCAACCAAAGATTTAACTTGCACTTGTGAGATGCCAGTACTTGTTTTGTACCACACAGAGACATCCACCCAAGGGACCAATGCCTGGCTCCAGATTAAATGACAGACACAGGGTGGTTTATGAGCATGCTGCTCAGGACAAGCTCCTCTACAAAACCCTGGCAACAGCCCTACAGAATACCTGTGAGCCTGGGTTGCCTCCAGGCTCCATTTGGCTGTTCTGTGGATTTAAGACATCATTATTTCTTTATCCCCCCTCCCTTTTTCTTTCTTTCCCAAATATAATGTCCTGAAATGACTTAAGGACCGTGTTACAACCTATCAAGCCAATGGTTGTATGTCAAGATACCAAGTGCATATGTTGCAAGCCCTGGATCTTGATCTGAAGGCATGTGGAAAGGGTTTGCACGGGTAACAGTGCTGCTCCTTCCCCAGCTGATCACTGGGAACAGCCCCAATCAGTTGTCCCGATAAACAAATCTGAATCTCATCACAGAAGGAACTGGTTGATTCACTCCAAAAAAGAGGTCAAGCTTAAACAGAGAAGCTAATGTTCAGGCTCCCAACCTTGAAATCTGATTTTGCTGTGCAAGTTTACTGATGCTAGGAGTCAATCTTCCTCAGACACGAAACACAGGCTTTTGATGTGTCAGAACATTGGGTATTTCTGTTTCATCAGACAAACTGATTATGACATTTAGATATTTCTGAAAACTTGAGGACACTGGGAAGCACCTTAAAATTTCACTAAGAGAAATGAAAATTGAAAGATTCAAACTTAAGAAAAAAATACAATAAAATAGAATTACCTTTTTTTTCATTCTTCAGCTATTTCAAAAGGTCAGTGTTACAGAACAAGATTTTCTGAAGAAAAAAATGTTAATCTCTCCATTCTGTATCTTAATAAACACATTATCTTTTGTTTATTTATCTGGGTGGTAATATACAGTTGTAAGAGTCTTACAGCAGCAAAATATAATTTTCTCATTCAGACTTACTGAATAAATGCCTGTGTAGTGGAACATTTTATAACAAAACAGTAAATCAAATACAATACTGCTTCATGTTCTTTGGGCTCACTTCTCAGGATTCATAATCAGAGTGAATATATTAGGTCTTTGGGGAGTATGTGATAAAAACTGCGCCTGTTTTCACATTTGTGCACTAAACAAAGAGTTTATAGTTCCATACAGTTTAATAATGAAATCCTAGCTGTTAGAACCTCATACATGAAAACAACCTTTCTGAATGTGTATTAGGGATAAAGTAGTCTCCACACCATATCTGAGGAAAGCAACACAAAGCTAAAGCCCAGGAGTGATTCTTGGGGAGCTGTCCCAAGATCCTTCTCTAGGTCTGTGCCCCAAGCATACTTCACTGTCTGTAGAGAAGGACAGGCATTTCCAAAGGACCACCTGGATCATGGGCTCAGCCAGTCTCCACAAGGCAAGTGGGACAATGCTCCCCTTAAGCATTCCTGTCAAGTGTTTCAGGAATGATAGGATGAATTGAAAAAAGAAACAAATTAAGTGTCCTATCTCAATTTTTACAATTTCTTGTATCTCTAGGTGGTTTTGTCCTCAGCTGATGAGGGTTTTGAACAGCCTTTTCAATTAAGAAAGTATTAATAGAAAACTACGGATTCTGTTGTGAGAAAATTAATTCCCTTTAGATGAGGCTGGCCACATAAGATGGAAGGACAAAAGCCTTCAACAAATACAAAGAAAAGCAAAAAGCAAACCAAAGCCAAAGCTAGAAGTAAGCACCTATTGAACTAACGCAGATTAATCCTGCAGCTGCAGAGCAAAGCCACTTGCCCTGGTTTCGGACTCATGAAGAGTGTGGGGAAGACAGAAAAAAAGGTGCACAAAGCTGGACCTGAGAGGTGAAATTACCCGTAACTGGGGAATGCTTTACAGGCAGCTCTGAAGCTGCCTGTGCCTACTGTTCCTTTCAAAGAATAACCTGCTTTCACCTGCTCAGCCTTAGCTTCATGTCAGGACACTGAAGGAGACAAAGAGGCATTTAATAAAAACCTGAGCATGGCAGCATGGCAACCATTTCCACCTGAGGTTTGTAATCCAAGTGATTATAGACTTGGAGAAAAGACCATATTTCTTTCATGTGCCTCTCCGTTAGAAGCAAAAGGGAGATGAACAACTAAAACAAGACCACCAAGAAGGTAACAGCAACAATGTAGGACATGCAGCTGATCTGAATATGACTTTATTTGCTTTGTTAGTTACTTTGTCAGGAAAGTTGAACCCTTCATTTTTCCTTTCACTGCCTTATTCTGTATATCATTTCAGGCTTAAGGCTAGAATGTTAACTTGGTACAGTGTGATTAAAATTATTCACATGCTTCAAACAACCAATGTTCAGTGTGAACAGAATGGAGATCACACAAGCTAAAGTGTCAAGAGTATGTTCTTGCTCTTCATTAAAAATCAGGTTTCTGAGAAATTGCACGTTTTCAATGTTAATCAAAGTGATTTATTTCCATTAGTTGTAAGTACCAAATAGTTGCTGGCTGAATTAATGAAAGATTAGATCATTTTGATAGAAATATCTAAACCCAATGTTCCATTGCACTGCTACCAGCTCCTCCAGTCATCTTATACTTAACTGCTAGAGCACCAATAAGATCTTAATGTAAACAGGAATGTTACCATTGAGCTCAAACAAGGCCAACTTGCACCCAGTATAACCTGACCCGTCTCAGAACAAGGCAGTATATTTTTGTGATTCTGCACAAGAGAAATTAGTTTCTTCCTTCCTGTGACTACATCAGTTCTCGTAGGTGTGCAGGATTTGGTGGTGGTATATGTATTATAGGTTTGTTGGAGGTTTTAGTTAAGCATAAAGGATACACCTAGGTGCACTTTTTTGATCTTCTCCTTTGGGGGGTTTAATATTTGACTCAAAGTTCAGAATAAAGCTAATTTTTAAAATTATTGACGTTGATTTACAGTGATTGGTTGGACTTATAAATTCAGAAGGAAGATGCCAATAATGGGCACTAAACCAGTTAAGGGAAAGACAAGCCATATTCAAAGGGAAGAACAGGATTTTGGCTTCTTTAGCCAAAAAGAAAGAGAAAAGGTGAGAGGGAATATGCTTGATCTTTGAAAAACATTGGAGTCTAAATATCAGATTTGGTTCTGTCTGTTTTCAGCAACTGAAAAATGTTACTCCAAAGAGCAAATATCTGTCCTGAGTAAACTTGGACTAAAAATCAGAAAGAGACTCCTACCACTGTGAGCAAGCAGGTTTTAGGAGACCTTCCTAAGTGGATTGGAGAAGGAAAACCCAGATGGCTTCTATGGAGGAACATTTTCTGCAATAATTTATTTGTCATAGTACTGGCAAAATGGACCAAACTCTGACTATCTCTATTCCTCCCGTTGTCCATTCCAGCATCTAAAGTCAGCAGAAAAGGGGGTTAATGATCTTGGCTTCAGCATGAGATGCACCACACCTTACAATTAAGTATCTGTTTTCTTGTTTGTGGCTTTTATAAAATCACTCAGGGCTTTCTGAACTCAGAACTGTGCTCTTTTTTCTCATCCTGGTGAGCGACAAATATTGCTGTAGTACAAGATTTACTCACCTACCTCTGCATGACAAAAAGGTAGCCTCTTTATTTAATGTGGTTGTCTAAGGCTGTCAGCAGAGGTAGGGGCAGGACTGAACAGCAGTGCAGCTCCCCCTTAGAGGGGTTTCCATGGTATGTGGGGAGAAGCGTCTCCTGAGATGCCTGTCACTAATCCACTGAATCCAGAGGGAACCAAGAGAGTGACCAAAGCCTACAGGCCCAACCTTCCATCAGCTAAAACAAAGAAGAAAGAACCTCAGCCCTATCACTAGTATCCACTTGTACGAGTTAAACCTCCACTGAAGTCCCCAGGCTGCACAATATGGGCTCTTCACAGTGCACATGAAGATGTTGGAGTATCTTTCAGGCCTGTGGGTTGTGTAGTGCCACAAGACAGTGAAAGCATTTTTCATAATGATATATGACAGACCAGTTTGATTTAACTTTGTTCAAAAGAGCACAAAACATGCAGAGCAGACTTTTCTTGCAGCAGCAAGACAGATGTCCAGCTGGTTTTCTTCCTCCTAGCCCAACATCCAGCATACAGGGACAGTTTTTTCAATCTTTCTCAGTGTTTTTTGGTAGCTGACCATCCCTGTTGCTCCCAGTCTGTGCACATCTACCTGGCCCACCTCTTTTATTCCTTGCACACACACTCCTCCCTGGTCGCTCTTTCTTTTTCCATGTATTTGCTTCCCTCTGCATTCATTGAGTCTTTCCATCCTAAGCTCCTGACACAACCAAACAAGCTACCACACAACACCATGTCGTATGCTAGCCCTTGTCTTCTGTGTGCAAGGTGGAGGTCCAAGACACGTGCCTTGCCAAGTGGGAGCCAGTATCATGTGGCTTCTTGGCACTGACACAAAAGAGGGACCAGAAACAGCAGCTACAACAAGGAGCTACCACTTCACCACTTAAGGGAAATTATACTACTTTTGTTCACGTTTTGAGCCAATTTGTTTTAAGTTGCACAGGACCTAATTTTTAAATATGCCATTTTGCAACATGGAGGGTAACAATAACTTTTAAAAGTAGGCTGATTTTGAAGTCTGTTGAGAATAGAATTATGAATTTTTCTTTAAATCAAATACTTTGATGGATGAGAGGACCTAGGATCAAGTGTGCTTTCTTTGAGAAATGCCGTTTAATTACTGATAACCATAAAATAGTAGCTAGCAGTAAAATTAAGTTAGCTGATTTATTCTGAAAAATTTAAATTCTAACAGTCTTGTCAATTGATGATCCTGTTGCATATTAGTGGGTAGGCTGTATCTGAAATAAATTCAAGAAATTAAAATACAATATATATTAACAGATTTATTAAATTGCCTGTTTCTAAACAACTAAAGACAGAAAGTGCATGAAGACAATATCTGATTTTAAAGTGTGTAATCATGAAAATAAACATTATTTTAACACAAGTTTTGCGTGCAACTCAATGTTAATCACTGTATCTGTGGCCTACAAATATGATTGCATACCGTAACTTGGTATTTTGTTCTAAATCATGTTTCTCTACCAATGATTGAAATAGTAACTAAAAAAGAGATTCTTAGGCTGAGCTTATTATTTGGTTGTTAAGAAGTAATACCTCCTAGCATTGATTGCAAGAAGAGGTGATATTCATAAAATCAGTGTTCCCAGAGCTCAGCTTTCCTCTCAGGTAGTTCAGCAAAATCAGCTCATCAAATTCTCTCTAAGGTACCTCCAAATGTTTTGCCTTCAGCTATTCTGTAACAACCCCTAAGTAGTCCTACACTTATTTATTCAAAGGGAGCAGACAGAAACTATTTATTTTTGGAGAGAGGATGGTCCAACGCTGCACCAGGTTCAGCACATGTTCAGGTGAAAAGCCAATTCCTGCAGGGGAGGCAGGAGGACCGGCATGGCCAGGCAGGCTGGATGGCGGCTGCCTCCTCAGCATGAACCATTCAGTTGGATTAGCTAGATTCCTAAACATGACCTTACCTTTAATGGCCTAAGAAAGTGTTGGATTGGAAACTGATTGACAAAAAGGAAATATCCAAATGTCTTGCCTCTCAGAATCAATCGTAGAATGGTTTGGGTTGGAAGGGACCTTAAAGATCATCAAGTTCCAACCCCCTACCATAGGCAGGGACACCTCTCATTAGACCTGGTTGCTCAAAGCCCCCTTCAATTTGGTCTTGAACACTTCCAGGGATGGGGCACAACCATAGCTTCTCTGGGCAGCGTCAGTGTCTCACCACCCACATAGTGAAGAGTTTCTTACTAATATCTAATATAAATCTACTCTTTGTCAAGCTAAAGTTTGAAAGATATTAAGAGGAAACAGGAAAGCAAAAGATGTTGGAAAAAAACATATTTCCGTCTCTGCCCAGTGCTACAAACCATCTGCACAGTGCTGGCTTCTCTTGAAGACAGGGGGCAGCTCAGCTCAGCCCTCTGGGAAGCAGAAGCTCATGGTGGGTAACTGAAATGGATCTTTCATCATTATCTGAGGGGCTGCTGTGAAGCTTGGCATGGCTTACCAGGGCTGGCTCATACCCATTGCAGCAACAGCCTACCTGCTTCAATTTGCACGCACATGTTCTATCTCTAAAAACTTCATTAGCCAGATCATTTTGATTTTGATGAAGGGATTTTGTTTTCTTAATTTGCTTCAAGTAGCTGAATGAAATCATGGAAGTGGTGAACCACCTAGGGAACTCTTTACGAAGAATATGTGCATACAACCTCCACTCCCCACCCTCCATGCATACACATGCACACACATGCACACGTGTGTATACACACACAAGTATTATTTATGGCTTTGTTTCCACCTGTACTGATGTGGCTGGGAATTTACAACAGCACTGAAAAAGTTACAAGCAGTACCTCAGAAATTCCACATTTTACTGAGCTGCGTTATTATGGCACCTTTGTCAGGCAGCCAAAAGCTATGTCAGCCCTGTAATTGATTTACAGCAACATCTGTAAGAATATTTGAGGAAGAGGAGGAAAACAATGTCCACTTTTGAATCCAGTGTTTCAAAGAATGCTGGTGGGAGATTCACAAATAGAAAACACAGAAATAAACAACAAGTTTAAAGAGGTACATGCTAAATGTTGCAAAGGTGGAGGGGAAGTGCATTGTTTTTCAGACAGCAGAATAACCAAAGTCTTTGCAGGCATATTTTAACTTAGCTATATAAAACACCTGGCCCTAAAAAGTAGACCTTTTTCTTTCTTTTTTTCTTCCCCAAGGAAAATATGAAGCTTAAGCAGGAAGCCCACAAGCCCACATAAGCTCAAATCTCCTTTGTGAAAGACCTCATTAAAAAAAACCCCAACAAAAATCCCACCAAATTTATATAGTAGTTACTTTGTAATTGCTATGAACTATATGAACAAATTCCTACTTTTCCATTTAAGAATATTTTGTGAGGAGAAGAGAGGTCCAACACTACTGAAGAGATTGAAAGGTTTGGGTTCAGGAAAGCTGCAGGAACACCTTTCCCAGATCTTTTTCCTCAGCCTCTACTGAGGTTAGATTGGTACCTAAAATAACTTGCTTTTCTGTTTGCTTAATGAACATTTTCTCTACAAGACAGTAAGATCTTGAAGCAAGCAGGGAAGGTAGCTGATATTTTGGAAACCTGAATATGATTTTCATCATCCTGCATCACAGTGCTGTTGAAGTTTGTGGGGTTTTTTAAAGTAAATGAAGTTTATCAAGTGTTACAGACTTTCAGAAGCTTCCTCAGCCGCCTTGTTTGAGAGATGACTGTGATTGTTATTTGCACTTCAGTTTAACATGACTGATGGTTTGGGCAGTGCTAACACAGCTCCCAGACCTGAGGTGTTGTTTGAGATCTTCTGGAGCAAAGGCATCCCTGGGGTAGGAGCTACACAGAGAGTGGGGCTGTGGCTGCAAATCCTCTCCCAGCAGCATGCACAGCAGCCACCCCAGGGAGCCCAATCAATACCTGTTCAGAAGCAAACCACCTTGGGATGCACGAAGTCCAGGGACCAGGTTCCAACAATTCCCAAAGTGTACAGAGATCAGAACATTTCTAATCACACAGAAAAACATTAGGTCCAACTTTTTATAATTATAGAAACTTATTCAGTCAGCTAAGAAAAGAATCATGAAGAGAAACATGCTCTGGTAGCAATGAGAATCAATACGCAGGGACCTGCCAAAATCGGATCAAATGGATTTGGGAAGAGGGACGTGCAGCGGGGAGAGAACAAGTAACAGCTCTGCCCACGTCAGTCTCCGTGCCTGGTCTGTGTTGCTCTGATAACCCAAAGGGTCTGCACTCTGTACCCCTGCTCTGAATGGAAAAGAAAATTCAAAACCAAAAATTAGAATAATTTTGCAACAAGAAATTTCAAAGTCAAAATTCAAAGCATTTCCATTTTCAGAGTTTTTTTGATGTTCTGATTTAAGCAATTCAGTAAAACAAGATCAGTGGCTGAGTGGCACATAGATGAAAACACAAAGCAGCTCTTTCTTTTAACTGCTTTTGAGTGAAAATGCTATTTCAGATGAAACTGCTAGAGTGTGCTGGTAGGTGAAATAACAGTTGTTGCAAGCTACAGAGCAGTAAACAAACACATTTTTAAAATGAGGCACTTAAGAACCTCAGTTTACATTAAGGCATAATTTTATTCATTAAGTTAATACAGCTTTCTGATTAGTCATATTTTCCATCATTGCCATCATTTTACTACCTTACTAACTGTGTGGTCAGTTACAAGAAGTTTAATTCATTCTAAGTACTATTTTACACATAGGGCTTTGTCCCCTTGCCAAAATCTGAGAGCAGATTAACTTTTCCCTACTGGCAGCACATATCTACGAGGCTGCTGCAAGCACCCCTAACACTTTCCATTCTTTAGCTTCCATGGCATGCTGCGTAAGCTAATTACGATGGGGGCTGTTTCTACTTTCCTGAGGGAAGGTTAATAGAGAAAGAAGTTTATGCTAATAAAGAGTATGATCAGCTTGTGGCAGAAGCCAGGCTCTGGGCAGCTGGCTGCTGTAGCACTGTCAGTTTCTTAATGCTGCTGGCGTACACACCTGCAGCAGGTAGCAGAGCAGGGACAGTAGGCAGTTTCAGCTGTAAGAGCTGGCTTGCCTATCTACCCCTTCTAGCACTCACTCAAATAGTAGCTTCTTCATTGATGCGCTGGTCAGCCACAGCTGTTAGAAAACTATTGAACAAAAGCCTCAATTGGAGATCTGTTACAGCTATGATGTGGTACCCGTGGATCAAATATTCTTTTGTATAAGCTCTCTGGTTTTCAACTATTAGTCAGTTGTCTGCAAAATCCTTCTGCATGCAGTATGGCAGGTCATGAGGAACCTCCCGATACCCAACTCCCACCTGGGACAGCTCTTTGTCAGCAACAATTCTGCCATCCAAGGACTAAGCTTCAGACAAGTACCTTACCAAGAACTTCACCAAGAATCTCCAGCTCCAGTGTACTCTGTGCCCTGCAGAAAATGGCACAGCTGCCCTATCCAGGAACTGGTAGAGTGACTCCTTGATAAGCTTTTTGAATGGTGCTACGAGGTGTAAATATTAAAACCTGCAAAATTATTCAATTGGAAAAAAAGGATTATTCAAAACTACTTTATGATCTCCCCATGGCAGGTGGGTTGGAACTAGATGATCTTAAGGTCCTTTCCAACCCTAACTATTCTATGATTCTATGATATGACAGGTTCTCCAGCCTTCCTCCCCTGCATTCACCTTACAGTATCTCTATACACCTCTGACTGCCTCCCTCACCCGTGGCACACCAGCATGCGAGCAGCAGGACAGAATTAGATTTGCCTGTCATGTGCTGTCACATCTAAGAAAATCAACATGAAACCCCATCATTTGTTGATGAATGGAGAGCAAAGCCCTGATTTTTTTATGTTACAGAAACAAAAAAAGGAAGATAGCAGCATAAACAGAACCTAAGGACATCAATGTCAATTCTTCCAGTACAGGCGTTTTCAGCAGACTTCTAAAATAAGTAGACAGTACATCAGGATTAGTACCAAAGATAGTTTCTTTACCTGTGCAGGAACTAACACGGTTTTGCATCATTCTGCCATAAACAAAGCTGAAGCCTCACTGTTCAAGATGCTATTTCAAACAGCTCTATAATCAATACCTGAATTTTGATTATCCAGTAGTAGACAAAAATTGCAAATCACAGCTTCCCCTTGCACATCTACAAAGCAAGTGCTGAAAATAAGTAGGATGCTGCATTGTCCTCCCACCCTCTCCCTCCTCTAGCACCCAACCACTACTGACTTACTGCCTTCAACTACACTGTGCTCTGTAAACTGAATACATTTATCCTAGCCTGTAACCACAGTGACAGGGCAAGCAAAGAAACCGGGAACAGAATAGTGTGGGTTAACAAAGAGGGCCCTCAAAGGACATGGGAGGAATATCGAGCTAAGAGAGAAAAAGCAGCATGGGAAACTGGAGAAGCCTCCTGTGCCTTTCGGGAAGTGATACTATGTGCATGTATATTATTTCAGTAGAACTAGTGATCCCTAATACTGAGGCACAACCGTGAGAAGCAGTTTTTACCACACATAAGTGACTAAAGACACTATGGCTTTTATTCCCTGCTGTAACACTTGCCTAAAATATAACAATACAGGAAGTAATACCTTATGTAAGAGAACTGCGTCTTGTTCTACACCGATTTCCTCCGCTCACTATTCCTCCCCTCACAACTCCTATTTAGGTTAAGACTTCTCCCTCCCTTATTTTCTCAATAAAGTAATTTTAAACAACTGCTAAATGAGTATCCAACAGACACATTCATTACAACGAGGCAATATATAAAGTGAGGGGAAAAAGGAGGCTTCACTGAGAAAATACAGTTCTCTGATGTTTCACACCTGTAACAATAAGTCTTGGAAGTAGCAAGTGAGATTTCTGCTTACATTTATACTTGAAAAGAAACACAATCCCCAGTTACAGTCCTGGCTTGTAAGGTTGGCAAAACACAAGTTTGCAATATAAATCTTTGTGAATGTTTAATGGAAGTTCAACCTTAACCCATAGCTTTAAGCTTCATTGAAGCAGTTCAACAAGTAAGTCCTAAGTGTTCAAGAGATCCCGAGACCAAAATCAGGACTGTTTGGTGACACTAACAAGTCCTCGGATGGAAAACTAATATTTTCAGCACAAAGTTTGGGCTTAATTCTTTGCCCACTTTCTTGTGGCACTGCCAAAATCTGTTTAGTGTTATGTAAAGAATCCTAAATTAAAGCATTTGGCATTGAAATACTATAGCGCTCCTTAAGGTTTTGTGTGTTTGAAATAATAATAGCCTTCAGTTCAAAAATCATGCAGGTATCTCCTACTGTCATCTCAGACATACAGGTTACTTAGGAAATGTGTGCTCCAGAGAGATTCTGGTAAACAAGTAACTCCTTTTATCTGTCAAAAATTATTAAAATTAATTATTCAGCCTTTCAGAAACTATACATCAGCAATTCTTTGTATGAGTTCACTGGGCAAAACATTTTGTTGTATAAAAGCATTAAGAGGGTACTGCCTTTAAAGAACATTTTACAAGTTTTAAGTGAGCCCGTGACAAGATTCCAGTTGCTGCTAGTCATAAAACTGCAAAATGTTTGTTTTGTCATTCAGCAACACTTGTTTCTCACTCTAAGACTCCGAGAAGCAGTGCAAGCTTTATCCAGTGTTGGCTGCAATTTATTTCCCCATCACATCAACTTATGATTTAGATTTCAGCTGTGTAAATATCAACCTACCAGCTCCCTAACATCTGGATCTTCAGAAGGGAGGAGGCAATAGAACTTGCAAGCCTTTAAAACAGATGTTTGGTTACATAAGTGGTCTTAAAAAGAACTATTAAGATACCAAAATTATCTTACAATTTATAGATTGACACGCTATTTAAGTATAATCCATACTCGCTAAACATGAAAACTCACACTGTCAGAAAAGATTACTTAGGAGCATCCGTTTCCATTTCTGGGTATTTAAGGCATCAAATAAGACTTCAAGTCACTATTATTTTAAGTATGCTAAAAAGAAACTTGATGGGAAGTATTTATAAGCCAGTCATTAATCCTGAACATTTATTTGGGTACAGAGATCCATGTCTTTGGAAGATTAGGATCTTTATACTCTCTAACAGCAACTCAAAATAAAAAGTATTTCAGGGAAAAGTTGAGAAAGGAATTAAATGGCATTGTCACTGTTTTCAACCTTCCCCCACTACAGAATATAGAATTAAAGTTTGTTTTTCATGATAGACACATGGACTAAACATTAATTCTGGAATGAAAGATGTACTTACAGTTTTTAACTTTCTTTGGTTATTTTAGATATGTCAAAACGCAATGTCTGGTTGCAAACACAAGCTACCACAGCCCCAAGTTCCCCTCCCCCTGAAAAAGCTAGGGTCACTGAAGGGAAAGAAAAAGGAGAGTTATTGAGCGAATCAAATTTAAGTTTCTTGTCTTATTGACTTATAGCTTTCTGCTTAACTCAGGAAAAATTAATCTCCTTCAAAATGCACTTCATTATAATCAAATACCCATATCAATGTCTGTTGCCACATCAGCACATCTGGCAACAATGAAGATAAATTAACAATACTAGTCAGAAAATCTGGCAATATAATCAACTAAAGCACGCAAAATCCATTCTCTACAGTTAGACCACCAGTGACTAAGGATGGATTAACTTCCTGTCTCTAATACTGGCGCCTAAATTAAAGGGAAATTGCATCGCAATCTGGGTACCAGGTTTCTGGCTGCGGACAACAAAAAGCCCTTAGCTCAGCTACACCAGGCAGTGAAACCCTTGCTCTAGCTTTAAGCCATGATGTCTGTGATGGCCTACTCCAACAGCTGCTTTTAATTTAGTTTAAAAGAAGCTATCTGGCAAGCATGTAAGTTTGCACCTTCAAAGTAGGCAGATTCAAATAGCCAATGTCCTATAATATTAACCATTTGTGAGTCTGTTTTAATGCAGTGATGACAGGATTCACAGCTTTTTAAAATAGTAGGCATTTGTACACAGAAAAACAAAACAGAGTTTTCACTGAGTTTTAATTACCATTTTATAGTAAGCAATCCTCTCTTCATACAGTTAAAGGCCTTGGGTTCATTACTGCAAATTTAACCCAGCAAGAATTTACAATTGCTCACCTTGACTGACCAATTGAATAAAACACAGATCTTATTTACAACTAGAAAAGTGCAGCCGAGCAAGGAACAGAAATACGAGTTAAACCAAAGAAAACATTAACTTGTACTTGGATAACCTTCTCATGTTGGGCATGGAGTGGCTGCAGAAGCAAAAAAGAGGGAGAAAGGGAATGGGAAAGCAAAGGCTCGGGCACGCACTGCATAGCTGGCAAATGCTTAACGCTAAGCCACTTGGGAAAGAGTGATGCTACCAGGCAGATATCCAGTCTTCTTACTTCTTTTACTAAGTAGTTTGGTACAGATTTGTGCATCTACTGTGCGTATCCTCCAGCAGATGCATGCACTCTCTCTGTGCACAGGCATGGTCAGACTGTTATTACTACAGTAGTCTTGAACGCATTAAAACTGAGAATGTGTACACACCTACCTGACAGTGGGAATTCACAAAGCAGAAGTTTTGCATACTTCCTTTTGGCACAAATAGCTTCAATCCACCCTAGTGACAGCTGTGGCAGGACCACACCCACTCCCCTAGAAGCTGAACATGTTTAACACAGTACATCTATAAAGATACCAGTTTTAGTCAAATAAAGGTGCAAACATGCAATGGAGGGCACCTACATATGCAATGTTACCTACAAACATAAGTCACGCTTTTCATTCTTCATACGCTAATGTGGGTCAGAGACCACACGGCAGCATATTTTATTAAAAGTAATGTGCAAATAAGATGCATGATACCTGCAAACAGCATGGACTTTCCATTTGTAAAAAGGTACAAGTAACAGTACAAAATTAGAATGCTTACTACTCATTTCAATAAAATGAAGTCTGACATAGAAATACATATGCTGTATTATTTACACCATACAAAAGATATTATTTGCATAAAACAAAGCTATAAAATAATTAGAAATATAGTATTTTTATAAAGAATGTCTTCCCTGTATAAAAATGTAGAACATTTTAGCAATTTTGCCTTATTTGAATAAAAAAGCATTTATTTTGTTCTGAATTCATAGAGCATCACATGTTTTTTTTCTTCCCTTCTTCCTTTCCTTATACCCTTTTTAAATAAAATTCCACACTGAGGTAGTAGTATGTCAAAGTATGTCTTTGGTTCCTGAAATCAAAGGCAGGTCCAAAAGGAGCTATGTATCCAAATCACAGGATTGAAAAGTAGAAGTCCTAAAGTTTTCAACCGACTGTTTGTAAGTATAAATGCTATTTTCTCCTTTAGAAATTGTCCTTTCCTTTCCATCTTCATCTGCCTCTGCTTCTAAGTCCACTGAGGCATGAGGATTATTACAGGAAGATTTTGGTTGGCAATTCGCTGGCTGTCTACAACTTGAGAGAGAGTCCAGCTGAGTCCTCCATAAAGGCTTTCCAAATGTTCCTGAAAGACAGTAAATGAGTAAGTACAGAAATACCGATGCTAACAGTTCTGTGCCTCACTAAGGGCTGCATGTTAGAATGCAATCCTTAATGCAAGCAAAAGATCAACAAAGTGAGATTTTACTTATTTTACCCCTTAAAGGAAAATATCCGTGGGATCACAAGCATATGGCAAGGTTCTGCCACCTGAGACATTAAAAACGTTTCCAAAGTAAATGTATATAGCCTCTCGTAACTTCATTACTGTTGTTTTCATGACTATTCCATTCCCGTTTTTCTTTAGGAAGGGTGGTGAGGTGGAAGGTGGGCACACCAACCAAACTGCAAACATATATACTACAAGGCACTTTTTAATGCAAAAGACACAACAGCCTCCCTGTTTTGTTCTTCAGTGAACAAATGGCACATGAAATCTGCCATGCAGTTCAGCAAAAATAAAAAGATATATTAAAAAAATATAACCTCAACATGTGTACGATTATACAATATCCTCCCATAGTGCAACCCAAATGCTACAACCATCTTTTACTGGTTAGCATCTCTCATTAATAATAAAGGTTCCACCACTCAAACTCTCCATTCACACCTGTTCATCATCTCTTTGCCCATAACTGGCTAGAACAGATGTAGCTCAAAGAAAAACTGGCATATCAGTTGAACCTTTATTAATAATTATATGGATTCACTAGCCAGAAAATAATTAGAGTGCCTGTCACTCTTTACCACTGGGAAGGTGTGAGTGTCAACACCTCTGCACAAAGTGCCTTCTCTTTTTTCAACAAAGACAGAGAGGGCTGTCACAAGTCATAGTATCTGTAAATGACTCTCAAAAGACTTGTTTTCAGAAGACAATGTGCCACAGGCTGATTTTGAAGAACTCTGGTTTTATTAATACCTTAACACTACAGTTGTTAATAAATTTTACACCCAAAAAGCCACAATTCTAGTTATGCTTAGTTGTGAGAAGCAAAGACTACAAGTAAAACTAATTTGAGAAGTTACTAAAAATGGATTTGAATAGAATTTGGACAAAGTCCATATCTGCATCAAGGATTTGAACAGAATTTGTATGAAATCCGTATCTGCATCAAGGATTTGCAGAGCAGCTTGGCTCCTGACACAATATGAAAATACGTTCCTCACAGTACCAAAGTTACAAATGAATCCTGCCTTTAAAAAAAAACAAACCCAAAATTGTGAACTTTCTGGGTCATGAATCAACAGTGATGTGAATGCCAGCTGTAATTGTGATTTTAGAAGCAAAAGTGGGCTGAATTTGACGATGAGGCTGAAGAAGCAAACCCACAACCAAAGACAAGAAATCTATCATGGCTTCTTCCAAAGCCACCACCTCCAAGATCTAACCATAGGCTATTTGAGTGACAAGTGCTAATGATTATGAAGCATCCATGGCAACGATGATATAAGTTAGGTGGGGCAGTAGCTCAGAGAACTGACAATATAAATTATCTGTGCACAGGTTTTTAGGGGAGACAGGGAAACATAAACCCTTGAGGTTGCATTAACTCCTGGGTATACCCACATATAGTAGAACTACTTTCTCCAGGAGATGCGGTAAAGCCCTGTCTGCACAGCTCCACCACAGCAATAGTGGCAGGCAGCCAGGAGGCTGTGTGTAGTTCCAGGGCCTCTGCCAGATGTCATGGCATCTGCAATGTTTTACAGTCCAATCATCTGGCTTTCGAAGGGGAAAAACTTCAGAACTCGTACCTCCTTCCCCACCCCCTGAGAACAAAGAGCCCAGTGATGCACATTCCCCCTGGCTCCCTCACAGGACCAGCAGACCCAGGCCTTGATCAACCATGCTGACACACCAGACAGGAGATAAGCCAGGGTACTAGGGCTGCACTTGGTGCACAGATATCACTGGGATGAAAGCAGTATGTGGGTTTATATGTATTTTAAACCAACCACCCATACCAAGATCCAAAATATAGGGAATTTCAAAGGTAAAGTAATGTTCTTCTCCCCCCTATCTCTCCCTGCAATCTGCATTAAAATTGTAAGCCCTGAATTAAGGTTCAGGAGCTCTTCTGTCGTACACACCATGAGAAAAGACAACAAAGAAAGGGTAGAGAGGGCACTTTTCCACAGTGCCTGACTTTGAAGAGTAAGCAGTTCTGGCTCATCATGTTATACAATATATCCTCACATACTGGAGTTCAAGCCTCCCAACCTGCTCTGAGCCCTCCTGAGCCCTTGCACACCTTTTGCTAGTGTGGAAGGTCCCAGGACGGACCTTCAGGCATACTAGATGTATTCTGGTATGCCTGAAGTTTGTTAAGGTGTATTTCAATAAGTATGCTAACATTTAATGGAAATTTGCCAGCTATATTAAGATAGAAGATAAGAATCACACGACTGATGAGATTTTTATGTAAACGTGAGCTATTAAGATCTCCTGATAATCTAAATATGCTCATTACGCAGTTTTACTGTAATCACTTTTCTGTTCCGTTCACTTCAAACATTTGGGATGTTGTATTTAATGGTTCTTATATGTCAGGTTTCCTGAGAAGTAGAACAGGGCTAACAGTTACACCCAGAGGCAAACCACTTCACTTGACTACCACGTTTGACCTGAATCCTTTGATGTGAGTCAGAGTTCTGCTTCTGATCTAGCCCCAAGCTGCTCCATTTACAACACAGGACAGGGCAAATATCCTGGCTATCTTCTGGTATGATCCAGAGAGGACCCTGATTTCTGGGGCATCCAATTATCCTCACGCACTGCAGTGGAGAGACAGTGAGCCTACGTGTACAGTTCAGTTGCGTGAGCCTTAAAAAAGAAATACTGCGGTATCACAAGTTACTCAAGGAGGAAGAGAGCAGGGAAGAAACAAAAAGACAAAAACATGAGCAAAATGATAAGGAGAACTCTCAGACTGCCTTTCCTCAGCTACTTCCAGTCTTTCCTCTCCTCCTTTCTAAAGTATTTCTTTTCCACATGCTGTATTATCTTACTAAATTCACAGATACCCACGAAAAGCAGCTCAAGCAAAATTGTAAAAAATTAGTTTTTTCACAATGCTAGCTATATGAGCACCTAAACACTACTACAGAATTACCTACTGTAGGACTGGGAAAGAAAAAGCTTTGTAATCAGTTGTGCTTAATGCTGGAAGTAGGAAACAAGACAGCAAGAATGCCAGCAACTTGAATAAAAAAACAATGGTTAAAACATACCCATGAAAGTGCTGTTACTGATAATAGATGAGGGTTCCAAACTTCTATTGAAATCAAATGTGTCTGAGTTCAGACTTTTGCTTTTTAGTCCAGTTCCTTCATTTTGCGTATAAACGGAGTTAATCAATCTGCTACTTGTAGCCTGCATCCCAATAATGCCAACACACTGGTCAAAGGGATCTTCCAGTGGAGGTGAGTATTGATAGCATTCCTTTCTCTTTAAATATTCAGACTCATAAGGGTCCAGGCATGCTGTTCTTTGGTCAGGGCTGCAACCTAAAGAAAAAGAAAAATTGTTTTTATATAGATTCATTATAGCACAAGTTCGAATCAGGACTAAAACACCCACCTGCTACCAACTTACTTGCACTGTATGCTTCAAAGGCCTCAGAGCCATATGTGTTTCCTTTTAAATACAAGGTCCCTGAAGTCCCCAGATAGCGGCATAGGAATGGATCTGCAACACCCTCCAAGTCTGTTTCGCTGCCATTATCTAGGTGGCAAATGCCTTAAAAATAAAACTGACATGTCAGTGTATGGTCTTTCCTTAAGCTTCAGCTTACAGGTTCTTAAGTTTTGTTCTTTTGAGAACCCTATCTGTTTAACTAAATTTCATAGTGTATTTAGAGCTTGTTTAAGTTTAACCTAATCTTTTGGTAAGAATTCTAGTCCTAGCAAGTGTTAAGATGTGTTTTATTACACAGTTTCTGGACAACAGAACAAATGCAATCACGGGGATCAGAAGCAGCGACTGACTTCCTCCAAAGCACTGGAAGCCAGGCTCATGTTCTGCCACACAGCCACCCTTTGGAGCACAGAGTTCTAATAAGAAAGTCACAGGTAGGAGAATCTGAGGGATACTCGCTGCTCGAACAGCTATATCGACTTTAAGATCCATGGCTCCTGAAGGCTGTGGATGTTGGACACAAAGAGGCTACTCCTTTCACTACACTGTAAAACTATCTCCTCACTGCTCCAGTCCCTCCTGCCCTGAGTGTATCTCGACCCCACAACTCCTTTCTAGCAAGTCCCCTTTTCCTCCCTAACCCAGGTATGTTCTGGATTCTCAGAGGCTGGGCATACAAATATTAGGTACTGCAGCTTTTAAGTTGCAAACACCCTAAATTCTTTATTGACTTTGACCCTAATAACTTCTATTACAGGAAAGTTTAATTAAACTGATACTACAACCATGCCTACACTCCATTAAAAGCATCCTTTTCAAGCTACAAAAGAAGAAGACTTGCTGTTGTAATTCCTTTTGGACACTCTTGTTTTGGAAACAAGATTTAAATTTACTCTCAAGACTAGAGAATAACGTCATGATTTAAGCAAAGCCATAACATCATTTGGATAACCAGAATCTACTCACTGTTATGTCACTGAAGCAACCCCAAACAATAAATTTCATATCCTCACTTAAGTTTCAGTGTTTCTTGAGTTTATTTCTACTAGTTAGAAAGACAATAGCTAACCTGCAGCTACTCATGCAACATGGAAAATCTTAGCATTTTACACCTACCACTACTGTCCCTCTGCTGCAAGAAATACCCTCCCATGGAAGATGTGAGGAACTGATGATGACTGCCATTTTCAGATGAACCATATCCATCCTGCCTTTCAGCCAGTGTTCCCTGGGATGACAGGTAACTTGGAATGTCAGCAGGCAAATTTGTTTCATCTGTGGAGGAGCAAAACACACAAAAAGCCATCAGCACACTTAAAGAGTTTGTAGAAGCACTTTTAGACTTGTCAGCAAAGCATTGAAAGTAACAAGTAATTCACTCTTCAGACTCTGAGTCAAAGCACACAAATATTCCTACAATAAAGTCATTGCGAAGCAACCACAAGTATTTTTTTTTCCTTTCCAAGGGAAGTCTTCAGTTTACACACCTGTATTTGTGATGCTGCAATCTTCATTTCTCCGTCTGGTGTGGTAGATGATGACCACCCACACCAAGGAAGTGCCCACCACACAGCAAACCACAGCTATGATCACAATGCCCACTGTGGCCCATCCATCATCATCAAGTGATGGGGCAATGTTTTGAGGAGAATCACAGGTGGGAGTAGGAATTACATTAAGACGGATGTTGCCTCGTTCCGTTCCAAGCGTATTAGACATTTCACAAGTATATTTCCCAGCATCTTCTACATCTGTATCCACAATAATTAGTAACTGATTGCCCGCAGCAAAGAAATGTCTTTCTGTTACCACGAGAGGGCTGTCATCTTTAGTCCAGTTCAGCCGGGGTGGAGGGCTACCACCAGCAATACACTGCAAAACTGCAGTTTCACCTTTTGTTACAGTTCTATCCAGCAAAGGCCGCAAAAATGATGGCGTTTCTGAAAAGAAAGCATAAATCTTGTATTCTAAATGAGCTTGCAAGAATGGGAACACGTCCTTTTCCTTCACATTTCAAGAGGAAAAGCTAAACTAAATGCATCAGTAAGGCCTAATGAAGTTTACTCTCATTCTCAAAAAAAACACACTCAAGGAATCTGATCTTACAGCCTACAGTTTACTTGTTAATTGATCAGACTGAGACACTTGATTACCTTAGAAGGTAAAAAAGCCAAATTATACATCCTCAAGACTGCAGAGAATGACATGAAAAATTTTTAACAAAACATAAGGAAATTAACAAGTTAAACAAAATCTCCAATCTCTAGCAGCCCCCACATATCAAACATTGTGTACGCTCTGAGAAATAATTAAATTCCATTATTTTGCATCACAATAGCGACTGTGTGCTGTAGTACATATTTCTCATCTCTATGTGTCAATACAAATGACAATATTTTTATTCCTAAACTGCACTTCCATAAAATTGCTATTTTTAATCAACTGCTGCTTTTAAAAGGAGATTATGCCAGTAAGGATGGCTAATGTCTTACCTAGTACTGTTAACGTTGCATTAGCTGAAATGCTTCCAGCAGTGTTTTGAGCTGTACAGCTATAAACACCTGTGTCCTCAATCTTGACATCAACAATAAAGAATACGTCATCTTCAGGCATGACATGCATGCGCCTCTTGCGCGCTGCAGGAAAATCCGTTCCTCCATCTTTCTGCCAAGCAATCTGTGGGACAGGATGCCCAACTGCAGCACATTCCAAACGTGCCATTGCCCCAGCACGAATGGTTAAGTCCATGGGGATCTTTGTAAATGACGGCAGCACTAAGGAGAAGTCATTGATGACAAAATGAATAAATCAAACGTACTTTTCCTTTTTTGTACAGCATTTTCTTAACACCCTTCTTGAGTCTAAAAATCCCAGAGAAGCATACAACCTCAATTTATCAGTAGCCATCAAAGAGAAAGGGAGGGAGCCGTATGAGACTGCCTAGATCAAAACTGCATTTCTGCTAACAGCCTCCTACTACATGACCTTTCCATCGTACCTTGCAACAGAGTACAGACTTACCTCCTGCAAAGAAAAGATTAATATTTTTCCATCTTGTTACATAGAATTTGTCAGATTTACTATGAGCTGGGTCTCTTATTTGCTGTTTCTTATACTACAGTTAAGCACAAAGGGACCAGATTTAAAACTGAATGATGATCTTAGAACTAGATATATTTTAAAAAAATAACCTCAGCTTATTAAGGGATCTTCTAAAAGATGCAGATGATGAGGACAGGAAAAACTGTGTTTACATAACTTGATTAAATCCTTCTACTTTAAGTCCACAAGCAAAAAGTAACATACTTACTGTTTACTGTAAGTTTGGCTTTGACAGAGTAGGATGAACCAAAATGATTTGAAATAACACACTGGTATTTCCCTTCATTACTGAATTCAACATTGCGCAGTCGAAGGATGGTAGTGTATTCCATCACTTCACCACCCTGTGCCCGGAGGTGTGCATAATTCTCCATTTCAGCATCTTGTAGTAATTCATTATCTTTCTTCCATGCAAAAGTCATTGGGGAATCACTGCTGCTGGCTGCTGAACATACAAAACTCAAATTGGAGCCTTTGATTGCTGACTGGGTTTCTGGCTGGACAGTGATCTGTGGTTTAGGAAAGTCATCTGCACAGAAGGGAGAAAATGAAAAGGAACACAGAGGAAGATGAAAAAAATATGTACGTGAGGCCTGAGGAGTCTTAAGAAAGTATTTGTAAGTCTTGTTTTATAAGTTTGAGAGAAGAGTCAGGTAAATATTTATAAAACGGATACATAATGCTTTCTTTTTAAATTTTGTTAGCCTTAGGGCATTTATACATGCCGTATTTATGAATTATTGTGCCAAGTAATCTCTTATTGAAGAGAAAGCACATTTGAAAGCAGACTGTGTGTGCAGTTTGTTCAACAGCAGCACTGAAGAGGAAAGAACTACCCCCTGACATCCCTAAGAACTATTAGGAATGTCAGTCATGAAGCCTACCCTTCATCTTTACAACACCTCAGGCTGCTGTTAGTTTTTCTTTATTGAAAGCATAGCTCTTCTGCCATCACAAAACTGCGAGTTAAAGTCAAGGGTTTTCCCCAAACCCACAAAAAACAATCATGTACAAAAGTCACTGTTCTAGTGATTTGTGGCTGTTTGGTCCACCTTACAAACACAGCAGTGCTGAATATCCCATGGCAGCATAAAAGAATTTCAACAAATTTGTTTTTGGAAGTCCCTTTACTACTGAAAAGTTACCTTCAAAGTGCCATTTTCTGAGTTTACAGAGTTAGTTGTCTTATGAATTATTTGTTCTGTCAAAAGTGTGTACATTATATGTACAAAAGGAGGGGGCAATTAAATAACTGGTCTCACAAAAAGCCTTAGCATATTCTCCATTTTCAAGATGTCTTTAATCTCCTGACAGACATAAACCCAAACTTCAGAGACTGCAGGAAAAGCCCCGAGCTCTAAATACTGCTTACCACAGACCATGCCTGCACTGCAGAGAGTCAGGTGTTACCTAGCTCCTTTACCTCCTTACATCTCACTTGTTTGGGAACATACCAGGGTCAAAGCATTATTTCCTCTGCTTTGTGTATTACAAAAGAAGATGAGATGCATAGACAGCCTGAACTTGAGTTGCCTGCAGAATACTTGCAAGTCTGGAGCTGTGCTCCAGCAACCAAGCAACATGTCCCCTGATTTGGGACACCATGCATGGGCCTTAGAAATCTCCCAAGTCATTTAGTTTCCATGCTTCTCACCTTAAGTATTTATGATGTTTTACTCTGTCAATCCCTGTGCGAAGTCAGTGAAATTATCAACTCAGTTTGCAAATGGCATAGTTTGTCATGGGGGACTTAAATTACCCTTGTGAAAGGACAGAAGATACTTCATTCTGTTTTAGCTGTACTAACACGGAATAACAAAATATTTTAAAGCCTTAATTATTTGGCAGGAAGGGGGAATGAGAAGGTCACTTAAATAAGCCCATACTACAGAATACAGAAAAACACTCTAGGATAAGACTGGCAGTGTATTTTGTAGTAAGAGATTCTACATTCTTCTGCACGATAATTACTTTATGTATTAAATATACATCTCTTTTTGCTAATATATCTTAAAGGGTTTGAAATTAATTCACTAAAAACTGGCATTCAGCAGCTAAAAGAAAGATCACAATCCTCCATGGTTTAACAAATAAGAGATATATATTTAAATCCCCTAATTTCTTGCCAGAAAGAGTTTCTCATAAATAAGGATTTATACTTCATATATACTTCATTAGCTATCCAGTAATCTGTAATTTCCTGTACCATGTCAACATTTCCTTTTCAGCAATAGTTAGATTATACACGATCTACTCACTATTTGACATTAATATATTAAAAATTTCATTGCTAATAGGAAGAGAGAAAACATTTTTGTATGCTATTTTCTATTCTGTGCCTGCTTTGCCACTGAAAAAGGGTACAAGCAGCAACAGTAACAATTACACAGTCATATCTGCTATGAGAGGAAAGTTAATAAGACAAATATGGCTACTGTTTTGTCTCTAAAGAACATAAAGTTTGAATTTTCTTTAGTAACAAGAATAAAATGTATACAACAAAAATACATTACATGTTTAGTTTTTTATTACTTGATATTTTCAAAGTTCCCACTTAATGTATCAAGATTACTCACACATTTTTATTCTGAATGCTTAGCTTCACTTTGAAATAGAGAACATAACATAGGTGATAGTGAATGTTACTAAACAGACAGAGAAATTTTGCTATCACCTCAAATTTTCAAGCCTTAAAGTAAAAATATTTCACTAGCATTTACTATCTGGCAGACTGAAATACAAAATGTCAGTAACATAACTATGGTAATCAGATGTTTTAAAATACAGCTTACATGCAGGCAATAACTCACATGGTCCAAGTATTTTCTTAAAGTAGACAACAAGCACACATAAAAAAGGTCAGAGCAGAGGCTATTACAGCTATTTTACCTTCAGATTTTCTCAGCTCTGGAATAACTTTGAGACAGATGAAGTATGAAAATAATTTACAATTAATCAAACACAAAAATTGCACCTCAAGTTTGCCAAAATATGTCTCACTTGAAAAAGATAGTTAAGTAAACAATATCCATCTTTTAAATCTAGGGGCATATACACTTACTACCACAAACTATTGAGCTTTCCTTTGTATGCTATGCTATATACTATGTAAGCAAGCTGTACTTGATATAGAAGTCACAAAACCGTCAGTCCCCATCTCATACAAAGCCACAAGCTTTGAGCATCTACATCACAGTTTGGGAACAGAGAAGAAAATGTTAACAAATATTAAATCCTTTCCATTATTAGAGAAATCAAAATGTATCAAAGAAACCACAATAAAAATCAAGGCATTCAGCAATATTTGTTCTATGGAATGATGAATAGAGACTATACGACTATACTCACCACAGACAAACCCATCCAGGCTGACAGCAAAAATACTTCTCCCTTTTAGCAACTGAGGATGGGCACAACTGGCATTTACAAAGTTCTGAAAGTTGTTCTCTGACATCCACTGGGGTAGCCATTTTAACTGGCAGTCACACAAGAGACTCGATGTGTTTAAGTGCCTAAGAAAAAGCAATTATATTCATTCACAAAAGACCAGATGACCTTCTGAAGTCTGTTCCAACCTGAGCTGTTCTATGATGCCATGAAATATACAGGGCTCGTCATTTTCTCTGTGGCACACAACATAGAGTAATACCATAACATGAAGTAGGGAGCCAACTGCTAGGGTGATATTTCACAGGAGTTTGGAGAACACAAATTGAAAGTTCCAGACAAGCTTCAGTCAAGTTTCTACCCATAATGAGAGCAACATCTTTTAGTTATTCTTTAGTTTTTTGTCAGTTTATTTACAGAGCAGCTCAGGACAACATATCTGACTAGAGAAGGCTGACATGAAGGAGAAGAGACATAAGATATATGCAAGAGGAAGAATTAGCTGTGCTCAAAACACAGGGAATGGTGACAATGTTTTTCTGTGTTGATCAACCAAAAAAGGAGGGACAGAGTACAAAAAAACCCCCAAAACTCACTAGAAGAATGCATTCTTCCCAGTACCACTTCATGGCTTCTCTTAAGATCTGCCCTTTTGCTATCACAGGACAGAAGGACCCAATTACAAGCACTGACAACCAGGTCTTTGCAGGAGAATTACAGCACTGCATTTCACTGGTCCACTAAGCTTTAGCTCAGCAACAACACTGCTGATCTTATAGCACATTACATCAAAGTCACCCTTACCTATTACCTATTTGAGATCAGCCAATTTAAAATGAGGACTCCAAATGCAGCAGAAAATGAACACCTCCTATCCTCCACTCTCTCACTTAAATACAGTCATCACATAAAAAATAATAAAAAAAAAACCCAAAATATTGACATACCCTTCTTACATGACTTCAAAAAGGTTACACTGGGAGTTTATCACTGCATCAGGCAACATCTCACAAAGCTTTTATTTATATATTTATATGGATATAAAAATTCAATAGAGGTGATGCCTTTAGATATAAACTTACAATTCTTTGAGTTTCTTCATTTGTGAAAATGCATTTCCTTGAACTGACATAATTGCATTGCTACTTAGATCTCTAGGGAAAAAAAAGGGAAAAGAACATTAGAGGAAAAAAGAGTAATATATTATACTGGATGTACTTAAGACTCAAGGAATAGTCTGCTACCTTAACAAAATACAAAGGATGCCCTGGCTCAAAATCTAGAGACAGGATTAAGGAGGTTTATAGCATACTTAATAACGTATCACTTTCTGCATTGATTCCAAAACTCACATTCAGCGTAACTTCAAAATAAAGAACCTTCTCACGATCACAGTAGGAAGCAGGGTAAGTGTATTTCATGCAAAGTCATAAGTAAAGCTTCTTAGTCCTACTTTTATTTCAATTAGTATCAAAACCACTTTTTTCCAATGTTGGGTTAAATGTGAATTTCTACTACTTACAGGTGCTCAAGTGCATCCAAACCAGAAAATGCTTTCTTTGTAATGGATCTAATCCTGTTTCCCTGGAGTACCCTGAAAATGCAAGTACATGATGCAAAAAAGATGCAATAAAATGGAAGCATTTTTTGAGCTGAACAGCTGTATTTTTAGTATTTATTTCTAAATTGCAAATAATAGTCACCATTCAACCTCCCTTCCCAGCTGCAGCAAAACATCTCATCTCTACAAGACACTAATTTATTCCTCTTGACTAAACACCTAGATTTAGAAGACATTTAGTGTGAACAGTTCAATTATATGGATTACTCTAAATGTGTACACATAAGCATCTTTTTATTTCATTAATGTGCATTTGAAAATTTCGATGCAAAGAAATTGATGGAATTCCACTGGATGCTGCATTACTTTATTAAAGACCACACCTGTCACTACGCTTTTGTTAGATAATGAGTTTATTTCTTTCCATTATGGGAAACCCAAATTCTTTGAGTAATGTTTTCTTCCCATTATGGGAAACCCTAATTCTTTGAGCAATGTTTCCATAAATAATAGCAATATTAAAAATATTTCAGATGTTTGACTTGCAAATTCAAGAATTTATTTTATAGAACAGGAAGACTTTACATAGAACAAAATGGTACAGGAGGTAAAAAAAAAAAACAAACCCAAACATAGAATCATAGAATAGTTAGGGTTGGAAAGGACCTTAAGGACATCTAGTTCCAACCCCCCTGCCATGGGCAAGGACACCTCACACTAAGCCATGTCACCCAAGGCTATGTCCAACCTGGCCTTGAACACCGCCAGCAATGGAGCATTCACAACTTCCCTGGGCAACCCATCCCAGGGCCTCACCACCCACACAGTAAAGAACTTCTTCCTCATATCCAACGTAAACTTCCCCTGTTTGAGTTTTAACCCATTACCCCATGTCCTATCACTACAGTTCCTCATGAAGAGTTCATCCCCAGCATCCCTATAGGCCCCCTTCAGATATTGGAAGGCTGCTATGAGGTCTCCACGCAGCCTTCTCCTCTCCAGGCTCAACAGCCCCAACTTTCTCAGCCTATCTTCATATGGGAGGTTCTCCAGTCCCCTGATCATCCTCGTGGCCCTTCTTTGGAAGTGTTCCAACAGGTCCATGACCTTTTTATGTTGAGAACACCAGAACTGTACACAATACTCCAAGTAAGGTCTCACGAGAGCAGGGTATGGGGCAGGATCACCTCCCTCGACCTGCTGGTCACACTCCTTTTGATGCAGCCCAGGATGCGGTTGGCTTTCTGGGCTGCAAGTGTACACTGCCAGCTCATGTTCATTTTCTCATCAACCAACACCCCCAAGTCCTTCTCTGCAGGGCTGCTCTCAATCTCTTCTCTGCCCAACCTGGAGCTGTGCCTGAGATTGCTCCGACACAGGTGGAGGGACCTTGCACTTGGCATGGTTAAACTTCATCAGGTTGGCATCAGCCCACCTCACAAGTGTGTCAAGGTCCCCCTGGATGGCATTCCTTCCCTTCAGCGTATCAATCCAACCACACAGCTTGGCGTCATCAACAAACTTGCTGAGGGCGCACTCAATCGCACTGTCCATGTCACTGACAAAGATGTTGAACAAGACCGGTTCCAACACCAATCCCTGAGGGACACCACTCGTTACTGGTCTCCAGCTGGACATTGAGACATCGACCACAACTCTTTGTGTGTGGCCATCCAGCCAGTTCTTTATCCATCGAGTGGTCCACCTATCAAATTGATGTCTCTCCAACTTAGAGACAAGGATGTCATGTGAGACAGTGTCAAACGCTTTGCACAAGTCCAGGTAGATGACATCAACTGCTCTACATCTGTCCATCAGTTCCGTAGCCCCATCATAGAAGGCCACCAGATTGGTCAGGCAGGATTTCCCCTTAATGAAGCCACGCTGCCTGTCACCAACCACCTTGTTGTTTTTCATGTGCCTTATCATGCCTTCCAGGAGAATCCGCTCCAAGACTTTGCCAGGCACAGAGATGAGACTGACTGGTCTGTAGTTCCCCGGCTCATCCATTTTCCCCTTCTTGAAAAGGGGGGTTATATTTCCCTTTTTCCAGTAGTCGGGAACTTGAGCTGACTGACATGATTTTTCAAACATGATGGACAGATGACGATTCATCAGGTTCCATGGACTTGTTTACATTCAGGTTCTAAAGATGGTCTCAAACCAGATCCTCTCCTACAGTGGGCCTAAGGTCTCCATTCTCACAGTCCCTGCGTCTGCCTTCCAAGACTTGGGTGGTGTGGTCAGAGCATTTGCTAGTGAAGACTGAGGCAAAGAAGTCATTAAGAACCTCAGCCTTCTCCAAATCCAGGGTAGACAGTTCTCCTGATCTTCTGGAGAGGGCCCACATTGTCCGTAGTCTGTCTTTTATTCGCAGTGTACCTATAGAATCCCATCCTGTTATCCTTAACATCCCTAGCCAAGTTTAATTCTAACTGGGCCTTAGCTTTCCTAACCTGGTCCCTAGCTTCCCGGACAACATCCCTGTATTCTTCCCAGGCCGCCTGTCCTTGCTTCCACCTTTTTATAAGCCTCTTTTTTCCTTCCAAGTTTCCTCAGCAGCTACTTATCCATCCAAGGAGGTCTCCTGGCCCTCCTGCTGCACTTCCTCTTAGTAGGGATGCAACACTCCTGCGGTTGTAGTAGGTGAACCTCTAATATCAGCCAACAGTCTTGGGCCCCCCTGCCCTCTGGGGCTATATCCCATGGAACCTTATTAAGCAGGTTCTCAGCTATGGAAAGTTTAACATCATTAAGTGTTGGGCCTGTCCCTTGAAACACACATAACAAGCTAATTTTTTAAAGCAATGATGAGATACAAATTTTGTAGCAATACTCACAGCTTCCTAAGTTTATCTAGGCCAGAGAAGGCACCATTCATATCTTCAATAGTCCATGATATTTCATTGTTTTTCAGATCCCTGTTTAAGGGAGTGGGGGGGGGGGGGGGGGGGGGGAAGTCAAACCACAAGAGCTATTTAAAAGGAGAAAGTACGTACTTTTTCAAGAGCATGTATTACTTTAAAAAAAAAAAAATCAAAATAGCTTTCTGGTAGATTTTTTTTTTGTTTGCTCAGGATGCTGTTTTGTTTATTTTTTTAAGAGATGCTTTACCTGATCAGCCAGGAATCTCAAGAATTATTAGAATACAAACCCACATTCCTCTACAAGGGTATTCAAATACAGGAATATCTTACGAGAATGAGTATCATTGGATGTGAAGGGATGAACTGCTGCCCCTTTAAAACACAATACACTCATGCCTTTGTAAGTTCATAATAACAGAGAATATACTAAGTGAATCACTTTTGCAACCTTCACCATCTAGAACACTAGCTTAATTATCTGTGAAGTATAAGGAGATTAAAAATTTGTGAAGAGAATGGTGTGTCAGCAAAGAATCAACAGGGTAGGGCTAGAGGAGAAAAAAAAATATAGGAGTAAAAGTCTGACACTTAATTCCTAGACACCACCCAAGTCAGACTTCCTCTCTTTATGATCTATATCTCTCTGTGTACTTAAAAACCACAGCATACACCCCTCTGAACTGCATCTCTGCTACATGCCCAAAGTGTGAATATGTAAGCAAATCCCTGAAAGTAATGTGTTAGCGTCATTTTCAAAGCCTAGAGGGAAAGGCAACCATTTAATTTATCTGGCTAACAGAGGGGTCTATGGCATGCAACTGGATGATTTTAATGGAGCAGAATATGTTTAGATTAGCTTACTTCTTTCTTCCCCTTCAAGGAACGCTATTTCAAAAAATGCTCGAAAGCTTAAAGCATTGCCCAGTCATGACAACCTTTAGCATTCACAGTAATACAGGGTTTTGAGATTTGCCTTCTTATTTCTACCATGAGAAAAAATGTTGATTCAATTAAGACACAATGATGATCCAGATACCTAAAGCTGTGGGTAGCAGCACTGCTTGCTGCCTTCAAATAGAGACACGTCCTTCCCATAATAATGCTACTGAAACTTTTTATCATAATTACCACCACCACTGTGTACAGTCTTAATGAAAGAGCAAGTCCTCCCTCTCCCCACTATTCCACAGAAAAAAAATCCTGCTGTAAGAAAAACACATGCTGAACCAGGTAAGTTAACAAAAGCTCCTGGTGTATTTCCTAAGAACAGAAGGGGGAGAAAAAAAATCTAAATTCTATAAACACTAAGGGTTTTCCTTAAGGTTTCTGACCTTAGAAATTGAGTTTGTCAACTTACAAAGTCTGTAGACTGGAAAGTCCCCTGAAGGCACAATCAGCAATGTAATTTACTTTGTTGTTTCCAATGTACAGTCCAACCAGCACACTTAAACCAACGAAGCTTGAATCATCTAACCTTGATAAGTGATTGAACGTCAAATCTCTGCAAATTCAAGGAAAACAAAAAAAAAACCCACAAAAAACATTTTAATGTTCATGCTGCAGTGCTTATTACTCAGTTCAACCCAGGTGAATTTTCTGCAGGGGATAAAGTTTGTTTCCCTTATAACAATCACAAAACCTACTACGCCATTTTTGACCACACAGCTTGTGTATCATTTCCAAGAATTCACAAATTACTGCAGAATGAATTTCTCCAATTTGAAAATGACTGTGTTACAGCTTTAGTACAACTGCCACAGTGAAATGAAGCAGCCACGGTTGGCTTCAACTCCTTTTAGCAAAATATAACTGTCTCACATACAAAAAAGTTATTGCCACCTTGGAAACTGTTATGAAAAATTCACAGATCACTGGTAAAAAGCTCATGCTTTGGCATGTACCTGGCTTTCAAAACTGGAATAGAATAAAAGCTACTCACAGCTCACTGAGTTTTTGGCAAAATTCCCAGGCATCAGGACTGATCCTGCTGATGGCATTTTGGCTGAGATGGAGTTGCTGCAGCATCAGCAAGCCATAAAGCCAGCCTTTGGTTATCTCTGTTAGGTTGTTATGGTCCAGCTGCCTACAAAAACACACAAATACATGCAAACAGGTAAAAGACAATGTTCAGAAATCCGTGGCATGCGTGCTTTGCCACGGGTCTACATATGACTTCATGATACTGGCTAGTTAGCTGCAGCCTCTATTTACATTTAGAGTTGTATGCAGTTCAGTGCTGTCCTACACATTCACCAATGACTGCTTTCTGCTTTTCAAAGCACATGAGAACAATTTAATTCAAATATGTCGTTAATTTTGTCAAGCAATTCTATTAATTTTTTTACAATTCTACTTAATATGTTATCAGCAGAACTTATCAGCAAAAAGTTGATACTTACAAGACTTCCATGTTGGTCAATCCCCAGAAAGCGCCATCCATGAGTCTAGTAACCCCATTTCTCTGCAGTTTTAATGATTTCAAAGCTGGAAGTCCTTGGAAAGTAAGCCCATCTATTTTTTTAATTTTGTTGCGATTCAGCTCCCTGCATCAATAAGATTTACAGTTACAGCAGAGTAAGTTTACCTGCATGCCAGCAACTTTTCTTGCCTCTCCGGAACCAAACCTTATTTAAATGTTTTTCTTGTGTATAAAACAACAGAGACAAGTTATAATAAAAATCAAACATTTTATGGGAAGCATTATGTTTAACCATGCTAAAACTCTTCTGCCTTTGTGATACTGAGGACAAGGACCTTGGTAGGTTCCTTGATTTTCAGATTTAAAGAATCCCTGCAAACCTAGAATGTCACGGTCAATCCTGTTCACAAATTCAAAACTGATATCAACTTCCTGGTGTTTATCCAGCAGTAGACCTGCTAAGGTTATCTTAAAATTGCAATAAGTAATCAGTCAGAAAGAAGTTAAAAATTTTAAGTTGTGATAACTAGGCAAAATTTAGCATCTTGGGTAATCCTTCTCTTTCTTAATCTGGAGCCAAGCATTCATTACACATTCCTCCCTCATTCTCCACAATTAGTTACAAACAGTTTCCTCCCTCTGTCTCAGGCACTCTTGGCACTCACCCTTCGGCCACTACACACAGTCCTTGTAGGCCAGAAGTTGGGACCTATGTGTATCCTGGAAGGGAGTTACAAGGCATAACTAGCTGAATGGCAAGCCACAGTCACAGAAATACTCAATATTTTCCATTTTCCTGCTCTCTACAACATCTTGGCTTTGGTCCTTTTTAACTCCAAACCCTGCACCAACCCCAAGCAGCTTTCTGACTTTGAGCCACATGAAAAGGGAAGTCTAGCCTCACACAGGCACAAAGAACAATCTCAACTTTTTTTATAACAGTGAATTTTAGACTAGCCATCATTTGCTAAATTAACAGTTTATTTATTAGAAACAACTGATATACAGTATAAAGAGAAAGAACAACACAATACTAAGAAAAGGCCCTCATACAGCAGTGAGTGACCATCTGTCCCTTCGAGAAGGTCTTAGATCAATCTGCATCCTACCAAACTAAGAAGAATCCTCTCCTTCAAAAACTTACTTCCTAGGGGAAGTAAAGGCCTAAATAATTCTCTCTACATAGTTATACCACAATTATTTTTCAGAATCTAAGTCTTGTAAGAATTCATCTTTCCTCTCTCATGGCCTGATACAAACACTACCTCATAACAGACACCCAATAGAGAGTCCTACTTTTCCTTCTGTGTTTGAATATGTAAAAGCAGTGGAAAACATTCAGTAAAAATAGCCTTTAGTTTTTCCCCACTCCTCCTCTAAATAATTCTTTCAGGAGATAACACAAATTTTTGGCCTTCATTGAAGATTAGCTACCCGACATAACTAGCTCAGGCTACTGATGGAATTCTGAATGAGTACAACTTTTTTAGCCAAAAGTACCACCAACTTCCAAAATTTCAGTTGAATCTGAAAATCAGGAGGCCTACCAAAATTGCTAACAAACCTTGATATTTGCAAGACTGTTCTTACACTCTTCTACTGAGGCTTGAGTCAAATTCTTCCTGCATTTGTATACAGAAAACAAAGTCACTCTTTCCACATGTCCAGCATCACAACAGTTCACTGTTCTTATGACCTTTCACTTCCAAGGTTAACCTAAAAGAGTTTATCATCTTCAACTCTTGACTATCTAATATGGAAAATAACTATTCAGGATTTAATGAAGTGCAGTCCTAACCCATCCTCTTGTCAACTTCCTGTGCTCTTTAAGTTTTGGGGTTATTTTTAAAGAAAAAAAAAAAATACTTCCCCAGCCTATTCCATATTAAATAACTTTATTTATTATTTGTTTGGTAAAACATTTATAGACAGCATTGTATCATTGAAGCTGATGGAGATCTATTTACCCAAGCATATTGCTTCTCATCATACTTTCTGAAAGCAAATTAATTAATTTCACCATGAAAGAATAAAAATCCCCTCATTTCACCATGAAAGCACAGAATAAATAAGACTGCTGTAGCAAACTATGTAAGTTTACTTCACTTAGTATTTTTCCAATGCTTTCTTATAGGAATGCTGCTATGACCACTTTTCCAGCCTTTTTTTTTTTCCCCCTTTTAATAGGCAAACGTGATTTTAACACAAAGACTATTCACATCTCACCAATATATAAGACTAGTTTTGTTCAGTACAAAGCTGCAGTTAGTAAGGGTTGCAGTAATATGTTTTCTATGTCTGTCTCACTCTGCCTCTGGTTAAATTAAAGGCTAAAGTTCAAGCACTGCTAGTGCTTTGGAAAACCTGAAAACAATTAGTCAATTGTAGGTTGCACTTACAGGTGCTGCAGATGGGAGAGTTTAAACATCTTTTGAGGGATTGCTGAAATCTTGTTCCTGTTCAGTTTCAATACCTGAAGTGTAGTAGACAAATTGTCAAAGGTACCAGGCTCCACAGAGGTTATTCGGTTACTGTTAATGTACCTGTTGAAACAATGTCTAGAAGGTTAAATTTACAGTTATTTAATAAATTCTCAATACCAAGCAGTGAAACACAAAGCTCTTGCACTGCCTACTCCTTCATAAATGGAATTTCATTTATCATATTAATTAGAGCTCTTGACAGCTCAGTCTATGGTTAAATAGTATTTCACCATCAACATTTTGCTCTATTCTGCAGGAGCGTGTTATTGGCAGAAGAGACAATGCTGCAAGCCCATTACTTTATTCTCACTCAGTATAGCTCTGGCACTCCTATTGCCATTACTGAATAAGGATTAAAGGTAGATTGAAAAAAGTCCACCCAACTCCAAGCAACTCAAGACTAGCTCAACCATGAGGGACTTAAGTTCATTTTATTACATAATTATTTCTCTCAAGAGACACATCTATTTGTTTCATCAACTTGTTGCAACAACTGGTGTATTCAAGTTAGCAGCTTATGTTAAACAATAGGTGAAAGTAGGAGTAAGTATTTGATGAGCGTCTAATTAGAAGACTTAGTACCTTAACAAACTGCTGCCAATCTAAGTTTTCCAGCAAGTTTTTCTGAAAGTAACCTGAAAGAAAAAAAAGTAATACTAAGTTTTACTTACAGATACTTGAGCTGCAACGATGGAAATGATGATATTTTTAGCTCTGATATGTTATTGTTGCTCAAGTCCAAAATTTCTAGACTCTGAAATGGCTTCAAATGTTCAGACAAGACATTAACAATCTTGTTGCTGGTCCTGAAATTTAAGGACAGTAGTCAAAAGAATATAATTTCTAGAGTAAACACTTGTTAACTACACACAACTGACGAAAGTTAGTTCTGAATTCTCCCACCTGAAAAAAGCTTCTAGTAAAAGAAAACTAATAAAGTATGTGCTCTAGACATAACATTCACTTCTAGCCATCACAAATTGGAATGCTCTAAATACATGTGTTCACTGACATTTCTTAAAACATAATCCCAGCAAACATGATGAAAAGAATTGCATTATAATCCAATTACTGCAATTCATGGCTTTTAAAGATGTAAAACTCTCTCTGATCATCTATTTCTGAACAGTATAAATACCCAGTATTTGCATTGAACAGTATGTCACAGTATTGTAATTAAACGTTATTAGAGATATTTTCTATTTTAACCAAATTAACATCATACTAGCTACAGTGTTTTCTTTGAAAAATCCTACAGCATGAAAATCAGACTGAATTTCCAGAAAAACAGAGCTAGATTTGAGAAGATGGATGACAGTGCACTCCCTCAGAAAAACATTCTATGGTTCCACAATTAGACCTAGTATTTCATCATATAGATTCTTCTAATGAGTTCAGAAAAAATTAAATTTCTGCCCATTACAGAGGTTCTGGTCTTCATGCCTGGTCAGATTTCAGTTATGCCTCACACCCAATTTCACAACAAAAACTCTGCAACTGTTTAAAGACACTGGTCTCCTAGTCTACTCTAACGAACACCCCTTTTTCACTTTCAATGAAAGGCACTTTTTCCAGCGATCCTATTTCATGTTTATACCCAGCAACTTACCATTTTTTTCCATCCCAGTTGCATAATGTACAGAATCATACACACACATCACCAACATTAATAGGGTTAGTTGTTGGGGCATAATGGTACATAGGGGAAAACAGATCATGACCAGTTAAATGAATGAGACCCAAAAAAATCCCCGTTACCTTGAGAAGTTCAAGTCAATTCTGCCTGTGGTACATTTTATGCCTACTGTGATGAATTATCAAAATTTAGGATCTCTCCCCAACTATTAGAGATTGCAGGGAAAGGCAATTTCAGTAAAACTATCAACAAGAACGCAGATTCTAGAAAGTGTTTGCCTTTATTGGAAATACTTGCTCTGGATCGAATAGTAAGCCACACATTAAGAATAGCATGGACAACCCTCACATATTTTAGTGGTGTGGGGGGATTACTGCTCAAGACAAAAAAAAGTCCTGACTCAAAAACTGAACCACAAGTTAGATTAATGGGCCTTCTGACCACATGTGGGAACGGGTAAGTGATCTTGCAGCCCCTCCAACGCTGCGCTTGTATCGTGTTTCATTCCTCAGGCTGTCTGGTAGAGGTATGCTGCATATTTTTAACTCTTAGCTGAAAGTATTTATAATAAATGGAAACAAATTACTTTAATAAAAAACAACAACAAACACCACCACCATGTGTCAATTCCACCGGCCAAATAAGACTGCGAGTTAGAAAACAGGTCACAGAGCCTTGCATTTATGCATTACTTTGTTTATAAGGTAATTACTAACAAGGTATTAAAACTGCCAATTACTTGAGTGACGAATAAAATTTTCCTTGCAGTAAAAGTGTGCTCCAGCAGAAGCCAGCAATTTCCTGAACTGCACGCCTCCTAAATTGCAGTGTGAAAGTGTTCACTTACAGAGATGGCTTGCACAGTGCTGTCTTTGTGTCAGCACTGCTCCATAAAACAGAAATTCCTCGCAACTGGCAGGATAATAGCCCCTGTATTACAAAGTTTAGTTGGACCTAATGGAACTGAATAAAACTCTTTATACAGCCTTCAGATTAGCACTTAAACTTACTGGAAAATTACCTGACACAGACCAGGTTAAAACAAAACAAAACAAAAAAAAAAAAAAAAAAAAAAACAGAAAAAAACCCACCTTGTTTATTTCAGGGAAGGTTTCACTTTTTTGGAGATGGTAAGGTCATATTGTGGGAAGAAAGCAACTTCTTTTGTTCACTGAAACAGTGAACACATTAAAGTCCTAGTTCATCTCACAAAGAAAAAAATCAAACCAGCCTTCACTGCACCTGCCTGCTTACTCATATTTGTAGAAGCCACTCAAATGCAAAATATCTAAATGGCTCACTCCTTATTGCTCCCATCTCCTACTCCAGTTTTCTCTACAAAGAAATTTAAGTGCCATAATTCACACCTCAAAAGAGGTGAACATACCTGAATAGTTCTACTTTAAGGCCCAACTTCAGTTAAAATGAGAAACTTCAGTTCTAATTTGATTTTTTTTCCACAATCATCACTTAAGTATATCAAAAAAACCCAATGTATCAGCTTCCTTACAACTGGCAAATTGCTGTTAAAATTAGTAAAGAAAAATGTGTTTGAAAATGTAAGCCTATCTAACTGTCAAGGCAGAACCAAACAGTATCCTCTGTGTCAGTACAATGACATACAAGTTTGTTCAGCATGTTCAATACCAAACCAACCAAACAAACAAAAAAATGCCCCCAAGACCACGAACTCTCCATCAAAGTGCTATTATTACTGTGCTCAGACAAAAGCTGCTGCACACACCACACTGGTTTCATTTCAGAGACCCTCAAAGGGAGATCAGAGCCGCAACAGAACCAGCACATCAGGTTCTCACAGAAGCAGACCTGAAGCAATTTGATAACAATTTTTTCATGTGCAAGGAACAGCAACACGCTGCTGCTTCCCAACAACTTCTCCTAAAGAAGTTGGAGCATTGAGGAAGACTAAAACCACCAAAAATACCTGCATGAATTTGAACATGCCTTTTGCAATTTGAGTGCCTACACTCTGACTTGCAGCAACAAAAAAACATAACCACCCAAGACTGCATGCAGACTGATTTAATTATTTTTACATACGCCTTGTGAATATCAGTTCAAGACAGAGTATCAGTTTTTCATTATGGGTATAAGAAACCCTAGCTTGTTTTCTCAGCATTCATGATTTTAACCACACCACTAGGCCAAAACATCTGTAACAGCCCTACCAATCATGACCTGAAGATTCAGTCTATATAAACAGCTACAACATATCTGACATATTGACTTGTGCCTTTCTTGCCTCTGGGGAAGTACCAAGCAAGACAGCAATTTCTGTATCCATTTTGTTAAGGATATAGTTAATACCAACTGTATTGGTATTTGGACGCAATAGTTCTTATGTGCTGGGCAAAACTAAGTATCTGAGATATAATGACTAAGTATCTCTTGATAAAGATTGCCATTACGTTTTCTACCTAAGTATGCAAGCTTCATTACTCTGATCCTGTAAGATGGAAACCCCTATGCACAAATATTTAGACCTGAATCTCTACCTTTTGTTTCTACTCAAAATTTCAGAAAAAAAAAGAAAAAAAAAACCCCAACATTCTTGCACTTCCTTCTCCAGCATAACTCTTTCTTCCAGGTAGGCCTTGATCTGCTGTGTTTTGAGAAGCTTTAGTTTTATCTTGCACCATGATCATGTCAAGGACCATGTGTAAAAGCCTAGAGGCAGAGCAACCTGATAAAAAACAAGCTGTCTAGAAACACAATTTTGGAGAGCTGTCTGTGCAGCATGTTCTCCAAAGTAGCTGGATGTAAAATAACTGTTTTAATATCCATCTGCTTCTAGACTAATACAGTATCTCAACCAAGGCCTGAGAAGCGGCATATACTTACTTTGCCTCACAAACAGGCAAATGAAATCATACTGGAGGCTCCTGCTAAAGACTAGAAGTATATGTAAAGAGAACAAAGCACTCTGCTAGGGCTAGATAAAAATCTTTCCGAGCAGTGGTGAAGCCAAGACACTGGGGCTCATAGATGTTTAGTTTGACTGTCTTGTGTTTAACGTGGCTTCCAGCTTAGATCTGGCTTGGAGGCAGCCCTACCAGAGCACAGGCAAACCAGATGTGATTGTCCACAGCAGATCACATACTTGGTGGTCTCCACTACAGCTCACAACCTCCTGTTTCAATTTCCTTCAATCTCTGTGGTCGCCTCACCTGTTCTTCCCTCCACTCACTCACTGACATCATATAACTCCTCGCATATCATCTATTGTTTCTTGCACAAACTCCTTTGGACTTCTGGAGCTCTTATAAGAAACAATGATATCAAGACACCGAGTAAAAAAAAAAAAAAATAAGAAAAACAAATAAAATAAAGGTGAAAGATCAAGACTTAATTAACTTCCTTAGAACTGTAATTAACTTCCTTACAGAGTGCTGGAAGACACATGCTTCGTGGCTTTTAGGGTAAGGCTGGACAACTTTAAGAGCACGTATCAGAAGGAAGAATCTCAGTAACTCTTACAAGAAGAGAGAAAAAGTAATTTTTTTTCATCAATTTCTACACATTTGACTACAAAAATAAGCCAGACTGTAATGAACTATATCATTTAAAATATTATAATTATGGTTTCAAGCTGAACACTACCCTTACAAAATGCCTCTATATGAATTGGCCTACATGCTCTTCTCACCAGACACCCAGCTCCATTGAATAACATCCAGTCTTCTAAATTTTTGCAACTGTTAATATACAGAAATATTTCAAGCAAAACTGGTTTTCTCCAAGACAAAGATGCCAGAAATAAAGCCAGAATTCTGGCTTACTTCCAGTCCTACTGGTAGGTCTACAAAGTCTCATGCCCCCTTCACGCACAAGCTTCTCGCGTTCCTTGCAGCAAGCATTTTTTTTTTCCTTTTGAAGGTCTCCCTCATTCTATGATCTATGCCTGTCATTGCACTTTCAAGCCAGATGTCAGCAAGTCTCTGCTGTTATTTTTCTGTACTTTTTGTGGTATACAGGCATAAAGCAGAAAATGAAAACTCAGAACTCTGCAGGCTCCTGATACCCTGGTCCGAAACTTGACACTGAAGCTTTATTGATTCCCAAACCAAACATAAACTGGGAAAAGGGGAAGGGAAAGATGCAGAATGAAACAACTCCGTGATCAGAAATGTTTTCATCATCAAAAAGAGGCAAACCTAAACTTTACAACACATGATAGATATTTCCATAGCAATTCTCTCTTGATTTTAGTTATAGTACCAATATATGTAATTAAACATTCCTTACAAACTCTCTTATTGATAACCAAGAGTCTGTTTCCCTTTTCACTTCCTGGCCTTTCCAAAATAATCACAAGTTACTTCCCATGTGATAACCTAGTGAATGTGTAAGCTTATCACTTTATTTTAAAGATGGTAAACAAAAACAGTGCAGGTACAGCTATTTCAGCGTGAGCTGACAACAGAAATAATAACCCACTGAAGACTTTGTGCATCCTATGACAGTTAATGCTAAAATCTTTGACAATTCTAGACCAAGATTAAACCCAGCATAGTGCCCTCTAGGATGATAAATCACCTTTCTAATATGATATATCAACTTGTTGAGTAGTAACACCTATTGTTTACTGTTACAGAGCCAACCCTCCCTTTTGAAGGGTGCAGATTAAAGTCTAGGCACTTCAGACCACACCCTTCTAGATCTACTCCTGTCATAGGTTCAGCAGCAGCAGTCATTTTTCTCCTCCTTGGTAGCTGGTGTAGCACTGTTTTTGATTTTGGGCCTGGGAACAGCGCTGATAACACCAGTGTTTCGGTTACTGCTTAGTGATGTTTTGGTCTGACCAAAGACTTTCTGAGTTTCATGCTCTGGCAGGGAGGAGGAGAGCCGGGAGGAAGCAGAGACAGGACACCTGACCCAAACTGACGAAAGAGGTTATTCCATACCACAGCACGTCATGTCCAGGATGGAAAGCAGAGAGGAGAGACCCGGAAGGGTGGGGGTGCACTGCTGGGTTGGGCTTGGTTTTAGGTGGTGAGAAATTGTATTCTTTCCTTGCATTTCTCATCATTATTATTATTGATGGTAGCAGTAGTGATTTGTGTTATACTTTAGTTAGTAAACTGTTCTTATCTCAACCTGTGGGAGTTGCATTCTTTTCGATTCTCCTTCCCATCCCTCTGGGAGCGGGGGGAAGAAAGAGGGGGGAGTGAGAGAGCGAAACTGTGTGGCTGACTGGACTTAAACCACGACAACTCCTAACTTCAACTGTCTCCTATTCACTTCTATTTCACTCAAGGCACCAAGTCATTCACGGATCTATTGCAGTAACCTACCACTTCTCCAAGATATAACCATGATACTTATACCTGACATCTTAACTTCATTCTGACTTCCCTCATTCTCTATACTATATGCCCTACAACTCTGCACCTTCTCCTTGGTAAAATTTCCTACTAGTCTTCCATTTGGACACACAGGAACAGTGTTCTCCACTTTTCTGATCCATTATTCTTTTTAATTCACCTTTTTCTTTAACACTGCTTATCAGAAAATTATGCCCATTTTTTTCCACAGCAAATAGCTCAAAGTTTGCATTCTTTTCCATTCTCATTGCAAAAGCATTAATCTAGGCTGTCACTACTTCATATTTTTGCTACAACAAACTCTGGGTTTTCACATACTTCTTCCCTTTCCCATCATTCAGCCTAAATCACTGCCATAAAAATCTAGTTTCCATGTCTGCATGTCTGACTAAGACAGGTTCCTTTTCAAGTTCTTTCATTTACTTCCTCTTAGTCTCTACACCAAATGTCAAAGACTGCAAGAACTAATTCCAGTAAGTTTCTTCACTCTAGCTTTTTGCTCACAACTTCAGCCCAAGTCACACATGGTTTACCACCACTCCCATTTTTGGGACTTTCTCCAAGTAGCCTTATGCCTGAAGCCCAGTCTGACATTCTATTCTTTCTTTCAATCCTTCTTCAAAACAAACTCTTCCAGGCAGTATCCAAATCTTAATCCTTCCCATAATAAAGTGGTAGCTGAAGAGATGACAAGGATGTAAAATATTTGACCAACATTTTCTTAATATTGGAAGCCAGACTTCAGTTTAATATGCTAGCCTTATAAACACACAATACCACTTTCTCTGGCAAGCGTCAAAGGTAAAGGCATCCACTCCTACTGAATGTAAGCTTCTATTTTCAGGAGCTGTGTCTAAACTTCTTTCTTGTGACTGTAGCTTTCTAAATGCTGAGAAAGCATTCTGGATTTTACACACAGCTTCCACTCCCCATCCTACTGTGAGATAACAAAGACACAGATTTCTCATACTTACCCCTATTCCAAATAAACTTACAAATAAAGATTATTAAAAAAAAACCAAAACCCTTCTATTTTTAGAGAAGGCCCTTTGCAGGAGTTTTCCTCATGAAGGCACTGCCACTGACTGCAAACTATCACTCTTATTTAAATATACTTTTCCACATTTTAAACAGAACTGGAAATGAAATCCTAAAATAAAATCCCTTCTAAATAATATAAGTGATTAATCACCACTTTCCTTCAGTAACTAGGTTTGTGCATAAGATTAAGATAAGCATTGAAGCTGTATGTTGGTTAATCAAAGCCACCAGGATGCAAAAATGCACACTTAAATTTTGGAAGAGTATCTTTTTGGCAATAAAGATATTTTTTTTTTCTTTTTTAACGAAGAATGAAAATCAGTGACCATCTTATGTTCTATTATTCCACCCCCAAATGAAGAAGGTAAGAGTATTTTGTTCTTCCTGGTAAGGAGAACAAAGTGAGCACAAAGCTACCTGAAATAAAGATTAATTTATAAAACTCTAGTCACGAGCTCATCATTTGTTTAGCAGAGGTTTACGATATGCCACTTCAATTTAAGAGTTAGTTTACTTAGTTTTAAGGTTGATAAAGAAAAATACTTTTTCAGATTACATATTTAAGTCAGGTACCACGAAAAATCCTGAAAGCCCTGTAAGTAGAGATATTGACACTGCAGTATGATAAGCTCCACATAGTAAAGGCTTGTATTTACATCAGTTAGCTCTGTTCTCCATTACCTGACAGCACAACACTTTACCAGTCTCAACAAAAACCATGTTGTTACTAGGTCTTTCATCAGTGGGATTTTATTTAGATTAGAGCAAAGCATGCTGTCCACTGAAGAAATTTTACTGATCATTGAAATCCAGATTAATGAGCAACTAAGCAAAGTAGCTAGCTAGAGCTAATAAAAGAATACACAAAGCTAAATCTGGGCTCTTCTGGTAAATTTAAAATCACAGAGCTTATTCATGAAGCCTAATCTATACTAACACTTGGAGATGATCTCCAATAAACTCCCTGCTGCAGATTAGATAAGCAACAAGTGTCGGCTTCAGACCACAGACTACCACGCCTTGACCTGAAAACACTTCTTAGGCATACCCCAGGTTTTCATTTGTTTTCAGTGATCAAAATAATTTTTAAAACAAATCCTTATTGATGGCTTAGGCAATTTTACTATTTTTTTCCCTTTGAAGAGAACTGTACTTTTTTGGCACAATTCATTTCTAGCTTTTACATCTGCATTTTCAGATGTGTTCACTGAACACCAAAGGCCTAAGATACCACACAACCAGAGTCATTTTGTAGTGGCTGATAAGAAAGCTGGAACAATTTTGCTTATTATGAAAACCTGTGACACCTGCAGTCACCTAAGACAGGCTACAGTCCTTTTGTCCTGTTTTTATCTCCTGACTAAACTTTGTTAATATTTTTTGTTTATTTACCTTTTTAAACATCCAGGACACAAGACATTTTCAAACACAATGCATTTAAACTCACTGTATACAAACAGAAAGACATTACAAATGGAAGACTGTAGAAAGCCTTCAGAAAAGTGACTTGAGGATGTAGCCCAGCACCTAACAAACAAGTAAGCGCATTTCAAGAATCCTCCTCAATACTGGCAACATTCTTCTCATCTCAGACCTCAAAAGTGAATGGCCATGTGACTCCTTGTTTTAACTGCCTGTCCTGGTTTAAGCCCAGCTGTAACACACCCAGTTCGCTCACTCACTCCTCCCTCTTTCTTCCCCCCAGCTCCCAGGGGGATGGGGAGGAGAATCGAAAGAATGTAACTCCCACAGGTTGAGATAAGAACAGTAACTAAGGTATAACACAAACCTCCGCTGCTACCACCATCAATAATAATAAGAGAAACAACAAGGGAAGAGAATACAAACCGCTCACTACCCACGACAGATACCAAGCCTGACCAAGCAGTGATCCCCCTTCCGGGTTCACTGCCCCCAGTTTTTACATCCTGGGCATGACATGCTGTGGTATGTGGTCAGTCTGGGTCAGGCGTCCTGTCTCTGCTTCCTCCCGGCTTCCCCTCCTCAGTCAGTAGAGCATGAGGCTCAGAAAGTCCTTGGTCAGACTAAACATTACTTAGCAACAACTAAAAACAGTATTATTAGCGTTGTTCCCAGGCCGAAAGTCAAAAACGCAGCACTGCACCAGCTACTAAGAAGGAGAAAAATGACTGCCACTGCTGAACCCAGGACACTGCCTTAAAGGGACTGGACGGGATTTTCCTCAGCACAGTAGAGGAAAACCTGTGCCATGATGCACATTCTGTATGTCATTTATGAATGGGAGATCTCACGTTCTGAAAAAGTGGGAACCTATTACAAACCATGTATTACTGTAAAACTTGAAAAACATTACTGAATTGTGAATTATCCATGCTCCTTTTACTTCTGTACCGTGAACTTTCTATTCTCCACTCTGGCTTTATTAAGACCAAATATTTGTGTACTAGACTAACGCGATCAGTCTTTACAACATAAGCTATAATACTTCCATTTAAATCACCTGCACCACATGTACTAGTGCTTTTAAATAAAATAATTTTTATTCAATAAAATCAAGTTTATTTAAAGCAGACCATTATTTAAAGCTAGCCTAACACTAGAATTTCACTATATGTGCTAGTGACTTTGGCATGTACAGCTTTTTTAGTCCCTGCAGACAGCAAGATGATGGCTATTTAACATATCCTGGATGTGGGTGATATGAAACATGGTTTACATACACATTTTGATAAGAACAATAAAATTTAGTTGGGGAGGCAGGATACTTTAATACTCAAAGCTGTTCTGTCTCTTTCCATAGCATTCAAAGGCACAGTGCAGTGATGATGTTGAATGGTGTCTACAATTATATATTTTTAAAAATTCTACAAGTAAAGCAGCATGGGTTTCTTACTTAAACTGTAATTCCTAAAAAAATTCCAAAACCATAATGTTGCAGCATTTGAAAATCAGTGTCTGTCTTCCTACAAAGCACTCATCACATTAAAAGCAATTAACATTTTCTGAAGCATTTTCAAGTAAAACTCCTGTGCAAACAGTAGTTGGTAGTTAAACGCCATGCAGGACTTCAAGGCTATTGTACTTCTATTACTTGGTTTCAGTCTACTTCTGGATCCAACCTAGGTACAAAACTTTGCAGCAATGACAGACCTAGTAGGCAATACCAGTTTTCTTTTCATGCATCAAGACCACAGATTCTAGTGGATTTTCAGGATAAGCAGGACAGGACTGGTACATCTTGGATAACGAATGCCGACAGAATGGGAACTAAATTCAGAACCTTTGCTTGTTCTCCTGGAATGAGGCATGAGTATCCACTTCACTACCTGACACAAAAGCAGTCTACCTACCTAGAAACAATGAAAAAACCCCTTGTTTATTCTCCTAGAACTGCAGGATTTTCTGCCACAACCATTTAAAATAATTATACATTAATTTAAATGTTTTTACAAGCACTCCAGGAATGCAACTTAGGAAACACCTAATATATTTTAGTCCTAGGGGTAGATAAATACACCTACATTACTGCGTGCGGCATCTGTGCTATATATTTGGGGTAATCGGTTATTAAATCCAGTATTCCCCCCAAAAGAGGAGCATTTAGGGAGACCTGTCCTCCTGGCTACCAACTGTGCTGTTTGGAGCCTCCTGACCAGATTTAGCCCAAAGTACGATCCATTTAGTTCACAGCAGCTTCCAGATTCCCAGGAGGCTTTGAAGCTCTCCTATGCCATGTGATAAGAATAGATACAACTATATTTTAATTCATATGATGAGTATCTCCAGCCATGTAATGAGAGTGTGGCTGCATGTACTTGTATACTCCTTCACACAGACAAGGTCTTCCCAGGATGGTGGTAGGTGGTGTGCCTGCCCAATACTTTTCTCTCCCATGGCATTCAACCCTTAGCTGGCATCCATAGAAACAAAATATTGGCATCATTGTTTCATGTTAGACTGTGACCATGAAACTGGGAACATTTGCTGCTCTGGGTATGTTTACTCTGCATAATTCAACAGTATGCAAATATCTAAGCTAGATAAATATCAATTAGATAACTAGCAATGAGGCAGCTCCAGAAATGGAAGCTACACTAACATGATAATCCACCCGTGCTTGTTTATACTGCTCAAAGTATTTAGACACACAGGGCTGTATGGAAATACCTGCACTATTATTTACTGTAGGCATACCAGCAGCGTAAATTCCTTTGCAGGGCAAGAAAATTCTTGCAGAACAGGTAAAATTCTAAGGCTCCACAGCTGAGTGACAAGTCCTGAGAAGTGGAGAAAGAAAAAAAAGAAAAGAAAAATCTTGAAAAAGTTCCTTCAACAATGAAGATTTTGGCAAGAAAGGAAGGCGCCACTTCCACAACATTCCTTGAAGATGCTTGGAAAAAACCCCTAGCTTTTCAACTGACAGTAATGAACCAACGTATATGTATCTCATCAGAAATACACTCAAATCAAGTTTCAGAAGACTAGCACTCTCTTTTCTGCTATTATTTGAAAGCCAGAACAAAGACTCAATATGGAAAGAGCGGTTTGTTTTGGAAAGGCTCCACAAGCTCCTTTCATATAAAAGTTTAAATCCTGAAGTCATCAGATGTTTTGAGTGCAGTTATTCTTTGAAGAGTGGTTCTAAAAATTATATTCTAATTGTTCCATATGTGCTCTCTTTGCATGACTTACATGTATTAACTCAGTTTGATTGAATCCCTCCAAAAAACATTCAATACAGAAAGAATAAGTGAACATATTTTTTTCACTTTCTCAAAAAAAAAGAATTATTAGATAGATGCCCACCTATAATAACACTGTATTACATATATTTTTATGCCAGACAGCTGCTTTATAACTACTTACAGTCTTTTCTGTAAAAAGAGATTTAACAACTTTACATAAATAACTTGCAACCTGTAAGAACAGGAGGCTCAGGGGAGGCCTTATACTCTCTAAAATTATCTGAAAGGAGGTTGTAGTGAGCTGGGTGTCGGTCTCTTCTCCCAGGTAACAAGCGCTAGGACAAGGCGAAGAAATGGCCTGAAGTTGTGCTGGAGAGGTTTAAACTGGATTATTGGGAAAAATTTCTTCACTGAAAGGGTTGTCAAGCTCTGGAACAGGCTGCTCAGAAAAGCGGTTGAGGTACCATCCCTGGAGGTATTTAAAAGAGTGTGGATGGGGCACTGAGAGATATGGTTTAGTGGCAGACTTGGCAGCACTAAGTTGGACAAGATGATCTTAAAGGTCTTTTCCAACCTAAACAATTCTATGAGTCTATTCTGTGCTTTAAATAGAAACCTTTGCAAAAGAAACAAGATGCTTTATTTTTTGTAACAATGCAATACCGGTCTAATTTTATGTTTTATGTACATTTGTTTTGACACAAAAAATTGTCTTGACTATTATATGCTCACTGACAGCACATATCTAACAAAGAGTTTTCCATGTCTGATCACATGAGTAAATGAACCAAGCTAGCGACCCAAGGATACGGAGTAACCAGTCCAGCAGTGACTGATTTTCATTTATACTCTCAAAGAAATACAAAAATTTTTGCACAGCTGCAGAAGGATGATTTTGGGTTCATCTAAACTAGTTCAGTTTCCATTAGAAAGACTAGAGGAGATGCTAAGACAAATTCTCAACTTTGCATTCCTCAGAAGGCAGGAGGATATAAAACACTTTATTATGAGATTATTTCCAACCTTGTAGCAAAATGAACCTTAGCAAAGAGTTAAAAAAAAATATATTCTTTAGATTAGATGCTTAAACTACAGAATGCTATGTCAATGTGAAAATAGTGTCAACACTAACGCAAAATAGAAGATATGCTTAAATTCAACAGTTATTTGTCAGACACCATCTGCTTTTTCTTTCATTCTTTTCTGATTCTGATCTGTAAGAAACCACATCAGTATCAAATATCACTTAGTTCTTACTCAAACAGAGCAATCCAGACACAGTGGCTGCACCAGCTGACTTAGCTGACCTGGGCCTAGAGTGAAAACAAACCCCTATAAATCCCCAGATGTAAGCAATTGAATAGTGATCAATTTAATTAACTGAACAGCTTTCCAAAGTTTACTGTATTGTTTTAACCCTTCAGGCTTCTTCAAGAAAGGTAACTCCCAATTTGTATTCAAGGGCAGGGTTTGGCCAGAGGGTTACATACTACTGGCTTTAGACACTTTAGATTCCCATTGATAAAATACAAATCCCACACATGAAAGAGGCATCTTTTCCCTTTTTCAATTAATAGTATTAAAGTAACAATTTTTGTAACAATTCCGTCAACAATTTAGAGAAACTACGTCGGGGGGGGGGGGGGGGGGGGGGGGGGGATAAAGAAGAAAATCAAATTGATTTCAAGTGGAAACCTCATGAATAACATTTCCTTTAAAATCAACTGGTTTGGTTACTGGTCCTATATGCCTTTTACAACTTTATACTCATATTACAGATGCCACATCAAGTAACCTACTCATTTCTTTCAAACAAAACAATGAATGCACATATAATTGTGACACATGATTATATCCATTAACTGCAGATGTAAAAAAAAATTACGCCACACATTAAAATGGGCTCAAAAAGACATTTTAAAGATATTGGCAAAATGTCTTCTAACCTAGATACTTGTCCTGAAGCTGCATCTCAAGGGGATTTCCCCATGTTGCCCACTGAAATTAATGGAACACTGCCATGATTTAACGCTAGTGGGATTTCAGCCAAGATGCATAATGATAGAGTATAATTCTTGTTTTAAAGTCTGCATTGTACAAGTTTGTATAACATTTACTAATGTTTGTACAGCGCCTAGCACAACAGGGCTGAGGCTTCTGGGCACTACCACAACATAAATTAATTCTAATGCAGTCTTTATATCTGAGGGAAGCATAAAAACTACGAGGATTAAGCTCAATTATACACATTTTAAACAACCTGCTAAATAATATGGCATAATCAACTTCTAACCACAAGCTACTCTATCTCCAATTATTTCACTTTAATCTTTGTAATGCACATATTTCCACGAACCCTGCAGAGTTAGTTCTACTAACTAGGGACAGTAGTAAGATCTACTTACAGAGACAAAACCGTTATATTTGCAGAGACTCGTCCCAGATCTGGAATGATCTCCAGTTCATTGTTGTTCAACTTCCTATTAATGTCAGAAAATGGAGAGTCAGCTTTCATGTTAATCAGAAATACGTACATTGAACTTGCTAAATGGCTGAACAGTGTCATCCCAAAATTAAAAAATAATTTCAGTTCCACTTAATGCAAAGTGCCAGAAAAGCAGACATCTGTGTTGTTTAACCAATTATTATCAGAAACAGGGATACAATTAGCATACACAAACACTGGTTGGGGTTTCTGGTTGGTTGTTTTTTTTTTTTCGTTGTTGCTGCTGCTGTACTTTTCTTCAGGGGGTTGACTGCTTGGTTTTGTTTTTTATTAAGACAAATTAACTTACACTTCCTGAAGACTATGAAGGTGATCCAAGAGACTGGTCTTGATTGAAGATAATTTGTTGTGACTTAAGTCCCTAGGAGGTTACAAAAACAAACAGCCTGTCAGTTTTGCCATAAACATAAATTGTGTACAGCAATACAATTTCAACCCAAATTATGTTATCATTTGTTTTCCAAGCACACAAAAAGGTGGGGTTTTTTTATATTAGTAAATTAGGATACAAACTCATTTGAGCATACAAGTATAACTACATGTAAATACCTTGACTGGCCATTGCCAGCAGTGTCAAAGAATATCCTATACCTCTGAACAATTTAGAACCTTTCATTGGAATGTAGTAGACATCCCAATGTCTAAGTGTGTAAGACCCATGAAAAACACCTTAAGATTTTGACTCATATACCAACAACAACCCCTCTGCCCCATCTCTTCACAATAAAACATCTAGCTAACACAACCTCTTGATTACAAGGAAGTCTCATAAACCAATACCCATTGCAGACTCATTCCTTGAGTCAGTTGTATCATTTACTCTTCTCACTTCTCTAACGCAATGCATAAATACACAATGAGGACTGCCCATAATTCTCAGCATTATTTGCATGCTTTCACACAATTCAGGACTCCATTCCTATATAACCAAATATAAAGGTGATCTCAAGCAATATCACAAAAACATAGGAAAGCCTAACTCTGTTCTGAGTTTTAAGATGTATGCATACTAGTCTTATTAATATCACAATCACACTTGAAGAAGAAGCTTGAGTACTTAGCTTGTGACAGTCTGCACCAAAGAACCCAAATATATATACTGATGCAGCTTACAAGAAATCTTATTAGGGTCTTTGCAGTGTTTCTACAAAATAAGCCAGGGTACTAGGAATGCAACACATTTTCTTGACCACTGTCAAGAAATTCTTTACCCTACAGACACCATACATCTTTATCGTGCGTCTTAAATATTTTACAACACAGTAAAATAGAGTCCTAAGAAGCTTTTGTGCAGCCTCAGAAGTAGCGGAACCATCACAAAAATAAAAGAATGACCACAAAATAGAAGGCAGAAAAGCAATTACAGAAACACAAGCTTGCACAGCCATAGAGATCTGCACAAGCGGCACAGATTCATAACTGCTTTTCTAACCACGGCTAGCTCTCTTGAAGACCTCCCCCTTCTTAGTCACTCATCCACCAAAACATGCACCTTCCTGCTCATGCACTGCAGCCTGTCACTAACTCACCTGCATGAATGCAGCCATCTGCAAAGTGCTCACTGGACATTTTAACACTGAGTTTATCCAAGCCAGCAAACCAAAACTGCACTATTTTTAATGACTTCTTAAACTCACACCAGTGAGAGTTTGCAATGCAGAATTACACCAGCATGCTTCAGCAGTGAGCTGCTGTAGCATCACAAAAAGGCACAAAAACTTCTTAAAGTTCATGATACTTTTCCCTGCGCTAATTAAGCATTGAACAGTCATCCAACATGCAGTGGTCCTCATCAAGCCATGCGGGCATGAAGTGTATTTCAAGTTGAATCTATGAGGAAGCTCTCATTTCTTCTGGATAATATAACACAGCCATGGATGCATCCACTCCCCATCCACAGCTCTGGCTGTGAAGAAACCTGCATACTGTTGCTGCACACAGCCCAGAACTGACTTAAACTGAGCCAGATCTAGGGTCTGTGCTAGGTCTTGTGCTCTGTGACTAAGCCCTGAACAACTGCAGATACAGAGAACTCCAGTTTCTCTACACCCACCACTGCATAACTCCAAACACATGTGTAATGCTGCAACCCAGCCAGGTACTTACGCTCCTTCAACAACACATGGGAACGACAAAAACTTATTTTACACTCCCCGGATTGTCTGGTGCTTTATGCAGTACTTGCTCAATATTGCCAAGACAATTCCTGGCATTGTCATTTCTGTCCTCCCTGGAGTCAGTGGTTAAAAATAATAATAAAACTCAAACACTAAAAATAATCCCAGGCACATACAGGCATTACAAGGGGTACCGTCAGTACTCAGTTATGAGGTGTACTCTGAACCAGCAAACTGGATCAGTCCCAGCCAGCTGCAGAGCTGTGGCACTGGTGTCTGGCACACAGCCATGGGCAGGGAGGAGATATGCACTTCATCTTCTAAGCCAGGGCTGCACAGGAGCACGCAAGAGCACACCCGCAGCTGGGAAAGGCATTTTCCAGCACAAAAACAGGGTGTGAGGGCTGGGTGGAAGCCACCTAGAGAGAGGAACTCCCTCCACCACCTTCAGGTGGCTACGGAGGGGCTGTTTTCTAAGACTCTGCTCTGGAGTCAAGCACCTAATACATATCCATGCCTTCTCGCAGTGTCTAAGCCCAGACAGATTTAGGTGTCTAAACCCTGACAGACTTTCCTCTTCAAGATGGAAAATCAATACAGTGTTAACATTTTCAAAAACCCACAAATGCTAGTTTCATCATTATGATTTTGAGGTCTCCTGTAAATGAGGTTAACCACACTTGAGTTAGAGGACTGCATCTTTCACTGCTTAAAAATCTAGTGCAAGCACTTGTCTGGCCATAGACTACTGAAAAATCCCTTTGTTTTCAGCAGCTGAAGATATTAGCTGCATAGATATGAATTCTGCATTCTTAAATATAAATACTGAAAAAATCTGCTGTTACAAATATCTAGATGGGACTGTAATTTGGTGCTTTATAGAAGAGTAGAGCCAGTTTTTTACTCTTAAACTTAATTCTGTATTTGGCTTTAGCCTGTAGGGATTATAAGAACTATGCAAATAAACGGCCAAAATTCAGTGAAGTTATGCCTGTTAGTGCCTAATATGTTACTGTTCCTCATGCTTCAGACAAAACTTAGGAATCAGTAATTATTTCAACAAAGAGCTTTCAACATTAGTGCAAAAAACCTGCATTTCTTCATTTCATCCAAAAACCCTGCAAAAGCTTTATTTAAAACATGTTTGCCTAAAGGACCTACCAGACACTAACAGACGTGAGTAGATTTGTTCTGCTGGAGTTCTAACATGTTAAAAAAAAATAGAAAAAAAAATCTGGCAGAGTCCTTAAACTATAAAAATCCTGCAATTACAACCACTGCTGTGCATGATCACCACACTGGAGCCAGACACTTTCACTCATAGCTCAAGCTCACATCCATCTGGAGTCTATCAAGGCAACCGTGAGCGTAACAACTTACACTAGGTTTCAAACTATTTATTTTTTTTGCGTTTGTTTTTTAACACTAAAGATACCCTCAGATTTTCCAGGTAGCACCTACTTTAAAAAAATGCATACATACACACAAATGACTCATTCCTGGTTTACTTACAGCAGGTTGTCAAACACAAGTTGCAAAAAAACCCCAAAGCAAAACAACAAAAAAACCTTCCACACAATACTGAATCGCCTGTTTCACACAGCTGTACACATACTTGTCTACCAGTTGTTGGATTCAAAAAAATGAATTATAAATATTTTATTAAACATTATTTCAGTACTACTGGCATGAGAAACTTCGGGGGGGGGGGGAAGCATTGCAAGTTACATATTTAAGTTTTTAAATCAGAGTAGTTAGAAGCGAACCAAGGGTTAAAATATTTGTCTTCTACTAATACTCTTAAGTGAAGTTTAAGCCTATGAAAGTTCCTGAAACTTGTAAGCACTGGATCTGAGGCATTTTTTAAATATAAAAATCTATCATCTCTGTTGCAAAGCTGCAAGTATATTTCAGTTCAGTGCATTTCTCAACAGATCTTAAAACAAGTATGAAGAAAAGGTCTGAAAATTAATCAGTATTTTTCCTTTAAAGAAAAGGAACTGACAACGTTAAAACACTAAGATTATTACTGTGCATTTTCCATTTCTGAATTTTCTTTGTCAAAAACCACATTACAAGTGGGGAGAAAATCTCCTTTGTGATTACTTTTGCTACTAGAATTTCAAAAGCCATGAAAGATGTGAGTGAACTCAGAAACTTCAGAAACCAGATTTATATTAAGAAATTCTTTATAACAATAAAAAGTATATATACCTGTTCTTCACCCCAGACTTCTAATAAAAGTGATTGAGCATTTAAGTAGAATTGCCTCCACTTGAAAAAGCATGCCATAGTTTTTGAGGCCCTTTAAGAGCCCATTTTATAAAAGAAACTATTTTCTATATTCCATTACATTTGTATGGCCATCTTTTGTAATACACAAGTCTCTGAATTAGAAAACTGAAAAGTATCATTGAACTTCAGTGTCTGCATGACAAAAAATCGAAAGGAAGGCCTAGTGCGTAAAGGGAGAGTGTTTCTTCACACATTTTATAAATACAACTTTCAGACTCTAACTTAATTTACAACACTTAGTCACAATTATCATCTTCTTCCTTAGAGAACTCAGAAACTTGAGCCCCAAGTCAAATTTTAAAATGCAAATCCAGCAACAGCTTCTTAATCAGTCCCACTGGGGCCTATAGAGCTGCTAATTCAGCAGAAATCAAGAGCGCTGAAAAACAAAAAGCCAGGCTGTAGCTGTTTTAAGACACTGAACCAAAGTGACTCATAAATCAGCTTGCTATGTTCAAGTTTTAGTCTGGAAAATATTGAAAAACAGCTGTGAAAACCATACAGCCCTTTTTTCTGGCAATCCTGCAAGAGAACTAGAGGATTTATAAAATGTAAATACCAAAGATGTAATACAAACACAAGTGAAAACCATCTTTCAGACTTTCCCTCCTGCCCCACTGACAAGTTCAGTATTCTTCAGTGAACCTGGAGAGGGATACGGCAGTGCCACTGGGAGTCTGCACACAGGGAGAGCACCAGCCAATGCTCCACATTCTTCCTTCATCCCTCCACCTCCAGCTCTGCTACACCAGCTCTGACAAAGCCATGTTCCTGCAATCTCAGGACACACATCCTGGAAGTAAATGAAAATCTAATTCCAAAACTATTTGTACACAAAGCCATTACAAATGTTTATCAGTTTTCAGCAGACCATTACCTTCCATGAAGGCAGGGTTACAGAAGATGGCCTTTTTGGCCAAAATGACAGTTTTAGCCTGTTTACACCCATTCAGTGAAGTCACTTCCGTACAAAGCAGTAGCCTCACACCTGCCACCAGAAGGAAGGGGACATAACTCAGCCCTCTGGCTCTTTTGGTTTTTCAATTTCTCTCCTTAAGGTCATGCAGCCTTTCCACCTTAGACACTCTCATTTTATTTCACCAGGGAAATTCAAACACAAAAGGCATGAAAGAGTGAAACGGAGCTTCAAAAAAACAACTTTGTCTGACCTGCTCTCCATCTGGGCAAGCAGACAGATGGGCAAAGGAAGGTGCAAAGCCTAACACAGGCCTAGACCTTCTCAGGCCTAAGAGCTCTCAATCTCCTGCTTGGGAGATCTCACTTGCATATGTTAAAAACATAGTGCAATAGTTGTTTTCTAAAGAGGATTGGAAAGCCTGCAATTAAACTATTAGCCTTTGGCTATACCCGCTATGGCCTTCCATGGAAAACACAGTAAACATATACCAATAAAATTCATACACAGTCTTCTATAATTCATAAGTGCACAGTTTGTTGCAACAATAATCCAGGCTAGTCAAACCCTTCTTTTTTTTTCGCGTAAGTAAAACTGAAATGCATTATAATCTTCAGGATTGCGCAATCCCAGCTCTAAATTCTGGGGCAGCTGGAGGTAACAGACAACCTTCCTTGTTCTCTTACTAAGAAGAGGGGAAGGAAGAAAGAGGAGGGCACTTCTAAAGCATTTGACACAAACAAAAGAAATATTTACACAAAAGGCCAGACCACATGGTTTGGTGACACCTACAAAGATGTACTCCTGTGAGTTTAAGAGCTAGCAACACAGCTGTCCAATGAGTAATCACAGCAGGGCTTCTTACAACAGACCAAAGCTTATTTATACAAGTGGAACTTATTTTCTCACACTTTTAAAGGAATGTGAACTTACATAGGGACAATTTACACTACCAAGGGAATTCTAATTAGAAAAGCCTTCCTTGTGCTAACAAAAAAGCCCTGCAATGTGTTCTATTGTCTTTCAGTAAGTGGAAAAGTCAAATTTGGATTACTGCTAATGCAAAATGGTTTTTAAAGCAACTTTTAAAATGAAAGTCCTGAGACTCAGCCCCCCTTTTTGGTTTTTTGTTTGGCATGCTGTCACACCTGAATTTTAACTGAACAGCCCTAAACTAAGCTAAGAAACTAAGCTATGAAGCTTAGCTCCAGTATCAAAAAGCCTTAGGTTTATCAGAAAACTTATGCTAGCATACTAAAATAGTTCAAAAGAGCAGGAGGAATGAAATTCAATAGAAAGCAAAACCAGTTGTTGAATGTAAAGCAGATCCGGCACTTGGTTCATATGCTTCAGTCACATAAGCCAAAGGAAAGAAAGAAAAAAAAAAGAATAAAATAATAAAAAAAAAATTATTTCCCCTCACACTTTCCTATACCACTCCTAGAAGTACCCATCTCCCAGAGCCATTCCTGTGTTCAGTTCCATCTGGTGTCAATACAGCCATCCACATTTCATGAGTAAAGCAGCATGACCTCCAGACGAGGCAATTGAACAGAATTAGCCACAACTAATTGAAAGTCTTCCTGTTTACTTTAAAGTCCTTATCTCAATCTGCTTTGGAAATGTAATAGAAAATTAATACGGCTAATACAGAAGATCTCTCAGTGACAAAAGATTAAAAACAAATGGGAGAAGTTCCTCAGATATTTTCAAGCTTTTAGAAAGCTCCTATAACTTAGGCTTGGTCCATAAAAGTTTGTAACCGAAAAGTAAATTTTCTACAGATGTCATTTCAGACCACGCTACTGCGGATTCGGCGAACCCGTGCCACCGGACCCAGCGGGGCAAGCTCTGCTCACAGAAAAGCCATTACACACCAAACTGTAGGGGAATCGAGGTGAAAAACCGCACAAGTAAAACCGAGACCCAGTTCTCCCGGCACGCAAATCCATACTAACTTTGTGACTATCGCACGTTTCCCAACAAAGTCATCAGAACTTTCTTCCTCCCCCTCCCAAAACACCGAGAGGCGCTCCCGGGCCCTCTCTCATTTCCACCACACCGGGGCTGCAGTCCCGCTGAGAGCTTGGCCGCCGGTTGCTGCCCCCCACACCGCGCACCTCGTTGCCAGCACCGCCACGAAACATGCGCTTCTCTCCCCAAAAAAGCCCCCCCGCGGACAGGACCACAGCCCCCGAGAGCAGAAGATGGCGGACAGGCGCGGGCCGGCACCCCCAGCCCCCCGCGATGCCCGCCGCCCCGGCACTCACAATTGCACCGCCCCCCGCGGCAACCGCTCGGGCAGCCGGCTCAGCTCCAGGCGGCTGCAGGCGACGAGGTGCCCGGCGCAGCGGCAGGGCGCGGGACAGCGGGCGGCGGCGTGGTCCCCCAGTAGAAACAGCAGCAGCAGGAGGAGGAGGGCAGCGGGCACCCCGCTGGATTGGCGGGGCATGGCGGGCTCGGAGCCGCTGCCCGCGCTCCCGTCCCTGGCGCTCCCGCACTGACAGACCCAGGCGCGGCGCGACCTCCCGCCTCTCAGCGCGGGTGGCAGCTCCCGCTCATGCCCCAGAGCCGCCGCCAAGGGGGGAAGGCGGTGGGAGAGGGGGATGTAGGAGAAAAGTAAAGGGAAACAGCGGCAGGGGGCCACAGCACCGCCGGCCGCCAGCCACTCCGCAAACTTTCCGCCGCATCAGCCCGCCTCCCTGCGGCCGGGGGAGCCCCGAGCACGGCCCGCCCCGTCGCAGCCCCCTCCCCCTGCCATGTGACGGCCGCACCCCCCGACCGCCCCGCCGGGCCGGGCTCGGGTCTGGGGTTGTGGGGTGGCGGGCAGGAGTCGGAGTGGGTTCGAGTGGAGCGAAGCTGCTGCTATGCCGCTGTGGCATCCCGGACCTGCTGCCCGGCTCGGGCGACAGCCGGCGGGTGGCCTCGCAGCACAGCGGGCTCGTGTGTGAGCCCTTGCTCCCTTTGCCGGCCTCACTAGGGGCTGGCAGCAGCACCTGGCTGCCGTGAGCATCGGGCACTGCGTGCCCTAAGAATCACCCGCTGGGCGCGGGCCGAGGCACGAAGGTGAGGGCATCGAGGCCCTGGTCGTGCGGGATTCCCCTTCACCATCGCACTGGTTTAGCATGGGTTGGGGCAATCCAGAAGCTGTTCCGGAGGCCCCAATGGCTTCCCAGCCAAGCCTGGGGTCACTGGCATGTAAAAGGTGAGGTGAGGTTAACTCCTGCCTTCTGGGTCCTACTCGGCTAGTCCAGACACCGTAATTAAGCCCATTATATTCCCCACAGGATCCCAGCTCTAGAGGTTCAGGGAAGTGGGCAGGGCATACAGATTCCACATCTCTGAGGTAATCTATGTAATTTAAGTAAATACCTATTGTTCAAGTTCCATATGTAAGCCCGGGCCTTGCAATGGATTCAATTACTGTAGGCTTCACACACACCCCTAATATCCAGCAGCAGATATATCAGACTGCTCACAGGCACTGTGCTGTCTCTCCCACCTCTATATGTTTCACCTGAAAGATTGTAGATGTCTTAGGCACTGGGAGCCTGGAGCCTCAAAAGCCTTGATATAAAGATTTGTAGGGCTGAAGCTTTCTCCCTGTTTTTATTAATCCCATGTGCATCTCAGGATGCAGCTGAAATTAAAGAAACAAAATTACATTTTAGTCAGGAATTATGCACTTGCAAAGGCAAGCTGGCAAGCTGTGACTGACTACAAACATTCATGTGCCACTGTCAACATAACTGTTTCAGATGCATAGGGTGTGTAGAGCTGTGTGGTGTTCTGTCAGCTTGTACTCCATTGACCACTGATGCTCCTTAAGGAAAGTACTGTGGGAAAACGAGCAAATACTACAGGGACACACATGCTTTCTACACTTCAAGCAAGCAAAGAAACAAAATACATGAGAAAAAGTAATTAGTGTATACTTACAAGTTACTATCATTTATTTCTTGTAAATGAGTACTGCTTCGGCGTCATTGGCATGTCATAGTTGTTCAGTTACTTTGCAGCTGCTGCCTTGCTTTCAAAAATGTTGACATTAGATGAATAAAGCCCGTGAAACACTGAGCTGTTCGAAACAGCCAATGGGGCAATGCTAGGTTCTGATTTTCAGTTATTTGCCTGTACCTGTTCCTATTGAAGTCAGTGGGAAAGCTTTCTTCTGTTTCCGAAGTGTCAGCATTTGTTCTAGCTGTCCAGTTGTTTCACACCATTATATTAAGATACAGAGACCTTGAACGTGTTCTGTTCATTTAGTTAAAATATGTTATACTCGCTACTTTTGCAAAGCAATCAAAAATTCAAGAGGAAGACCTTCATGTTTATGTTGCTCAAGGGAATTATTGAGCACCTTACTGAAATTAAAATGGATTTAAAATAACTGAGCCTTGTACTACAGTTCCCAGAATGCACAGCAAAGAGCTTCTTTGGGAAAAACGAGCTTGTCTTATGTTGAGTGTTGTCAAGAGCAGCGATTCACTAGTAAGTGACAACAGAGTTGTTAAACTGTCAGTTTTAATATCCAAAGGAAAGGAAAAATGGAAACAAAGCATTTTGAACTTGTTTTATCATAGCAGTCAACAATATACACAGTGCATATTTGAACTACGGAACAAGAGGGAATCTTAGAAAAGAAAGCAGAAAAAAGATGAAAATGTTGAAAAGGGCAAGAACTTCTGTTTCTGTAATTTTGAAAACCACTCATGCAGTCATGGAATACTGTGCCCTTTGTAAAAAACTAATGCATATTTAGTGCTAATATGTGAAGCTGTTTTAAGTTAAGCAAGGTAAATCAATTCAGAAAATTAATCCATTTGTCTTTGCAGCTTCTTTTCTCAAAATACTTAATAAAACATTTTAAAACTGATTGTATTACGAATTCAAAAGCTTATGTGCTGTACTTCAGAGCCCATGACAGAAAGTCTTTCTTCCCTCAGGGGGATTTGCTTTCTTCAGAAGTCTCAGGGACCAGTTCTGAACCTGATTCGAATGCTGCAAGTGCTGGCAGCCCCAAAGCCCAGGGGTCTCGTCATCATTATGAGAGACCACCATGACTGTATGTGAGCAAATGCAAATGTCTCCTTCACAGGTGTGGCTGGATTATATCTGCCCTAAGTAAGCTTGCATCAAAACACGAGGTTTCACTGTCCTCTATCCTGTTATCTCCACATGTAGCAAGGGATTTCTGATGACCCTTGTTTGGCATCAGCATTAGTGTAAATTCATATTCAACAGGATTAAGGAACTGATTTTACTGAAACCCCATCAAAAATAATAACACACACACACACACACCCCCCTCTCCACCCTCCTCACTTTAGTTCTGAGCGAGAATAAATTCCTTGTCTAGCTCTCCATGTAGCTGCAAGAGGAAGAGGACTTGGTGGTTACACAAAGACAGGCCCTTTCTATGGCAACCTGAATATAGGTCAGCCTGAGGAGATAACACTGAGGAGGGGCAAGCACTGCTGCAGAAAAAAATTCTTGTAAAACTAGACCCTAAAGCTCTCTCTTTGGGTAAAGATATTATTTTCCTCCACAAGCCTGCTCAGCATTGTAGTCTGAGCGAGTTGGAGTGGAGGAAAGGAGGTTGCATAGTGATCTGTAGACCCTTCACTGGGATGCTTTGGGTTGACTCTAATGGCGTATTTTTCAGTTCCTGATTATTTTAAATTAGATAAACAGGGGTTTAAAGATTCAAGTCCAAACATATGTTGTTTAAAATATGCATTCACTTCGGGCAAAAGACACACCCAGAAGCTGTCTAGGTATAATTTTTTTTACATATCATTAGCACATTGAAATCAGGCACTGCTTTCAACTAACCTACCTCCAGAAAAAGTCAACTTTGAATTAGGCTGGTTTTAACAGATTATTACAAGTAATTTACCTATTGCTAAGTTAAGCAGAAACAATTTAAGATACTATACATTTTCTGTTCTGAGTTAAAATTACATTAGTAACTTCAACGGTAATTTTAAATTCAGTTCTTTCAATCAGTTTTCAAAGGAGATGCAAGACACTAGAGACAATTACATATAGTTGCATGCAGTTCTGTATTGTTAAACCTGCATGATTTATGTCAGAAGGTCAAAAGAAGTGAACATTTACATCTGCTAAATGTTTTTGTTCGTAAAGGCCATTCCTGGAATTAAGAGTCTCCCCATGTTCTCCTGGATCACCAGGTAATCCAAATCTGTGTCTAGTATTTGTTTCAGATTTTCTACTTTTCATGGGTAAATAAAGTGATTTAGGTAGCATTCAGCAGCAAAAAGCAGAAGCAAAGCAGAACAACATTTCTTGTGCTCTGACACATCTCAGTTCTGATGGAGTGAGATATCAATCACACGTCTATCCACTTTCCTATCAGGAAATTTCCCTGTAGGAGTATTGGCAGAATTAATGTCCTGTCTATTCCTGAACTTTCCCAGTTCTATTTCATTTCTAGTCAAAGAAGACATTTAGGACTATCTGGGAGAAGGAAATTAAGAGTTCATCCTCTCAAGATCATCACTCCGTATTGGAGGTTCCTCAGTTTAATCTGTTAAAAATAATAATAAACAAAATAATCTTAAAGCTAACAAAACTTCCTAAAGCCATGTCTAGAGAGAGAGAGAGAGAGAGAGAGATGAACCAGTGAGACTCATCCTGCTTAAAAAATAGAAGTGGAGTAGGACATGCTTTTTGTGAAGGCTGCTTGCATACATGAAATAGCTTGCAAGAGGCAATAGAAGGTTTTGCCTCAGGCACTTGTCTGGAAGTCACTAGACAGTTACACAAAAACTCCCTACTGGATGCAGAAGACCCTTTTGGCTTCTTCACTTTCTGTGTGTAAACAAGAACCTCATCCAATATAATGGTATATATTTCATGGAAATTACTCTAAACTGTAAAACTCTAAAGAGGTTTCCTACCTTCCTTTTCTTCTGCCCATTGGTTATAGCAGTTGATATTACTTTTAATTTATAATGGCACTAACAATGCATGACCATTTATTTCAATTCCTATGATTAACCACTGCAATTTCACTTGCATTTGAGGAAAACAATAAAATGTTCTTAAATAATTTCCTAGTAACTATGAATCTCCTGCTAATGTGTCATAAGTCCATGGTGAATATCCCAAGGTGCATACCAAAATTTATTTTTGGTAGTAATTATACGTGACTTTGTGTGATCCAACACTGACGCTATGAAAACCAAATTAGGCATAATTTGAATGCACTGATTACAACCAGAAAAACTGTACGAACTCTTTCTGAAAACTTTGCCCAGGGCAGAAAATGTTCAGCTTTTATAGAATTCATCCAAGCAGTGAGTATTTGCCTCCATTACAAATAAACTTAAACATCCTAAGGCAATCGACATTAGTGACATTGTTAATGTCTTCAAGTCATGTCCTGCATGGGGCTAAGTGAGAAGTGAAGTGCATGATTGGAAAGACAATTAAACAATCAAAATCTACAATGATGTGACTTCAAAGAGGAAAAAAGAAGAGTTAGTTTTAGGTCATTAAGGAGCACTTGAGTTGAAATGTTGTCAATTTGAATAAAAATAAGTAGATGTAATTTCAGGATGATGCTACTGTAATAAAACACCTGCCATGTCTGTTCTACTTGTTTTAGTTTGTTGGGGGGTTTTAAATAATCTTTTAAAACGTTTTGTGGTAAGAAAGATCAAGAAGTGGCCAAAGAGGGAATATGAAAGAGGTGCCCTGTCTAATCTAGTGGTGGCTGTCCCAGACAGTAATGTTCTCAGCTCTTCTCTCTTCCCCTTCCTTGGCACGGGGAAGTTACTGCACCTGAAGCACAAACACGTGTTCACTTCTGCAATGAGGATGGAAATTTCTGCTAGAGGAGAGGTCTGGGTGCTTGAAGGCTGTACCTGCTTAAATCATCGCATGCAAATTTGGTAAGATTTTTTCAGTGATTTGCAGCCCCCGGTGTTAAGTATTCACCACATTTAGGTGTGTAACTCTCATTGAAGTCAACAGTTTAAGGAATCTCACAGGGAGAAATCAATGGGAGTTAGGGCCTAAAACTCTGAAGAATTTAGGTCTGATTGCCTGTTCCGGGGAGGGGTAGTGGGTAACAAGCTGCAGCTGGGACTCATCTTGTGTAATTTTAGCAATTTGGGTGTTTGGTATCTATTCTAAAGCAGTTGGCTCGGCTTCTTTTGTAGTCAGTGGAGAAAGACACATTCAGAGAGTGATTACTACCTTTCTAAAATAAGCAATCAAGGCATTTGGAATGAATCAGCCTCTGGAGGATTTTCTTCTTCTCTGTTGGCTAGAAGGACCTTTATGACTGGTTTAGATAGACCCTGGATTTTTAGATGATTCCCACTCTGTGCCTTCAGACATACACTTTTAATAGCTAAATAGACTAATATGTAAGCATATTTCTCAAACTTCTTCTATAATAAGTACCTTAAATGTTATAACAGTAATCAGAAAACTTGTCACAAATATGAATCGTTGTAGTTTTTAATTTTATTATATCCCTGTAGTAGTTTGCTTTGTTGTCTACTGATGTAAGAAGTTTTATTAAGGATTTATTAACAGATTAAATCTTATAAGATTTAGTGAAACAAAGGGGAAGTACTATGCTTAAGTGAAGCATCATATACAAACAAATACAAAATGAGAACCCTGAGGAAAATGGTCTAGTAGTGCACCACAAGCTAAGTAAGTATGTGTCAACAATGTGTCAACAATGTAACTGATGGGTTATATCAGTTGGAGTTTTCTATATGAGAGAGAGAAAAAAATGTTCCGTTGAGGGCTGAGATGAAGTACTGTATCCTATTTGGGGGGGCAGATGTAAAAGAAGAGGAGTGGAGTAGAGAGGGCTACAGAAAGCTGGCAGCAGGCTCAGGAGGACCCAATTTACAGCTCTCACAAAATGAATACCTAATGTCTCAGCACAGCATTTGAGATTTTGCACAGAGCTATCCCATTGCTATCATTGGGGAACCAGTGAATCATAGCAGACTGCAGTGTCGTCTGAACTTGCTCCCCCCTTTTTGCTGTCTGCTGCTTGTTGTTGTCCCAGTTATTATATAGAACAAAATAAGCAAGCACTGTCCCGGTAAGAAGTTGGCCAAACACACATTGCACCACTTCCACAGCTGCTCAAGTGATTGCTTGCAAAAGCCATATTTGCCAATAAAGTCTGACTTTTCTGAGTTGGAGCATCAAAGAGCAGGCTGGATCAGAGGGCAGCAAACACAGCCTGCTGATCTGGATGGGCTAGGTGCCAGCTAGAGCCCAGCAGGAGATGCAATGCTCTGCAGCACACTCTTTGTATTGATCTTGTTAATATGGAATTGAGAGAAACTGTAAAGGATGCTGCTACGAATTCTCTGACACTTTTTGGAATCTTATACAAGCAAAACTTTCTATGGCCTCTTTTACATCCCTCATATTCAGGCAACATGGTCTGGGGAGCCTCTGAAATGCAGATGTCACCTTCCAAATAGCCCTGTTAGCTGCCAGCTAAGACTGGGATACTGATGTTTGTCCTTTTCCTAATAGCCATGGCACCTTTCTGGGCCCTCAGTGACTTTGTCAACTGTGTTTTCTGCATAGGGTAAGCTAATAGAACCATCAGCACACATTTCCATGAATGCTGTCTGTAGTTTTTCCTTTGTTGTTTTTCCTCCCAGTTTTGCAGCCTACGCATCTCTCTTATTCATTTCTCCCTTTCACTGGCCTCTCTACACTCTAAGATCTATCAAAGGAAATATTTAGCAGTGCAAAGAATTGCACGTGTTGAATCTTGAAATACTTTCCTGGTTGTGTGCTGTCATCTCTGAACAAGAAACATCTGGGTCAGGGGTTCCTCTTGCAGTTGTGTTCTTTAGTGCTGTGGCAACTTATGGAGAGGAAATAAATAGGATAAAAGGGTGTGATGCTTTAGCATTGCTACAAGGCAAATAGCTCCGTGTACAGTTCTCTTTGGACTCTACTGGCCTTAGCAGTAGAAAAAGCAACCTTCTAGAGGGATGCCAACAACAGTGTCAGCATTTTACCTCATCCTAGGTGGATAAGACACAGTGCCACAATGAGGCTTATTAGGTGCCTTGGCCCACATATACAGTGTCAAAATCAAAGCAGTACTACTACATACATGATCAGGCTGGGCACAGGTCTGGCAGCAGTGATTAAGAAACCATAGCTTTCATTGAATTGCAGGCACTTGATAAATGAGTTATCCTTTGAATGATTTATAATCAGAAAAGTCTCCATGAGGTTGGCTAAGCTGCTTATGAATTTCACAATATTGTGAAAAGGAAAAAAAGAAGCTAGAAACTAAAGTAAACAGGAAGAATTTTGCTGGTCATTTTAAACTCTGGGAAAATTACATCTTCTTTTAATCATAATGAAAAAAGACCCCTCACGACTAACAGACCATGTTATTCACATTAATAATTAAAATTCTGATTTTTTGTTGGGAAAAAACTGCCAATAATAAGCACAAAGTTTCTTTTGCAGAATTTTGATAAAATCATACACGCACTTACCAAGTACCACATGTGAGTAATATTTCAGTTATCCCACTGACGTCACTGAGATGGAATTAAAAGTGCTGAAATTTTCAGTGATGGATATTTCACCGCAGCTGTGAGCAATGTGTTCCTCGGAGACTCTAATTCTGCTGGGGCAATGTTAAACCCTTGGACTTGCATCTTATTAGTAAAAGAATACAACTTTAAAAAGCTATCACAAGGGATCTAGCCAAGAAACTTAGCCTTGTGTATATTTCAGTTCATACATAAATTAATCTCTTACATTATAAATAAATGTGCTTTTTACACATATATATGGCTGCGTGTCATAAAAAATAAACCATAAAGTATGTTAAAATAAAATCAACAAGGAGAGGGCATTCAGAGTTAAAGCTAAAACCATAGTCTCTTACATGGCTTTTGAATGTATGTCATTGTATAAAAAATGGCAACAGTTATATATGAAGTGGTAGGACTTTTGTTAATTGAGTATAGCTGCCTGACTTCTTTTGCATTTAAATTCTCTTAAACTTACTCTAATGCTTTTCAAATCCTTAATTCTCTAATATGTTGTCTTAAACAGTTGTTTCTAGAGTAAGTATATATTGAATTATAAAACATATTAGAGCAGCTCACACAAATTAATAATTCTACCAAAGAGGCTACTACTGACTACTTTGTAAATGCAAACAACCTTCTGGTGTTGTCATCATTATATACATGGCATTACAGGCATACACTGATCTCCAGAGCTGTAATGGACTATTGTAAAAACCCTTCATTTAGAAGAGCACTTGAGCATGTATTCAAGAGGAACATTTGGACACAGAACAGGTAGCCTGGTTGGGTTGATGGTGAGAACCTCTCCTGGCCAGGATCCCTTCTTGAACTGGGATCTGAGTGTGCAGACTTCGGGCAAAGCAGACCTGACTAGTTGATGGGGAAATCATTATAGCTGCAAGTGTTCAGTAAGCATGAGTGGCCCAAAGCTTACATGTACGCGTGAGTGACCCAAAGCTGTCTCTAGCACTACTTTTGCAAATTGGACAGCCCTGACTAGCCTCTAGCCTGTGGCCTGAGAACCTTTCTATACCCATGGACTTCTTTTCAAGTGGGGAGGATGCAGTGCAGTGAAAACAGGGTATCCCTGTGAATACCATATTCACAAGCAGCAGTGGCTTCAGATTTTCTCATCCAGTGCTCTGCCTGCTCAGACCTGCCCCTACCACCTTTTCCACAGTGTGAGCACAGCTGCTTGTGGTGCCTTACAGGAAGCCAGATCATGATTTTTTTGTTGGAGTTATTTTTAACCTGGCTCTGTTCAAATCCAGTTTTTGGGCACTGAGTCTGAGATTAGAAACATCACAGTCCCTTGAACTTAAAAAATCTCACTTTGCCTCTTCAAATTAATTCAATATTTTTTCCATAGTTGTCTTCATCTTCGAAACTCTCATGGCACAAATTGATTGTCTCCCATGGCTGCTTTAAGTTTATGCTGGGTTAGAATGGATCTATCTGTAGCTCAAACAAAGCTAGTTTAAGATCCTGAAGATAGCATTAAACATTATATTGTCCAGTTTGGCAGAATGCAGTTGTGTATTCATGCCTGATCTGACTCAAATTTGCACTTCCATTTACTCCAGCAATGCACAGTTCTGGTATTAAAGATCATGGAACTTGCAGTACAAGAAAAACAAGCTCATTTTCATAGGCCTGACAAACATCCATATTCCCAGTAAAAAATGTATAGGGGCTCAAAAATTGAAAAATCGTTGAAAGCAAACCAGACAGCATGCATCAGTGCTTGTATTTTTACGTTCTTCTTCCATTTCTAGTGCTGTAGAAGCTTGTCTAAAGCCACAGAGTTTGCATGTATGCTACACTTCTTTAATGAACTCTTTTTTTTTTATTCTGGTTTCTTGGTTTAAATTATGTGCAGTTAATTTTCAGGCCCCATTTTTATATTGTACATGTAAATTCATATATACACACACATATATACATATAGACAGAAATATACTTTACATATACTTTATATACACATGATATTTAGCTTCATGTACTGCAATGCATTTTGGTCAGGAGGAGTACAGGAGGTTCCAAGCACAGCTAGCGCAGCTTTCAGCTGAGACAGACTACAGCAGCCTCAGGCTCAGCAGTCTGGCAGGAAAACCTGCAAATCCTGCTGCTCCCCACAGATTTCTGTGACTTGCAGTGCTGATAGAAACATCCTCTGCCGAGGCGTTAGAAGTTCCCAGATGAGGAACCTTTGCTTTGCTCTTTCAAACTCACCAAATTGTTATACAACTGCAATTTTGAGTCTCTTTGATGCTAAACTTGGAATATGTGTTACTGCCACACATATAGTAAATAAACATCAAGTAAGGGGGCTAGCACTGAAGCTGATGAGTGTTTTATTGCATGGCTTTAAAGAGGCTGGCATTTCTCTTCATGAAAGAAAAGGCTGGGCATTTCTCCCCATCAGAAAAGTGCTGTTCTCTTTCCCATGGTGGCCTTGCCTGTAGCAAAGGGGCTGGAACTAGATGATCTTTAAGGTGCCTTCCAACCCAAACCATTCTATAAATCTGTGGTTAATAGTACAGTGCTGTCTCGTGGTGTCTAACAGTGACCTAAAACACAGTCCTACAGCTGCCCTGGATTTGGTGAATTATTCTGAGAGTGTATTGGTCCATTCCAGGAAATGAATTAGAGCACTCAAAACACCACATCATGAAATTTAATTTATTTGGGATTTTTAAATTAATCTGCCATAGATCAGTTTTTCAGATGGAAATTTCAGGAAAGACTGATGAAGGGTCTAGAGAGACACTGGAGAAAAATGTCCAGTAGGATCTCAAGGCTCATATTCCTTATTTTCATTTATGGTCTCAAAGAATGGGAAAAAAGTGGTTTATGTATATTTATACTTGGTAAAGAGTATAAACACAACGGAGGACAACAAATAATAAATGCAACACGGACATACTAGAAATAGAGATGAGAGATAATTTAGGCCTCTGTTCCAGAAATGGTTATACACATGCTTATTTTAGGAGTGTGAGTGGCCTTTTAATTCCAGCAGACTCCTGCCATATCTAATGTCACACAAAGACATGAGAGCAGTGTTTTCTGAAGGGCATTAATCGTAGAAAAAAGTTAAGTCAGTATCTATAGTGAACTGCATTCTGAATTAGATTGCAATGAAGGAGAATACTTGGCAATAAAATTATCACAAAAGTAGGTGTACAAGTGAAAGATCAGGGGAGTACACTTCAGAGCAGCACAAACAAAAGACTCAATCCTGTTTCACCCAACGGGACATCTGACATTTTCCTTGCATTAAATTCATATAAAGACGTGGGTGTAACAAGCCACTTCAAAGTTAAGAAGCCTTTGCAAACGATTATGTTTACTTGTAAGAAAGAGGCAGCGTATTCCTATGTTACACTGAATAATAATTATTACTGGGCTTTTAAAAAGCTATTTATCTGCTATTTATTTGCTTTTTGAGGTTGCCTTCAACTGAGAGACCATAAGAAGCTTTCAGGAGCCATTTCCCATGTATAATGCTAATTAGAGCTCGAAAGAGCAGGCTTATTAGCACTTACTTTCCCAAAGTGCAAGGCAATTTGAAATGCAGAATGCCCTCAGTAACTTGTCCTTCAGGAGCATTATGGAACAAGCCGGGGGGGGGGGGGGAAGGGGGGCTTGGGTACTAGGATCCGAGCGCAAGTACTAAACTGGCTCTAGCGATCTCTGTGGATGTCGTGCGGGGTGCCAGGCTTCCGGCTGCTCTCCCGGGGAAGTCCATTGGATGTCTGTTGCCTGCTCCTGGTAGAATAAGAAAACCCTTAAATAAAGTGTTCAGCCAGACAGTATAGGTATAAACGTGTTACAAAGCACTTTTTTCTTTCTGAAAATAAATATACTTGTACAATTAAGCACACTTCAGGTATTAATCAGTTTTGGTTTTTCAGATTCCATCATTATATGCCACCAAATAAAGACATTCCCTTCACTGGAAAGACTCAAGGATCTTCACTATTTAAAAGCTGATTAATCAGCATATTAAAGGACACTAATCCTTCTAGAAAGCCCCCTGATAATGATTTTTTGGGACCATCATTGGCAGCTTCAAGTCTGTTTATTCTGCTGAGCTCGGTACACCAGCAAGCTTTTAGTATGGAGAAAGGTTTGCACCTTTTCGAGTTAGCTGAAAGAGGTAATAAAGATGTGTTTTAACATCTTGAGGTCTCAAGATGTTTATTGCCTAAGAAAGAAAAAAGAACCTTTTAACACTTCAGATGTTATTTCAATTTTAAATTAATTTAGGATGACTACAAATACTGAAAGGAAATAGAATGAGGAAATTAGACACACAAAAATTGTGAAGTCAATGGGGTGATTGTCACTGTTTGGACTTACTAAAAACTGTAAACTCATAAAAAATTTTTTCTTAAAGAATAAAGCAAAATAGAATAAAACCAACTGCACTTTCATACTGAAGGGAGCATGATAAAACCGTTTGCACTTAGAATGATAGAATCGTAGAATACTTAGGGTTGGAAAGGACCTTAAGATCATCTAGCTCCAACCTCCGCTGCCATGGGCAGGGACACCTCCCACTAAACCATGCCACCCGAGGCTCTTGAAGACTTGAAGACTGCAAGTGCTTGACCATGGTAGATTTAAAGGGAACCTCTAATAAGAGTTATTGAGGGAAGAGATTATTATGAAAGGCCTATCTCTAATTGTGCTGGTGGAAAATTACCAAGGAATGTATTAATCAAATGTTTCACTTCGCCATTTTACCACTAAAAGTGGAGAGCCCTGTTTAGGGGAACAAGGTTTTGCATTTAAATAATGAGAAAAGAGCACACAAACTTTTGGTAATAGAATCTTTTATGCAAAAAAACCCCTACCAATTGAAATGCAACAATGAGTACCAGTAAGGAACAGTTCGAAGTAGTTTATTTTGTTGTTTCATGACCAAATCTCCTATTGATCAGACAGGGGGTAATGCCTGGGAAAAAAATGGAAAACAGATCATAAACCCCTGAGCCTGGAGGATGAACTGTGAATAGGAAGATGCCCATTTGCTTCACACAGGTTTTGTGAATGCTCAGACTTTTGAAAGGATGGAACTCATGACAGGACTAAGGCCCGCATGTTTTAGACCCAGTGATTTCATAGGAAACTTGCCTTCTTACTAAAATGAGTAAGAAAAGCAACTTCCTTTGATGTTTCTGAGTTGAAATTCAGTAAATGAAGCACTAGGACGTATTTATTTTTCAGACTCAACAAGATCCATTCCCTCTTGCCTGCAGAATAGATGTGGTAATTTTCAAGCCAGGACAAGACAAAGGTATAAAACAGCTTTAAAAGGGCTTTGTAATGGATGCAAACCTAATTACAAATAGTCTATTGCCCTCCAAAATAAACACATAATAAAATAATAAGTAATAAATATGTAGTAATTACCTCATACCTGTGTATAATAAATCAGGTATTTCAGAGCAGTGACTGATGGCACTCCCTTGGAATCACGTAGCCTGTGGAGGTGTAAGTTCATTTCTAGACTAATTTTGTCAAATTTCAATAACAATAGAAGGTTGTGCTTTGTTTCTGTTTAGACACAGGTAGGTATTTTGTTATTCTTTGTCTCATGGGAATAAGGAAAGCTAGAGTCCATCTTAGAGCCTGCTCTTCCCTGTGCCCTGTGTAGCCGCTGCAGCAGGGCCACACAAGCTGGCTGCTGCATGCGGAGACCCCCAGCAGCTGTAGGTTGCAGACAGGTAGAGTGGAAGTGAAGTTATATATGCCTCAGGCTTTGAACCAGGCATTAACTCTTCCTTGGATTTCCAAGTGGAAATATGCGGGTTCTGCAGGGGAAGCTAGCTCCTGCTGCTAGCAGATGGGCTCCCTCTCCTTCTGGTTTCTGTCTCTAAAACTTTGTATTATTCAAAGGATGAAGCTTTCACAGAATGAAGAGACAAAGTTGTGAAAAAACTATAGGTCTCTTACATTAGCAGAAAAGACTGTCATAGCCTCAGGAGAAATAGATGTTACAAGTTGATAAAAATTTGATGTACGAAAAAGTAAAATCTGTATTTGCAAAGGAATTTTGAGAGGGAGCTCCTGATCTCCTCCTCCTCCCTCTCCCCAAAGAGTAAAACAAAACATTTTTTAAAATGTGCACAAGCTTTAAGCCACATATAGAATGAAGTCACTCTCAGAAAAAAAAAAGGCAAAGAAAATTTATCTCTACTTTAACATAAGCAAGGATACTGTACCACATATATTTTCTTGATTAGGAACCTGGTAAGTTCAGCTTACGTTCAGTTGCAGGAGAATGGCCTCAGAACTGAGTTCTAGCATATAGGTCAAAACTCAGTTTCCAGCTCTGCCGTTGACTTCGAATACACCTTTGAATAAGTGACTTAAGCCAACAGAAGGAGTCAGGTGCCATAAATTAAAATGACGTCCCTAGTCCCAAGACAACTGTTATAAAAATCCTGCATAGGTTTTCATTGCTGAAGTTCCCTAGTGCATGCTGCACACTGCCTGGAGCAGCATGCTGAGAACAGTAACATTCTGCAAGCAGTTAATTCATCAAGCAAATACTCAGTTTCTCAAAGAATATAGGCACTTGTAGACAAACATCTGCAGCCAAATTTGATAAAATTCTGATGACTTTCTCAGCCATTTCCCTGTATCTCTGTCAGCACTCCCTTCATTGATTTCCTCATTTGGTTGCTGTAAATCTGCTTCAATATAATGTAAATCATATATATATATATAAATATAACTATTACACAATGGTTTAATAAGAGATGCTCTCACACTATTTGTTTTCACCTCTGGATGAAGAAGGAAAAGTGCTGGCTTCCTCCAGCATGACCATCAGAACTCTCTTGATAATTCAATGGACAGACCCAGAGAAAATCCTCTCTTAGCACTTATGAAGAATATGAGGTCCAGATTGGAGGTGTCTCCCTGGTGCTGTTTTTGAAGAATGCACATCTTTTCCAGAGACATGTAAACAGTTCTCATTGCATAATGTTTATAACTTGTTCCCACTGAGTTAGTATGAGCTCAGCATATACTTATTGAACAGTTTTGCCATAAGGGAACCTCTCTCCACAGCTTAAGAACTAATGAACACTTCCACGCTGTATCCCTCCATTTGAGTTGTACATACAAGTTCTTTAGTAACTACTTTGTGTTCTCTGTTAAAGCTTTTCTTGACTTGCTGTGGCCAGATATTGTTGGTGTGCAGATGTTCTAGGAAATCAGCCTTTCTTTTCATGACATCATGGTTTTTCTAGTCATCTCTATGTGTTTGTTTGGGTTCTATTTAATGTAGCCTCCTGCTTGCCCCTGATGTTGTTTGCTATAATCTGATGTTGCCTGCAAGTCTTGCAGAAAAATTGGGAGCACTGGCCGGTACTGATCATTGAGATTCTTGTTAAGTTCAGATCCTGGCCTTCGCCTAACTACATATGAGAAGACCTATCACTGATAACTCTTCATTGCTGGCCTTGCTACTGCAGGGCAAGCTACCATGTGTCTCCCATGTTCTCTGTTCTAGTGTAGATCCAGCTTTTACATTCTCACATTCCTTGAGGGCTCTACCCAGATCTGCTGACCTGAGTACATTGACCTTGGATCTTTGGATCATTATAGTCCCCTATTATTTTACTGCTTTTTTGTTCTTTCATTCTTCTGCTGGACTGTAAAACAAAAACATTGTTCTTTGAGGAATCCTTTTCTGAGGTCCCTCCTTGTACAGTTGATAACTACCCTGACACTCTAGGATGTCTTGCAGCTTTGTCTTCATTTGCTTTCAAAGCACCTATTAGGTGATAATTTGTGCTTAAGTTTTCAATTGACACTGACTGATTTGTGTTCTACCGCGGGGCATGGAGGCCCCTTGTCTTAACAAGTCAGGTCTGCTACACATCTATCAAAGATCAAAAAGACAGCCTCTGCCTGAATTTGTGTGTAAACTGAGAATCAGTGCACACAAGTAGAAATGATGATAGGGAACTGCAACGATGCAATGAGAAACTCTTGGTCAGCGTGGTGTTAGTGATCTCAACACAATCAGATCAACCAGTTGACAGGCTTTTATAACCAACAAAGACATTTTGGCCTGTGACCTTAGTTTTGCCCTCCATTCAGCCCACTTCCTCAAAAACAGAGTACTAATCTGTTGCTATCTCGTAACTTCTATAACTTTTAATAATGAAAAGATCTATTACAGATCTCCTGGTTCTGTTGATTGCTGGACTATTGATATTTTCTCACAGATCTACATATACGTCTGCTTTAGTATTTCTGCTTGTGAAGCAGCTGTTCCCCTGGCTTATCTCAGACATATGTTCTCAGCTTATCTAAGCTTTTTCTCCACATGTGATGAATGCATTTGTGCAAACTTCCAAATCCTCTGGAACTACTGCTTTATCCCTTCCTTTATAAATAAAACTCCATGTTGTAGCTGGAGTTTGAATTTTTCTGTCTGCCATTCTCAACATTCTCAAAAGAGAAACAAAGGTATTGCATTTTGCATATATTTTCTGTTTAATGGAGCTAGATGAATACTTGCCTCCAGAAGGCACGCTTTGATGTGGATCTCTGATTAGTAATACTGTTAGTGAGTTGCTCTTTATCCTTGCAGCAGTGTCTCTCTAACATGAATTGTGCTTAGTCTTGCAGCATGTGTTGTTTTCTTTGTGATGGTTACTGATGATGAGACCACTCATCTCATTAACTCATCCCTTTCCAGAGAACATGACCTTGGCAGTGCAGTTCTATCTGTCCTGCAGGGATTTTGTACATTGGGAAGTTTTCATTAAAGCTTAATTTTCTGCCTCAAGAAAGGTCTGAAACTGTGTGATATTTTCTGAAAATCATCTAAAACCCCTAAAGATCTAAAAATCCTGGATTAAGTTTAGTAGTGCCCTCATCACTGGATGCATTGCCACTTTCTAAATTCTTAATATGACCTTAAGATATAATTGGGTTCTGGTTTTCATACTTTCAGTATAGTACGTTTTGTTGTTTTGTTTCTTTTTTTTTTTTGGGGGGGGAGGGAGGGTTGTTGTCTTTGTTTTGCTTTCTACAATATGGAATTGTACTATCCTAGCCAAGACATTTGCAGTCAGTCTGTCTCTGTCTTGCATTCCTTTATCCTTGCTTCTTCTCTAGAAATAACTTCAAATTGAAAATTGAGAAAGTTTGCTCCTTGATTGAAACAATTTTGTGTTATTTTCACAGATAGATCAAGAAAACATCTAATTTGATAGCATTAATATTTGTTAATGTCATCATTTCCAGACTGATCCATGATACTTTATTCTTACATAAATTATGTATTTATAAGAGATACTTTCATCTTCTAGAATACGAATTGCTGCTGACAGAAGCTAAGGAACACCAAATGCAGTGAAAATTTTCAATCATGCAGTAAAATATTTTATAATTCCAGAGGAAAGAGACAGAAATCCCTTACTGTGGTATATCAGACAGTAACATACATCAGTAGCAATTCCATTTTCCACACAGGTTATGCTTCCAGGACTTTCCTCTCTCTGGGGGTAACTCCAGCTCTCAGATGGAACTGGCAATTAATTAATTAATTAATCTTTAATATTTTTCTGGTTTTGTTGTTTCACTCACTGTAAAATGACTTAATCCAGGAGAAAAAATATTCTCTTTTTCTCTTCGGAAAACATAATACTTCAGAGCTTCTTTGAGTTGGGAAACACTGAGCTGTTATTTGAACTTGTTTAATAAAGGGGAATTTCTGATACTGACAGAGAATAAGTGTGTGGAACTCTCTCTCTCTGCAGTACTCTTTAAGGATTTAAATTGCCCAGACACTCAATGTTTTGGAGTACCATTAGCATCTTCACTTTTCAGATTTCCATTTCTGCGAATATGAGAAAATGAAGGAATGCCTTTTTCTGGTTTGTTCCTTTGCAGAATTTCAGTGCCTTTTTGCTTCAGTTTGTTCCTTTAGTTCTATTTGTCCATGTGACTTAGAACCAAAATGGAAGTGAATTGTTTGAAAGAGATTTGCTTAACAGCTAGTGGCTCCAGCTAAATAACTTTACAGTGTCCCATTGCTCTCACACACTGGGTGAGCAGCCCGGGTTTGACTGCAAAGCTTGTAAAGTATTGGGTATTTAAAGAAGATAGATACATTTTTGAGTCTTCTGCTGTGATTTTGGTAATGGCTTTGGTGCTCTAGCCTATGTTTTCCTAAAGAAATGAAGTTTAGAGGATTGACCAGTCCTCCTGTATTTCTGTCTGTCAGATCATCCCCTTTTATTTTTGGACCTACTATAAGATTAACCGAGACAGAGGATCAGAAGATTATATGCCACTCTGTTTTGAGAAATTAGACAGAAGAGGAGAAGGACCATTCCTGGTGGAACAAAGAGAAATGTTGAGGGAGTAGTTTACATTTAGTAGATACAGGAGAACTCATGCAGGGCAATGCTGTTAGTGTTTGTACCCTCTGAGATGGGGAATGTGGCATTTGCCTTCGTCAGTTTAGAAAGTTGCAATATGTCATCACGTCAAACTTCCGCTGTAGTCGACAGGGAAAAATAAACGTTAAAGTAGCTAGATGCCATTGATTTTGTTAACTAGATCCCTACTAATCTTAAGGAGTGCACTTTTTTGTCCCCACTTTCCTTGCTTTAGTTCACATTGCAGGAATGTGCTCAGGAGGCTCCAATTGTTTTATGGGCAATCCGTCCGCAGGACTAGACTAGAAGTAGTCCACAATACACCCCTCTGAAATACATACAGCACCAGTATGCATATACAAGTCTACACTACTTGCTCATGTAGTGTGAGTGTAAACCACAGGTTTTTCCTTAATAAATGATTGGAAAGCTATCCTTTTTGTGCTTTCTCTGTGCCTAGATCATGAGTTCATGAAAAATGTGTAATTAGTGTTCTGCTGTGTTCATTCTACCTAGCATCAGGCAAATCAATTGTAGTTAAACTCTCAGTATTTAGACATTTTCCCATTTTCTGTTCTCTGCCGCAATTGCCACAGCAACAGAGGGTATGTTAAAGTAGTCCAATTAAAAAGATTTTAACCACTCTTTTTTTGTCTAAATGATTTTTATGGTAACAAATTTGCAGTCCATATATTATAGGTCTTCCACTATTGTACTGTAACAGCAGAAACCCAAATTATTCCAGTGTCAACAGTCTTTGGTTTTGGTGTGGAAGAGACTTTTCCACCATAAAAAAGTCTAAGATTTGTTATCTTTTTCATTATAAAAGAGACCCTGGGGGGTTTGCAGAGCTGATTTTTGACTGAAAGTGTCTAGCTTGGGTGTGATTCAGAGCTACACACTGAAGGTGGAAGCCTAAATTTGTTACAGTGAATGTAACATCTTAAAAGAGTTGCTATTCAAATCACTTAAATTAGCCTCCATTCTCATACAAGGAACAAATGATGGAGAAGGACTGCCTGACTACTAAATTTCATTTTCTTGTCTGCAGCTCAATATAGATAAACTCAGTCCCTCGTTTCTGAGTCCTCAGGTGAATTTTTATAGAGTTGAATGTTTAGGCTTTTGAGAAACTGGTGACCTGAACTTTCTTTTCTTTCTATGAAAGAGATTCAGATGCACAGTTGTCTATATATATATCCACAAGTCTGGTATGATCCAGGCACAGGTCACCAAAGTTTTTCGTGTTAGTTCCTGCCACTGGCAGCATGATGTCAGGGTATATCCCATGTAGCAGTGGCAGCTCTGTGTGCTGTGACCTGCATGTATGCTAACTTCAACATGTGTGGCATCATATCCATACTACAGCTTGATTTATGATGTACTGTGGGGAAAAAAAGGTACTTTCAGATTCTCTGGTGCAGATTTATAATGACACCACACATTTCAAAAAAGCAAAAATTGTTGCCAGTACAATTTCGAGCAAAATCTGGTTCTTTCCCCTTGGAGTAATAACAGAATGGCTCATGTTTATAAACTGTTGTTTGAAAAAATCTGTTGCATACATTAAATTACATGCAGTGTGAGTAATTTTCTGCCTATACAAATGCACCCATGGGCCAGTTAAGGAAAACTAGTAACTAATTCAAGTAACACATTATTTTGATATAGAGAAGATCCACTTGTAAGAATGACAAAGGGGTAAATAGCTACCCAATTAATTTTTCTTTATCAAAGAGCTTTTATGTTTCTCCTGATTAAAATGGGGAGAGTTAAATCACTGACATTGGAAAGTAAATAGAAGGCAGAATGAAAAAGAATTTAGGAAGAAAATTATGAAGAGAAATTATTTATATTATCTGTTCTGAAATCTTCATATAGTTCTCTATTATTTTCCAGTTTTCATTACTACTTTTTCCTGGAGTATGTTCACTTGACTGTATATCTCTGATGAGCCTATATTGCTCTCAGTGATACAATAAAAGGTCAGAAATATCAAATACATCATTTAGACCGTTTGCTTCACTTGACCAGTCCATTTACGTGGCAGACATCTCACCACATGCACAATGTGTGGTTACATGTAAACAAGCAAGCTCCTCTCTAGGTCAAAACATGTTCAGTTAAGCTTGCATTTCAAAATAAATGATGTGTTAATCCTTTATAGCTTTTTAATTGAATGTGGGTTTAGTCAATTAATAGCTTAAATAGAGAAAAAGAGATAAATATACATGGCAATACTGGTTAACATGAAGTCATTAATGCTTTTGGAAACATGGAGTATATTGTAATCGAAAATGTTCTTGCGTCACTCGCATTACTGTCTCTGAAAATGAAAGCCTTAAAAAAAGCCCAAATATAGTAGTTCCTCCTGACTGAATAAAATAGACTTAATCTTCATCTCTGAATATTCTGTTTGGTACAACCCTAAAAATGGTTTGTGAAGCTAGTTCAGTATTCTCCATCTGAGGAGGCAGTACAGTTGTGGTGAGATAGAGCTAGCTCTGTCACTGAAACTGTGTCTGGACTCTCTGAATTGTGAACTGGAGTAAAGAACTTAAACTATTGAAAAAAAATGTTAAAAAGGTGAAATAAAAAACTTCCTCATATTCTATATTGTTCTTCCTTCTTACTTTCTAGTCTACAATCTACCATATTTTGCCTGCTCTTTTCTCTTCTAAAATCCACCTCCCCGTGTCAGCATGATCCTGTCTCCCTGCATGTCATTGCCATGTTTTTTTATTTATCTTCTCTCAAGAAAATAACATTGTGATTAGCTTCTGAAGGGTAGAACCTCTTAAGACATCCTTCCAATGCATTTCACACTGGATGCTGCCTGTGGGCTCTTCTACATTCCTTTTAGTTTCAGCTACTGCACTGTTTTCTTTCAGACTATTGAAAGATAATGTCTGATTCCAGCCCTCTTCACCTGAGGAAAGCAATTAGTAAGTTGAGTTTCCTAGTTACTCCAGATCCGATGTCAGAGAAGCACCAAGTTGTTAAATTGTGATTTAACAAACTCTTCAAGACCCAAATATCCAGTTGGCTGGCAGTTAATGGAACTCCAAGCAAGAGTAAAATGAGCGGGATTTATCCTTTTGATTAGTGTGCACTGAGATAAGAAACTGGATTGAAAGATCATTCACTTTATCAATCAGATGGATTTTCACAACATCTAGCACTTCTCATTTCAATGTGCACAGAAGTACCTGGATTTTTAAAGATTTCCCTCATGTCAAAGACCTTACTGACAATAATGACTGCGGGTAAGCACTGACATATCTTGGTAAATTTTCCTCTTCCTCTCCGAGCATTGAGATATTGAAAATCTGAATTCAGATCTTCCTGTGATGCATATATGTCCATATGGCTATTGGCTTATATCCTTGTAAACTGGCAGGAATATTTTGAAGGGAAATAGTATGTGTAAAGCAACACTTCAATGTTTTTGATGTTTGGAATAGTTTCCAGGACCAAAAAGGCACACTTAGAGGTACAACCCCAAATTCATATCAGAGCCTAGATTCCATGTCAAAGTTCTGACTACTTGGAGAATATTGAAAAGATTTTCTTGTTCTTTATATAAATATGGTTTTATGTTTCTTGCAATTTCATGCAATGCAGCAGTGATATTTTAAAGGAAGAACAACCAGGGATTCACTAATATTCAAAATGAACATGAAATATGAACTGACAAAGTCTGTTAAACAGATGAGAGAGCAACCATATATTTTACTTAAATACTGTCACTGTATGTACTACACTCCTGTGTTTAATTCATGGAAACATTAATTACAGTGCTAAACTTCTACTGACAGGCAAAGCATAACAAGTCTTCAAATAATAAAACACACCTAATTTCATCTCAACCCTTTTCCTATAAACAAATGCATGAGTGTGTCTCCAGAAGTACACAGTCTCATCTACATGGAAACCTAAATATTTAAAATTAGAATCTCTATTGACTGGGAGGGTTTCTGTGGAGGGACTTGATCTACAGCTGCTGTTTAATACTAGACAACTTAAATCTCCTGCCAAAAACGTCTAGTGTTTGTTTTCTTTTGTGAAGAAGCAGATGATTGTCCAGATGATATCCAGATGATTATAAGGAAGCTGAATCTGTACCCTATCAAAGCCCCTCTTAAGCTCATCCACAACTTCTTCTTTTCTCTCCACTATACATGTATACTTCTTTCATGTGCAAAAAGTCACAAAAGTTTCAGACAAAGCATAGGCTATCCATTAAACAAAAAGAATAGACTAGTGTTACCAAACCTAAATTTCTATAGTACATTGCTTGGTGATTATTATCCTATAAATGATCTTCCTTGCAATTACAATTATCTTCTGTTCTATCCTACTTGATAAATAGCCCCAGAAACAGGGACTGATATAAATATCTTTATGGTCTAGGCCAACATCTGTAATATTTTGCTATTAACCAAATAATAGTGTATTTATAGTAAATTTGTTTGCCAGAGAAATCTTTTTAATGAGGCCTGTTTTCAAAGACTAAAACCTTCAAATCTTGTTATGCCAAAGACGTGAGATTTCTGCAGCTGAAAGTAGAATTTTTAAACAATTGGTTCAAAGTTATTTTTAGGGACCATGGCATGAATTCAGCACATTGGAATATCCACTACATGACTTCTGTGCAGAATAATCATCTCAGTTGTATTTTTATTTTATAAGTTTTAACTTTAGAATTTTATGTAACTTACAGAAGACACTAATTTTGTTCAGGTTCAGTATCCTTTAGTGTAAATAACTACACTATGCCTCCATTATTGAAAAAGGCAATTTTAGAGCATGATTCATCTTACCTGTTTTATATAGTTACTTAAGGATGGGATGAATCACTCTTTAGACTATAGGTTCTATAGGAAAGATTTCAAATTATTAAAAAGGAAGCTTAAGCATACAGATGTCTCATAGACATCACAGTATGATCAAATAATAGATTTTAATGCATACTACTCCCTGTCTTCTATCACCTGACCTCACAGGAGAAGGAATATAAAGAATTACACATAATTTTATGAGCATCTCTCACATGGGTACAGGCTGAGACAGCTGGACTTTTCAGCCTGGAGAAGGCTTTCATTAATGTGTGCAAATATCTAAAGGGAGGGTATGAAGAAAATGGAACCTGGCTCTTTTCAGTGATGCCTAGTGACAGGACAAGAGATGATGGACAGAAACTGAAAAATAGGAGGTTCCCTCTGAACATCAGAGAGCACTATTTTACTGTAAGAATGACTGAGCACCGACAGAATCCACTAAGAGAGACTGTGGAGTCTCCTTCCTTGGAGAGGTCCTGAGGAACAGCTGTAAGTAACCCTGCTTGAGCGGGGTCTGCTTGAGCTTGTTGGATCAGATGACCTTCAGAGGTCCCTTCCAAGCACAACCATTGTGTCATTCTGTGATACTACATTTGTATTCTGATAATTATTTTTAAATTAGTATGTTACTGATTGCAGACTATTTAAATAAAATGTAGGATTTCTGAAGGTGCAGTTTTGCTTTACAGAAAGTCCTGTTATCCCTCAATTTATGCTGCTTCTGCATAATAACTGGTGTTTTGTCTAAGCTGAGTTGTTTGCTTCTTAAATGGACTGATTCAGCTTTCTGGGTCAGCCTCTTGTTTAGCTTCTTGAACCAGTCCATGTACATCACTTTAGTGTCAGCTGTGTGAGAGAATCACAGCCAATGTCAGAAAGTAGTTTTCTCTTCCTTTTGTTCTTGCCTGCAATGTCAAATTTCATCCTAAGAAAAGGAACAGCTGAAGGAGCAACAGTGTAATTTTTCTGTGTACCCAACTAGATTCTATGTGGTCAACAGTGCTGCTAGTAGCATATGGAACTACCAAATGGGTATCAGCAATTTACCATACCCACTGGTAAAAGACCTTGAGGTCCTTTTGATCAGTGCTGTCTTGGCTTAGTATCTTGTTCTGCACTCATGTACTCCAAATCTCAGCCCAGGGTATCTTAAAAACCCCATTTGGGTAACTTCATTCATTACCTTCTCTAAATATAAAGTGTCTGGGTTTGCACGATTTCAGCATGAAACCAAGTGAAACTCGATGCCTGCGGTATTGTTTTGGTTAGACCTCCTGGGTGCGTGTGGGTTTGAAAGCAGGGGCAGGGGACAGTGGGGCAGGGAGCAGCACAGAGCAGAGCCGCACAGAGTGGGCAGGACTGAGCGGAACAAGCAAATGAAGCAAATAGGCAGCTCCAGTCTTGCAAAGAGAAACTGCAACTTCACAGGCAATTTAGCAAGTACAATTTATTCTAATTTATTACAGTAAACTACATATTAGCAAACATTAACAAATCAGGGGCAGATTTATGACAGGGAAGGCTACTGTGCTAATGAGTAGCCCCTTCATTAGCATTGCCTGGAGCAGCATATGCTCTCTTTCAGCCTTTCCTTACCACATTTTCCCATTACCATCACAGCAGAAACAAGCCTTTCATATCCTGTAATCTCTGCCTGGGAGGAACCTTGTTTGGAAGCTAAAGAAGGGAACTGGCTGACAGCTTTTTCTATGAACTACAACTCCAGTTGTTTTTGTTTGGGCATTTAATTGAAGGAGTACAGGAGTTACTGGGTACCTCTCAAAATACATGTCCCAATTGTGGTTACTGTTAGAGTGGTTGTAGCTTTTGTGTGTTGCATTGCTGCTTGCTGGCAATGACTATCAACTTCTCTGCTGTTTTATTCATCTGTATACAAAATAGACTTCTTAACACTTGCCCATCACAGCAAAAGTTTATCTTGTAAGATTTTTTCACTAGTATGTATTTTTTTTCATTAGTATTACCAAGTATTTGCGTTTTCAGCATTGTTATATCTGGCATAAAGAGGGAGAAGGGTGTGTGGATTTCACTGGTTAATTACTTTAAAGCATTTGAAATTTTAGAAGGGCAGATGCTGTCAAAGAATAAAATATGATCAACATACCTTTAAATCAATGAAAGACCCAGAGAATCACAATTCAGAGAGCAAACAAATCTAATTGTTTACTCTCCACTCTGCTGCAGTCTGTAAGTGCAGACTTAAAATTAATATAGTGTACTTTGGCCACCCAGCTAAAAACCACAAAAATCCATATAAAACACCTTCCAAATTCCTCAATGCCAGATTGTACTAGTTTAAGAAAACTTTCTATGATACCTTCTCTCCATTTAAATGCTTGGCCTTTTATTAAATACATAGCAATTTTAAAGGATTGGAGTGATTTTTCTGTCAGAGATTAATAATTTAGTTAATAACACTACTCCCAAATGTCTTTAATGGTAGGCTCTGCATCCCCCCTGCCCTCTTCCCAGGAATAACTCTAAAGAAAACTTTTCATACTGAATATCAGCAAGCTGTCTAATGACAACACTGTGATTTTTTTGTAACCCCTGAGAACATGATTAAGACCTGGGTTGTAACAATCATTTAATTAATTGTTGGCCCTTTCAGCAGGCAGTCTGGATTTCACTCTACAGATGTGTGCAGTGTTCCCATATATTTTTTCCCCTGTTCAAGACAATTTACATTTGCCATGTAACACTTCATTGAAGACAGGGAAAAGGAGAGCAGTGCAAATGACCAGGTTTTCCAAACTGCTCTGGCCACTTCAAATCACCCCATAAAACTTCCAGATCCCTCTTCCTTGGGGAAAAGTGCAGGTGGGGGTGCGTTGCAGGAGTTGCTCCTAAGCTAAGCTCCTGCTGGCCACCAGCAGAGAGGGTGTAAAGGGGAGGGAGAAGATGTTGCTTGGGCTGTGAGTATCAGGCTGCTGCCCGCCTGCCATTACCCTGTGTGAGTCTTGGCAGCTGGTAAGAGATGGAGCTGCCCAGAGGAGTGCGTGGGGAAAACAGCATGGCCCGCCAGAGGGGACATTTTCAGTTTTCCTTGAATTACTCTGTAAGGCTTTCAAAACTGAGGAATTTTGGAGAATAACAGAGAGAAGGGTGAGGGGATGACAACTACAAATGGAGTGAAACCCTCAAGCATCATTCATTCATTGGTGAAGGGGAGGGGAAAAGGGAAAACATGGGAATTAAAGATTTTAAACAGTTTACATTTTAAAATTTTTGGTTTAGAAAACCTTGAAATATATGAAAAATTGTTGAGATTTGTTTGCAATTTCCTTGTTAAAATTATAACTAGAAACTTAATTATTATTCTTTGTATGCACCACTGATCATCTCAGGATGCATAAAGCTTCAAGTAAGGGTAATTTTTTCCCCCATACATAAATTAATATATTTTAAGACTATAAGGGATTGTTCATCTGACCTCCTACATAACAAAGGCAACTGATTTGCTGTATATTAATTCCGGGTTCAAGTCCGATAGCTCTGATGCAACTGCAGCATTCCACAGAGAAATCTTCTGCCCTTCAAACCATTAGCCCCTTATTTATACATCAGTGACTTCCATTATCCTTTTTGGAACCACCACCACTTTGGGAAGCCTAATCCACCAGGTCCAGCCGATATTCCCTCCTTTGGATCCTCTCCCCCAGTCCTGGGAGAACAGTCGTTAGTCTTTTTGATTAAGTACATGACTTTACTTCTGATCATGACAAAAGTCATATCATTACCTAAGCAACTAAAATAAAACAATGTCAGGAAAACTGCCATTGTGGGATTTTTTTTCCATCACTCCTTTTGCATTTGTGCCAACAGCAAGCTGTGGTGGTTTTGGTTTTATTCTTTTTCTCCTTTAATTCATTAATTGAAATATAAATTAAAATTAGGGTCAAAGATTGTCCCTGTGGGACTTTACTCAACAATTACTCCATGTTTATAGTTGCATTTCAAGACCTGCTGATTTCTAATCTATTTATTGTGTGCCCTGTTGACTTTACAGCATTGTAGTTTATTGTTCATAATATTGTGTGGTGTCCTGCCAAAAGATATTTGATTTGCTTACATCGTTACCTTTATCTAATCCATAATTTCACTTGCTATTAAATAATTAATTACTGTTGCAGACAAATTGCCTCTGGGCATTTTTTCTGTAGAGAGGAGAGAAAGCAGAGGTGACAGCTGGGAACTGTGACAAGGCATGAACCCGGGAAGGAAACAAAGGAAAGGATCTCACTGAGGGCAGTATGGGCAATGAAAGGCTTTAACAGGGACACTTTAAACAGGGGCCCAAGTTAACAGCATGGCCCCCTGGGAAGCACAAGAGAGGAAACACAAGAGAGGAAGCACTGTGATGCTGATAGGAGTGTGGAGGTAGCAACTACACCTAACAGCAGGGATGATGAACACCTCAGACGTCAGTATCTGCCAGTAATTCTTATGAATCTGAAAGAGATGTCTGCATGGCTCCTCACCATTCTCTCCTGTGTTCAGTCTGCCCTCCTCTAATGACTCCATAATAAATGTATTACAGCAGAACCATAAGATTTCTCCAGTTTCATATTTCCTGTAAGTTATCACATCACCATGTGATGGAATTGAATACTTGCTTATTTTCTACATGTACAGCATATTCAGGTCATAATCTCAATATGTGCACTTGGAACAGCAGATGTATCAGTTTCTCCAGTAATGCATTCCTCTTTTACCACAGAAAAGCACAAGAAATCAAGAATGCTACTTATGTTGTATGACAATCAACACCCCCTGATTTCATGAACTTTTGACAATAGTCTTAATAAGATAGCCTGCTGCTTTATTGCAGATTTCATTTTGCAAAATCCCTACTAACAGTAACTAAACAGATCATCCACACAAATTCTTTCATTAAGTGGAAACTCTGATATAAATCTGTATTTAACCACTAACCTCAAATGAATACAGCACACTGGAAAAAAAACCTAACTATTTTCTTTGAGCGGGTTACTTTTACTGGCCTCGCTAATGCTCTTCAATGTATATTCTCTGCTCAGTTTACCCACAAGCAACCTCTGGCAGTTTAATTTTTTCTCTATGAATACAGGAGTGATCAGAAGCCACAGCAGCAGGGCACTGAAGTTCGCCTCACTTTGATTTACTTCATCTAAAAAGGAACAGATCTAGTAGTGTGCCAGCCTAAGGTACTTTCCAAGTTGTGCACGTTAGAAACTGCACCAGAGCTCTGGATTAATTTATTGGCTTCCCTAATCATAAGGAAGGTCCTAAGATGCGTTTGTGTAGAGACAGGAAGAAAAAGATGAAGGAGATGAGATACAATCCTACCACTGTGAGAAGCCAGAAGAGAAAATAAAGAGATTTGCTGAACAAATGGACCAAGACTCCAAAGCATTTTTAAAAAGCCAGCTATATAGAAAAAGGAAAAACATGTTCATTCTACCAGTGCAGAGTCCATATTAAAAGTTTTATAACCATGAAAATGGGTTGGTTTTTGGTTTTTGGTGGTTTTTTTTCCACTCAGTTTGTCTTTTTTTTTTAGAAAGAGGAAGAAAGTACTGTTCTTCTAAGCTAGAATTAGTGAAATAGCACATCTTTCCACACATGCACACACATGTGAAGGCCAAATCATGCAGGCATTTAACATGGTGCTCTCCAAGTAATTACTCTTGGGGGAAAAGGCCTGGGCTTCTATTCTGAGAAGATCTTTGGATTCAGCATGTGGTCAGTCCTGTGCCAGACATTATATGCCAGGAAGTCATGGCATCCACGCATGGCAAGACTGACTTTTTGGACCTTCTCTGGCTATAGGTAGTGTCTCTGAGTGTGTATATAATTGTATATTAAGTGCAATCTCATTGAGCACACATATTCATAAAGGTGTCTCAGCATCCCTAGGCTCCTGTTGGTGTTTAAATTAATTTCAGTTTTGTTTGTGCTCTGTTGCAGTTCTTTTCCATTCCTTTGCTAGGCAAATAGAATTTTGCTTTTGTGATCACTCTTATAGAGTCTTTACCATGTGACCCAGCAGTGCAAATAGGATACAGCTTAGGTATGGGCAAATGATCACGTCTATGCTGAATTACCCAGAGCACCCAACAAACAAACAATGTTGACTTTCTGCTTCTGTGCTGGCTTTCTGGCAGCTGTAGGTGCTGCAAGATGCTACATGATCTGGCACAAAGTTAGAGCAGGTGATAGATAATACCTGATTCTGGATAAAGTTTGACAGCATAATAAAAACACTGGGATTTTATTTTATTATTTATTTTATTTTATCTTATTTTATTTTATTTATTTTACTTTTTTTTGTTTGTTTTGTTTTGTTTTAAATTGCAGTGGATTGAGTTAGGGCTATATTAGAGGGGTGGTTTTTTTTAACCTGTGGCCAAGATATTTTTAGCACAAGGTACACAAATCCTTAACCTGTATCATCAAACCACAGCCTGAATTTAATGGGAAAAAAGGTTGTTGAGACAATGCATTCCAAGTCAATAGTGCAAAGTCATTTGTAAAACATGATTCCCTTATCAGGTTTTTTTTGTGATTAGTGGCTCTCAGAGTCAGCTGGAAGAGCAAAAAATTGTTTGTGGCTTCCTGATTCAAAAAGCAGCTCACTATTTATTAAGTGTTATTTAAGGCTACCTGCTTTTAAAATATGCTGTTCACAAACAATGTCCAAGCATGACTTTATACTTACAAATCCACTGTGGCACATCCTGTTTCCTTGAGCTGGTCTCTCTATTGGAAGCCATTAAATGGAAAATGGCATTGCCCGTTTATGTGATCAGGCTTTATCTTCTCCCTCCCTATCTTTCACAAAGTGAAAATGTAGCAAACTTCATCACGTTAATTGCCATGAATTATATTCTTATGTCTGTCCTGATTCTCTAAAATAGCAGTGTTTCAAACACTGAGTTTGATATCCACTAAAAGAGGACAGTTGTAGAAAGTGGGTAGTTATTTATAAATGAGGCACCACAGCACTTCATGTTCTAAGTCCAAAGCTTAGAGTGAAATCCAAAAGTCTCAGTTCAATTCTTGTTCTTCCTGTACAGCCCTGGGGAAACCAATAATTCACATAGAACCCCAAATCCTGTAGGTTGTACAGAGACCTGCTCAGTGTCATTAGACAAGTCAGGTGTATATGTATTAAGCTGACTTACTCTGAGGTGCTCAATGCATGTCTGCCAAAATGTGCTTTTGTCTTTTTGAGATCCACTGCTTGGTCCCCTTCCTCTTACAGTGGAAAATTGAAACTATTCCCTTAAGTAATGTAATGGAGTGGGTTTACCTTTTCTTCTGAAAGTTGTTGACTGAACAAGGACCTTTTTACGTAAGAGCCTGGGGATTATAGCATTTGCAAAGGAAGCACTCAGTTAATTTTCTTCTCAGCCTGAAAGAGTTCACATGCATATATGCCACCTCCCAGGGAAATGTGAGCCCCTCTGTGCTGCTTTTGGCTGGGATAGAGTTAATTTTCTTCACAGTAGCTAGTATGGGGCTATGTTTGGGATTTGTGCTGAAAACAGAGATGTTTTCATTACTGCCGAGCAGTACTCACACAGAGGCAAGGCCTTTTCTGCTTCTCATCCTACCCCACCAGCAAGTAGGCTGTGGGTACACAAGAAGCTGGGAGGGGACACAGCCAGGACAGCTGACCCCAACTCACCAACGGGATATTCCATACCATATGGTGTCACACTGGGCATACAAAACTGGAAGAAGAAAGTGTGGGATGCTTGGAGTAGTGATGTTTGTCTTCCAAGTAACCTCTACATGTGATGGAGCCCAGCTGTCCTTGAGATGAACACCTGCCTGCTGGTGAGAAGCAGTGAATGAATTCCTTGTTCTGCTGAGCTTGTATGCACTAATTTTGCTTTACCTATTAAACTGTCTTTATCTCAACCTACAAGTTGAGATAATTCTGTCCCCCATCCCACTGGGAGAGAGTGAGTAAGTGGATGTGTGCTTGCTGACTGGGATTAAACCACAACACACCCCCAGCCAAACAGTGGCAGAGGATGATGGGAAGCAGCAAGAAGGCATGCAAAGTACTCACCAGCCCTTCTGCTGGAGCTGGACCATGCAATTTCACAAACCAGTGAGCCACACAAACCTGGCTTTATGGTCCAGTGGTTAGTCACTCATATGGAAAAGAGGCATCCTAGGATTTGACTCCTCTATTTTATACTAAATATCAAGATCTAGACTGTCTGTATGAGTATTTGTGCATCACCCCTGCCTCTCCACTTGCCTGCCACAGTGCTGGTGGCTGAGATGTTCATAGGTCAGCGCCAGCACCAATGTTGCGGCTTCATTTCCACTGAAGGTATGTGCTTGCAGCAGGGAGTCCTGAATCCATACAGGAGCCATGACTCTGCATCTAAACTTGTGCTTTCCTGGACCTTCATGGACCCTCAAAGGTACTTGGCTGCACTCTTGTGAGTGTTCCGCCCTCAGGTACATCAGTTGCCTGACTTCTGTAGCAGATGCTGCTGCAGCAGGTTCTGTGATCCAGAGCTTTGGATTTACGAGCCCTGTTCTTCCCTGATATTGCTTTAGGTGCATAAGTTCTTTATGTGTTTAGATCCAGGTCTGAAAAACACCCTCTGTGAAATGCAGTAGTAATGAGTATAGGATTGTCCATATTTATATTAAATATAAAATTTAAACATAAAAACAGATAGGAAGATGCCATCTACTTTTTTGTCATTTACATAGCACAGAATGTGCCTGTGACACAGCAAAAAAAATCAACGTTATGATGCTCCTTGTCTGAGGAGAAATCTAAAGTGGTCAGTGTAATACAGCCCTTACATTAGAGGGAGGAGATAGCTGCAGTCAGACACGTTAGGCAAAACAAAAAGAAATGGGATTCTGATGCCATTGGAGTTTCAGGATTAATTGAACCTTTGGAATTTTGCTAAACATCCTGCACACATTTCAAGCTGTGGTCCCTACAGAATTCAGGCAGATTTCTATTGGAATCTTTAGAAATATGGCTGTAATGGTCTCAGTTGTTCTGTGTCATTTTAATTGATCAAAGTTTTAAGTAAGCAGAGTTAGGTCCTAAAAGCATGATTGGTTTGTCTGTGTGTAAATCCTACCAGCAGTTCCTCAGTTCTAATCTCACTTTTGCCATGAACTTATGTTGGGGGTCTGAGTTCATCATTAATTGCTGATCTCACTAAAATTGGAGCTCTAACATAGACCATTTTGTCTCCTTGCTTCCATGTTACAGGAACAAATGAAAAAATATTTGCTGGATGCTAACACAGCAGTCAGGGCAGAACTGGTATTATGCAGCTGTATCTTGAAATGTGTAGGTGTTTTATGTTAAAATGTCACTGCCTAGTGAACAGAATCAGTGCTGGAAGCTGGGGCTAGGAGCCCATCCCTGCCCCTCTAAACTGAGGGTGTGAACACAGGCTCCAGCAGGAACACCTCCGATACACACTAGCCCAGTGGCTTAACTTCTCCAGGGGATGAATCTTTTCCAAGATATCCTTTGGAGGTACCTAACCACTGGTGTGCTGGAGACACATGTTTACTCCCTTGGGCTAATTAAGAACTACATTTCTCTTCCTAGGTGAATATTCTAGCAACTAAACAATTATTCACCCAGAGCTACCATAACATCAGATGTGGTTAGCTGTAGTCCTGGCCGCAATTAACATTTCAGTCTTTTCCAGAGTCTTTTAACTGAATTCAAGTATCAGTCCAACTAACCCTTTAAATGAGAAGTGTAGGTAGGAGATAAGCATCCGTTTTTGCACTTCTGAGTATATGTGGGAGACTAAAGGCAAATACCTTGGAAGTTTTCAAGCTAAGAAGGGAGGCACCTAATGAATTTATGTAGCTGTACATGAGACAATCCTGGAAACTAGGACAGACTGTATGTCTCCCAGGGTGGGACAAAGTTTGGAAAACCATTTCACATTTTAGACAGAACTTGTTCAGTTTGAGTCTGGCTAAGAGAATCAGTGTGAAAATTAGCAATATTATATTTTCCCCCAAAGATTAACAAATGTATGCCAGCTGTAATAATATGATCTCTTTTAATGTTGTACTTCCCCAGATTTCTGCTATGCTTTAGGTCTTCAAATGTGTCTGGCTTTAGTCTACTTGCTGCATCACTTGTTTCCTCACTGAAGAGCAGATACTAATAAGTAGTGAGAGAGGAACTCTCATCCAATTCTCCTGAGCCTTTAAGTGTTTCTATACTATCTACATTAAATAGTAGTGTAACTTGTGTCAGAGGCTTTGGAAGCATGGAAACTTCAAAAACAATTATACTGAGATATCTTAGATACAACATCTTAGAGAACAACAGCAAATGCTAAAAACAAAAAAAGGTGGGGAGGAGGGGGGGAGCGTGAAGGGCTAAGTTATCTTTCCAAAGCTGTACTATGCATTATATTCCCAGTTCATTGGAGGGAGAGTGTAATGCAAATTCCCCAGACAGGTAAACAAGTCTGGGAAAGCACCACCCTCTGGGAAAGTTGCCTCAGTTCACAAAGCCAGATAAACACAGCATTTTTTTAAAGAGACAGGCTGGAGACAAGACCCCAGCCTCGAGAGCAATGAAGAGGACAGGCAAAGAGACAGACTGAAACAGTTTAATGAATTTGTGTTTATAGCTACTGAGACGCCTAACACTAAGCTGAAGATATGTGCACTCTGAAGACTGTTTTAAGGTTTTTTTTCTTTGTATCTTTTCATCCTAAAATAAGATACTCTCCAGCATGAAAGCTGCATGGTGGCCAATTCACCATGTCAAAGTCCACAGGAGATACCAGGAGTCATTCTGTTCAACTTGATCAGAACACAAAGAGTGAGAACCTGGCCTGAACAGAAACAGCCATTTTAACACGCACCAAAGGAGTGAAGACTGCCAGGAACCACAGTTTAACCAGCTGCAGTGAGAACTGCTAGAAGCTGTTGATCAACCCCCTAATACAAGCCCACCTTCTCTCTGCTTGCCTTTCTGCAATTCATATGGCTTTTGGATATCTGCTAGCTTATATAATATACAGTACTCACAGTCTAGCCTGTCTGCAGGAACAATATTTGATAAATCCTAATCTGAATTCCCCATTACTTGTGCCAAATGAGAATTGTCTTAGCTGAACATTCCTCAATGTCTTCTAAATCATCATGCCTTTGTATATATATGTATGATTGAGTACTTTGTAAATTGCTTCATGTTTAATAAGATTCTACAAAGAAGGACTTCTGATAAATTAGATGTCTTTCCTGGAGTCATAAGGTTTTTTCCTACCTAGTTTGTAATGTATTTTGTTCTTTATGATGCATTCAGTTGAAGTTATGATACATTTTTCTCTAAAGAAATATTGTGAGGTTGTATACGGTATTGGCTACATTCACTATACAGTAATAGTAGCAGCTCACATCCAATTCACATGTCCTTTACAATTTTGCATAGGATAATTCTCTCTCTTATGTGAAAAACCTGCATAGTCTATTGAATCTAAAGCTACTGATCAGTTTAGTACTGTTACTAAATCTTCTTTATTATGATAATACAAATGAAGTCACAGGGAGTATTATTTTCAGCCAGTCATCCATTTTTTAGTGGGACATAGATGAATTTACAAGATAACAAATCTTTTCCAACACCCTTGCAAAGTTTTTTCTGTGAACTCAAAGTATCAGGTCTTTCGACAACGCCCATCAAGTCCTTACAGCAATACCTTAGTGAAGAGACACCAACCAACCTTAACTGATTTTGGCATATTCAGATGTTGCTACGTGCAGGGATTTACCAGCTCGGCACAAGATTCCATTGTTCATGAAGAAGTCTTGCATTGTGGTGGTGGGCTTGTGTTAAGAAGTTAGGAAATGTTTAACCCAAAATGAGCACTAAGTCTTAGGGCTTGGATTCAAGATGGGGTTGAGGTTTCCCTCTACAGCTGTCAGCAATAAAGGTATTAGCCTGCCCCAGAAAATAAGTAGTTGTCATTCAAATGATAGGAAAGAAGGTTTAATTTAGTGTGATTATTCTTTGTTATTAAGTCTTGGTTAGGTAGGCAGTAGAATAGAGGCTATTTAGAATAATCTTTTCAAGTCTGATTCTTGTAACAGAAAGGTAACATTGAAATACTGTAGTCTCCTCACCTATACAGAACTGATGAGAATACATCCATATGGGGTGGCCTCTTCACAGATCTGATAAATCTGGTGGTATGGCTGAAGCAATAATTCTAGTAAACCACCTAGCTTAAATGTTACTCCTTGGTTAAAAAGAGCAGCGTACAGAATGTGCTCAGTGGAGTCATCAGCTCAGTAACCAGTTGCAAAGCTTCCAGATAAGAAAAAAGAGTGATGCTAATTTTTTTGTGGGAAAGCGTTGAACTGTTTGAGGCACACTGTAGTTCTGCCCACACTTAGTTATAAAAAAGCAATGCAGTAAAATATTATGGTAGTAGTTGTTCAGAACTAGAAATGAGGTATAAACACCTGCATATTCCAGTTCCCTATCTTTAAATGAATGGACAAAAAGCGCATCCCTTCCTAATGCATTAACAATGTTTGGTCCCAAAGCAATCCCTGAAAATTTTATCTCTGACTTGTAAAGGGCTCTAGAGAGCCTTCCCAGGCATGTCCAGCCTTTCAGCAGTGCTTCTCCATCTCAAGAAATCTGATGAGCATCAAAAGATTCTGAGGAGAGTATTTAAAAGGTTTAAGAGACCTTATTACACCTAGTATTTCCTATAGCTCAGTTTGCCTTTTCTTCTTACACTGTTATCGATGACCACACATATTTGACCACGCAATTCAAAGCTCAGTCTCTTGTGAAAAACTATTTCAGTATTTGTATGTCATTAAAAGCAATTCCAATCTTCTTTTTGGTGTGACATAGCTACAATTTTCATTATTGTCATGCTGTCTGCAAACAGTGTTATGATACTTCACATCTTCAAAATGTTTAGTATGATTTAAAGCATTGTGGACATATGTGAGATAGAAATACTAGAGGTAGAATTACGACATTTGCATTCAATCACTAGAAGTATTCCAGCTGCCTTCAGTGGAAATAAATTTATCTGAATGTGGCCTGAATTAAAAGTTAAATAAAAAATGTTCAACTTGAAGCATTTCTTATGATGTCAAATTTTGGTTTTATTGGCAGCTGGAAATAATTTTTTATGGGATTCCAACAGGAGCTCAGATATTTGGCGTGATACAATTAAGCACATAATGTTAGAACAACCAGTAGCAGGCTAGAGTGAAGCACCTTGTATCTCCTCAGGGAGAGCAGTAGATGCCTCAGGAAAAGGCATTATGCTGTGATACTTTCTGACTTTTCTTCCAGCCTTCTGCAGTCCATAGATGTCCAGAACTACCACTTGTATCTTTGTAATTTAAGACCATGGATTGTTTTCGTATATTTTTTTCTATTGATTTTTACCATTTCAGATTTTGGCTTCTATACCAGTCTTCATAGTGAATTCTATGACTTGAAAAGTTACGCACAGGGAGCATACACATCTTTCTTTTTGCTTCCAAACTAGTGTCTGGTAGCTTAATTTGTTGCCCTTTAGTTTTATCTATAAAATTCTGAATAATTACATGCTGTTCATCTTCTCCCATTTAGGATTATCACTACTGACTTCTAGTGTAATCCTTTGAGTCTTTTCTCTTCCAGATTCTTCCAAAGTTCTAATCTACTTAACCTCTGCTGCTAAGGAAGGAAATTTGCACTTTTGATTATAATTGTTGCCTCAGTTCCTGTTCTTATGCCACTGTATTCTTTTGTCATCAGAACATCAAATCAAAATCAAATTTATGACCTGTCACACATTTACTATAATAGCATAATGATGATTTCACTTTTGTTCTCTGTTCTAAGACATTTTCTATTTACCTTTGTAACCAGCAGTGGACATTGAGATTTTTACAGACTTATTCACTAACTCCAAGATCTTTTTCTGTAGTTGTAATATTTAGTTTACAGCGCATCGCTGTATAGATTAATTAGAAGTAGTCAGTTAGAAATTGTTCTGCTTTTGGTCCTGCATTTATTTATATTACATTTCCCCTGACAGTTCATTACCCAGCTAGTAACATGAATATTCATTTTTAAAACCATGAATTGCCAACAAATATCATTGCCTTACAATCTTCTCCGTTTTTATATCAATAATTATTATATCACAGAAACATGGTGGGATGGCTCCTATGACTGGTGTGTTGGAATGGAAGGTTACAGGCTCTTTAGGAAAGAGGCCCGGTAGGTGGGGAGGGGGAGTTGCTATTTATGTTAGGGATAGGCTGGAGAGTATGGAACTCTGTCTGGAGACAGGTGAGCAGTCGACAGAGAGTTTGTGGGTCAGGGTTAAAGGGAGAACAGCGATGGGAGACATTATTGTGGGGATCTGTTACAGGCTGCCTGATCAAGAGGACTCAGTGGATGAAGCACTCCATAGACAGATAGCAACAGCCTCACGCTCACAGGCCCTTGTTCTCATCAGGGACTTCAACCACCCTGATAGCTGTTGGAGGGACGGTATGGCCTGGCACAAGCAATCCAGGAAGTTCCTCGATTGTGTGGAAGACAACTTCCGTCTGCAAGTAATAGAGGAGCCAACAAGGAGAGGTGCCATGCTTGACCACGTCCTCACCAACAGGGAAGGGCTGGTTGGAAATGTGACACTCCAGGGCAGCCTCGGTTTCAGCGATCATGAGATGGTCAAATTTGAGATCTTCAGGGCAATGAGAAGAGTGTGCACCAAACTCACTGCCCTGGACTTCAAGAGAGCAAGAGAGGAGACTTGGGCCTCTTCAGGAACCTGCTCAGTAAGGTTCCATGGGATATAGCCCCAGAGGGCAGGGGAGCCCAAGACTGTTGGTTGATATTCAAGGATCATCTGCTGCAAGCTCAGGAGGGCCAGGAGATCTCCTTGGATGGATAAGGAGCTGCTGAGGAAACTTGGAAGGAAAAAAGAGGCTTATAAAAGGTGGAAGCAAGGACAGGCGGCCTGGGAAGAATACAGGGATGTTGTCCAGGAAGCTAGGGACCAGGTTAGGAAAGCTAAGGCCCACTTAGAATTAAACTTGGGTAGGGATGTTAAGGATAACAGGATGGGATTCTATAGGTACTTTGCAAATAAAAGACAGGCAAGGGACAACATGGGCCCTCTCCAGAAGCATCTGGAGAACTGGCTACCCTGGATTTGGAGAAGGCTGAGGTTCTTAACGAATTCTTTGTCTCAGCTTTCACCGGCAAATGCTCTGACCACACCACCCAAGGCTTGGAAGGTAGGCTCAGGGACTGTGAGAATGGAGACCTTAGGCCCACTGTAGGAGAGGATCTGGTTTGAGACCATCTTAAGAACCTGAACGTATACAAGTCCATGGGACCTCATGGAATCCATTTGCAGGTCCTGAAGGAACTGGCAAATGAAGTTGCTAAGCCACTGTCCAACCTATTTGAAAAATCATGGCAGTCAGGTGAAGTTCCTGACTACTGGAAAAAGGGAAATATAACCCCCATTTTCAAGAAGGGGAAAATGGATGAGCCGGGGAACTACAGACCAGTCAGCCTCACCTCTGTGCCTGGCAAAATCTTGTAACAGATTCTCCTGGAAGGCATGCTGAGGCACATGAAAAACAACAAGGTGGCTGGTGACAGGCAGCATGGCTTCACTGAGGGGAAATCCTGCCTGACCAATCTGGTGGCCTTCTACGATGGGGCTACGGAACTGATGGACAGATGTAGAGCAGTTGATGTCATCTACCTGGACTTGTGCAAAGCGTTTGACACTGTCTCACATGACATCCTTGTCTCTAAGTTGGAGAGACATCAATTTGATAGGTGGACCACTCGATGGATAAAGAACTGGCTGGCTGGCTGCATGCAAAGAGTTGTGCTCAGTGGCTCAATGTCCAGCTGGAGACCAGTAACGAGTGGTGTCCCATAGGGATTGGTGTTGGGACCGCTCTTGTTCATGATCGTTGTCAGTGACATGGCCAGTGGGATTGAGTGAACCCTCAGCAAGTTTGCCAATGACACCAAGCTGTGTGGTTCGGTTGATACACTGGAGGGAAGGAATGCCATCCACAGGGACCTTGACACACTTGTGAGGTGGGCTGATGCCAGCCTTATGAAGTTTAACCATGCCAAGTGCAAGGTCCTACACCTGGGTCGGAGCAATGCCAGGCGCACCTACAGGTTGGGCAGGGAAGAGATTCAGAGCAGTCCTGCAGAGAAGGACTTGGGGGTTTTGGTCGATGAAAAAATGAACAAGAGCCGGCAGTGTGTGCTCGCAGCCCAGAAAGCCAACCGTATCCTGGGCTGCATCAAAAGGAGTGTGACCAGCATGTCGAGGGAGGTGATCCTGCCCCTCTACTCTGCCCTTGTGAGACCCCACTTGGAGTATTTTGTGCTGTTCTGGTGTCCTCAACATGAGAAGGGCATGGAACTGTTGGAACAATTCCAGAGAAGGGCCACGAGGATGATCAGGGGACTGGAGCACCTCCCATATGAAGATAGGATGAGAAAGTTGGGGCTGATCAGCCTGGAGAGGAGAAGGCTGTGTGGAGACCTCATAATATCCTTCCAGTATCTGAAGGGGGCCTCTAGGGATGCTGGGGAGGCACTCTTCATGAGGAACTGTAGTGATAGGACAAGGGGTAATGGGTTCAAACTTAAACAGGGGAAGTTTAGATTGGATATGAGGAAGAAATTCTTTACTGTAAGGGTGGTGAGGCACTGGAATGAGTTACCCAGGGAAGCTGTGAATGCTCACATCGCGGTGTTCAAGGCTGGGTTGGACATAGCCTTGGGTGTCATGGTTTAGTGGGAGGTGTCCCTGCCCCTGGCAGGGGGGGTTGAACTAGATGATCTTAAGGTCCTTTCCAACCCTAACTATTCTATGATTCTATGACTATGGAAATGATGGATGGTGTAGAGCAATTGACGTCATCTAGCTGGACTTGTGCAAAGCGTCCAACACTGTCCCACACGACATCCTTGTCTCTAAATTGGAGAGACATCAATTTGATAGGTGGACCATCTTAAATATTTGCTCTCCCTATTTGATAAGGGGATTCCAGCCCTCTTCGCAGAAGTCTTTACGTGTACTGTCTTTAAGTGTACTGTGTAATTCAGAGCAGGATGCAGATTTCTAGATCTCCTCTGTGTAGTAAAAACAACCATGAAATTCTCCTTTGTTTATAACAGTTAGCTTGTCTCACTGAACAACCACAAAGCAGTTTTGCTTTCATGAATTAAACAACCAAGTATTAGCAAAGCTGTTAGTCATTACAGTCACATCATTGCAATCTGGAGACCGACGCAAGCTAGGAACCCAGCTGAATCAATGTCTTTACCTCTGTTTACTTCAGTGGACAGAAATTAAGGACTCAATTGTACTGGGAGTTGGATACCTGCCTGCTCACACAATATGATGAGAAGGATTGAAGTTTTCCAAAATAAATCTCACATCTTCAGCCAGGCGAGATTTGTATTTGTTATATTTATTGCCACTCATTCCTGTTTCATCTCTAGTAAGACCTGACGAGGTTTGGTTCACTGATTCTCATGAAAAGCAAACTAATTTCAGGATCACAGTGTTAGGATTAGGATTTGGATTTATAGGACTGGGAGCTTTGGGCATCTCTGAACAAAATTATATATATGTTTACAGTTTTGTTTTGATTTTTTTTTTCTTAATATGGCTGCGTTTTTACATTTGGGAGTTTCCCCTCTGCCTCCCTCCCCCCACTGTTTTGATTTTAGAAAGCACCAGCCCCACTGGCTACTATAATCTTCTGCCTTATTAAAGTGTGTACTCTCTCCTCAGCTTCTTAGGAAAATTTAACTGCATAAACAAATTTCTCTGGCCAAGACAGCTCAGAAAGACTACAGCATAGAGCACTGCCATCGGGAAAACAGGGTTTGGAATTGAGAAAGTTTTTGCTGGGCTGATGGAAACTTGGCATGCTGCATGATAACTTAATGAACGCTGGTGGAAAACAGGCCCCAAACTCTTGGCAACAGAAAGTAAGCTGGGACTGGAGGTTTAGTAAACAAGCTGCTCACACACAACCCCGGTTCTGAAGGGTGGGATTAGCATCGGTCACTGCAACTTTAAGTGCTGGCTGTGAAAAGGGAAAGGACCAAGGCAGATGGAAGCTGTGCCATCAGTGTTCCTGTGGGATGGATTGCATCAGTGAGGTCTCCCAGGTCTCTCCTTGCTCCTGACCTCCCTGAAACCATGTGTTAGAAGGTAGCTGTCATACAACCACTGTCCTCTGAGGTGGTGAAACCATGCTTTAGACTTTGGATTTTATGCTTGATATACAAAATAGATTCATGCATCTGGGTGCCTTTTGAGTTTGCTATGTCTAAAATATATAACCTTTAAATGCCTGCTTGGCTGTCACTTAACTCTGCAGAGGTTGATTATTATAAATACTGAAGATTCTATCATTTAAATTTCTTCCACGTCTAAGTGTTTGCAACTGTTCATACCCTGGAGTTGCCAAAATATCATCATGTGAGCATCTTTAGCTTAGGTTTCAAACATATTTGAGGTATATAAATTAAACATTGTTCTGGCTGGCTGGCCTAATCCAGTCAGCAGATTCAGATCAAATCTTAATTTCTGCCCTTCATTTCAAGTGAGACCAGACAGTGTAATACCCCTTTTACTTTTGTGGTTACAGCATTATCCTGTGGTTAATTTCCGTCTCTGCTTGAGTGCTTATCTCAGCAAGCGGAGGATGAAGTGTTCATTCTGAGGGAGAGCTGTGTCAAACAGCTACTGTCTGGGGGCATATTTTGAGACAGTCAGGAAGAAGATACACGTTTTTCAGTTAAAGAGGGAGTGCTCGCTGCAGAGGCGGAGAAGGCCTGGGCTCTTGATCTTTCCCATCCTGGGTGAATATGCCAAGCTCTACATGACAAGAATTTCACTAGTTGGTAAGGGTTTACGTATCCTACTTTAGATTTCATTGCAGAAGGAAGGACAAAGTATCCTGCTCTGAAATTACCAGTAATCTGAAAAAATGACATCCAAAGCATGTGAACACATGTTCTCCTATTCAGGAAGTGTATTAAAACACTGGCTCCGCAGTCTGAGATGAGGGATTTAATCATTAGTCTATAGAGTAAGAGAGGGGTAATACATTCCTCCTACTGTGTGTTGTGAGAAGGGTGGTTGTTTTAGGGGCCTGTGATCAAAAACAGATGCTTTCGGCTGAGTCCAGGGGTGCCAGTTGTGGTTCACAGCAGCTGCTCATCCCTACCTCTCTTCAGGCTGTTAACACATGTACACACTAATTCTTCTCAAGCACAACAAAGGAGATCAGTTCAAATAGTGCAGATTGTTGTCATGAACTTGGCTGTATTTCCTTGGGCGAGGTAGGGAGTTGCCCCAGAGACTGAGTCAGTCACAGGTGGGCTGGGGCAGGAATCTCCAGCTGGAGAAAAAAAGAAAACATTTACTCCTGCTCTAACTTTAAGAGGGAGTTCAAAGCTAAAACTACCTCAGGTGGAAGGTTCTTCTTTTGTTCCAGAACTCCCTGCTGAAATCTCTGGCAAAATGGGTTTAAAAGCTCTAGATGCACCTAAATCCCTATTTGGCACAGTCCACTATCTGGTCATGTCTTTCTCCAAGTATGCCCTGTTTGTTGCTCACTTGGACTCCAGATTTGGCCTCCTGGAAACTATTGCCAAGATACCCCTTTATGTGGTAGGAACAAGGCTGGGGAATGCAAGGATGGGTGCTCTGCAGCCAATCACCTCACTCTTCTGGGTGCCTCTAGGTGGGTTGAGGAGGTTCCTGTGCCCAGCAACCTCTGCTGCTCCCAAAACCAGGCTTCCTCCTTAAGCCTCAACTCCTCTCCCCCATGTTCCTTCTTGGATATTTTTTCTTGTCACCTTCCTTTTACCAGCTCTGGTCTTTGGCTGATCCTGCACTGGCCTGTTATCTGCAGATTTCAGAGCTTGAGCAAATTCTGTCAGGGCCAGAGGAGTCTGGGGAAGGGATGATGGAGGAACAGTGATGGGTTGGGATGTAGCAGGAGTGCAACAGGCAGCAGTTAGTCAGTTAAAGAACTGCAGCCCAGATCCATTGCCACAACTGCTTGTGTAATTGCTCCTTAACCCAGTTCAGTCAGACAGACATCAGTTTCAACAGATTAAATGTCACATAACTTGGACTGTTTTGACCAAACTGGGTTAGAGACATCTTAGACTAGGACTTTATCCCATTGGATTTGAAAGGTGTAAAAAAAAAAAATTAATTAAAAAAGAGTAGGTGGAGCTTGGGGTAAAATGAGCAATAGGTGCCTGTAAGTTATGACCAGGCTTAACTTTTGCCAGAAGGGAAAGTGCAACATAAGTTCTGTGTGCCAGCAAGGTCACTGCTGACATGAGGCTACATCTCACTAATATTAAGCATTTTCTGAAGAAGGTACAATCCTGGAGTAAATTCTCAGAGTGTATTTTTGGGTTTGTAATGTTCAGGTTACAGATTTATTGGTAAACACTTTTAGCATATTTGTTAGGGGTTATGGGATATATAATTTTGTAAAGATAGAGAAGCATTTCCAGAGTCCTACTGTGATTTCAGCCTTCATATATTTTTCTGTATTCTTTGCTAAGAAGGAAAGACATTAGTAATAGGTATTGTACAGAATTCAGGGAGAAAGAAAAAAAGAAAATTGTTCACAAAAATTTAGTGCAGGTGCCAGCAATGGGAAAGTAGGAGTGGAGTTTTCTATGTGGTCTGATGGAGTCACAGGCTGTGATTTTCCCAGATAATAAAATTAGCATCTATATTGCTAGGACAAAGATTCAGATTACCTCTGTTAAGAAGACAAAGGGAAAGGTAAATGGGAGCTTTACATATGGGTATGCTTATTTCCTTTCAAACTTGAGTCATCAAAAGAAAGTTAAATTTAATTTCATTTGGGAGGTTAGACCAATTACTGTGTGGCAGAAGAGAGAGCTAAGGCATGCTTTAGACTTTAGTTTCATTTGACTGGAAAGTGACTATGCAACTCTGCAAACAGAGTTTTAAATCATTTAATATCTTTTGTATACCAAATAAGTGGAAGCTGGCAAAAAGACAACTTCCCTCTTCATATCAGCAGCAGAAATAAAAATGTATTCATCACATCAATGGGCCTAATTTCTTTAGATTTAAAGAAGGCTGTAATGCATGTCTACCTCTAAAGGCTTTCTGAAAGTATTGTACAGATAGCATTAATTCACAAATTAAACACATAATCCTACTAGTAAACCCATGGAATTTTTTAAACTGGATATTTTTTAAATATTGGTTGGATTAACTTTTTTTAATCAGTGTTGAATCTAAGTGAATGAAATATATTGCAATTTAAAATACATGTTCCCTTTGAGTATCGCAATGAGGTTTAAATTGGGTTTCCCCTTGCATCTGTGTGACATAAGCAATTCAAATAGCTTGTTTTTTATTCTGTGACTTCATTGTTAATTTTCTGCTAAGGCTATACATAATTTAAAGTTGTCTTTTCTTCTAATTATTTATTATGTGATTTTTTTGTAGAGATAAATATGTATTCCAATAATCATCATCATCATATCATAAGGCTCTGACATGCAATCATTGTTAATCTGCTGTATCTTTTACTTTGCCACAGTTCATTGGCACTATCATTGATATTGATGGCTTTAGTTTTTCTAGACACTAAGTGAACAATTCATCAAGAGAACAATAAAGGCTGGAATTGAAAGATAAAACATCCAGGTCAGTAATTCATTGAGTGTCTCACATCTGACAATCTGCTGGAACATATAGTAGCTATGAGCTGATTTGATACCTGGACATGCCGGCATGGTTAGCTGTGGGAGTGTCAATGAGTAAAAGGATGCAGGTGCCTTGGAGTGCTTGCTGTGAACCCACACATTCACATTATTGTATATTTCAGTAAAAAAGTCTGCTGGCAAAAGATCTGAGGGGGGAAAAAAAAAAGAAAATAAAAAAAAGGAAACCTGTTAACCAATATCAAATTATTTCCAAGTTAATTCGTAGGTAGTACATTTCTAAATATATTTACAAACTTTTCAAACAAGCATGACACCCCTGAGAAGTATGCAGGCATCTAGACTCAGACAACCACTGAAAGGGATTATAGAACTGTTCTGAGCCCAGATTTCCCAGCATATTTACCTCAGATTATGGTCTTGAAATGTGTTCAGGCCTTTTTAAAAAGTAGGAGCCTAAGAAGGTTGGGTGAGGTGGCCAAGATCATGATATGGTCAATGAAGAGTATTATCAAAACCACAGAAATCTGTTTTTCCACTGGCTATAAAATGCCCCTATATGCATCTAGTGTCTGCTTACTGCAGCAAGCTGATGGGAAAAGGGCTTAGCATTGAAAATCTCATTATGTATGCTCACCCCACACTTTTCAGTTACTAAATCCATATGTAAGTCTACCTCTACCAGTGCTGCTGGTTTTAAAACTGAAAATTCTGGGACTAAAACTGCTGCCTTTCTTTTAAGAAAATCAAGAATGAGATTTAAGGAAGTTGGAACTAAATCAGAGGCTTCCATGAACAAGAAAATAACCACACTTTGCTTTAATTAACATCACTGGCAATTAGATGAAACAATCTTGAAATGAGGGAATGAAATTTTGTCAATGTTTAAGGTAAGAGGATAAATATCCAGCATAGTATTTTGATTCTGATTAGTAATAATCAGTATTGCTTTTACACTGGACTAGCCAGTAACCTGGTCATGGAACTGAAAGTGTGAAAATGCAACCCCTATGAAGACCTGATAGTCTGATTTCCAGACTATATTTTATGTATTTGCCCTTTTATATCTTTAAACATGGAAAAAACCCAAATCCTTCGAGTTATCAGTTTTCCCCATTAGCAACTAAGGTCAAAGTTGAAAAGCTCATGAGAGGATTAGTGGAACTTAGGTCTGAGTTTACTTTCTGTTTTTCCGGGTTTTTTTCCATTATAGTCTTTGGGTATTTCCTATTACTGTAAGGTTTATTTCTTCAAAACAGAAATGCAAATAACTAGGTAGGACAGGATGTGTCTTTTTCTAGCATTTTACAACTTTAATGATGCCTTCCTCAATGTAATTGTATGTCCACTTTACTTCATGTCCTGAATGTTTCAGTGTGCTTGTACTTCTGTTCAAATTCTATTTCAAAGAATGTAAGCAACGCTTTAGAGACAGGTTTTATTCCTTTTCAGGTCATGCCAACATAGCAGTAGCTAGCCCAGGGATCTTGAATTACAAATATTCTCTAACCAAATTTTCCCCACTAGTAAATTGTCACTTATGAGTTGGGCTGCTTTTATTCTTTTTTCTCGTTTCAGAAGAAATTTGTCTTACTGAAAACATTTACCCTCTCAAAGGAATATGTTCTGCCCTTGGATGAATGTGTGCAACTGTCAGAAGAGATATTTTTGTCTGCAAGAAGCCTTGGATTTTGCATAATCATTTTAACAGAAGTGCAGTGTTTAATCTTGCTTTGTTCTGTTTTCTGTAACATTATCAGACCTATGACCAATCCTGCACCCAATCCAAACAAACCACCCTCTTCTCCCCCAAAAAAAGCCCAAACCAAAAAATTCAAACTGAAGAAACCCCAAAAGCAACCCTGAAGATCTTTGTTTTGTTTGAACATAAAACCAACTCTCACTAGCTGTGTACATGACTTGGGACCCTTGGGCTTGGACTGCTTAGGAAAATGTAATTCTCCTTTGAAAAAAGAGGAGGGCTGTTCCAACTACTAACTGGATTCCTTTGGATAAAATAACAAACCTCTGATTAAATATGTATGAGTTAAGGGTATAAAAAGATATAAGAGAATTTGCCATTCTTACTAATTTTATTCTAGGTTTCAGATGGCTTATAGGCCTATATTAAGTACTCACATAAATACAATGGTGGAGCAGTATTTCAGTCGTGGAATATGACATCTTGTACTCATGGGTATCACTTTTTTTTTAGTTATGAATCTGTAATTCAACTGCTACTTTAATCTCTGCTGTTATTTTCTTTTAACACATCTGCCCACCCATCCTGACTGTATGTGAGGTGCTAGTCTCCTTACTGTAACCAGAATTTGTCTGACTGCATGCATATTTGAGCACTGTGGTCTAGCGGAAGGTGTACTGCCCATGGCAGTAGATGATCTTTAAGGTCCCTTCCAACGCAGACTATTCTAGGATTCTATGATGTCTTTTATCTGTTCTTAGCAACTCAAAAGAGACAGACAGAGGCAGAAGAAAGAGAACCTGCCATCAAAGCATTTTGAAGAGAGCAGAACTCCTGTGCTGCAAAGTTCAATGGCTGTCACTGCAGTGAAATGCTGCTCTCTTTCTAGCCTGTGATCAGGCCGGAGCTGGAAGTGATGGCCTGATCTGTTTCTGTAGCATATTTGCTGGCAATGAGCTGAAAGGTCTTAGCTGTTTTATACACATTGTTCAAAGTGTTGTGTTGACATTCAAAACTCTGCTTTAGAGCAATGAGCAGACTGTAGTCAGGCTACTCTGGAAAAGGGCTGTTTATTTCAGTGATTACTTTTTTTATTAACAGGAGGCGATTCAAATGTGATCAGGGATGCAATTTAAACTCTGAAACATAATCCACTGCTACTTAAAGCATTTACAGCATGGAGAATGGTACATTTTTTGTATTCTAGCATGGCAGTCAAGTGAACCCAACATCTGGAATAATTAGTCACACCATATGGAGTTACTCCATTTTTGGTCTCAAAGACCTAAAGAGTATGTAATGACCAGAATGCCTGAACTGTGATTGTTTTTCACAAGCAGTTTATTCTTCAATCATTAGAGAGTAAATAAAAGTCTCATTCTTTTCTAAAATACCCTTTGTCCTTCTCCTTAAAAACAGGAAAAATAGGCTATTGACATCTAGTATCTTCCTTTGATGTAGTGTTGCTTACCCTCATTCTGGAATATACCCTTCTACAATTCTCTGTCAAAGTATTGTGTATTTATGGTATGACAGTAATAACAAAATAACAAATAATGCATACAAGATATCAACAGAAAACCATGCAGCAGCATAAAAAGGAAATAGGTAAATGATCAATTCAAGTGTGCTGGTACACCAGGATACTTTTGTGCCCATGCATGCATATGCCTATACATAGACACACAGCGTGCGTGACTGGCAGTTGTACCAAGCATCTTCAGATGATTTCTTCCATTTTTGCCATGATGCTAGTTAGAGAGAGAAGACCTTCCAAGCAACCTGCTTACCTTACTGACGTCCTATATGGCAATCTTTATAAGGTATCTTATTTCATTTCACACTTCTCTATTGAGCAGATGGAGGTACAGAGAAAGGCTGAAGCCTAGCCAACGGCAATTCTTTCTTCAGAAACCCCCAAACTGTTAAAACTCTGTTTGAGATCACATATAAGCCTATCAGCTTTCATCACTGTGAGAACTTCATGTCACAATCTGATGATAATAATTACAGAAAGCTGTGAAGCCCAGGTCACTCAGGGGCAAATCCAACAGATTTGATACCATCATTTTAACAGCTGAACTGATTCTCTAGTTAAATCTGTGCTACCAGTGTGGGAACTAAACCCATTATTACACAACTTATAAGGAATGTAAAGTAAGTCTGAAGCTAGCAAGGGCTTGTCTGAACATGAAGAAAGAAATCATATATCTCCAAACAAGCCTGATAGTTTGGCAGGTTTTTTTTTTCCCTTTCTCAATTCTGAATTTGCTTTCCCCACCCCCCATACCAGTTACTGAAGGAAAATGGTAACAGTCTGTGAGCTCTATGGAGATCTGCCTTTCTCTGCAAGCTTCAGTTACTGCTAGAAGCTAACCAGCAGTTCTATATCTAGCATTTCTAAAGTCTGTAATATAAAAATAGAAAAAATGCTACTTATGTTCATCTATTAAACTTAGGATGCAAAACAGGACTGAAAGTTCCTGACAGTGGATATTCATCTAGTTACATATAGTACTGAAAGCAGTTGGAAGATATATAATATACAGACCTTCAGAATTTTTCAGAAATTGCAATAGAATTAGTGCTTCTGATAATAGTTTTAAAGGGAAGACCTATTTTATTCTAGGTTAGGTATGTTTTCTTAATTCTTAAATAAGCAACTAGACATCTGACAGGGTAAATAATACACTCAGTGCTGAATAATGCTCAGTAAACAATCAAAAGAATGTCAGAAGGATCATTTAATACAATCTTGTTAAAAAATCTTAATCCACTTGTTTTAATGAGATGATAATTTTGATCAAAACTGGTGTTTCACTGATTTACAGTTCTGTAATATATCACTTGGTATCACACAGCATCACATTTCAGTCAAAAAACTTGAATGACAAGGTAAGGATGGGAACAGTTTGGATAGGTCTTTGAGCAACCTGGTCTAGTGGAAGGTGTTGCTATTGATGCAGGAGAGTTGAAACTAGATGATCTGTAAGGTCCCTTCCAAGCCAAACCAGTCTATGATTCTATGATGAATAGAGTATAAGGGATGGATTAAAACTGTACGTGTAATATGAAGTTGTTCTTTGTCAGTCACTACTGAAGCAAGATCCCTCAGGGGTCATAACTAGGCCTTTCATGACTCAGTTCTCACTAAGCACTTCCATAGACCGGAATTTGCTTGTATACTGTGTGAGCTCAGACAAAATGTTATGGTACAGTCCAGTGCATGCAAGCTAAATCCAAGTAAAATCAAATTAGATCTGTAGACACAATAGTTAAAAACGAGGACAATTAGTCACTGGAAGCAGTTCCCTAAGTGCACAACGGACACCTTTTAAACCAATATTTTAAAATCAACACTTGGTATTTTCCTAAAATAAATGTGATAGCTCAGCTAAGTCATCTAGTGGGAATCAGTCCAAAGAGCTATGCAGGAGGAAAGACACATCTTATTAATCTTCTAGCGACAGTATCCACCAGTGCTATCTATATGCTGGGCTCTGTGTTTGTGTCAGCCTCACAGTTTGAAACAACTATTATTTTTAGATAACAATTTCTAGACCTTTTTCCCCCAAAGTTATTATTTCTTTTCTTTAATTTTAAGACAGTCAGCTACTTCCAAGAGAAGGCAATGGAATATTTCTGGAATCATTAGTTATCGTGGATACTGAAAAAAAAGTACAGAACAGACACTGATGACAAAGATTCAGTGTTGGTTTCAATTTGGCTATGTCTTGAATGTTGTAAATATTATTTTGTAAAGCAGAATCCTGTGAGAACAGCTTTTTACTCCCTCCTGGTGCCTGGAAGTGAAAGAAGTTTGTGTTGCATACTGCTACTTTTTATTGTATGCTACTTTTTATTGTAGATGACTGCTGTTGATACCTGCTATACAACGTAAATGCTGGTGAAGTTAATGGCAAGATTTCCAAGACCAAAAAAGACATTGGACAAAGGCTGTTACAAAATCATTTGTCTTTGAAAATATCCACTGAACACAATAATGAACAATAGTAGAAGATAGGTGTTTGCATACTTATGAATTCACAACTGCTTGGAAATAGAAGTGACAATTCTCATGTCAGTCCATCAAATTCCTCAAAAAAAACTTTTAATATAACGAAAACCAATGTTGTCTTCACTTAAGAAATGTGCAGATGTTTGCTGACTGGTTCCACCACTTTAAAGCATGGAGGTTTTTTTGTTGTTGTTTTTTTTTTTTCTGTAGAAAAGCCAAAACCAAAAGCTCTATTTCAAACAACCAAACATAAACCATAATAACAGAATATGAAAGCTGTACTGCTAAATTTTCAGAAGTCAAGGCACAAGTAGTCAAGTAGGCCTATTAAGTCTTATTTTTGGTCCCTTGTGAATATGTATTATTGAACAGGTTTAACGTTCTTACAGTGCATCATACCTTGCGTAGGAATTTGTGTTTTCTGGAAGTAATTTAAAATGAGTGTAACAAAGTTTTGAAAAGCTCTTTACTAAGTAATGCCACACTAATTGTAAAATTGGGTATCTTAATTATGCCATTAGAGTATGTACATGTAGTTAGGCAATATGGATATTTAATTTTGTGTTGATTATCATGTGCAATTATGAACTGAATAATCTTAGGAAATTGTGGCCAAGATTGGCACCTGAGCAGTTTGAAAGTTCTCCATCTTACTTTGTGATTTTGTTTTTGTAAATGTGCCCTAGAACATAAAGCATGTTAACATGCTAATGTCTCACCTCAGATCATGTGCTGTATAAACAGTGGTATGCACTGGGTAGCATGGAAACAGCCTATAGTTTCTTCTCATACTATACAGCAACTATTCACAATCCACTGTTGAAACTTGCATTGCTTATGATTGCTTGCTGTATCCTGAGCACATCCAGGCTGCATTTAGGCTATCTTACATATTTTTATATAGTAATCTTGCTATCACTCATATTCATTTTCTTGACCTCTTAATGCACTGCAATATAAATAGCAAAGAGTTCATCAGTATTTGCTGAAAATTTAACACTCAATCTAGCCCTAAAAATATCATAAGTGAAGATATCTTTAGATCTGCAAGAGGACGTATTCTCCTGCTTTACTAGTTCATATAAAATTAGGGAAGACTGACATTGGCTGAAGCTCCTGGTTTCGTATTAGATGGCTTAGATACAAGACAGCCTATGCCATTCATACAGGTCTTTATCTGAGCACTGTGTGGGTACAGTTTCCACAGAGCTCCACAAAATGCGAATTTGTCCTCAAGACAGTGCTGCAGCTTAGAAAGAGCAGATCAAGGCTGACCTGTGGTTGTGGCACCAGGAAGGATCTGTGTATACAGATGACAGTATTCAAATTTCCTTTTGCAACCTACCAGCTGCAAATCAGGGTCTGCCTGGCCACAACATTCAACTGGCTGGAGGAAAGGCATACCTGGAAATTTGTTAGATAAATTTGCATTTGAATACATTCTTTGCATAATTCAGCACTTGCCTAATCCTAGACTGCAGGATAACTTTAGAAATTTATATTCTTTTTTATAATGATAATTTTGGATAGGAGAAGGGTGCCTGGCATCCCCAAATAGTGCAGTGCTCTGAGTATATATGGCAGCTGAAACCTGGCCAGGAGCATGAAGTGAGGTGCCTACAAGAGAAGCAATCCTAGAAAAGAAGCAGGTGCGACTGTTGCCTAGGAATGAGGTGGGCTCATGATGAACTGTATCCCACCTGAATACATAGGGCATGTAAGTGGTGTCTACATTCTCCTGCAACACTTGATGCCCATTACTGTGCATCTCTTAACTTCTGACCAAAAAACAAGAAGCAGCATCAGCACTTGCAGTTCATTGACCACAGATAGAGAAGAACTGTGCTTATGTGTGAAGAGGCCATATTGCATATTTTCTTGGTTGCAGGGAAAGCAATTATGCTGCAAAGAATTTAATGCCAGGTAATTGTTCCTGCTCACTGCCCACTGTTTCACTGTAAGTTAGGGGATCACACTTTTTTTTAACATATTGTATCACTTTTAGTTATGGTTTTGAGCTTCACCCAGGGGGTGCCATCTACTGTGTCAATCTCAATCAAGGCATGGACATTTCTCTTGATACCAGATAAAAGCTGAAAAAAATCTGCTTTATATTAGTTTCTCAGGCTCCTCTTTTAAGCACCACAACCTTCAGTTTGGGGATCATCAACTGAAATACTTTAGGGTGATGACATGTCTAAAGAGGAGAATGCATCAAAAGAAAGGGGACTTGCATGTGGGACTGTTGTCATTCAGGACTGCAGCACAGCACAAAACAGCCTGACATTGAAAATTTTTTAAGTTAGGCCTCACACACTGTAAGCAGTCAGACAAAATACGGAGTGTTTTCACACTCTCTCATGAATTTCTAATTGGTGGCTAATGATTGATTGTAACCTGCACGTAATGAAGTTATTTTCCACAGGGTTATAGTGTGAACAGACATCTGGTAATGTGTGTTTATAAGCGAAATGAAGTCATAAAAATTAGAGTGCTAGGTTATAGGATTCTTTCAGGTCAACAAATTCCCTTTCCTAGAGATAATTTTGTTTGAATTCCATTTTGAAGAAATAATAAAAATCAGTCCTGTTGGAAATAAGTGGTTTGGGACATGGCTCTAGTTTACTTTATGTGTAAGCAATGCAAACTGTCTTTAAAGGGGATGAATATTCTATTTGCATCCGCTTTAACTCTGTTTTATACTGCCGGCCTGGTATAAAGGGGCCTTTGGGAATCCTTGAAGAAATTTTCAAAGTTGTTAAGGGAAAATATATTGTATTCACAATGTTTTTCATAGGATATGAAGCCAAACTTATCAGGCATTATCTTAAATCTTTTCTTCCCTAAGGAAAAATATAGGAAGTAAAATACAAACAAAAACTAAAACCAAAATGGATTTAGAATCAAAATGTCACCCAAGCAGTTAGTCAAGAGCATTCTCCTAAACCCCTGTGTGAAAGTGTATTTGCTTTATTTGCTCTAAATGGTTATCTGAAAAGAACAGGCAACTAAATGCAGAAGGCATGTGTCATATGTCTGGTGCGATCCTGTAATGATATGTTCTAATGATTGTGGAGCATGTACCTGATGGCATTTTATCTAAGATTTCATTCAATCTTATAATAAAAGTTTCTAGAGGATCAAGAGGTAATTTTTTTTTTTGAAATTTCGATTAGAAAATTAAAATGTGTTAAAACACATTTATTCTTTCTCCTCCAATGAAAATGAGAAACGAATAAGTCTGCCTTTTGAAAAAAAACCCAAACAGAAAATATAACTACCAAATAATTCAAATTTGTGTTTGGTTTATGTGGAAAATTAAAAAAAAAAATGAATGATTTTTGGAGCTTGTTAGATTTTTTTTTAAGGAAAATTGAAAGACATTTTTGGAAAGCAAACATTTTACTTCAGATTTTTCATTGCTGCAAAAGATCAATTGTATTACAATGACACATCCCCATTAGAATGCTCCTCTTGTTTCTTTCCACAAAAATCTGTAAGCTGTCAAACAGCTGTAGCACAATAGCACCAGTTCAGAATTAGGAAGTATCAGATAAATTCCATCTTTGGTTATTATTTCACTAACAAGTTATTTAGCTAACATGCACTAGAGTTCTTTTTAATGAATATAGCATTCTCTTTTTTTTTCTTAATTGGTATGCATTTTTTTTTTACATTCCTAAATAGCTGCTTTTATGTCTACCTGAGGTGACTGCTTTTTAGAAAATATGAAGTGTTTATTATATAAACTGTATATTAGTTATTTTATTTGTGGACAAAATGTATACTGTGCTGTAAGTAAGGTTCATGAATAATATATAGTATGAAAATAAGGAATCTTGGTTAAAAAAAAAGTAGAACCTGTACAAGAAAATGTAGCTATTGTAATATTCGACATAGATTATTAGTATGTCCTTTAACAACTACATTTTTAAAGTATTTGCATGTTTAAACAACTTCCTCCTATTCCCATAACCTCTCATCATTTTGTTGCCATTACTGTGCTATGCTGAAAAAAAACAGCCCCAAACAACCTGATTCTGTTGCCATTACTGTGCTATGCTGAAAAAAACTCAACCCCAAACAACCTGATTCTGAATTATGGAACTTAATTTCCAACTAAAATCATGTCAGGTCATGTCGGACAGTGCAGAGAAACACCAAGAGATATGTCTTTCTCTGTTACGTGTTAGGATACCTGTACATATTTTATATATGTGTGCACGTGTGTATATATATAAAAAGCTGAAAAATATGGATTATAACATATTTTGCACATAAAATGGGAAGTTCAGTGGATTTTTAATGATTTGATCAGGAAATGCCCATGAAATATCCACCAACATATGTGAGTAGCTCTGTGAATGCTCGCTATCTTGTATACAGGTATTTAGAGAAGTCCAGTGAAATCAAAAAATACTAAGAACTGATCCCACCAACGCTAAGAATTCCTGTTCAAGCCCTGTTTAAAACAAAACCGAAATCTCTTTGCAGATATGATTCTTGCTCAGAAATTAGTGAAATGAGCTACCTGAGCGTAAGATCAAAATAAATGCCTCATCTTGTATACCCATATACAACTAACATGACCTGACATGTTAGAAAATCATAAATGCAGTTGGGTAATTCGTTTTGTAAGAGCACAGATCTGTATTTTCAGATGCTCACTTTGTGTTTCACTTGGCTCAGACAACTCTGCTTTAAAGTCTTGTGCCATGATGGAATGATAATTGGGTGTTGATGAAAAACATCAATCATCATTGTATTGTGATTCCAGTTGTATTTATTTTAAAGTTGAACAGTAAGATGTTGTGAAATAAACCATATGGGTTTTGTGATTGCACTTTAAAAGCTCCTTCATTTCCAGTCCAACTGTGAATCATTCCTTAAATCAATAGAGCTTATTGAAACTCTAGGATTACCTCAAAGAGATTTGAAAAGTTTGTCAGTAAGAAAAAAATATTCTGACTTTTCTAGTACTTATCTGTTTGTGTTCCATATCCTCCCTAATGCTCCTGAACCCTTACCATAGGTATTTTTACACCATTCATTCTGTGAAGACCCAGCCCGATTTTGAAGTTCTGTTTAGCCAAGTCATTCCATGGAAGTGTTCAGTTATCAGTAATTTAAATGATTCATCTGTAAAGAAGTGAAAATAAAGACAAAATTGCTCTAAGTGTCATTGATCTCTAAGGCTTAGTTATGCCAGTTACTTCAGATCATTGGGAGGAGATTAATCTTTGCCCATGGTCGAAAACAAGTATATAATTACACAAAAGAGATTATATAAAGCTGAAACTGCTTTACAGATGAAACTGGTTTGATTGCTACTTCTATGATAACCAGCCATTAACATCACATGATTGGTTGATCACAAGGACAGGACTGAGGCTTGTCAAGAGTTATTTTGATGACTCAGAAAGTTCACAGCAAATATGAGTCTTACAAAAAATGGCTACAAATGATGTAATCAATATGCAGTGCAGCTAGTGTAGCAGTGTATATCTTCATAGAGGAAAACAGGTGATGCCATGGAGGCCTCAATCTCTGGAGATGCATTTCATCTGACTGCCTTTTGTCCTCTTTTCAGCTTCTGATGCTGAGGCCACAAGGAACACAGGCTAAAAGTTAATAAAATTTTTGTTTCCTCCAGTTAATATGTGTAGGCATTAGAGCAAGAAACTTACATTAATATGAAGATCTTTCACTCCAGTGCACAGAAGCAGAACAATGGCATTCTGTGTTCCTGCTTTTTCACCTCCAGCATGATAAATCTTCTGAGGCTTTTAGTGGTAAATAGCCAGCGATAAGGAGTTTTGGACATTAGGGTGGGATTTTTTAGGTCAAGAAGGTCATACATATGTGATGATTTTAGATAGACATTTGTGTATGTCAGAAGGCAGAAGATTCAGAGCTGAGGGAACTGGTTTCATTTAGAAGTGTGAAGAGGAGGGACCATCACCTTAGGCTTTTGTTCTTTGGTGTTCCTGCGCTATACAAACTAGGCTAATGTGTGAAAGTGAGTCAGAACGTTTACGACTAGGACCAAGACCAAATGAAAGAGCTCAGTAAAGTGGCAAATGAGCTGGAGATGTGTGTTGCAATTGATACAACACAAATACATTTGAGGAAGATGTTGAGAAAGGAGCAAACAGTAAAAGAGTTATACAAGAGGAATTTTTCCTTTTTACTCTCTACAACAAAATGTCTGGGATCTTCACTTTCCTTTATCTTCCTCTTGTCATCAATCTTCCCTTGTTCTCACTAAAACACATCTTTCTAACCTCCTCCTTCTCTGATTACAGTGTCCTTGTTTTTCCACTCTGCAAGTATGATCAACATGCCTGGGAATGCTTGGTGCAGACTGTTGGCTGCAGCCCCTCACTTATTTTGGCTACAGAAACTACTGTTAATTTTTACATTCCTCTGCCTCTTTCCCACTAATGAACACAAACCACTTTGAAAATTATGAAATTAATTAATGATGCCACAAGGCTTCTGCCTAATTTTGCTTTATTAAGGGTTGAGACTAACTTCAGCTTGGGCCGGAGGCTGAAGCTATCTGTCAGTGTCATGTAAGTGAGAGCTTTTAGCTTTTACGTTTTAGATTTTAGCTTTCAACTCTTAGAATCCAAAAATCACCTGGTTTTTTTTTTTTTGTGTGAAAAAAACACAAACAAAAAAACCCACCCCCATCCCTGTACATTGTTGTCAGTTTTGCTTTAATGGACAAATATATAAAAACTAGGCTCTGCTTCTGGTATTCATATATATTCAATTTTCCCAACTGCTTCTGTCCTTGCCTGCTTGCATGACAGAGGCTGCTCTCAATGCAGCCTCTCAATTCTCAGTCCTTTAGAAGTTCATCAAATCCTGAATGTGCAGCAAAGTTCTGAATACTGTCAACAGCAAATGCCTGAGATTTGCAGGCTGATTAAGGTCAACAAGTAGTTCTCAGTCACTTCAAACCCGCTTTTCAGAATAGTTCAGTTCTCCCATAAGCTTTAGTAAAGATAAGATTTTGAACAGTGCTAAGAACAAGAAACTGACTGACCAGGTTGTCAAAGATACCTGCCAAGGTCTAAACTTTTCATATAGAGTCCACTTAATCTGATCCTAAACAGAGGCTGAGCTTGTCTTTAATATGTGATTCTAAATAGTATAAGTTTCATAAATATGTTGATCTCCAAATTTTCTCTGGCAAGAGGTGTAAATTTGTTCATTAAGAATAAGTCCTGACTTTGAATGCTAGGCTTACTTCCAAATCTTGGCATGAACTTGAAATTTTAACTTGAAAATAATTTCTTAGCTATTCTCTAGAGGCATAAGTGTATAGTTTCTACGTCTAGGCATGCTAAGCTTTGGCAGATCTGGTTTTATTTATCTGGATTGGGTTTTATTGTATTCATTTAGGTCACATTATCCTGCTTGTATATTGCATGTAGTTTGTTTTTCCAAGTGGTATATTAGACTAGGCTAGCAGAGACATGATGTTACTTCCTTCATATGAAAGATGAACACAGGGAGACCTAACCAAACTCATCAACTGCAGTTTGTTGCAGTGACATTACAGATTTTGGTAATGGCCTCTAGAAGAGTTTGCTCTGTTTTAATCAATAATCATCATACCCTTATTATTCTTACATTTTAATGCTATAAATAGTAAATTATTAGTCACCTTTAATTATTCTGAAGTATATTTTAGAATGGATTTTACTATAGAAATTCAGTTAAAAAATGGTCTAAAAATACCATTCAAGTTTTAATTTTTGCTATTTTTACAAAGTCTGAGCAAATGACATCTCTACGTTTTCCAAAATTTGCTAAAATGAACTAGAATCTTCACAAACTTTTCTTGCATCCTCTTAAGCAATCTTAATTTTCTTGAAAAATTATTGCCTAGTGAAAAGCTGAGCCTGAAAAGGCAAGGGTGGGAGGGGAAAGAAGACTCTCTGTTTAAGAAACATTTGCTTCTGTGTATTCAGGCTTGCATCGAGTGCTTGGCCTGTCTACCTATCCGTAAACACAGTAAAAATACCCCAAGGTATTAAAACCCAATGTGTCAACAAATACTAGGAGTCAAGTGTTTAGTGCTCTGGATGTGTGGATGCTTGAGATTTTGCCAGGCACCACTGAACAGCTTTCATCAGTGCATGGTTTATAATGTGACAAAAAATGCTCAATAAGAACAATGGTGGAAGCATTTCATCTGGGCTTCAGTTTGCTGTAATTCTTCTTGTCCATAGAAGCAGAATGATCTCAAAATACCTATCTTTTCACTGTGAATACTTCAGCCTCCATAAACTGTCAGCACTGATCTTACAGTGGGGTTTTGAGAATTTACTATACAGGGTCATAAGCCATTTTCATACTTCCTTTGACTAAGTATAATTCTGGCCAGCTGCAAACCTCCTCACAGTTCTTCATTATCTCCAGCTTCCCAAGCAGTCTTCACTACCCACTACCTCTTTGGAGTTTATTGCTCTTTCCCTCCGTACGCATACTTACTATTTGCAAGAGCTCTGAAAACACCTTTCTCTGCTTCCTCTCTCAACTGTAGAGGCCAGCTGTCTGCAATCAATGGCCATGCCTGGGGCTACTTTGAGCATCCTGAAAGGAATGAGGGAAGTGAAGGGATTGTGATCAAGTGTCAAGAAAACTTTAACAACTAATGTGTGACTGAAGTTAGAGATGCTAAGTGCAAACTACTGTGATTATAAAGGGATTTATAACCTCCTTGAGATAAAAATCACTGTATATTTCCCTTTTTCTTCCCTTGGCCTTCCCTTGGTATCTCTTGTTAACTGAAGAATCAGAAAAGGAAATAAAAGCCACATCTATGTGAAAACACTATAAGTTTTGCCAAAGACTGGGGGAAGGGCCACAGAACTGAGAAGGAAAACGGATACAGCAGACAGCTAGATGAAAAGTAGGCTGAAAGAGAGGCTTACAGGGGATCAACATCAATCAGACCATTTTTGTTAGACCACAGGAGCCCAAACTGACCTTTTCTGGACGTAGCATTGCAGGTTGGGTGAAGTTTAGGTATGATTTAGTATGTACATTCTTCTGAAAAAAATTGCTTATAAAACTTGTTTATACATTTAAGTCGCACAGATTTTTTTGAAATATTTTTCATAATAGAGGGAGCTTTTGTGCATGAGCCCTCTTTTGCTTGTTTTAAAGCAATATGTTGGTTCAGCAGATACCTTTGAAGAGTAGTTGACACAGACATACCTTCTGCTGCTACAATAGTGCTACTGCTGGAAAAAGAGTGAAACTGGAAACCAGGAACAGTAACACCATAAACTACAGAGAATAGAGTCACCCATGACTGTTTGTCAAAGCCTTAACACATGAAGAATTGCAAAGGAAGTAACTATAACCCAGCATGGATAACATGGGGATCTGTGTTTCAGCTCTGTGTGCTGTCTTAGGGCAAAAATGAGTGTCAGCTGAGGACAACAGTGACTACATCATCAGTGGACAAGGAAAGGGCTACAGATATTACCTATATGAACTATTATGAGGCCTTTAACACAGTCCCCAGAAATATCCTTCTTTCTAAATTGGAGATATATGGACTTGATGGATGGACTGTTCAGTGGATAAGGAATTGGCTGGGTGGTCACATCCAGAGTCTAGAGGTCAATGACTCAATGTATGGAGAATGGTGACAAGTGGTGTCCTTCAGGGCTCTGCACTGGGACCACTGCTGTTCAATATCTTCGTCATTGACATAAGGCAAGGTCATGGGTGATGATCGTGGAAATCATAAGTACATAATAGAAGTAGACGATTTAGCTCGAGAGAGGACGCCTTCAACACCTGATCAGGGGAAGCTCAGCGTCCAGGAGCCTCAACTCAGAGCGGCGAGAGCCACCGAGGGAGCCCCCAGTCCTCCACAGGACTTGCCCAGGAGCCGGCAGCTTAGCTGACACGAGCAGCTGACTCAGAGGGGGCAGTGCCAGGAAGAGCGGCACCAGCCCTGAGTGGCTAAAAACCTGCCCCAGGGAATGTGGGCGGTCGGGGGTATGATGCAGCAGTTTGAGCGCGATGGTGTGCACTCGCCTTGTGACCAGGGCCCGGTCTGGGAGCATTGCTCTGGCTGCCCCGGCGGTGGCCATTGTAGGCACCCAGACAGAGCCGATGAGAGGGGAGGCTGCAGTGCAGAGCTCAGGGTGTATAGGGCGCCTGCACTGCTCTTCTGAGAGGAGGGTGCACAATGGCACGGCTGCACTCTGTGCTCCCTGGTGCAGGTCCTCCTGAAGCAGTGGCTGAGCTGCGGGACGCTGTCAATAGGATAAAAGATGTCAGGGAGCACTGCTTGCTCGGGCCCAAACTGTGCAGGGGCCTCAAGCATCCCCTGTAGCTCATGGAGGGAAGAAGGAGGCTGCTAACTCAGGAAACTGGGAAACAGTAACAGAAAAAGAAAAAAACAACAAAAAAGAAGGAAGAGGACAATTAAAAGCAAGGGGCTTCCTCCTAAATCTATTTTCCCCATCCAGAACAGCTTCGCAGCTCTGCAGGGGGCTAATGAGGAAACATCCTCGCACCATGAATAACCGGCTGATGCACTGGGAAAGAAGATCACTACTGGTGCTGCCAGGAAAAAGAAGCAGGTCGTAGTAATAGGGGACTCTACTTGGAAAGGAACAGAGGCACCCATCTGTCGGCCTGACCCATTCTCAGGGGAGGTGTGTTGCCCACCAGGGGCTCGGATCAAGGATGTTGCAGAGAAGCTGCCTGCTCTAGTCAGTCCCACTGACTATTACCCACTTCTAGTGATCCATGTGGGTGCTAGTGATATAGATAGCAGTAGCCCAGAGAGCATTAAGAAGGACTAATGCTTCTAGTGGAACACGAGTGCTACTGATATAGATAACAGTAGCTCAGAGAGCATTAAGAAGGACTACAGAGCCCTGGGAGAGGTGGTTAGGGGGACTGGAGCTCAGATTGTCTTTTTGCCAATTCTCCAGTATAAAGGGGAGGACCTTAAAAAGGCTAGGCAGATTTTCCAGGTTAATAAATGGTTAGAACAGTGGTGCCACAGTCAGGGGTTTAGGGATTTAGAACATCGGAGTCAGTCTGGGAGGCCAGGTTTACTGGAGGTTGGTGGAGCTGATCTGACAATGAAGGGGAAGAGCAGTTTTTGCAGGAGGCTTGCCAGACTGGTCAAGGATGCTTTAAACTAGGTGTGTTGGGGGAGGGGGGCATCATTCCATCCCAATACACCCAGTTAGTTGCCAGCACCTATAATAAATGCTTGGAGCAATGTAGAGATATTCCAGCTGGTCCAGCCAATGAGCCGGCTACATTTGGAGGTCAGCTCAAATGCCTCTATACAAACATCCATAGTATGGGGAACAAACAAGAGGAATTAGAGATGTGTGCATGTCTACGGGGATATGATAGCTGTTATATCACAGAAACATGGTGGGGTGGCTCCTATGACTGGAGTGTTGGAATGGAAGGCTACAGGCTCTTTAGAAAAGACAGGCCTGGCAGACGGGGAGGGGGAGTTGCTATTTATGTTACGGATAGGCTGGAGAGCATGGAACTCTGTCTGGGGACAGGTGATCAGTTAACAGAGTGTTTGTGGATCAGGGTTAAAGGAAGAACAACTATGGGGGACGTTACTGTGGAGATCTGTTACAGACTGCCTGATCAAGAGGACTCGGTGGATGAAGCACTCCATAGACAGATAGCAACAGCCTCACGCTCACAGGCCCTTGTTCTCATCAGGGACTTCAACCATCCCTCTATCTGTTGGAGGGACGGTACGGCCTGGCGCAAGCAATCCAGGAGGTTCCTCAGTTGTGTGGAAGACAACTTCCGTCTGCAAGTAATAGAGGAGCTGACAAGGAGAGGTGCCATGCTTGACCTCATCCTCACCAACAGGGAAGGACTGGTTGGAAATGTGACGCTCCAGGGCAGCCTTGATTGCAGCAATCATGAGATGGTCAAATTTGAGATCCTCAGGGCAGTGAGAAGAGTGTGCAGCAAGCTCACTGCCCTGGACTTCAAGAGAGCAAGAGAGGAGACTTGGGCCTCTTCAGGAACCTGGTCAGTAAGGTTCCATGGGATATAGCCCTAGAGGGTCGGGGGTCCCAAGGCTGTTGGTTGATATTCAAGGATCACCTGCTACGAGCTCAGGAGCGTTGCATCCGAGTAGAAGGAAGTGCTGCAGGAGGGCCAGGAGACCTCGTTGGATGGATAAGTAGCTACTGAGGAAACTTGGAAGGAAAAAAGGCGCTTATAAAAGGTGGAAGCAAGGACAGGTGGCCTGGGAAGAATACAGGGATGTTGTCCGGGAAGCTAGGGACCAGTTAGAATTAAACTTGGCTAGGAATGTGAAAGATAACAGGAAGGGATTCTATAGGTACATAGCGAATAAAAGACAGACTAGGGACAACATGGGCCCTCTCCAGAAGCTATCAGCAGAACTTGCTACTCTGGATTTGGAGAAGGCTGAGGTTCTTAATGAATTCTTTGCCTCAGTCTTCACTGGCAAATACTCTGACCACACCACCCAAGTCTTGGAAGGCAGACGCAGGGACTATGAGAATGGAGACCTTAGGCCCACTGTAGGAGAGGATCTGGTTTGAGACCATCTTAGGAGCCCGAACATACACAAGTCCATGGGACCTGATGGAATCCATTTGCAGGTCCTGAAGGAACTGGCAAATGAAGTTGCTAAGCCACTGTCCATCATATTTGAAAAATCAATTTTTCAAATCAAAAATTCAGTCAGGTGAAGTTCCCGACTACTGGAAAAAGGGAAATATAACCCCCATTTTCAAGAAGGGGAAAATGGATGAGCCAGGGAACTACCGACCAGTCAGTCTCACCTGTGTGCCTGGCAAAATCTTGTAACAGATTCTCCTGGAAGGCATGCTAAGGCACATGAAAAACAACAAGGTGGTTGGTGACAGGCAGCATGGCTTCACTGAGGGGAAATCCTGCCTGACCAATCTGGTGGCCTTCTACGATGGGGCTACGGAACTGATGGACAGATGTAGAGCAGTTGATGTCATCTACCTGGACTTGTGCAAAGTGTTTGACACTGTCTCACATGGCATCCTTGTCTCTAAGTTGGAGAGACATCAATTTGATAGGTGGACCACTCGGTGGATAAAGAACTGGCTGGCTGGCCGCATGCAGAGTTGTGCTCAGTGGCTCAATGTCCAGCTGGAGACCAGTAACGAGTGGTGTCCCTTAGGGATGGGTATCGGGACCGGTCTTGTTCAACATCTTTCTCAGTGACATGGACAGTGGGATTGAGTGCACCCTCAGCAAGTTTGCTGATGACACGAAGCTGTGTGGTTCATTTGATACACTGGAGGGAAAGGAATGCCATCCAGAGGGATCTTGACACACTTGTGAGGTGGGCTGATGCCAACCTGAGGGAGTTTAACCATGACAAATGGTTAAACACCTGAGTCGGAGCAATGCCAGGCACAGCTCCAGGTTGGGCAGGGAAGACATTCAGAGCAGCCCTGTGTAGAAGGACTTGGAGTTGTTGGTCAATGAGAAACTTAATATGAGCTGGCTGCAGTGTACACTTGCAGCCCAGAAAGCCAACCGTATCCTGGGCTGCATCAAAAGGAGCATGACCAGCAGGTCGAAGGAGGTGATCCTGCCCCTCTTCCCTGCTCTCTTGAGACCTCACTTGGAGTACTGTGTGCTGTTCTGTTGTCCTCGACATAAAAAGGACATGGAACTGTTGGAACAAGTCCAGAGGAGGGCCACGAGGATGATCAGGGGACTGGAGCACCTCCCATATGAAGATAGGATGAGAAAGTTGGGGCTGTTCAGCCTGGAGAAGGCTGCGTAGAGACCTCATAATATCCTTCCAGTATCTGAAGGGGGCCTCTAGGGATGCTGGGGAGGGGCCCTTCATTAGGGACTGTAGTGATAGGACAAGGGGTAATGGGTTTAAAATTAAGCAGGGGAAGTTTAGATTGGATATGAGGAAGAAGTTCTTTACTGTATGGATGGTGAGGCACTGGAATGGGTTGCCCAGGGAAGCTGTGAATGTTCCATCGCTGGCAGTGTTCAAGGCCGGGTTGGACAGAGCCTTGCGTGGCATGGTTTAGTGGGAGGTGTTCCTGCCCATGGCAGGGGACCTGGAACTAGATGATCTTAAGGTCTTTTTGAACCCTAACTATTGTATGATTCTATGATAATGTAATGCTTGCATAATAAAATGTTTACATTTTAGTCATTCACAGAGTAAGAAGAAACTGTTTATACTGTCATGTGTATTACTTCTTCAGCCTACCATTTTTGTATTTATCTTTAGTGCAGTAGGTAGACTTGTGCTCATAAATGATTCAGACATCCTGTACTTTCAGATTAAAAAAGGACTATTGTGTCACTTAGTCTGAGTTTCTGTATAACACAGAACGGAAACTTCCACAGTGTAATTTGCTTCATACAGCATATAATTTCTTTTTGAGGTACTATGCCTTAGACAATCATCAAAATCAGATTTTAAGGCTTCATATGACAGAAGGAATACTACCCCATACTCTACTGTATTTTGCTAGTGATTTGTCAACATTATTGCTAAATATATACAGTACTGGAGTAAGGCTTTGCAGCCACAATTCTTGCTCTTAATGTGGGTTTGGTGCTTTGTAAAGACAAGACAAGACAAACTAACACCTTCCTCAAATATAGACCCTAATGTCTGAATAAAATGAACAGTTTTAGAACTAAAGTACATCTCCCACTTAGATTCATGCTTCATGTCATCAATAATACATAATCCTATGTGCCTCTTGTTACCTTTTTCTCAATTTGATAGTCTTTAAGGATAAATATGTTTACCCACTTATATACCTTAAAAATAAGAATTACAAGTCCTACCTAAATAAACAACAGATGCTCAAGTATACCTTGGGGTGAATATATCAGTCAGAATAATCATTATCACATAATATGCAACTGCATTATCTTCATCTATTCCTGTGGTGCATTCCCAGGAAACCTAGGCAACATATTTCATTCTACCAAGAGATAGTTGGGTTCAAAGTGCACTCATCAACTCTTCATAATCCCTTTTTGAAGAGATGAAACATACATAAATATTTCTAAAAAAAGCAAAACCAAACAGTATGGGCAACATATGAAATAAATTTTAGCATAATTTTACAATAATTTTTGTCTACTGTCACAAAAAGGATCTTAAAATGGCAAATCCAGATGATGGTTTTTGAAAAGTAACCTATGAAAAAGTGTGAGGATCTTCAGGATCCAGGAATGTGTCTTCAGAATATTTGAGATAATAATCTTAACTGTGAAATTCAGGTACAATGTGGCATAGGAATCCTGAATAAACTTCACGGGTTTGCCTTCCTTTCCCTCATTATAGTTCCCTGTCTATTTCTGAATCTCAAGACTTAAATATCTGTTTATATATTTCTGTGCTGTCTAATATCAAGTCCACATGAAGACTGGATTATACTGGAAAAAGTGTGAGTTTTTGGCTACGCAATTTTTTGTGTACTGGTCACAAAAACATATAATTTGCCTTCTGTGTGTTGATTCACTTTATGCAGGGAAAAAAGTGTGTGATTTAATAGCTCTAAATGTTTCATAATTTTCTTATAACACAGTGGTTTAATAATTTCTTGCTGTGGTACTGAAGAACCTTCATGCTTGTATTTTAAACTCTAGAGAAACAGATTTTTTTTCATAGTTTTTAGCTATAATATTTGGTTTCTGTACACAGTTAAAAAGGAACAACTAAGGATGTAAGCCTGAGCAGTGAAAAATTTAGGGTGACAGTCATACCAAATGTAGGTAAGTGTGAACTAGTGTAGGCTATCAAGTTATAGCTGTACAGAACCTAATTACCAGGGATGGCCTAGGTGGTAGGATGCTTATGGCACTAGCATAATCTTTCTGTGGAGGAGTGGACTATGTATAAATTGCTATAGATAATTCTCTTGGTTTTGAGTCAAATGTGATTTCAGAGCTAAAATATATTAAATCCCTTAACTTGTCCCGATCCAACGCAACTAAAGTCTGGAAAGAAATCTAGTCCATTTGTCTACCACTTCTTAATTCAATTAATTGTGTTACTAGCAATAAGTAACAAAATGCTTGCAGAAGTTAGCCTGCTCACAAAGGAGATAGGCTGTAGGTTCTGCATAGGCTGTTGGGTTTTTAACTCACACCCTGGGGGATTACTATTACTCCTAGACAAGTGGTTACTTAGATTGTAGCTGTGGCTATCAATTCTCACGTAAGAAAAAGAAGTGGGGAAGGAACCCAAGCTGAATTTAATGATTGAGGTTCACCCTCTGATTTTCACAGTCTTACCTATTCTTTGTTCACTTCAAGTTCACTTGTTTCTTCATTGAGAAGGTGGCCAAACACTGTAACAAGCTCCTACAGGGAAATGTTCATGTCTTCAAGCCTGTCAGAGTTCAAGAAGCATTTAGGCAATGCTCTTAGATAAGTGGTTTAACTTTAAGGTTCCCCTGTGTGGAGGCAGGAGTTGGACTCAATGATCCTTTTGGGTTCCTTTCAACTCAGGATATTCTGTGATTCTATGTATCTGTGAAAGTCACCCTGAATAACAGCATCCCATGGTCTGATTGTCTCCTTGAGGTGTCCAAGATTCTGTATGTACAGTCTGAAAAGAACTGCAGCTTCCCATGTCCATGAGTAGGGTATTTTGAGCACACATTGCACTGTGGTTGGGTAGTGCCTCTACCATTCTATTTTGCAGTAGGCATTCAGTTTAGACTCCAAATAGAGGTCACTGCTAATTTTTCCTGTTTCTTCCTTCTGCTTTTCTGGGAAAATTCAAATGTATCACTTAACTAGACTGGATTGTTCTCTGGACAGATCTAGATTTCTTTGCTTGGATTTCCCTCTCTATGTTTTCAGAAATATGTCTGTTGACTTTCTGGGTAACTTAGGTAATTATGGTGGCTGGACCAGGTCATTTTACCAGCCTTTATCACACACACTCATCCACAGCAGACACTCTTTCGGTGAGACAGCATCTAAGTTTAGACACCTAATATAGGTCGATTGGATTCTATACAAAGTTTATTGTTACAGTAAGACCCGTGTGCATACTTTGTGCCAAATTCTGCTCTCATACTTGTCACTATTGTCTGTGAAGTTATGCTGTATTTATACAAATATGATTCAGAATCAGAGTGTAGATCACTCCAGACTATGGGTGGTGATACACATTTGGATTCAGATTGTAAAAAGCCAGAGTATTTTCCCCATTTAAATCCCAAGTTAACTTTGAAGACAGAAGCTTTTGGAAAATGCTGGCTGAGATAATCAATTTTAGAATGATTTTAGACAGAATAAAAAGTCAATTGGAAGCAAACTCTGGTTACCACTAATGCATTTTGCTGAATGAGATCAATAAGTAGGTCTTGGAATGATCAGCTTTTGCGGTAAAGGCCATGTAACACTTTCTTTGATTAGCAAGAAGATGATTATATTTTTCATGGCAAACTTTGTGGGTGCAGGAAAGTTTGTAGGAGGAGAAATAATGAAGAGGGAGAGCAAGTTACCGTTGCAGAGGATTTTGTATAACTTAAATGGGTGTCCTTCAGCCAAAAACTATTCTCAGTGTCCAAACGCAAGACAGGGTAGCTGGGAACCGAGAATGAAAATGAACATTAGAGAACAGGAAATCCTATCTTGAAAAGCAATGGAGCACCTAAGAACTGAGAGTTCAGAGCAATTAATGTCTCTCAGTGTAAGTGAATTATAAGTTAAAGACTATGGCAAAAAGAATACATGTGAATCTTAGTTATTTAAGAGGTAGCCAAGATACCAGGTGGAAGGAGACAAGCAATATTACTTTTATACTTGGCACTGCTATACTAGATTAGCACATCAGTACTACTATTGTGGTTTAAGCTGTAACTCACGCAGTTTGCTCACTCACTCCCCCCTCTTTCTTCCCCCCACTCCCGGAGGGATGGGAAGGAGAATCAAAAGAATGCAACTCCCACAGGTTGAGATAAGAACAGTCCAGTAACTAAGGTATAACGCAAACCCACTACTGCTACCACCAATAATAGTAATGACAAGTGAAATACAAGGGAAGAGAATACAACCGCTCACCCCCCGATACCAAGCCCGACCAAGCAGTGCTCTCCCCTTCTGGGTAACTGCTCTTAGTTTTTACATCCTGGGCATGACGTGCTGTGGTATGGAATAACCTCTTTGGTTAGTTTGGGTCAGGTGTTCTGTCTCTGTTTCCTCCCAGCTTCCCCTCCTCCCTGGCAGAGCATGAGACTCAGAAAGTCCTTGCTCAGACCAAACATTACTAAGCAGTAACCAAAAACATCGATGTTATCAGCACTGTTCCCAGGCCGCAAGTCAAAAGCACAGTGCTGCACCAGCTACCAAGGAGGAGAAAAATGACTGCTACTGCTGAACCCATGACAACCATCTATACTTGAAAAGAATGCAGATGTATTAAAAGTTTTAAACAGTTCTGAAGATGAACTTGAGAGTATAAAGCTTATAATGTAAGATAAAAAGAGTTCAGTTTCTGTGAATGTCTTTGTTCGTAGAAGACAGCCCCCGTATTCAGGTGATACTGAGGAAGGCTTTGATACTGAATAAGAAGAAAAACATTAAAAGTCCTAGAGAGTGCAGCTTGAATCGGGCAAACTGAATGTTTAAGGAAGGTGCTTTCACAGCAGTAGTTAAATGTAAAAACAGCTTATAACAGAAAAGTAGCAGCTGCAAGATTGCTTGTAATCATTATTGCAGTTCTTTCTTAAGAACAAGAAGTCAAACTCCTGGAAGAAAATCTATGAGTGGGAAAATCAGAGAAGACAGAGGAGTAACATGGTCACAATGTTGGTTTTTTTTTTTTTGACTTTGATGTCTAATTCTGCATTTCAGGGAACTGTCTTCTTCTTTCCATTCTTCTATGAGTCAAAAGTGAACTTACATTTTGCATTGCCCTCAGAAAACACATGGCAGTGACTATGATCAAACACAACATGCCAAAGAGTTTCAGGTAGTTATATGCAAGAGGAAACAAATATTTTTAATTTCCCTTTGTGAGTGACTGATGAATTTTTGAGTTCATTTGTGTGGCCAGATCTTAGTGTGAAGTTGCAGTGAATGGATGGTCTGTACAAGACAGGTCAGGTTAAAATTTAGAGAAGGTACAAAGAATCTTAGTTAGCCGGTCATGGTTGGTATCCATCCATATGCCAGACCTCAACTGGTTGTCAGGTCTCAGATCAAAAATACATTCTCTTTTTGCAGACCACACTGGCCTGTGGGTTTTTGTTCTTCTTGTTTCATTGTTTTGAAGTGGTTATTGAGGAGCAGAGGTTGTTTATTTACTTGCAATTTTCCTTGACATGGGTTATAATTCGTCTTGCTCATATGATTGGAACATCTCTTACTTAATGAGCTCCTTGCTACTCAGAAGCTGCAGGGTCTGGTGGAACCTGAGTTTTTCCTGTTTGCTGCTGGGAGAGAACAGTCTTTAAGCTTTCAAAAGTTGAAATGTTTTTGTTTAGCTCAATTTGTTGGACTTAGTATGAGCTATCTGGGTGAAATGGGTTGTGAATGGGAGGCTGTGAATATGAAAGGTTGGAATATGTGATCTAAAGGTCTTAACTGCTCTTAAAACTTACAGACTAGGAAAGCCATTATTAGCAGTTATATATATGGGTTCTCTTAGAAATGCCTCTCTTTTCTGTATTTATGTCACACCTCAATTACTTTGGTAAAAAGAAGAAAAAATATGCCATCACATATGAAAGCTCTGAAAATATAGGTAATATCCAGAAATTTAAAGAATTTGTTGCACTTATTCTTTAGGACACAGACTAAATCTGTCAAAAACTTGACAGCCACCCTGCTTTCACATTATGTTGTCCCATACAAGACATGCATTATAAAAAATTTGTGCTAGGCAACCCTAAAAGAGAGTATTTCCACAGTCTGTTTCCCTCACTGGTTGCTTAGCTTTGTAGTCTTCTATTTATATTAAATTTAGCTGGCAAATGTATGCTATTAAATTTGTTACTATTATTTCACCTGCAGCATAAGAAAACAATAACACATTTTTTAAAAAACAATGAAACATATATAAAAGAAGAGAAACTTTAACAGGAAGCTCACTACCTGTTTAGGAGTCTAAATCATTTCCTCTAAAGCATTTTGCTCCAAGGCAAGAATGTCAGAATTCATACCCCTTGCAGACTGAAGTTTGTGCCATGGGCTCTCTTTGCCCATATTTATTAAACACTTTACCCATTACTATGCATTTTGTGTAAACAAGATTGTACATTTTGAAATAATTAAAAGTGTCTTGGTAAAGTTTTGTGTCATTTAAGTAAAGCAAAACAAACAAAAAAAAAACATCCCAGTGATTAAAATTCACGCAATATTTCTTGTTTTCTAGGGGCTGTACAGAAAGTACTATGTAGTTCCAACCTACATGATGTAGAACACATTGGTTAAGAACATATGAACTGATGTGTCTCTCCAAGCAAAATGTAGAACTGTGCACTCAATATTTCTTTCTACTGCTGCAAAAGGTGTCATATATATATTCCATATAGAGAATATGCATACCTATTCAAACACACATATAAACATAACTCATGGTAGTAGCAGATATTTTACCACTGGGTTTATAATATATTTCAGCACTGTTGGTGTCTCTCTTTAAAGAAGATAATATGTTGCAGCTGCACGTAGCCATTAAGGCTCCTAGTTAAATATTCTTCCTTGAATGACTATTTTATTTTAAACAATTTCCATAATCCAAACTTCTCAAAAAGTGAACAAAAAGCCAAATCAGGTTTCTTTTTTTTTATACCATTTTAGATCAAGGTAGTAGAAATGTAGAATGCGAAAGCATTTTCCATTTTGAAATTGAAAAAGCTGTCTAATTACAGCAAAAACATTATTTGGGTTTTGCTTTGCTTTTTCAATCTTGATGTTTTCTGAAACGTCCAAGTCATTAAAACTCTTCACGTGAGATACTGCAGTGTATGTAGCAGCCTTGATGAGACTTACAGTTCTACAACACGCAGGTATATTATTTTGAACACACTTCTTTAATTTCAATTCTCTCCACAGCAGCAAAAAATAGAAAATATCAGCATGTGAGACTTTGTGTAGCATGAAATACTGGTGATATATTAATGAGTCAAAACATTCAATTTGCTGTAGCCAAGGTGAATTTAATTTGGGGGACTCTGTTCAATTTATGCTTCGTTACATTATTGCTTCCCTGGTAGATAATAAAGCTGTCTTTATTTATTTTTCAAGAAATACTTCAGATCTGTAAAAACACTTTCTTCTGTTCTTTATCTGCACTGAGATCCTTTTACACTTCTTTGACTATAGATGTCATTTACGGCCCACACCATCAAAGTGCTTTAATGGAACTTTGGAGGCAAGGGGGGATAAGGCCCATTTTGCTAGGCACAGAGTGTAAAATGACGGTGAACTATGTGACCACACACCTCCACTTACTGACATGTATAGCCTAAATGAGCCTATAGAGAATCAAAACTGATGGAATTTGCAGACTAGGAAAAAAAGAAGAACATATAAGGAGGTGGAAATTAAAGCCAATTTACACCTTCCCTACTCCTCATGCCAGTTATTTTTCCTGTTACCACCTTCTCTTCCAAACTCTTGATGTACAGGCTACAACATGAGATGCTGAAATTTACACATTTTTATTCTGATATCCATTTTCTGCATTTTCTACATGTATCTTTCAATCAAGACTGCACTTTTAAAGCTTTCTTTTCTTCCCCCTCTTCTAATTGACATTGAGAAAAAGAGGATCACAGGACACGTCTTCTTTCATTGCTTTGCCCTCATGCTATTAAGGGTTTACTTTATCTCATAGTAGAGATGGGACCATATGTAGCTTTTACTCTATTCAGGAAAAGTTAAGGGTTTCCTGCAGGACTATATAACTCTTCTTTACTTACATTAGGAATAGTTTGATGCTAGTAATACCCTGGCACTGCAGCTCTGGAAAAGACATTCATCACGACTTTCTGCTCCTTGTTTAGTGAGTGGGATTATGCAAAAATGGAGTGTGAAAAGGGATTTGGAATGCACTTTTTAACTTACATGTCACAGAAATTGTAAGAAGTCACAGAGGACTCTTCTGAATTAACTTTTTTATTGAAATTTGCAGTTTATTATACTGAGAAGGTACTGTAAAGAGCAAATAAAAAAACCTGGGCGTAATGACTTAGTGTTTACAGAATATAACTGCTACAAGACTGATTGCATGATATATTACTTCTTTCATTGTGAGCCACAAAACAGGTAGAGGCATGGTAGACTAATTTGGTTTATATATTCAGCTGTAAGGCTAGACACTGCATCATTCTTTTCACAGAGCTGGGGCTGGAGGCATGTGGAACCCGTAGCCATGACAACAGTAAACCAGCTCCCAGCCTGGTCTGAAGTGAGAAACTCAGCCTTGTCTCCATCCCTTCCTGCTCACAACCAGACTCTACTTGCTCTCTGGAGGGGAGGCTGGGTGCTCATGAATGACCTATTGAGCAAAGATACACTATGGAGAAGTTTGTCTACAACGAGCCTTTTAGCAGGATTTCCCACTGTTGCACTAACATGAGTGCAGCTCCGCTCTTGCTAGTGGTGACTTCAGCCTGAGCATGCAAAACCACTTGGCAGCTGCTCTACTTCACTGTATAGATTTACTGCTGTATAGTAAACACCGGTGATAAAAAGGCAAACATCTTGACTACATTAGAACTCCCGTTGTTGCAAGCATGATGGAGCTGTAGGAAGAGTGGTGGACACCTAGGAGTCCAGCTGGAATCAATATAGGTTGCAAATACTCAAAAGTCTTTGAAGATCAGACCCAAATTGCCTAAGCTGACATTTTATCAGTATGAACAGGCAATATGAAAGCAATATAGGAACTTCTGATGTGCTACATGTTAAAAATGGATTATCTGTACACCTCACATGGAATGAGCACTGGTGATAAAAGATCAATTTCAGACAGCAGATCCCATTTTCAGACTGTAGTATTTGTTGCTGTTAGTATGTAGTGCATCTTGCTGCATTCATAAAGACCCAGATAATCACAGGGTGCTAACATGTCCTCCTCTTTTCATATGCTTCTTAGCATCAAAAGTCAGTTGGAAATACACGAAGTAGCATAAGAATGACAAGTGGCAGTAGCTGGTAAGAGAATGAGGAGAAACTCAGGGGAACTAATTCAGCAATTCACCCTACTATATTTTATTCCAGACAGGAATTTCTGCAAATCCTATGTGTAATTTTTGCAGTGCTTTCTGCATTCCTTCTTCCATGAAGATTAAAATCTTCTCAGTTTTTCATACATCTAGTTTTTGCTTCTTTTATATCACAAGAGATGTTAAAATACACATTACTGTGCAAACTGGTCTTACTGCTAAGTATGACTACACCAGGACCTCTTTCCAAGAAGATCTCGAGGCTATTTAAAAAAAAACCAAGCAAGGTATATCATATTCTTGAGGACAAGTGAAGATTAATTTAGCACTGGAGTTCATTAATGAGATCTGTGATCACCCTTATCTGGACTGGTATCTGTCATGACTGGGAACAATACTGAGGAGCAAGAACAGTTATGATACACTCTCTTTGGAGTGTTTTATCTCTAAGCCTATTAAAATCTGTTAATTATTTTAATTTTCATCTGGTTTTGCAGTAACGGTGGTTTCTGGTTTTAGATACAATAAATTCCAACAGTCTAATCTTGATTTTGATAGTGGTAGAGTCATCACTGGGTAATAATATTCAGCAAGAAATGCTTTTGACTAACAGCTCATCCCTTGTGTCAGCCTCTCTAGATGATGGAGTCCCAGTGGATCATAAGAGCCTGTTTTTAAGTATGATTTTTTGTGATCTCATGAATATAAGAAATCCACTCACATAATAATATTCCACTATTACTCTGAGGAACTTCTATAATCACCTTCCAGAAAGTTAACTGTTATAAGTTTGTTAACTTTTGATGAGTAATTGCAAGATAAAATTTGTGCTGCAGCCAGCAGCAGCAGTCAGGCTTAAGATCTCAGTAGCAGTTTTCTGTACATTACTCTTCCTTGTATTTGTTTCTCCATCTCTTTCACTCACATTCATTCATGCCATTCAGAAAAATCTAATGAACCTAAAAATACTTCCTACTATTAAGTTTGTCAGGGCAGAAAAATAAATTAAGCTTTCATTTTAGTATGGTAATGATTTTCATTATTAATTTAGGAAAGGCATAGTTAGAATTTTAGAATGTGAGGCCGTTGATTTCTGTGTCCAAACAAATAAAAGCAAAAGTTGGAAATAATACAAAACAATGCATAGCATGATTTGAAACAATGCAACGAATAAGAAAAACTAATTTGCCATCCCCACAGTCATTTTATTATTGTTACTTGGCTATACAATTCTGATTAGGTATCAAACTCTATATGGTGTTTAATGGACCTTTTACTTGCTAAGAAATAAATGTGTTGCTTTTATAATTGAAACAAAGTAAAAATTACATTTGACTTTTATACCACAGTTATTTTGAAAGTATTGCAATCTTTCAACTGTAAACATAGACATATAGAGCAGCAGCATTTTACTTACTTGACAAAAATATTTTAATTTACAAAAAAAAAAATCTACATATACAAGCTGGTGTCAGCAATTCCAATCACAAAGGCTTAATCCTTCACAAAAACAAGCAAAAAATAAGCACTGCATAAAGCACTTAACAATTTTTTTATATAATAGTGTTTCTGAAGGGCAATTTTTCTTCAGGACAGAAACAGATTAAATGTACTGGATATATTCTGTTTTAGCTAGGTTTCTTTTATAGCTTGTCTTTATAGCCTTGAAAAGATGCAGTTTAGAGAGGTCTGAGATTTTTACCTTACTACCTCCAACACCAAACTAACATACAGCATCCAATTAAGATGTCCAGGCATTGTAGGTGGCACTTAAAAAAATGTTCATTCAAAAATGGCATCCAGATATCTAACAGTAGCTTAAAAGGAAGCCCTAACTGTGCTTTGAATTCTCCATCTGAGTTTTGTATGCCACTGCGTGCATGTCACCGGGTTCAGAGGGAACATCCAACACATAATACCTTCTCGTTGCTTTCTTTAATACTATATTCTAGCAATGCTTTTCAAAATATATATATATAGTGGTAGAAAATCATCCCTGAAAAGAAACCTACAAGGACAGAAAAGAGGAATACTGGATGTGTGACATCTGGCACACATAAGGTGCTGAATGACTGGAAATCCTCCTCAGCCTTACTTTTTCATCTGAGCATCTCCCAAGGACACCTCAGGTGCTGAAGGAATTCAGACAAAGGCTCCAGGAAAGAAACCCGACACAGGTCTTTAAAGCATTGCTAGTGCTGAAGGCACTACTCATGGATGGGCTCTCTGCACCTGAGCAGAGCCCTGTGACATCCCATTCTTCCCCACACACCCCACCTGAGGAGGGCACAGCACAAAGCTGAAAACAGAGGGAAGTTTCTGGATACAGTGCACCCCCACAGTCTTGTCCTGAGGACCCCTGTACCCCACATGTGGCATTGGAGAGCTGGGAAAAAACCTTTGATGCTGTGCTGGGAACGTCCAACTTGTCCTTTCTGTGACAGGGAGGATCAGATGCAAGCCTGAAAAATGTGAAGGTTCATACAAGGGCTACACATCATCATCTGGATTGAAGCACAGGAACAACAAGAGAAAACCCCCCACATTTAGCTCAGTAATAATTAAAAGAACAAGTTTATTAAATAAATGAGCTGCATCTAAGACAGAATTGAGGATAAAAGCATGTTAAAAATTAATGTCTTTAGAGTCAAAGACAAAATAAAATGGTTTGGTTTGCTGAAGGCAAAAGAGTATTAAGCAAATACAAATCCTTATACCCAGTCTATCAATGAAACGTGTATTAAAATTCGAAGTGCTATTAAAGAACCAGTGAAACAATATGTTGTTTCTGCTCCTTTGGTGGTACTATATTTTAATTAAATTTAGATTAACATCCACACAAATGAAGTAAAAAATGATTCAGGAGTTAAGCCTGTTCTTAAAAGGAGGACATAATTTTAAATATACATTGATGCAGATTTTATAGAGTTTTTAAACACAATTTTAAAGAAGAAATAACTTCAAATTAAATATGTATTTTAATATTTTTATTTTTATTTTTTATATTTTTATTACATATCATATGAAAAAAATCTTTAAATACAAGAGGAAGTGTGTGTGCACAAACATGCCATGTTTGTGTGCATGTATTTGTTCACAAGCTGAGAATGTTCTAGTCTCTAAAAAGAGTTATGCATTTTGCTACTATTCACAGACTTTTAGGATGAAGGCTAACACGGGAAAAGAAAATTACGTGATGGAATAACAAAACTAGTCCTCAGTTTATAGGTTACAAATTATTCTCATCAGGATTTGCACAACATGAATGCATTATGGATTATGTACTTACCAAAAATACTAAATTTGAAATGGATACTTTCTGGCAAAAGGAAACACTAGAATATTTTTCTACAGTGTTGTGCTTCAGGGACCTCAAGAAGCTTTATAACCATTAATTGAGCTTCACAACACTCTGAGGTAGGTATTTGTGGGAAAAATGAGCATCAGAATGACTAAATGATTTGTCAAAGTCACAAACAGCCTTGACTTTCAGTGGTTTTGCTGGCAAAAAGGAATGTTTTTACCACAGGGTAACTACAGACAGCAGAACCACAGCAAACACCTGTAGGCTTCAAGTACAAGAGTGGCCACAAGGAAGACAGAGTGTTCACACACTTCCTTAGCTAACTGTCCATAAAATCTGCCTTATCTATGCTAAGACTTTGGAAAACAAGCAAGTACCATGCACAATTTTTATAGTCCTACCTGTCTTCTAACTTAACACACAGTCACTGAGTTACTTTCAGATAAGCCAGGCAGAAGGAGGAAAAATCTGGAGACTCCCCTGAATACCTTGCTTTTGTCCCTTCTACAAAGTATCTGTTTTCATAGAGCACTGCAGAAATTAATGATCTCATGCACAAATTCATGTGTTTTTATTGGTCCATGACTGTTCAGAACTGTCCAGGGAAATAATTAATAATGCACTGGCTTTTTTTGCACTGTGCCAGCTTAAATTATTATGTGGTTACTGTGCATTTAATAATGGAGTTCCCTGGTGCTGTACTGTTACTTTCAATAAGCACTTTGTTCTCTATCAGGTACAAGTAGTTTTTATAAAACCTTGTTTTCAAAGTACAAATAATTACGAATTACAGGATTTTGTAGTTCATGGACACATGCTTCAGAGATCTGTACACAAGTAGCATTTGCTTGTGAGTATTTATTCAGTTACTTTGAAAAGGCTCTGCAGTTTATTAATTGCCTTCTTTTATGTACCGTTAAAGATTTTATGTAACTCAGCATCCTTCTAGTTCCTTTTTATTACTCTATTCTGTTCCTATCATTATAGCTGTTGTGGAGTACTGCAGCTTTCTACATTGACTTTATTCACATTCCTATTTAGTCTTGATCTGGTAGTGGAGGAATGGATGCAAAAGTGATGAGAGTTGGGTTTATCCTTAGCCTTTATTGTCAGATACCCACAAGGAAATAAAGCTTTGATCTACTTCCTTAGAAAGCTAATCCTGATGATTATGTGAAGATACGTGCAGTGGTAGCTACAGGGATATACATCTTTAATCTCTTGGTGTTGAATACTTAATCCAGTAAAGCTTCTTGGCAAGAAGATTTAAGAAAGAACAAAATAATTAAACTGTTCACAGGCATTGTTTTCAGGAATGCAGATTTGGTAGCTTACTGCTGCAGGATTTTTTGTTTGCTTGGTTTTTTTTGTAGAGGGACACTAAAATCACAAAATTGTATCATTCTACAGCAATTTTTTGTGAAATATACTATTTTAATTGTTGCAAACTATTAAACAGTCAAAGATCCAGCTTCCACATTGCAGAAGTGAGACTTTGGAATGTGCAGATATGAGTAAGTTGGCTATAGCAGTGCAGACTTTTCAGTTTGCTTCAGTCAACTTTAGCCACCAGTTTTCCTTTTTGATGCAAACGGAGTATGATGGGTTATAAAAACAGTATATAAGTGACTGCAGACTTTTCCAAGTAATCAAAGCTGAAGCCTAAATGCTGATCGCTGACAGCATATCTGCATACTTGCATACAGCTCTTCAGTCAGTACCTGGGGAGGTGAAATTATACCATGCATAACTTAGGAAAGAACATCATCCTGATTATCTATGATTTTTCTTCAGACAGACTGGTCTTAGTTGTGCACCAACTATGGCCATTTTTCATGCTTTGATACTCATGGAACTGAAATTCCCCTCTGTGTGTGCGTGTGTGTGTGCATGCACACACAGGCACTCAAGGTCCTGGGGTACAGTTATAACATATAGACGTCACCAGATTCTCCCTGGTGTAAGACAGGCTTTAGATATCTATTTCCAGCATGGCTTTTCTTCACAGTAACACTTTGAAATAAGAATAAATAAAATGATTGGACTTTTTAATATAATAAACTTTCCTTTATTGCAAGATGATCACACTTAGTTTGAACTTAGTTGTTGTTATCCCTTGTTGTTGTGTTTAAAGAGCACAAGGTATAATTAATTGGTGGAACTCATTGTCACAGCTTATGATTTATGAACTGTGTATTAACATGGGTTCAAGAAGGAGCTGGACAAACATTCAGGATAGGTTTCCAAGCTTACTGGGAAGGATGATCCAGATACTGCCCATGACTCAGGCATTCTCAAAACCATTGGCTGTCAGATGTTGACCGGAAGGGATCACACTATAGGCAGAGGAGGAGGACTGAGTCTCTTCCCATGCTTTTTTGCTGTCTGCTATTGGAGACAATACATGCATCTAGGCTGATGTTACATTTTTAGTTCAAACTAGAAATATAGAATCATAGAATCATAGAATAGTTAGGGTTGGAAAGGACCTTAAGATCATCTAGTTCCAACCCCCCTGCCATGCGCAAGGACACCTCCTACTAAACAATGCCACCCAAGGCTCTGTCCAACCCAGCCTTGAACACTGCCAGGGATGGAGCATTCACAACTTCCCTGGGCAACCCATTCCAGTGCCTCACCACCCTCACAGTAAAGAACTTCTTCCTTATATCCAATCTAAACTTCCCCTGTTTAAGTTTGAACCCATTACCCCTTGTCCTATCACTACAGTCCCTAACGAAGAGTCCCTCCCTAGCATCCCTATAGGCCCCCTTCAATATAAACTTTTCCTTGGCAGGGAGAGACTCATGGAAGAGAAAGAGAAGAAACTCATGAAGCTATTTTACTGTTTTCATTCTAATATACAGAAATATGAGATGAAATGCCTCCTGGAAATGCACATTCCTCTACTATTAAAGAGGACTGAATAACTTATACTAAGACCCTAACTTGCTAACTGTATGATTTTTCATAGTTTGTCTATGGAAATTAAAACTCAAATTCCATGGAGCAAAACCATAGCAAGTTCGTTATGGTAATTAGATGTTTATATAATAAAAAATATGCATGAAGAGTCTTTTAGAGAGTCAATGAATGATCAAGGTGCAGGACAGCCTCTCATAATGACAGTGGGGAGGACTGTATACAAAGAAACCTGTTGCAAGTAAATTAACCTCTAGATGCTGTTACAGATTTTCCTGCCTGTTCCAGTGAAATGCTTGGCAGTTTTGGCTATCACATTCCTGGCTGCTTGCTGTTGAAGCTGGGCTCTGCTTCAGCCTCTACTATGTTATTTGACACTGACTTGAAAGGGTGGTCTATAGGGAGAGCTTAGCTCCTTCTGCCTTCTTCCTTCATAAAGTAAATTCTAAGGAGCTGTTCAGAGAGAAATTGAGAAAAGTTAAAATAATAAGTTTTAATCTGAAACTATTCTTTCCCTCACTCAAGTCCAAGCAATGCATTCTCACATTTGTTTAGGTTTTTTACCTTTCGAAAATTCAATTATCAAACTTCATACGGAAATTAAGGTTCGAAACACAATACATTCTCTTCCTCAAGGTACAGACTGCTGTGGCTTGCATATTGCATTTCAGGATCATACCTGGAAACCATTGTCTGATATCAGTATTTACAGCTCCTGTGTAAAATCTCAAGCTTTATTTTCTTCCTGTGACTATAATTCATCATGTGAAGTTTGTGTGTCGCTTAAGATCTAATCTTTTGACTTTGAGATGATAGGGTGACATCTTGTACTATCCTTTTGCTTTCATTTTCTTCAGTACACTATTCACATAGGTTCGCTTTTGCATCTTCATCCATTCTTGGTCACAAACCTCTCAGACATGAAAGATTATATATCTTCTGCAGACTGAAAAGAAACAGAAGTGAGAGACTGTGAATGTTACGAGTTCAAATGTTGGGAGATGCTCAGATAGAACTGTTATGTTTAGGCCATGGGAGTACATAAAGAGCACTTTAGTACCAGGGTAAAGGAGGGGAGATTTTTTATTTCTGCCCTTGTGTGTTAAGCAGCTCTTTTTGAAAAACATTAGGATGCAAATCCTGTGATAAATTCAGAACCAATATTATTAAGCCATTAAATAACATTTTTTTAATTGATGATGTTCTTTCATTGAAATGTCAGGAATGAGGTAGCAATGAAATCAAAATTAAGAAATTGAGAATGTTTCCAGAATACTTTGCTATAAAAGTCAGTGGAAGGATGGTGAACACTTTTATACACCAGTCCTTCACCATTAATTCCAGTGGAAGTTATTCCATTTGAACTGGAATGGGACCTAACTCCTGCTTAATGAAGAAAGTGTTTACTAATTTTCTCTAAGAATAAAAATATTCTTTAAGAATGTCCTCAAAAGTCAGCTTGAGAATTCGGACGTGAGACTCTGCTAAGTGGGGAGCATTGTAGGGAGCACAGCAGTTGGTTTCTAGATGACATAGGGGATATTCTCCATTGCCTTTCAATACTCAATTTAAGAAGTCACACAGTATCATTGAGAAGGGAGAGGCTTGTTCAGAATACAGCTGGCAAAAAGCAATCATTATTTTCTGTGATTTTCCCCTTTATTAAGGAATAATAAAAAAAGTTATTTCTGGAATTTTTAAGGAAAACAGTATATAGATACAGAAGTATGGGCCAGTCACTACCACTGCACTAAATCTGCATGCTAGTTTGCATCAGATTCCCCTCCGCAACCAGGCTTCAGACCAGGCTAAGGTTTTCCAGGATTCTCTTCTCATGCGTACACTTAATTTTCCTTTTCTGGAAAAGTAGGAAGAAAAGATAGTGCACATACAGGTCTTTCCCTGACACAGGTCATGTATGTTTGGCTGCCTTACAAAGATCTGAAGGAGAACTAGAAAATAAATATACCAAGCAGAGGGTACTCCAGGCAGCCTCTGGTGGGAGCCCACTTGCACTTGGCCTCATGTAGGTTTGACTGATGAAGAACTGAGAATGTATCCCCTGTACCTAGTCCTCATGCTGGCCTCTGTCAGATGGAAAAGACCTGGTAGCTGCTGCAAAGTTGGCAAGGAGCTAATTGGTGATAGCTGAAATGAAAACCACTTTACAGATTGCTGAAAAAGGCCTTTGGTTCTTTGATTGCTACTCCTGGTGCAAGATAAGCATAACTGACTGCAGCAGTGTCACTGAGGTTATTTGATTTTCTATGCCTTTGATTCATTTGAGCTCCCCTGCTAGTAAACTAGGGCACACAATTTAGAAATGTAACATGTGTAACAAAGCTATCGCTATTATTTAGAGCAAACAAGTAACTGCCTGAAACCTGTGACCCTGGCACAGTACTTCAGTCTACAGCTGGACAGACGCTTTAACTCAGCTTACACTAATACTACTGTGTGTAGAAGCAGTTTCACCTCCATTAAGTTCTTAGCCCTTCTCTGTGCCTTTCTATCTTTTGTTCTAGCACAAACATTTCTGCAGCTTCACAAGGAATCAAATCAGGAAATGGTATGGTAGACGTTTACTCTTTTATTCATTGTCAGCCACAGCAGTTTCCCTGATTTGATTCTCCCTTCACAGATTTATGGTGGCCAGGTGGTTCTGGGAGAGGGAGCAACACTTTTCAGTGTCAGTGATAGTTTGTATTAACTTAAGGCATTTCTTAAGCTGCAGCTTAAAGGTGCAGTCCTGTGACTGACTTATAATTTACATTGACATAAGCCAAGTTTGTGACAAAGTTTGCCATAGTATCTTTGTGGCCAAATTAGGGAAATAGGACCTGTGGGTGGATTACAAGGTGAATGAAATCTGACTGGTTTTTGGGCTCAAGCGGTCGGTAGCTGACAGTAGTTCAAAGTCAAAGCAGCAGCTGGTTACAAGTGGCATACCACAGGACCTCTTGAGGTCCCTCACAACTTCCATGATTCCGTGATTCTAACTCCTGGAAATGTTACCATTTAAAAAAGCAGCCCCACCTCTTCCTGTATGTGCACGCTAGGAGCTGTTAGTCTCAGTTTTCAGATGAGAGTTGTTTTAATAGTTATTTTCCCAGTAACGATTTGGATAGAAGAAGGAGAAGGGTCAGCAGAGATAACAATGGGGATAAGACTGCCCTTTGTGTCACCAGCACAAATTTAATTCTGGCATGCTACCTTAGCCTACAAACAACAAACTGAGTCTGTTACAGAGCACCTAGGGAAGTGAAGGCCAGACTGACGCCCCAGGTGATTAGAGTCTACCATGCTGAGCTGCTTCAGTTCATGGGCTGAATGGACACCTCTCTGAAATCCTGGCTGGCAACATCTAAGAGCTTTTTAGATCAAAGGCAACAGATTTTAGAGCATGTGGAAGTGAGAAAGTTGGTGTAGCTATCAAATAACTGGTGTCCCTTTTGTTCCTTCTGCCCTTTTGGTAACAACCTCCAAGAAGCAAGTCACGAGTTTACTTGGATTGCTATTTCTCAAATTCCATCCAATAAAGTCAAGCAAATGGGTGTCTATAAGCAGATGACTAAATCAAAACACATTTTCTAAAGATAGTTTAGACTTGAAGTGTCACCAGGGAATAAGGAGAAGAGATTTCTCTCCATACTCCCAACTGGAGACAGATGGGGAAAAAAAACTTATCGTCAGAGACCTATCATTCAATGAGCCAGGAAAAGATCTGACTTCATCTCTGACAAGTAGGGCATTGCAAAGAAAATTGTTCTGTGCTGATGACTGCAGTGAGGACTGGCAGACACGGAGAGCTGTAAATACCAGGAGTTCATAATATTTCCTGTGGGATGAAACACTGACTGCTTAACAAAATTAGCAGGACTGTTCCAAAACCCCTTCTCAGAGCTCAAGATGTGACCACACCCTGAATGCTGGGACCACACATGAACATGTAGATCTGCTGTCTCAAACCAGCAAGACAAAATTACAGTGGAATCACCACCCAACTAATAAATCTTACTGTCGGTAAGGTTTCCTTGTTGTTGGGTTTTTGTTTTGTTTGTTTGTTTTACTCCTAACATGCTGTCTTGGGTAACTGCATTAAGCTGACCATCTTATTTTTGTCTTTTAAGAGTATTTTTGTTCTTCCATGTGTGTGAACACTGGGCATGTGAGAAAGCTGGGGGAAGGAATGAAGGATATTGTTCTTGTCACACTGTTCATTTATCATCCATGACTTGAACATATTTGCTCCCTGTATGCTGTGTGTATATCCACTGGCTTGCAAACTCTCAAATATTAGAGTTAAACTCTATTTATGGGATGCGGACAAGAAAATAGAAAGATTGTCAGGGTCTTTGGCATGGCTTATTATCTTTAATGAACCACACTTGGTATTTTAGATTTTGGAATGGGAGATTTTGTCCATTCAGTAAATGTACCATAAGCGCAGCTGCATCTGGTGTATATTGAGTAAAACAGTTTTAATAATAGAAATCTACATGGAATTGGAGTAAGCTGTACTGGTGCAAATCACAGCTCCGAGCAGCTTTGTCTGGCTCTGCTAGAGGCTGGCAGTGATACAGCTGCTCTGGTGGAGAGCAAGCAAAGGCTGAAATCACAGGAAATCCACAATGCGGTTACAGTCCCTGACTGAGACACTGTAGATGACAAGCATTTTGCAAAGGCTGGTCCAGTAGACAGAGAAGACAGCTATGAAGCAGTAATGTGTGATGTGGTTTTCCTTGGTTTGTTTTTCGTACAGACGTTTCATAAGACAGAAAAAGAACCTTCAAATTAACACATTTTCGTAAGGTGTGTTTGTTTTAAGAGAACCTTTCTTGAGAGAATTCCCCACCCTCCCTCCTTAAAAAAAAATCACTTGGGAAGAAAGGGAAACATCTCTGTGTGCCTCAGAGTAAACATGCCCTGCTGGGATCCTGGCAGGCATTGAGCCCACCCCTTCAGAAAGAAATCAGATCCTGAAGCAAACTAGGTAAAGGAGAAAAAAAAAGAAGCTGTTGAAACATTTTATCTCTTCCCCCAACCTAGTGCTACAGATGTGATCATTTCAGTTGTTTGGCTTGTGTGCTGGAAGCCTTAGACCCTCAGCAAGAGGACGTTGAATAGGATAACACAGAACATTCCCATATTGTTCTTCCTCACCACCGTCTTCTTCATCACTGCCTTCTTCTCCACATTCTTGGAAGACAGTCAGAAGATTTATTGCATAATTTCTTTGGCGGCTGTTAACTGAGTGCGCAGTTACAGCTTGGTTTAATTAAGAAATCAGAGTGATTCTTTTATGTAGGTCACATCAGTTTTTGATTCTGAATCTCATCAAGTTCTAACCTCTATGAGAAGTCAGCAATGTATGTATGGCTTAAAAAAAAAATTACTTTCTTAAATGCCTCTGAGTGTTGTGTATGCCTGCAAATGCCGTTATCCCTTTCCAGATAAATTGTCAGAGAGATCTTTGTTTGAATGTAGCATTTAGTGAAATCTATCCTTTTGCAGCAGAATAAGTGTCTTCAAATAGGGCTCATAAATACAGTCTGAGCTCTTGATTGTTTGAAGTACGGCCATCCTGGAAAAGGAACGATGGATGATTTGAGTTTCCTTTCTTTATCTCTGACCGCTATTCATATCAATTGGAAATGCATAAAAATCAAATATTCACAGCCTGTTGGAGAATAGAGATATGCTGGCTCAGAGATGTGGAATTTTTTTGTTATTATCTGTATCAGTGACTTCATGAAAAGGAGAAGCCTGATGTCTATAATGCTCATACATTTATTTCTTTTTCTTGGTAACCAGACAGCATGGAAGTCCATGGATGTTGGCTACTGCTCTCAGAACACTACATCTATGTGATCATAACAATAATGGCCTCACTCCCTCGTTACATTAGACTGTCAACTTCCAGTTTGACTCCAGGTCCAGTCACCCTTCCTCTCCTGACCCCTGAAGGAATTGTCATCCCCACATGTTATATCTGAAATCTATTTGTATTATTTTTAAAAAGCTTCCTGATCTTTCTCTGACTCAGTATCAGCAGAGTTAATGCAAGATTTGAGTAATACTCCTGAGAGTACCTTTTTAGATATTAAATGAAAAGACCAGTCATTCCTAAGGAGTATAGCATTTCAGCCCTGATCCTCAAGCTTCTTCTTGTCCTTGAAGACACAAGTTATTTAAAGGATTTTGTAACCCATTGAGAAGGTTACATCATCTTCAACAACATTTTTGTTGCTCAAGTAAAATGAGCAATGTACAATCAGCAAGGGGCAATGTCTTCATTTCTCAAGGATAGGCAATCTCTCTACCAAAGTATTATGATAAATTATGCAGGAGCTGTACCTTTCTCAGGATTGGCCCAAAGCTCTGAAATTAACTCCTGCAGGCATCTTACAGGTAATGCAAACTGCATTACCTTCTGTTTTGCATAGCCTAAATCTTTTAAGTCCCCTAACTTATAAAGGCATATCAGCAGTAAATGCTTTATATTAAAAAAAAAACCAATAAAAATCCAAAATAACCCTGGACACAAACATACAGAAACCTTACTGAAACAAAGCCTTTGCTGAGTTCTGCTTTTCTTCTTTGAGACTGATGAAAGAGCAAAGAAAGTGGGAAAAATGTCAGTCACACACATTACTTATATCAAAAAACAAAACACACCAGAGCCTGTTGTCTGTGCCCAAGTGTGAGTGCCATGGCTGGAACGGTAGTTAAACATGTCCCCTCTTCCCACATAGCTCCTACTGCCTGACATGTGATCCCCTGAACCATGCCTTGAAGTGACTGGTATAGTGCTCAGAGGTTAAAGATCTGCAAGAGAGAACTCCAACACTTATATGGTATGAATAGTCACAGGCCAGTGCCCTAGCTGTACATAATTTTCTTGTGTAGATGTAACCACAGTGTAGAATAAGAGCCAATGTAGTCTGTTAGAAAATAAGATGCAACAGAGTGAAGAAAGAGGAGGACAGACTAAGATGAAAAGTGAAGAGCAAGTTCAGCAAAGTTTACAGCATATTACTGAGGCAGGAATTCAGATCTAGGTGTTTAATATCACACTTCAGGCTATATGGCACTATCTGTATCATCTGGAGGTAAGATGCCAACATAATGAAGCACTGTTTAATAAACCTTTTAGAAGGAGAGTTGGAAGGAATCTGCCCATGGAAATGGTCCAAAAAAGAGTTACAGGCTGCATGGAGGGTCTTACTTTTCTCCCTAGCTCCATGAAGAATCGTGTTTTTCTTCATTCTGGATACTGTTTATCTGCTTCTCATGTCCCAAGCAGCCTTCCCGCATTTACTTTTTTTCTTATGCTGGCCCTGGCAGTAATTGCCTGTGAGACTAGGACTGTAGCAGGAAATGTTTCTTATTTGAAAAGGCTGGTCTCTCAAAACTGGATTAACACATTGTGTGGAGTTGGCCAGATATAGGATTTGCAGTGATGCCTGTCGTTGTTTCTCAGGGTCTACCAGAAGTGAATTATAGAGAACCAGTACTGTAAAGCCGAAAGTGGCAACGGAATCAATATTAAATATTCATAAAGCAGCATTACCTCCTGACCTGCTGCAAAAATCATGTCCTAACATAGTTTTTAGAGGGTCCTGGATAGCCCACCAGCAGGGAGCAACAGTCCTCTCCTATAACTGAAGCTCCACCACCTCCTTCATTGAAGTGCTCCTTCATGTGCTGGTACCCAAATTTCAATTCCAAAAATTGCATGTGCCAAACTTTCCCTATCAATGCATTTCTTCTTTCTTCTGTAATGTTTCCATGCCTGTAGCATTTCTGCTAAACACAGATATGAATTTACTGGGAAAGATAAGGAGGCCCCAGTGTTTTCTATTGCCATACCTACAGCACAGGTATAGATGCCTTCTAGTCACATGGCAGTGTTGCTGTAAAGGAGCTATGCAGTTCCTTCTCTCCCACATGAAGGTCTGGTTTGTCTGTGCTCCTCAGGTTGCAGCTGCATTTTGCACAGGCAGCCACAAAGCTTTTCATCAATTGCAAACAACAGTTTACTTCCTCAGTTTCCTTAACTGAACTTCTATGTGAGTTGAGACTATGTGATTTCATTATTTTGTAGTGTAATGTGAAAATCTCTGCTTACAGGTGACAACAATAAAATAACCCTCATGGTTTCTTCTGGAGTCAGTAAAACTAAAGAACAGTTTTGACTGGAACATATATTTTATATTATTTACTTAATGTCTGGTTGTAAGGCAGTTTTATTCCAGAATGTTTCCCTTCCCCCACATTTTTGCTAGAGTAATCTGTATTTTCCAGCAGCAATAGTGAAGCTTTGCCCTGGAGCAATCCCGTAAACACTTGCAAAAAGCATAATTTTTGCAGTCATAAGGCAAAAACTGGGTGGCTTCATACAGCAATAGCAAGGGGCTGCAGACAGGCTGTCTAGTGGATTGTGCACCAGGCTGGGATCCAGGAATGCTTGAATCCTAGTGCTGGCTTTTCCACCAGCTTTCTGTGTGGTCTTGGGCCTAGGCAAGCTGCAGCCTCTGTCTCACAAGTTGCCCATATATAAAAGGAGGATAATAATATTTGCCTGCTTCACAGGAGTCAACACTCCTGTGTTAATGTTTTTGCAGGACTCTGAAAGGTTAAAGAGCTGCCAAAGTGTCTTTACATTTAGAATGCAACTTGCTTTAGTGAGCAAAAACATTTCAATCACCTGCAAAGTTTTACAGACACTGCTGGATATCCAGTGAAATTTTTAATTCATATGAGACAGGATCCTTCAAAAGAGGAACAAAGGAGTGGTTTAGCATTTTCTATGCACTTTAGTTGACTTGCTTATCCCCCTGCCCCATGCTCTGTACTTCATGCTGTACACTAGACAACTCCTATATTCCTAGATCCCCTACTCATTTTAGACAACTGCAATCGATTGAACTCATATGGTCTTTCTTCTTGTTTGCACATCTGACATTCATGCAGTCTCTTTAGTGAAGTTAAACTAGCTGACGTTTCAATGTATGCAAAATAAAATCAAGATAATCCATGATAAATGTACCAGTGGAGGACAATATCAATTCTATCTTCTTGAGCTATCATCAAAGCACAAAGCCTATCAGAAGCAGCGTCCACTGTGCTGCTGGGAATCCTGTTGCATTTTAAATGCCACAGACAGGAAGATGCACTTCTAGAGAAACATGTTGAATAAATTGTGTAAAATACATAGTGTGGAGCTCTGGGAGAAGAGGAGAGCAAATTTTTGATGTTTCACAGTTTGAGGTTTTGGATTCTTTTTAGCCCCAAAATACGGGGGCAGATGAAACCATATGCAAACTGAGGTTGAATTTCAATAGCCATTTTGGTCAACATAACAAATGTTTCAGAAAACATGAGGCAGTTTACTTAGATGTTCCTGTTATGCTGTTTGAAAGCACCACTTTGTGATTCAAATGTCAGAGGACGCTTAGTGTCGATAAGTCAATGCCCAACAACTTTCAGATAAAAGCAGTATCTGCCTCTGTGAGTTCTTTCTCTGCTTCATTCCAGTGGAACCTTTGATGTTCTTAAGGCTCTTCTCTGATGTAATTCAACTTGGTAATGCAAAAGAAAAGCTATTTTTCACAGGTTAAGGTGGGCCAGCCTGTGAGTTCAACCATCTTGTAGAGCAGTCTGGTGAATACATTGCACTGGCTCTAGCAAGCTTTGGGAGCACACACTGGGTACATGGGAGAGCTGGATGACTCGAGAATAAAAGAAAGAGAAATATTGCATTTTTTAGGGATCAGTAAACTTGCGCTTTAGTTCATCCAGGTATCTAGAGCTTTAATAGGGCTATGACCAGCAATATAAGCATTTTCCAAGCTGTAGGTTGAGTAGCAGGCAGGTCATAAACTCCTTTCACATTGACTATTTCAGACGAATAAAGGTGCAGTTTTATGTGATGTTTCATGTAATCATCAAATACTGCCCCCATGCTAGGTGCGCAGTTTTGCCTGCTGCTCGGATCAGAAAACACTCAGTGGGGAAGAGGAAAAAGCCCTGAATCTGAGGAAATCCCAAAAAGAAACCTATGGTATACCAGAAAATGAACCATTAGTGTTTCATAAGAGGATGTGACAACCAAGATTCTCCTTTAGGAGCTATACTGTGGCCTAAGAGCTGAGCTACAAAGGGTAAATGAAAATTTTAAACCAAATTTAAATGCTAATTGAAACATTTGTTTGCTTCCTTTTGCCATGTTTATGTCGTTGAATGCTTTGCTCTTCAACCTGTTTCAGCTTAGCAAATATATGCTTTTATCTTTATGGTAGTGGAGTTCAGAATAGTTTCGTTGTGACTATTATGTATAATATTGAGGTCTCCCATCTCTTGGAGCCAGTCCCTAAATTTGAGTCTGTTTAACAGTGCCTTTCTCCCCAGAACATTCCACCAATGTTATCTTGTCTGTGAAACCAAGTGACGCAGATCCAGCCTGCCCTTCTGCAACACCACCAGTCAAGAACACTCTGGCTTGCAGTGATGTAACACATACATAATATGCCTGAAACCCTGCAAGCCATCACAGGTACTATCACATCTCCTTTACTGCCATGTTGATGGGCTGGGGAGCTGCTTTTCCAAAAGCTCTGGTACACAGATGTTGATATCACATTACTAACGGAGTCCAGGGAAACACATTACAATCACCTTCTTTGAGTACTATCTGTAAGAAGGGAGTTAGAACACATAATCCTTGTTATTTAATATTTAATAATATTGAATGCATATATAACATTATATTTTTATACCATGTGTAAATATATACTATTTAAATATAATTCATATTACAGTATTATAATTTATGCATATCACTCTATGTAGTCTATTATATATTCTTTATTTATGTAAAGAGAGATATTTTATTTTTTTTTCTCAGTAGCTGGGGCTACTGAGGTGACTTCTGTGAGAAGTTGCTGTGAGCAGCCACCATGTCTCATAGAGCTAATGCCAGCTGGCTCCAAGGCAGACCTGCAGCTGACCAACCTGAGCCTATCAGCAATAGTGGCAATGCCTCTGGGATAACGTGTTTAAGAAGAGGAAAAAAGATCCTGTGCAGGAGCAATTGCAGATGGAGAGAGGTGATGAGAATATGTGAGAGAAACAACTCTGCAGACCCCAAGGTCAGTGCAGAGGGTGAGGAGTAGGAGCTCCAGGCACTGGAAGCAGAGATGGCCCTGCAGCCCGTGGTGCAGCCCTTGGTGAGGCAGGCTGTGCCTCTGCAGTCCACAGTAGAACAGCCATCCACCTGCAGCCTGTGGAAGACAGCACACCAGAGCAGGGGGATGCACACACCAGCACAGGTCTCCTGGCAGGACTTGTGACCCTGTGGCAGACTCACACTGGAGCAGCCTTCTCCGGAAGGTCTGCACCCCCCAGAAGAGACTTGTGCTGGAGCAGTTCATGAAGAACTACAGCATGTGGGAGCGACTTCTATTGAAGAAGTTTGTGGAGGACTGTCTCCTGTGGGAAGGACCCCATGCTGGAGCAGGCGAAGAGCATGAGCAGTTCTATCCCAGAGGAGGAAGGAGTGGAAGAGACAACATGTGATGAGTTGATTGCGACCACCATTCCCCTGCACTGCTGGCAGGGGGAGAATGTAATGAAATTGGGAGTGAAGTTGATCCTCCGAAGAAGAGAGGGGTGGGAGGAAGGTGTTTTAAGATTTTGGTTTATTTCTCATTACCCTTCTCTGATTTGATTGGTAATAAATTAAATTAATTTCCCCCAAGTTAAGTCTGTTTTGCCTCTGATAGTAATTGCTGAGTATCTCCTTGTCCTTATCTCAACTCACAAGCCTTTCATTGTATTTTCTCTCCCCTGTCCAGCTGAGGAGGGGAATGAGAGGGTGGCTTTGGTAGGCACCTGGCATCCAGCCAGGCTCAACCCACCACAGGATAATAAAGACAATTAAATACAAAGAAAACAGGAGCTTACCTTCCTTGTCGCCTCTGTCTCAATGGAATTATCTTCATGATTTGAATAACACCTAATAGGTAAACCTGAAGGGAACACTAAACTGTTAATGTTCTGCTTTTATTAGTAAATCAGTTATATCTAGTTATAGAACACCGGGAAAAAGTATTCTTTCTTGCCTATTTTCTCTGTAGAATCTGTCAACAATATTCACACAGAAACAAAAAATAACCCTTTGCTGTAGCAATTGATGTCATGTGTAGACAATGCATACCTGAATTTTTTACCAGAAATTTTTGACCTTTTCTGACCAATGACAAAGGTGAACAAGAGCACAGAGCTGTAGGCAAGAGCTTCACATGAATATTTAAATATCCACCCTCCTCAGAGAAAAGGCATTTTCAAATGTGTGAACCCATCTTTCCATCTTTTTCACTTTTTTTTTAAATCTCTCTTGCAAAAGAATATAACTCAAACTAAAAGACATTTTTCAGCTGTTGACATCCCAAATCTGTTTCCTTGTTTTTATCTCCAGATTTATTAAATTATATTGGCACAGCATGCATAAGGGAGCAATCTAAAACTGTCATCTCTAAGCTATGGGAATGAGCATACAAACAACATCACTTGTGAGCATCCTTCTGAAACATCTTTTAAAAATCCCAGGAAGTCTCCCTCTAATCTGACTGACAGAAACAGCCTGATTGAGGTAGGACAATAGGATTAAACAAAAGTTGTTTGAGAATAATGAGAGGGTGGTGGAAATGACCTCTGGGCACCATTTCTACCAATCACTTGTTACTTTAGCAACTTTTTTTTTTTAACTGTAAAATTTGTATTTTATACTGGAGTTAATCCAAATATCTCACATTTTTACAAGGAGACACCAATTTCCTTTACTGATTAGCTGAATTACTTGGTGCCACAGATCATATACTATGCCTGTAACAGGCCGTGTACAAGGTAGCTTCCACTTCTATAATTTTCTCAGTATGTGACCACTGTGTTGCTTTGCTTTAGACAAGATTGTGGAACATGGAGATGGAAGAAATAAATCAATGGCAGGTCCTCCCCCCAGACCCATTTATTTTCTCATTCACACTGCGGGAATCTGTCTTAGACATTTTTTCCCATATGCTGTCCTTTTATATTTTAATAGTTCCAAATAAGATTTCCTACTGCTTTCCTCAGAAAAAAAAACATTCTAAAGGATCCTCAAGATGAAGAAATAATATCATATATGTGACTTATATTTGACATTTCTGCATTTTTTCTAGATAAGTTTTCATTGTTTATATTCAAAATAATGTTTTCCTTCGGTATTTATAGTAATAAGAGATTGGTAGGCCATTCTTGAATTATTAGACAAGAAATTGGGGTAGATTTACAATATGCTCGACTCCTTATTAAACATGCAAACCCATAATAGTATGAACTGATTTCTGCTAATGCTGCTCCTGCCCTTCTACGTTTCAGCTGCACTTGGAGGACTCAAGAAGCACATAAAACATACGTATAGCCTGCCATGTACAACTATATAATTGTTATTAATCTTCTGATCTTGCAAAGAATAAAACTCCCAGGAGTTCTTTTGTGTCATCCAAGTAAGCACTCTATATACTACACACATAAAGTAACCTCAGCTGAGGACCAGTATTTAGCACAGAGCATTGCATCCTGCTGCTAAAGCACTTTCTCAATAATGTGATAATTGAGGTTGAGCATTATCAAGACAGCTGGACACATACAGAATGTTTATAAAGGTTTTGGACTGTTAATAATTTAAAAGCTGTAATATGATTTAGACTTTGCTAAGACTGGAACCTTTTCATATTACCTAATTTAGTTATTCTCAAGTTAAAAAGCACAGCTTGAATTTTTCTACCTTTTCTTTCCTGTGTAACTAAAATGGGGCTTATTAAGGGAGAAGACAGTGAAAGACACTGAATCTTTCCACGCACATGTTATTAGCTATTGTGCTGAAAGAAGAACAACACACTACCATAAAATAGCCAGGAGATACACATGCTTTCTGTTTGTAGGATTCCTTACCCTTTATTTATGTGTGACAGATTAACATTTGCACTTGCTGGTTCTTTATCCTGAAAACACCTTTAGACCGAAGTAATCTTTAGGTTTCTGTAACTTACTTTCTACCTCCTTGTATTACAAGTACAGTATGTTGCTAAAACTCACTTTCGTCTCTGAAAATCACTAAAATGAACTGCCCTTCTGCTGTGGAGACAGCTGTTTATGTGATGCTGCCTGACTTTATTATTTTATAAATCTTTGCTTTGCCCATCTCCAGTTCTCTGACTGTCTGCGGGAAGTGTAAGGGTCACAGTCAGCAATAACAGCAGGAACAGGTAATGCCAGCAAGTCTGCAGTGAACTGCCCACAAGAACATTCACCTTGGAGAATAACAATGGAGGAAGGAGGACCCCTGATGAAATGACTTTAAAAGAGACCATTTGGAATGTCTGTGTAAATATCAAGAGTGATAAGCAGTTTTCTTCTGCTAAACTGAGAAATATTGATTAATTCCAATGTAAGGATATTTTTTAGGAAGTCAACAAGTGTCGTGGTTTAAGCCTCTCTAACTCACACAGCTCGTTCTCTCACTCACTTCCCCCTCTTTCTTCCTCCCGCTCCCGGAGGGATGGGAAGGGGAATCGAAAAGAATGCAACTCCCACAGGTTGAGATAAGAACAGTTTAGTAACTAAAGTATAACACAAATCACTGCTGCTACTGCCAATAATAATAATGACAAGGCAAATACAAGGAAAGAATACAATAGCTCACCACCCAACACCCAGCCCGACCATGCAGTGCACCCCCCACCCTTCCGGGTCTCTGCTCTCTGCTTTCCATCCTAGACATGACGTGCTGTGGCATGGAATAACCTCTTTGGTCAGTTTGGGTCAGGTGTCCTGTCTCTGCTTCCTCCCGGGTTCCCCTCCTCCCTGGCAGAGCATGAAACTCCGAAAGTCCTTGGCCAGACCAAAACATCACTAAGCAGTAACCGAAACACTGGTGTTATCAGCGCTGTTCCCAGGCCCAAAATCAAAAACACAGCGCTGCACCAGCTACCAAGAAGGAGAAAAATGACTGCTGCTGCTGAACCCATGACAACAAGCTACTCAATAAAAGTGAATGTACAATGGCAGTAAGAAATAAATGTGGTATGGTTTTGTTTATTTGTTTGTTTGTGTTTGGTTTTGTTTTAATTTTCTAATCATACTATGATCCCACATTGTAAATTTCTTAGCTAAGTCTGATAATATGAATGTCTACAGGAAGTTAATTTCAGGACTATAGCACCGATTTATTTAATGAAGAAAGTATGTTTGATGAACCTTTTGTTTCAAAAAGAAATGGAATTTCTGTATGCAGTTATGCAAATTAAAAAAAAAATAAATATGTAGGCCAACAGGGTCGTAACTTAGGAGATCAGTAGCAGAAAAATCAGCTGAAACCCTTCTATGAGTAGCTTACTGATAAAGCATGGGTTGAGGTTTGTTTAAACAGATGGCTTGCAAGATAGTTTTCAATAACACACGTAACAGTCACAAAAAGCCTAATCAATAAATTAGTGCATTAACACAAAAGATGATTCACTGGAAAATTTATCTACTAAAATTAATCAAGAATTTTCCCGTTAAGTGATGAGACAATCTGTTGAAGGAAGACAAAACGATGAAATCAACGGAAAGCTTTTCTTATTTATCTCTAAAAATACAAAAAAATTGTTGGGACTGATACTAATTTCTTCTAATGAGAAATGGGAAGCTGTGGCTTAGATTCTTCTGAGTATAACTGTTCTATAAGTGCTAATTTTCTTAATTATGATTTATTATGAATGAAGGAATGTACAGAAGACCAATTGAAAGACTTTCCGACCCAAGATATAGATAGTAATTACATGTTCTGAACCAGTTTGAAAGTTCTTCAGGTGGGCACATAGGACTGGAGCCACGATGGAGGAGGAGACGGTCTCTGCTCATTTGCCATGAGTTTTTGCCAAAAAGACCCCAAACCTCCTAGCAAATTTTTAGGAATATCTTCATATTTTACTATTATAATTATTAGCTCAGGAGATAAAAAACACAGATTTTGGCCATAGATCTTCACAGAAATACATAGGAAAATGTACTGAGAGAGTGCAAACTTGTCCACCATCTTGCACATGGCTTTGACTTCCAGTGATTTCTCTCATGTCTTCATGTTTTTTAGCAATTATTCAGTCTTCATTTTAAGTCTTTCCTGGTTGTGTCATCTGGAGTTATACAGTCATACAGTCATCTAACAGTCATATCGTTTCCTACTATGCTCCAGACTGACAGTGCTTCTCCAATCCAAAAAAGCCAGAGCTCTGCCTTGTCTTCCTTTGCTTTGCATTGCCTTGTCTTGCTTTCCCTTCCACTCTATTCCCTTCCCTCCTTTTCATGTAGATATGTACCAGAGCAGCTCCAGAGTGAAACTTCTCTGTAGAAGAAAGTGTGGAACTTTGTATTTCTTAGGATAAGTATTTCCCAGAGGAGTCAGTGAGCATTTTGTGACCATGACTGAACAGGGTGACGAGATGGTTCTCACGGTTTCTGAAATTCCAGTTCAACATGCCAGTCTTAGGGAAGTGCCATAGTCTTTTACATTCTTACTATGCCGTCTTTTTGCAAACACCTACACTAAAAGCACAAGTTTTAATTTTACAAGCAATTTCACTAGATTTTTTCGAAGTTTCTTATTATGTGTTTTAAAACACGACTGTTATTTTTATACTATTTTGCTCTCATTTCTCTGTGGCTGCTGCGCAGTGAAATCTTAGTTCCTTTTACAGGTTAGTCTTTGTTATTGTAAACACAGTAGATTGAGGTTTTTTTTTTTTTTTTCAATTTGCCCATTGAACATAAGAAAGAAGTTCTTCACTGTAAGGGTGGTGATGCACTGGAATGAGCTGCTCAAGGAAGTTGTGAATCCTCCATCCCTGGAGTTGTTCAATGCCAGGTTGAAGAGAGCCTTGCGTGAGGTGGTTTAGTGGGAGGTGTCCCTGCCCATGGCAGGGGAGTTAGAACTAGATGATCTTAAGGTCCTTTCCAACCCTAACTATTCTATGATTCAATTCAATGATTCTAAGTGTCATAAAAAATTGTTTTTAGAATGTCTGTGTTTTTACTGTCTGTCTGTCAATGAAATGTTACTTTAAGATTTTAAATTGATTTAAATGCACACACACACTCCTGGGAAAGGAAATTTCAGAGCTCTTCTGTTTAACATTACTGATACTCTGTTACAGCTAAAAGTTCTGACTTTCATTGCAAAAATTGTATTCCAAAATGAAAAGTTTTGAAACAAAGAAACTATATATTTTGGGCAAATTCAGAGGAAAAAAAAAAAATCAGGAAAATGTGTTTAAGGTGGCCTCTCAGGGAACATAGAAGAATAGAATCACAGAATGGTTTGGGTTGGAAAGAACCTTAAGATGACCCAGGTCCAACCCCCTGCCATGGGCAAGGTCACTGATTATATTAGACTTTTTATTTCTGATGTCTATGGGTTTGATATAGGGAATATATTCTGCCATATGCTCTATACAATAATATTGGAAGATTCTTTACTGATGGATGTGAAAAGAAATAACAAAGATAATAATAATAATAATAATAATAATAATAAAAAAAAAAACCCCACTCTTCTTGAGCAAGTCTGGAAGCAATTGGAGGTGAACAGCGCAATATATTCTTCCCGGACATTCACTGTCTTTACAGAGACAGCAAGTTGCAGGGCTGCTCTGTTTCTCACTGCTGATGCATTATTTTCTTCCATGTGTTTTGCAACCTTTGCAGCCAGGAGATAAATCTCTAAACCAAGAAATACAAAATGGGCTTTTTTTTTTTTTTAAGATACAATCTACTTTCATTGGTGACTGGGCACCTTGCAAGTGGTTTGTCATTATAAAGCATAAAATTCATATAATTACTAATTCTAGGATTGTATTCGTAAACATTTCAGCTTCTGGCTACAATTGTATGTGTAAGAGCAGCTGCCTCAAAAAAAACCATGTGATTACCACAGTTAATTAATTTACTTGAAAGACAGAAAGATAATAAAAACTGATTTGTGCCACAATTTGCAAACCTATTTTGTATTTACTGCAAGATGACAGTGACATGATATACAAAAGTTTGACAGTTGCAGCCACAAATATGGTCCTAATTTTGAGCATGAACAATATGGGTCTGACTGAGGGAGTGACTTTAATGAGAGTATAGCAAACATTTGCTGTGAACTGTATTTTAACATCAGTTCTTGGTCAGAAAAGGGGAAGACTTTTATTCCTTCGGGTATCTGGGCACTTGATGAGTTTAGCTGTGTTTTTGTTATGTTTAGTGTTTCCTCCTCCTTACCTTGACTCTCCAAGTAGCAATATCTACGCATACAAACATATCCAGCATATAACAACAATTATTTATTTCTAGAAACAAATTCTATAAAATAAACAGTATCCTGTCTCCCTGGAGAGGGGTTTAGAAGTCTTGAAAGAAAGCACCTGTATCCTAGGAAAGGTTCATTCATGAATGCCTAGAGAAAAATATCCCTGCTTTCTCATATCCTGTAATCTTATTAAGCATCCAGCTGCCAAGCAACAGCATGTGTGGGATATAATGAAATATGAATGATGGAGGGAAAGAAACAAAAATTGCAATTAGTATAGATGATGATGCTAAAAAATTAAGAAGTACAAGAAAGTTGTCATTTCAGAAATCAAAATATTTCTGTCTGCCTTCTCTAGTATTTATACAGTGTGCATCCAAAATCCATTTTTTGACACACAGTCTGCAGGTAAGACAGTCCAGCAAGAGAATGATTATGTGGAAGGCTCCCTGCTGATTTTACTTCGTTTCTTTCCCAGATCCTTCTCTCTGAGTAATTCCAATTGAATTTCAAGTCCTATAATCATTACCCATTCTGTAGAGAAAGCAGTGGAACTATGTGAAATTTAACTCCCCAAAGAGGCAAATGAAGTTTTATGCAATGAAGTTTTATGCTGTGTTTTATTTCATTTTTTAAATCAACCGTGTATCTATTAGCAAACACTGTATACCCAATAACAAAATAGCAGTCTCTCAAGACGCATTTCTATTGTACCTGGGACAGCTTACTGAGTTTCAAAACTCTGATTGTCACGGTACTTTTTAAAATCTCTGATTTTCATAGTGCTTTTTGAAATCTCATGAACTTTCTAAAAGATATACAACTTCTGCCACTCCCTGAAAAATGTCGGAGTTCCTTGGTGATAAAACATGCAAAGTATGTTCATGTGCTCATTGATGTGGCTGGTAAAGACCTGTAATTGCTGATTGATACTGGCTTCAGAGGAGGTCACGTTACCACCATCCTCTCAGAAAAGTCTGCTGTAGGCATCATTACCCAAGCAGCACCAACTCTGGGATTTATGGAGAGTGAAAATTATATACATACATATGCATATATATGTGAGCATATATATATATATAAAAGAAACGATGATTTCTAGTAACTCATAAGGCAGTAAAAATGTGTGGAGTTGACAAAGTTTTGAAAAACACTAAATAAGAAAGAATTAAAGTGAGATGATAATTACAAATAAAAAAATAAAAAGAAATGTTTACCTCATTCAGAGCTGAAATAGCCATTCAGTTTTCAGGATCCTAGGTTTACTGGATCCATATCTAAATACCTCAAGGTTTTAAAATTTATCAAAATGTAGACCTGCTTGTTGGTTATATTAAATACTACTTAGGATGGTGCTTCAATAGGGTGCACTGGGATTTACTAGGTAAAAAATGTTAACATTGCATTTTTTTAATAACTTTATTCATCTCTAAGATGTACTACTGCTTTGTTCATTCCTAGTGTGAGATTTATAAAACTGATTCAAACTGATAAACAGGAGGATAATGAAAAAGAAAAAAAGGATTCCTAAACCTCTGATCTTTATATTGTGTTTTTATAATAATAAGTTCAGCCATGATAACTGAATGTATCACTAGCCTCACATGTTTTTTGATATAAGAATTAAAAGTAAAAGAAAGTATTTTAGGGAAAATAAAAGCAAATCAAGTATCAAAGGAAGAAACAGATAAGTACATGAAAACCAGCTTGGAGTCCTCAGCACAGGAAAAACACGACCTAGTTGGAGCAAATCCAGAGGAGGGCCACAGAAATGATCAAATGGCTGGAATACTTTCCTATGATCAAATACTTTCCTAATGATCAAATAGCAGGAACACTTTCCTATGAGGAAAGGCTGAGAGAGTTAGGCTTGTTCAGCCTGGAGAAGAGAAGACTCTGGAAGACCTTATTGTAGACTTTCAATTAAAAGTGTCTGTAGGAAAGATGGAGAAAGATTTTTAGCAGGGTCTGTTGTGATAGGACGATGGGTGATGGTTTATGATCATCTAGTTCCATCCACCCTGCCATGCACAAGGACACCTCACACTAAACCATGCCACCCAAGGCTCTGTCCAACTTGGCCTTGAACACCACCAGGGATGGAGCATTCACAACATCCCTGGGCAACCCATTCCAGTGCCTCACCACCCTCACAGTAAAGAATTTCTTCCTTATATTCAATCTAAATTCAATCCCCTGTTTAAGTTTGTACCCGTTACCCCTTGTCCTCTCACTACAGTCCCTAATGAAAAGTCCCTCCCCAGCATCCCTATAGGCCCCCTTCAGATACTGGAAGGCTGCTCTGAGGTCTCCATACAGCCTTCTCTTCTCCAGGCTGAACAGCCCCAACTTTCTCCTCAAACAGGATATTGTCAACTTACATGAACTTTCTTTTCTTCTTTATTTGCATATATTAGTGCTGTGCTTCCTTCTGCGTAGAACAACATTTCCTTTTCTTCCTAGAGATTTACTTATTTTTGCCAAGCATTGCGGTCCTTTGAATGACAGAGTAGATCAGACCAAAACTGACCAAAGGATTTCATCTAGTTTAGGCACTTACTCGAATCAAGGCTAGCTTCAAAGTAAAGTAAGATTGCTCTGGGCCGTGCATCATCAAGTTATCTCCAAGGCTGGATATTCCACTACTCCTCAGGACACTCATTCCTTTTCTTGGCTACCCTCATGCAAATATTCTTTTTTTGCATCTAGACTGAATTTCCCCTGTTGCAGCTTGTGTCCACTGCATCTTGTCTTTTCACTGGGTACTTCCAAGAAAATTCATCTTCATCTTCTTCATAACCTACTTTTGGTAGCTGAAGACTGAAACGGAGCCCTTCTTTAGCTTTTTCTCCAAGCTGAACAAACCCAGCTTTCTCATCCTTCCTTATACGACGTGTACTCCACCCACCTCCTAATTTTGGTCCCCTGTGATGAGTTCTCTCCAGTTCTTGCTTTCTGCTCTCTGTTGTACAGTGAGAGAAACCTTGGCACAATATTCTGGTTGTGGTGTCATGAGTGCTGAGTAAAGAGAAGCAACCACTTCCCTTGGTCTTCTGGCTATGAATTTGCTAACACATCCCGATATACAAGAAGCTTTCATCACCAACAGGGCAAACCCATTTTCTGTTAACTGGATTCTCTATGTAGCCAGAATTCACCCTTACATTTATCATGGGGAGACTTCCTGCAAACTATGTACAATCTCTCCACAAGAATTTCTATAAAAATAGACATTTTAGAGAAGTAGAGGCAATAGTATTCACATGATTCCTACTAAAAATTGGAAAAAATATATGCATATATTTATTTTCTTGTGTTTTGCACATCCATTGAAGTTAGTGAGTATAATAGTCAGGTGTCAGTATATATAAGTGTAAGATATACTTGCATTCCTTATGGAATCAGGTGACTGAAACAAGAACAACCTGCACCCAAAATACAGATACCTATCAAGGGGTGAGGTAATTCATAATTTGGAATTGTATTGGTGGATCCTAAGTACTTGGAAGAGAAGCATCAGATACATGTATGAAGCCAAAATATGAACAGCAAAGATAAAAGGAAAGATCCTGTGGGTATATATGCCAGAGAAAAACCTGTACAGGGATGTTTTGGTATCTTTGTCTTGATAGAAATTGTAAGGTGAGAGTAAAACATTTAGGATACACAAAAACCATGCTCCTAGAAAGGACGGCTTTTTCCAACAGTTAGCCCTTGGTGCTAAATACTCCCGTTTTTGGCTGGGTGGGTTTTTTTAATCAGTATTAAGAAGACATAACTTTTATGGGAAAAAAAAAACAACCTTCTTCTTATAGTGTAAAGCCTCTTATGTGTCTAATTTGGTTGAAGAGCAAATATCTTTACAACGTAAGAGGTGGCAAGCTTCAAGGAGAATCTACACACCAAAACTGTACCAATTTGAGTGGTCATATACTGTTGTACAAATACATTACTCCAAGGAACTTGTTTTTAATCTTATGGAGTTTGATTACTGTAACACCCTTCTGCTGGCAGTCTTAAATTGGTCTGTGTGGTTAATACAGATTTTTAAAATATAGTTAGGTATCCTTAAGGCTAATTGACATAAGGGTCTGGGATTGAAGTAAGTGCCCACACCAGAAGTCTGGATTGGTTTCTAACTGATATCAGTTTACCTCTCTTGACTGTGGAAGAGTATAGAGAAACTAATGAAGATGTAGCTGTTGAAGTTGAGTCAGATGAATCAGATAAAAGAATGAAGTCACTCAGTGACTTGCCTGGAAAGAATGTTGTTTCCTGCTACTGAGAATGAAGGTCCTTTCTCTCTAGACACTGAGGAAGGGCTAGATACATCCATGAAGTGATGAGCGTTAATGTTTGAGAGACCTAGAGAACACGCGTGCTGTGCAAGGGAATAGAAACGTCAGTCTGACAAATGTGACTTCAGAAAGGATATAGAATCCTTGTGGTACTACATTGCAACCTATGTGTATCTAAGTTAATGGCTTGGAACTTTTCTTTTTTACAGGTATTCCTGTAACAGACCTATATATAAACTGTATACACAGGCAATAGGAATAGCAGGCCAAAGCATAGCTCCTGTTCTCTATATTCCCTCTCCTTTCCATAATAAACCATGCTATGGCAATGAAAGAAAAATGCAAGTATGAGGTTATTTAATGTTTTCATAGAATTCAAATATTTCAGCTGTTCTGCTTCCCTTTCCAATCCTTTTCCTGCTTCCCTCACCAGTCCCAGATGGGCCCTGTTTATGTCCCGTACATTTGAGAGCATAGTGTGTTAAAGTAAAATACCTTAGTTCTGAAAACGCACCAAGTGAAAAATAAAGCTTTTTCAACAATACTTTATGAGTCCGCAGTGTTATGACTTCAAATTATGGACTCAAGCTGAAAGTATACTGCAAGGTGATTTAAAAAAGAAATTTTAAAAACAATTAGAGCCTATTTTGTACAATTTTGTCAACTATTCAGATCTTTTTTTGTGGTTCTCATGGAATCTAAATTGCCATGTGAGTCACTTAGGTATCACTTTCCTTTTTCCTAGGAGTAATGTGGGGAAAGGGCGTTGTTCCAGATCTGACAGGGTTCAGCTTTACCAAACCCATTGTACGCACCCAAGCATGCATTAAATTAAATGTTGTGATCACAACAGAAACAAATGAGGATAAAGATTGCTGCATAATTCCTTACACTTTGTATTTATGTATAGGCAGTATCCTTTTTCCCCTGCCATTGCAAATAAAAGAACAGGCAGCAGGGAAAATGCTGCACCAGCACTGCTGTGCAGAATGCATGCTGGGTGCTACAGGCGCTAGGCATAACCTGTGCTAAGTGTCACTGCAGCATTTGCTCACATAAGGAGTCATCTGTGCTTCAGGCAGCACAGAAGCCCAGTATTCACTTTCATGCCCTGTGTGAACTGCCTTGCTGGTTAATGTAGAGATGGCATTTATACACTGACACTCTGAAGGTGAGAGAGCCCTTAGTCCCTGTCCTTTGCCTGCTCCTGCATCATGTGAAAAAGCCACATCAGCGCTAGCCCCAGGCAGGCAGATCAGGGCTGCAAGTGCACTTTTAGCTACTCTTGTCCCTCACTTCCTTCATGGATAGTTTCTGTGACTCTTGGTAAAGTGACCCCCGTCATTCCACACAGTCAAAGCAAGACCCAGCAGATAGTGAATTAGCGCTTTTTTTTTTCTTAGGTTTTTCTTTTTGTCAGATATTGAGGTCCAAGGCAGAAGTATTTCCAGACAGACAGCTTAGTACAGGGTCAAAGACATTACCTTCAAGGGTAAGTAGAGGAAATGTTAAGGTAAGTGGTTCAGTTATACCTGTCTTATACACATAGCATGCCCTTTTTTGAGTTGACCTTGGTGGTATAAGCAGTATTCTGTGCTTTTGATCCAAAATGTACTATGAACTTGGTATTAATATCTTAGTAGAAGATGTTAATGCATTACGTTTTATTGGATGTTGATTTTTATTCTATAAAACATGAAATGGCCACCATCCTGCAGTTCACTTTGGATGTTTGCCTTGGAATTTTATGAGTCCTTCTTTTCCCTGCTCAGTATGAAGTTGTTACTCATACGATGAAAAAGACCTGACAAGTATTAGACAAACTGTTTATAACCTTTGGGCTACAGATTGAAGCCCAAATGTAAAATATATTCTATTCTGTTTTCTATGCATAACCTTGAAATGTGTAAATTTAATAATGGAATCTGCAGGGTGTTTCTTCCTTTTCAGCTGGCACATACAGTGTATGCTGGAAACAAGACAACTGTAGAGGACTATGGTGTCACCTGGATACTTCTTACTGCAGGTTCCTGAGCAGATTTTGTACGCAGAAGAGTTAAAATAAGGCTGGGAAAGAATATTTTGGAAGAAAGTATTCCTGAACTACAATAAACCACAAACATTTCTTCTCCACTTGTACAGCTTCTGTATTTCTGAAGTGTTACTGAGGGTTTGTTGGGGCTGCAGTCAACAATTCGCCAGAAACTCAGAATTCAAAGTCAAGCTTAATTTGAAAAGACTGTTGCCTAATCACTTTTTGGCTTTATTTGGCAAATGATGTATGAAACCTGTCAGTAGCTGCATATTTTATTCAATTGTTCTGTCTGAAAGTTAGACAGAACAGAGTAGGGTTTACAGAGGAAAAGATGAGAATGACAAAGCGGAAAGGGAGAAAATGTTGACTCCATAAACAATAGTGTGTTAAAGTGATTTATTAATTATTATGAGGGATTTCTCTATTGATCCAAATTAAGTCCTTGCTAATTCATTATGCATATGAGAAATTTCATGTCAAATGAAGTTTGTTAGCCTTCTGCTACTCTGTTCTTGTAGGCAGTATGAACAACGCAGACTTGATCAGTTACAGGCCTGCATGTTACTAGTATGGTTCTATTCACTCACTGGACCACGTCTAACAGGTCAAAAAAATGTTTCCTTCAGTGTACTTTACCTTCTGCCGCCTAACCTTGCACAGCCAGGACGTTACACTGGAAAGGGTACAGAGCAGTAGAAAGGCATAATACAGAATCACAGAAAGGGGGGCTGTTGTAGCAGCTAGTAAATGTTCACTGAGCATCAAAATACCCTAGATAAGTAAGACTCAGAAACAGTGTGTACCACTGCCCAAGGTCAGATAACAGGATCAGCGCAAAGGCAAGTAGATTTTATAGAGGAGTTTTCAGTGTAAGGTCACGAGCCTTAGAAACCTCTGTTTGAGTTGCGTGCACTAAGAGCAGATGAGCCCATGAAGTGAAGGTCAGAAAAGCAAAAGAAGCTTTCCTACAGTAGTAGGAAAGCCAAAATACAAAATAAACCTGAGGACACTGTTTCTTGGGAGAAGTGTTAAAATTCAAAGAAATTGTCTTTTATTTGTCAGACCCTTGTTTAGGAAAAATGTGGTTTCAATGTATATTTTTTCTTTTAGTAAGCAAGATTGTGTGAAAGTACCTAGCTGCAAAATGAGTGTCCCTCAAAAAAAATTCCTAAGCCATATATTAAGGCACTACAGGAAGTGACAAATCCCAGTCTACCCAAAAGTCCTCTAAGCATCCAGCCCCAAACCAGACTGACAGAAGTTTCTTTCCGTGCTATCTGCATAGCAAGGGTGGTGCCCCTACATTGGATTACATATTGGTGCTAAAATTTATGCCAAGATGCATGATACAGATAGGCTCACGTCAATAGCAGAAAAGCAGAGATACACCCTGACACACCTACAGTCTTGTTCCCTTATGTAATTCAGGTTCTCTGCAACTATAGAGAAGCTAGTGAGAAGCTGGGACATCATACACGACTGAAGAGTGTGTGACTGGCAGCTTCACAGAAGCCACATAGAGATGAAAAGTGGGGCAGTGATGGAAGAGCAAATACTGGTAGCCTGTTTTTTTTCACTCCCCAGGAAAACCTGTGCCAGAAGGACTGGATGGAAGACTTACTCATCATGTCTTTACATTTAGAAGAAATTTAAAAGTTAGATTCCCAAGATGATTCTGAGAGCTGGCATTCTAAGCTGATTTGTTTTTTGTTGATGATATCCAACTCTGCATCAAATACTGCATTTGCCAGCTGTTTAAAACACACAGGAGAGATAACAAACATTGCTTAAAATCCATGCTGTGTATCAGACCTCTGGTCCCTCAAAAGCTTTTTTTTTTTTCCCTGAAAAACAGATTATTTTGTAAAGAGACTTTCACTCATCTGTACTGATATGGAGTATAATACTAGCCAATTTCTTGAGTCAAAATGAATGACACTATGATTTGATAAATCTATGTCGTAGTTTAAGCTCAGTCAGCCATGCAGCCCCTCTCTCACTCCCCCCCTTTCCTCCCCCACCACTCCCAGAGGGATGGGGAAGAGAATCGAAAGAATGCAACCCCCATGAGTTGAGATAAGAACAGTCATAGAATCATAGAATAATAGAATAGTTAGGGTTGGAAAGGACCTTAAGATCATCTAGTTCACAAACCACTACTGCTACCAGCAATAATAATGATGATAAGGGAAATAGCAAAGGAGGAGAATACAACCACTCACCACCCACCGACCGATATCCAGCCCGACCAAGCAGTGATCTAACCCTTCTGGGTAACTGCTCCAGTTTATATATGGGGGATGACGTGCTGTGATATGGAATACCTCTTTGGCTAGTTTGGGTCAGGTGTCTTGTCTCTGCTTCCTCCCGGCTTCCCCTCCTCCCTGGCAGAGCATGAGATTCAGAAAATCCTTGGTCAGAGTAGACATTACTGAGCAATAACTAAAAACATCGGTGTTATCAGCACTGTTCCCAGGTTGAAAGTCAAAAACACAGCACTACACCAGCTACTAAGGAGAAAAAATGACTGCTACTGCTGAACCCAGGACAGTATCCACCCCTTATTCCATACCATTCATGTCATGCTCAGATCCCACATTTTCAATATACCATCACTTTTATCTCATATATATACATATATAGCTACGTCCACAGAGAGAGGGAGAGAGATAGAGATCATTCCTTAGCACATGGATCAATTCCTACAGAGCTGCTGAGTCCACCTGGTCCATGATGTCGGGCTCCATCTTTTGTAACAATCTTGCAGAGCAGGAGAGGCTGTGTGCAGTGTTCACACTCATGAATAACCTGGGCAATAGTGTCCATTGCTAAGTCCACCCCTCGATCATGAGTTCATCTGTATGTTGCACCTCTGCCCTGATGGCCTGAGGTGTCATGGGCACACCAGGCTCAAAATAATTCACCCTCCCCTTCAGCAGTTTCTGCAACTTGTCTTTGGGGACTCCATACGGCTGCCTTCCATCTCCGATGCTTCCAAAGCACTGGAGGGGCCCAGTGGACTAGATACTTGCTCTTACTGTCCCACACACCCTGCCACTCATGACTGTCCAGCCTTGGGGAAAATCTCTTGGTCCTCCTGTATTGTTGTCTAGCCCTAGACAAGACCCAAACCTGACTCCACTTAACTTTTGAGATCAGACAAAGTGGTCATGGGTGAAACACACTCGATATGTATGCCAACATGATGATCCCCATCCCAATCAGCAGGCAGGTCTCAAGGGTACCCAAAGGCCATTTAAAACCTTCAGAACTCTCAAGTGACACTGCTGTGCTTGCCACTGGGGCTGGTGCAGCTGCTGTGCTTGGAGATGGAGTAGCTGCGTTATCTGTTGCAGTCAGACTTTGAGTAGCTGCTGTACTTGCCACTAGGGTGTGTGGGAATGTCTCCCTCATAGGCTGACCACCCAAGGAGGGGAAAAAAGATGTGTAATTGCTATACACTTCTATTATATACCTCCCAAAGTGTAGAGGTGGTGACCACACTGGGAGCACAAGCCAGATTAGTTTCATGATCAATGAGTCTATGGTATTACAAGTCATTACTATAAAGTACAGTGAAACAAGAACCTTAGCCCAAACCCCCCAGATGATAAACACTAAGACAGCAAATACCAACTCTAAGTAAGGTATGACATGCTGAAACTCCGAGATCAAGAGCAACAACTTTGAGAGCCAATAAATCAGCATTGTGATGAGTGACTATAAATCCAAAACAACGAATGCTTATCACAAATACGATTGGACACACTCTGATCAGATCTGTTGTTATCTCAACCCTTCACGCCCCATGTTGGATGGAAAAAAAGAACTGTCGTGGTTTAAGCTCAGTCAGCCTTGCAGCCTCTCTCTCACTCTCCCCTCCTTCCTCCCCCCCACTCCCAGAGGAATGGGGAGGAGAATCGAAAGAATGCAATTCCCACGGGTTGAGATAAGAACAGTTTAGTAACTAAGGTATAACACAAACCACTGCTGCTATCACCAATAATAATAATGATAAGGAAAATAACAAGGGAAGAGAATACAACCACTCACCACCTACCGACAAATACCCAGCCCAACCCAAGCAGTGATCCAACCCTTCTGGGTAACTGCTCCAGTTTATATACCGGGCATGACGTGCTGTGGTATGGAATACCTCTTTGGCTAGTTTGGGTCAGGTGCCCTGTCTCTGCTTCCTCCCGGCTTCCCCTCCTCCCTGGCAGAGCATGAGACTCAGAAAGTCCTTGGTCAGACTGAACATTTGATCAGTAACTAAAAACATTGATGTTATCAGCGTTGTTCCCAGACCGAAAGTCAAAACCACATCACTGCACCAGCTACTACGAAGAAGAAAAATGACTGCTACTGCTGAACCCAGGACAATCTAATAAAGATCTAACTAAAATGTAAGCTAGAATTTGTACAATAGATTCTAGTTGAAGTCAGGAGTTTCATCCTATTTCTCCAAGTCCTGTAAACATGACTGAATAAAAAAATGCTAGTAGCAAAGGTATCACAAAGCACAGACCAAATTCTGCTCTCATTTATGGGTCTTTGACACCAGGCAGGTCACACCTGTGTAAATGTGAACAAAATTTCAGTGTATTTCTTAACCTGGACTGAACTCAGTTTATTCTTTTCCAGAGGAGGATATAATATAAACCTTCAGGATATTCTGAGTAGAACTATTTTGGAGATTGCTTTTCCTATTGCTAGGATCATGAGACCTCTTGATTTAATTTACCCTGAATTTATGGGTTCTAACAAAGCATTTATTTTGATAAAATAAAGCAAAGTTTTAAAATAAAACTTCAAACTTGGCATTTTTATTAGAAATCTGAAATATCAACAAGGTTTGCAAACTGTTTTATATGCCTGGCTTAAAGTTCTGAGTGAATCTGTATCAAAATTTATTTGGCGAGAGACTGATGATTGTGAATTATATTAATGCAAAGCTTTATTATGGGGCACATTTAAACTCAAAACTTGGGAAACATAACCACTTTTGCCTACTTTTTACTACTGCTTAAATCTAAAACTCAAATTAAAACACAAAAATAAAAGTCAGAGCAAATTAGAAGAAAGAGAGGAACAAAAAGTGCAGTTAGCTGTGTAGACCAAAAATATTCTGTTGGACTAAAAGATTTTACCAAGTTATAAAGTTGATTATTAATTTTTTTTTTTTGGTAGCAAACATAAGTACCTGTAAGTTATTTACTTAATATATAACACTATTCAGTTACTGATATGGATGAAACAAAATTAATCCCAGGCAACTGCTTACATTGTAATATCTTGTTTTCCTATATCAAACTCCACCTTGTGGAATAGAATCACATAATCACAGAATGGTTTGTGTTTGAAGGGACCTTTAAAGATCACCTAATTCCAACCCCCTTTCCTGCGCTGGAGCTAGACCAAGCTACTCAAAGTCTCATTCAACTTGGCCTTGAACACTTCCAGGGATGGATCATCCATACATTCCCTGGGCAGCCTGTTCCAGTATCTCATTACCCTGCCCCACCCCAAAATACTTCCTTGTGTCCAATTTAGATCTACCGTCTTTCATTTCAAAACCATTACTCATCGTTTTGTCACGACAGGCCTCAGTAAAAAGTCTCTCAAATTTATTAAATGTCAAAATGTATTAAAATAGCAGAAGTAAACTAGATCAAGATGTAACACATTTTAAATAAGGTCTTGGGAAGCTTCAGAGGACATTTCTACAAAACTAAAATACAAATTACCTTTTGTTATAACACACATATATCCCAGATTAGAAATGTTTCTCTGTTAGCATGGACATCTTAATCTTCAGAGTTGTGGAAAGTAATTGGAGGATGGAGATTTCACAAATGATGTGTTGCCCAGGGAAATTTGTTTTTTAGTAAATTCAGTTACCAAGGCATAAATCAATAGATGCAAACTTCTCTAAACACAACAATAAAAAAGTTGTAAATATACTCCAAGCCTTTTTAATTTTTCCTCCAAAATGCTCTTTACTGGGGAAAGAATCACTCAGCTGGTATACTTTGTTTCATTTTAGAAAGAACTTGCTGCACAGTGGAGATGAAAGCCCAATTTTGTGGCACATTTTTCTAAAATTAGTGTCCATGTGCTGTCAGTTGTTCTGGTTTTAGTCAAGTAGCAACCAGATACTCAAAGATGGAGAAAACACTGATGTGTGAGAGGTTTGTGCGTATGCACGTGTAAATTTATGTATATGGCTTAATACTGAGAAGTGGAAAGCCTCAAAACTGAAGCCAGTGAGGCCTTTTCTATATTTTGTGGTTAATGTGAATAAAGCAAGGAACAGCTAAGATAAGGTATTTCAGTGAAAGCCCAGTCTAGAATCAGAGAAACAGGGTGGGTTGACGCCGACCTGATGAAGTTTAACCATGCCAAGTGCAAAGTCTTACACCTGGGTCAGAGCAATCCCAGGCACACCTACAGGTTGGGCAGGGAAGAGATTCAGAGCAGCCCTGTGGAGAAGGACTTGGGGGTGTTGGCCGATGAGAAAATGAACATGACCCAGCAGTGTGTGCTTGCAGCCCAGAAAGCCAACTGTATCCTGGGCTGCATCAAAAGGAGTTGGACCAGCATGTCGAGGGAGGTGATCCTGCCCCTCTACTCTGCTCTCCTGAGACCTCACTTGGAGTATTGTGTGCAGTTCTGGTGTCCTCAACAGAAAAAGGACATGGAACTGTTGGAACAAGTCCAAAGGAGGGCCATGAGGATGATCAGGGGACTGGAGCACCTCCCATATGAAGATAGGCTGAGAAAGTTGGGGCTGTTCAGCCTGGAGAAGAGAAGGCTGCGTGGAGACCTCATAGCATCCTTCCAATATCTGAAGGGGGTCTATAGGGATGCTGGGGAGGGACTCTTCATTAGGGACTGCAGTGAGAGGACAAGGGGGAATGGGTTTAAACTTAAACAGGGGAAGTTTAGATTGGATATGAGAAAGAAATTCTTTACTGTGAGGGTGGTGAGGCACTGGAATGGGTTGCCCAGGGAAGTTGTGAATGCTCCATCACTGGCGGTGTTCAAGGCTGGATTAGACATAGCCTTGGGTGTCATGGTTTAGTGGGAGGTGTCCCTGCCCATGGAAGGGGTGTTTGAACTAGATGATCTTAAGGTCCTTTCCAACCCTAACTATTCTATGATTCTATGATTTCTTCCAGAAAGATAAGGTATTTCAATTTAGCTCCTCCTGACAAAGCCATGCAGTGGCATTTCCCTTCAATACAAAAAGAAAACACTAAAAATTATTCTATTAAATTAAAAATTTTTATTCAGTGTAGCATTTGTGCAGCAAAAGGAAACCAGTGACATGATGTTCAAAATGAAAGGATAATGCAAAACATTTAACACCTTGAGTATATCTGTATTACAAATTTCAAGCTATTCTCTGAAGTCACTGTGATTAAACTTCTGCTGAAGAAGAGGGCATTGCATGCTGGATATCACTGCATTGATCAAGGCTTAAATTCTTGACCTAAGCAAGGTTTAGGTTAGCCTAGCAGAAACAGAAGTCAGTACGTGTCTGTCTACACTGAAAACCCATACATACTTATAAGCAAAATAACAGACAGTAGTGATTATACTTGGTATTAGATGAATTTCCTTGTGTAAATGAAAAGCATAAGGACTCTGCATCTCTGAGCAGTATAGTCAGAGATGAGTTTCATATTAATAAGATTCTGTATTGTGAATTTCCAGGATCTGTAAAAGTGTAGTAGACATGACTGAAAAACAAGCACAAAACCTATCTCTAAATTCAGAAAAAAGCCCAGATGTTTAGATACACAGCAATGAGATATGTACTGTCTAAATATATTAATTAAATGCTTTAGAAGTGCAGACTATCTTTGTCTTTGCCTAATATACAGATATATTAAAAATATATATACAGATGTAGAAAAAAAAATATAAGGAAGACAGATACTACCACTCCTTTTCAACTATAAAAAACATTTCATTTTCTCAAAAATTATGAAAATGTGGGGTGTACGTGTACATCACAGAAATACAAGGAGAGTCACCAGCTACAACACAAAGTATTTTCCAAACAGGTACACAACTACTTGGAGACTTTCTGGCAAAAGTGGAATTAAGTTTTCAAACAGTTTGCTCAACAATTTCTATACTGCTTAGAAGCAGGAATTTCAAAAGTGCTTTGCTGTGAAACTTTTAAAAGCATCAGTCCTTCAGTGACCACAGCTGAAATCTGCAAATGTATTAGTGCTGCTCAAATCTGGAGATGAGGTTTGAAATCACAGGAGGTGAATATTGTAATATACAGAGAATATGTCTGGTTTCACTTTGTTGACTATAGTAATGGTTTTGCATGACTGTTTCTTAAACTCTCTTACGCATCCCTGATTTTCTCTCTAATCACAGCGTAACACCACTTCAGTAAATTGAAAGTATTTTATCTATAGGGCAAACTATAACATCCTGTAAAGGAAAGGAAAAGAAAGAAGTAAATGGAGGAAAGGAACTAAAGTTAGGAAGGAGAGGAGAACAGGAGCAAGGGAGAAAGAAAAAAGAAAAGAGAAAGAAAGAAAAAGAAGAAGAAAAACAGAGAAGATTGCTGAATAGATTAATTTTCAGCTGTCCTGGTTTCCAGGTTCAGTTCAGTACATGGCAACCCAAGCAGCTGTGCCAACACACTTGAAGGAGCAATGCAAGAGCAGAAATAAATGACTGGAGTGTAAAAGACAGGAGGAGTGTGCTGACCCCGTATTGATGCCAGAAGAAATGCAGGTTAGGTCCAATGTCAGGCTCAGAGCAATTTATGACAAGAAGCAACGTTTCCATGCTTTAGCTGTGTCTGAGCATACTGATCCCCAATAGACAATAGCGCCCACAACCTTCAGTGGCAGCTTATTGGTCATTTGAAGAGGTACCTTTAGAAGAAGATGGGCTCTGAAGTACTTTTGAAGATCTGTGTCTTGGTGGCTTTGGTGTACCTCCACATAGACGCAACAACTTTCAGCACCTGCACACAGCAACTGCAGAGTTCTACTCTTCTAAGTAGGTCCGTATGACTGAGCAAAACAAGCCTCCTAACACATACTCTCTTTGAAATATTTCAGCAGCAGAGGATTCATAGCTTGTTTACTTATGAAGCACCTTTGGTCTGTAGTGGTGCAGGCAAAACTTGAGTTTATAAATTCACACCATTCCCCCAGTGAAGCAGGTATCCCTGTAAAAATGCAGTTTGGCTCAAGCAGCTATGCCTGTGCTGGGGCTTTGCTCAGTAAAGCTTTCAACCAAGAATGGGCACATCTCTGCCCCGCATCTTAGCTGGGGCAACAGAAGCCTACAGCACATAGCTCAGGCACAGCTATATTTTAATGTAATTGATTTTCACTTGTACTGCAATGTCATAAAAATGCATTTCCCAAACTGATATGGGACAGTACTTAGCTTGGGGTTGTGAGAAAAATATGTTATATGAGTTTTATATCACTGGGAAATGTTAACTACTATAACGCAAATTCACTGGAGAGGGAGAGAAGCTGAAGTTCACTAGGGGAGAACAGGGCAGAGGCACTGGAGAAAAGCTGCTGTAATAGGTGAAGAATCTTTTTATGAGTATAACAGCTCCAACAGTAAAGCTTCGTAACAGTGGGAAACAAAACATTATATCGTTTTCCGGTACTGCAACAGTAGCACACATTTTACATACAGACTGTGTCTAAGCTGTTTAAATGCTGTATAGGCGTGGGTACGCAGGCTGTGATTTTTCTGCAGTTTCTAGATTAGCAAGAAAAGATCACTATAAAACTAATTTTGATTTTTTTAAAGTATTTTTTTCTATGAGTCTATATACATGTGAATATGTGCCTGTGTGAACATGCGTGGTAATTCCAGTAGGCATACCAGGGCACTTCTGCCGAGCTATACCTGGAGTTTCTCTCCCCCTTGTTTTGCCACCTTGTTTACACCCAGTGTTTGAAGGGAGCACCTGTGGGAAAGCACTGGGGTCGGCCCCTGAATCAAATACCAGCCCTGCAGCCCAGCATGGTCAGGGAGAGCCTCCTTCCTTATGATGCCTGTGGAAACACCAACAGAGGAAGGGGTTTCTGTACTGCTACCAAACCCTTCCTAGGCAGGTGCAACCGCAGGCTAAGTTTATCTGGCCTCTCCGACCACCTCAGCTGTGACAGTTTAAAATGAGGCTGCCCTTTGCTAGATGTATATGGTGCAAAACAAAACCAGATTAGATCGCCCAAAAAAAGTAGGGGCTGGGGTGAGTCTGCCACAGGATGACCAGAAGCAGCCTCCTTGGGTTAAACTTCAATTTTATTTTTGTTTAATTTTGTACTCATCCTGCTGCTGAATTTATCTCAGGGCTCTACCTTTTGGCTCTATGGTGGAAAGACATTAAAGAAGCTTTGCAGTCTGCTGTGGTCGCTATTAATTCTCCAGATGTGTCTCCTTAGGAGGCCTTTCCTGTGTGCAGGTACAGCATTGCTTCTGAGCCTTTTTGCTCTTCACTAACACTCCGCAAAACCACCTTCCCACACTAAAGGCTTGAATAGCTTGTGAGACAAAGCTGCCTTATCACATGGTTTCTCTCTCTGCTCCACCTCCAGATAGCTCCTGTTACTGTACCAGACTGCATATGGAGCTGTGGGTCTGATTGTTAGGATTTTATCGTCTGTCTTTTCTCGCTCTAGTATGGTAATGTGAGCATTGCTCAAGTCACTGCTAAAGTGTCACAGTATCCGGGATCCACATGGTGTCACATTTGTTTAGGTGCAGCCTTTCTGGCTTCAGTAAAGCTCTTTAGGATGTTTGTCTGTTTTCAAATGTCTTCAGACAATTAGAATTTCCCTTGCGGACTTATTCAGTATGTGAATTTAATTAATGTGTTGGCGTTGACTTTTGTAGCCTGAATTTTGGTTGCACTATGAGGGAAAATGAAGGAAAAATGTAATACATAGATACTAAACTTCATATTTCTCTATAAATTTCCAAAATGTTTGGAGTATCACATGGCAGGAAGAAACCACCTTTTTTCAGTCCTCAGGAGAGAAAGGAGTGCAAGAGCTAAACTCAGCTATTCAGGTTAGGATCTACGATATCCCTGTCATTCCCAAAATCACAGAAGTATCTTACAAAGATTTTCACAGTCTCTTAGTTCTTCCCTATCTTTTCTGCCATTAAGTGTTTTGTAACATCTGATCTGAATTTTCTTGCCTACATAAACCTCTCTACCTTATTTTTGAGCTCTCTTAATTCTGTTATGCACTGCAGATTCTTACATTTGGTTCTTCCAGTTCAGTACCTAGTAATGGATGTGATATTTCTTCTGAGCTCTCTACAGGCTTTCACTAGACAGAATGACGAGCCAACAGGCAACTGCAATCATAGTTCTATGATTAAAGAATTTGCCTTGGGAAAGAAAGTAGGGCTCAACTTCTTGCATTATCACAGATCGTGCAATGCTGATGGTGAACTGTGTAGGCCCAAGTCCAAAGAAGGTTTAGGCTCTCATTAGAAGCTTCTTGTTTCATTCAGCAGCAAACCTAACCTCTCCCCTACATCTCCCCTTTCATGCTGGCAAGTTTGCTGAGAGAATGCTTTTCAAGCTGAGTTGCCCAGTGGAAACGAACTGGGGAACCAAGTTTGCTGCTGCCGCTGAGACTTAAATCTGAGACAGAAGCCAAAGCATTGTCAGTCATGTCAACAGAGATTTACTTTTAAGCCTTTGCAGATCTAAAATTCAGGCATCTGAGGAAATGCAGCATTGAAAAATGAGGTGCTGATAGAGTCTAGGCACCCTCCAAAGATTAAGCAGGAGCTTTCAAGAGCTCAGTTTCAGGTTCTTAAATTCTAAGTCTCACTTAAAAACATCATCACCTTCTTCAATCCAGGTCTTGTGATAGCTGTGTTTCTGTGGCTGCCTGTTTGGAAAGGGATTTGCAAGCATCTACTCTCCCAAGTATCTGTTAAGTGAGATAATAGTCCTTGAATATTTCATTAGGTCTGAGGCTGAGTATTATCACAGAAACTGAGAAAAGCTTGGGTATTCATCTTTTTCAATATGCAAGTTCAAATGAAAAAATCTACTTTAAACTTCTCTCATAACTAATTTCTTCTTTAAGCAGTCTAACCTCCAGACTTGCCATATAAGCAGAGAAAATAAGGCTAAACTATAGAATCCATAGCTCCGTGGATGTGAGGTTGTCAGTAGAAAAACTGGAGTGTATGTGGAGGTTACACTATCAGGAACAGATGTAATTTGAATAGAACGGTTTCAAGATTGCATTTTTGGATGTAGTCTCCTTAATGTTGCTATGACTCATTGTGCAAACATTTGGCACACATTTATATTACATATGCTGAAATATATGACCTACTTTTAAATTTGAGAAGATGTTAAAAGTTGTGAAAAGCTCAGATATAACAAAAGCATAGGTTCCAGTAAAACACTGAGGAGCTTGGGTTTTTATAAAAACAATAGAAATATTTTTATTGCTAATCTGCAAAACTGAGTTAAATTTTTTTAACATGTCTTTATGGAACGTTTGGCACATCCAGTCTGGAAATACGCGCTTTCCTTCATGCTGACCTGTTCACAATCTTGTGTGTGGTCTCAACTGGAACTCAAACCTCTAACCCCCTAAGAAAAAAAAAGTCAAACAGCTGGGAAGAAAGAGCAGCTCATGCAGTTTCCATCCTCAGAAGCTGGCTGGTCTGGGATTCAGACACCAAGAGGTTACTACCCATATCTCAATAAATGGTTTTGGAATATTATCTCATGAGTTTCTCTAATTTTTGTCATTGAAGGTTGTACCCACATTCTCTTTAGTATAATAGAAGGGGAGTTTCCACACCAGACTGATTCTCAAAATGTTATTTACAAATTTTACCAATTCTTTAAGTAGCTTTTAGACAGATTTCTGGAGTTTGTTCCAAAGCAGAGAAGTGGAGACAGAGAAAGAGACAGATTGAGTCTTGAAGGTATGAATGTCTAAAGGATGTTGTGACAAAAAAAAATATTTAATAGTGACATTTGATTAATTAACCTTGTCTTTATAAAACCATCTGCTGATTTCATGACTTTTAGGTTTTGTTCCCTGGTGATGTTACCTCTTTTCATGGAAATATTCCACTGATTAAATGCAAGTCTACTCCTATCACATTTTTCTTTGCCTCGCTTCTAGCTGTGCACTCCCACTACCTTATACTAGCTCCTGTTCTTATAGAGATTTCCATGAGTATATAACATGCCTTCATGTCAGTGTGCAAGGAGCAGGATAAGATGAAAATTTGACTCTTACAAAGAAACGCTGAGAACTGCAATTAATAAATACCAAGTTACAGACATGAAGATGTATAGGATCAACAGGGAAAAATCAACAGCTTTTGTGAAAGAAAATCAGACCTTACAAATCTCTTACTTGAAAGATACTAGACAAATAAAGAGAGAACACCCACTTTGTACCTGTATTTTCACAAATACTATTGCAGGGTGCATTATCAAATGCTATTAAAACCTTGACTGCAAAGTCATTGAAAGATCTCACAATTCTGATAAAATAATAGACAAGTACACTGTAATGCATAAAGGAAAATTACTCCTAACTGCACAATAAAGAAGCACAAAGTTGAATTATTAAGGTGCAATATCTGAAAATCATGGTGGATCATAGTTCTCTAAAGACAGCAGCCCAACACTGATTCAGAAAAGCAATTGAATTATTGGAAAATCAGATAATATCAGCTATTACTGCAATGTTATATGCATTTTGATCTGAAAGCTTCTAACTGAGGTTGGATGTGAGAAGCTAGTATTTTAGGTAGTTACATTGTACATATAATAATAAATTCCAAATTTTAGAACAACGTAGTTCTTTCAAAACTAAAAACCATCACACATTCTCAAGTGAAAAACAAACAAGCAAACAAACAAAAAAAAAAAACCCACAGCACACCTTGAAAAGCTATTCAGGCTGTAGGTTAATAAATACTGTAAATAAACTAAGCCTGGTGCGCTGCTGAGAGAGGTGTGCCATTGTGCTGAATGTTCTGGACTGGGACTCCTTCCTCTCTCTCTGACCCCATAAACACCTGTATGGCAGAGAACAAGCTTAAATAGCATCTTCTTCAAGGAAGTTTTAACTCAGGCTGTTTTAAATTGATCATCAGCTGCAGCTTTCTGACACAGGTGCTTGCTCAGGTTTTGCTTTGATAGGTGAGTGGGAGATTGTTAATGTACATTTCTACACCTGTGAATTTAAAAGTCTTCCTAAATCTACCACTTTATAAAAATCCCCATAGCCTGTATTAGGCCAACCCTATTAAGGTAAGATAAAATCCTGCAACATCTAAACTACTTGTAGCACCTGAGACAGTCCACTTAGACATTTCTTCAAGTATCTTCATGTAACAGTAAAATAGCTATATTTTTAGGAAGAAGTTTAATTTATCTTCAAGGAACAGAACTCTGCATAGAAAATATTAAATTTCTTAATCTCACATGATGTTTTTGCAGACTGTGAGATTAGCAGAAGGGTAGTGGCAATGTTCTTGTGGGCAGCAATTCGGAATGGGTGCTGCTGTCACAAAAAAATTCCCTGAAATACCTGGTGCTTCCATCGGTCTGATAGCAAATAAGAATTTTAATAACCTTAACCATATGTGGCCTGCCTGATGAGAGCTTTTTGTAGCTTTGCGCCCCATATAAGGTTTTGCCTGGTGATTTTCTGCTAGAGAGTTTTCATCTTGTTAAATCCTATTTGATCTCCCTAGAACAACATTTAATGGGAAAGACACTGAGCAACAAATCAAGGAATGATTTCTACAACCAGAAGTGATGTAAAGGTGAGTAGATTAATTTTGTGAATAAGGGCTCAAAGACAAGGCCATAAATGTGTCCAAAATGTTGTCTTTGTTCAAAAGTTAACAGACAAAGAAATGACAGAACAAAAATGATCTCTATTTTCATTCTCTTTTGCAGTGTACATCTTGAAATGAAACAAAGGGAAAGCAAAGAACAGTAATCCAAGTTTTCTTTTGCCATTTCTTTGCTATATATCCCTAGTAGAATCTAAAACCATAAGAGCAAAAGCACTAAATTCACCCAGGCTTAGGCACTGCACCTGTTATATCCTTATGCTACAGAAAATACAATAGAAAGGCAAGGCAATGAGTCATTCCTTCTGGTCTTTAATCAAAGCATAACACAGGTTTTCCACATGTGTAACTCTATGAGGCCCTGGGCAAGAATCATTCCTTTGGAAGTTCATGGGCTATATTTTTCTGCAGATGAATACTGGAAATCATAGAATCATAGAATCATAGAATAGTTAGGGTTGGAAAGGACCTTAAGATCATCTAGTTACAACCCCCCTGCCAGGGGCAGGGACACCTCCCACTAAACCATGACACCCAAGGCTATGTCCAATCCAGCCTTGAACACCACCAGCGATGGAGCATTCACAACTTCCCTGGGTAACCCATTCCAGTGCCTCACCACCCTTACAGTAAAGAATTTCTTCCTCATATCCAATCTAAACTTCCCCTGTTTAAGTTTGAACCCGTTATCGCTTGTCCTATCACTACAGGTCCTCATGAAGTTTCCCTCCCCAGCATCCCTATAGTCCCTCTTCAGATACTGGAAGGCTGCTATGAGGTCTCCACACAGCCTTCTCTTCTCCAGGCTGAACAGCCCCAACTTTCTCATCCTATCTTCATATGGGAGGTGCTCCAGTTCCCTGATCATCCTCGTGGCCCTCCTTTGGACTTGTTCCAACAGTTCCATGAAATCTTAAAACACAACCTGTCCTTCTTCATAGCTTCAAAATCTGACTGCAAAAAGTTACAGGATGATTTCCTTGCACAGGGATTGCATGGCTTCTGCAGAGGTCCTATGATTTCTCGGTCTATGCTGATTAATACACACAAAACAGGGGTTAACTTTATGCCATTTGCCTATTTCTATATTAGTGAATGCTGTCCAGCTATGCCCTTTACTATTTCAGCAAGAATCTGGGTGGCTGGCTGTTGCTCAGTCTGGGCTGAATTTCCTTTGTATGTTGCTGGGGCTATGAGAAGAGCCATGCACCGATAGGGCTATTTAAAACCCAAAGAAATAAATACTGAATCGTTGACTGGGGAAATCCTGTAGGGTTTCCTACTTTTCTACCTAGTCACCCTGGTAGTATACCTTTGCAGCATGGTGTTAAAAAACCTCTGGGGAACAGAGATTTGTAAAATGACACTGAGAATATACATCTCCTGAAGGTATGTAACCCTCTAAGTATAGGTCAAGAACTTCTCATAGAAGACAGCCAAGCCACACAATAGGAAGGCAATGACCTTTTCAGCTTTATGACTGGGGAAATACCTTTTTATTCCAGAAGTTCTTATATACAGAAGTAACGAAGACTCTTTAGATTTGAACAACTGGAATTCTGGAGGAGGACATAGTAAAAGCATGATTTAATTGGCACAGCTAATGAAAAATAACTTGTATAAATCTTTTATGACTAGAGTAAGGTTACTTTTTCATTTTTTTCTGTTTGTTCTCATTGAATATAGTTTATCTAGTCACTATCACAACCCCACATCTATTCGCTTCATGGTAAAAAACTTTGCCATGAGAAAAATAAACTACTTAACATGACAACAATATATAATATAGTATATTTCCTTTTATGTTACTGAGCTTAATTTTAGCTGATTACAATCTTACAACTCTGAGTGGCTCCAAGGCAAATTTTTTTTATTCCAAAACATGGTTTTGGGAACAGTGAAACACTATATTTTCTTGGCAAACAGTTACAAGAATTAAAACCTTTAATCAGGCTCTGCTAAATGCTTCAGTTTATAATTTGTTTATGAGCTAACTAGGACCTTCTATACAAATCTGTTTCACTTTAATAATAGTCTGGAACTTTTCTACACAGTATTTGGTCCAGTACAGTCTTCTACTGTTCATATATGGCTAAGGTTATGGTCTGATCAAAATTAGTCTCACTTACAGAAAAGCTTTAAATATTGTTCATAAATAGGCCAGTACTGCTAATATGGAATAAAAAAATCTCTCTAAAGGTCTTCCTTCTTGCTCCTGTTACACACCATAAGAAAGAAAAACAGGCACTGATTCACGTCTACATACCTGCCGGCCTCCTTTAGCAAGCCTGCTGCATGGGCAGGGCTGTTTTCCTTTGCCAACCCAGAGTGAGGAGTTCTGATTTAGCTGTTAGCCTTACACAGGCGCAGTTCAGCCATGCACCATGGAGGGGGTTTAATCTGCCGTGCTTATGACAGGTCAGCCTGTTGGGTCAAAGCATTTTGTCATGTTATTAAGTGCTTGGGGTACATGCTTAGACACATAACACCAACAGAAGGGAAAGCACGTTGGATCACCTCCTAACAAAGAAGTGGCGAAACAGCTGGTGGCAAACCTGTTTCATAAGCATTCCTGCCCTCTCGTGGTAAAACTGTGCTAAATTTAGTTATTACATGTCACACAGGCTTGTCAAGCAGGTAAAACCAACCAACCAACCAAACAAAAAACTAGAAGAAGAAAATAATAAAATATTTATTCTCTCATATTCATTCAGGTACCTTTTGGTGCCTGAATTTCAAGAGGTCTTTGCAGTCCTTCAGCTTTCTCCTATACCAAATAAGATTCTTTGAGATGCCTTAAGCTTTAGTTAAAAAAGACCTATCTCTAGGTTAGCCTGATCTGTGAATAATTCTTCACATAGATAAAAAGAGGAGAGTCTCTAGTTTTATGGCTACTCAAAGTATTTTTTCTATCCTGAACCAATTCTTAGGGATTGTTTTAGCAATCAGAAGAAGATGAAATCAGGAAAGAAAAGTGTTAGGGTTGTAATTAGCCCACTTTTAAGTTGCCTCCTAGCAACAACACACATTTATTTATCTTAAAACACAATGTACTGTTGCACTTCTCCTCTAAAATAAGTTGGTAACTGTCTGAAAACCAAGGTTTCCAGGAGTCTTGGTATTTATTTATGTTTTGCAAAAAGTCATTTAGAAAATTATGTCTTTCTGACAGGTCCAAAAATGGTGCTCTGAATAAACAGAACTCTTTTCTCTTTGGAGCTCTAGGTACTGCCACATCTGCAATTCAGATGTACTGCTTTCACTGTATTAGCTCACTCACAGTCTTGACCAGGGCTGAATCATTCTCAGACTCCATCTCTACTATCTTGTATCATGTGATGTAACAAAGTCAAAACCAGACTTAGACCTAGCAAAACCAGAAATAGTAGCTGGATTAATTTACCTTCTGTGAAGGCTGTTCTTAGTCATAGTGAAGGATTATCTGAAGAAAGTTTGCATCTACACACTCGAAGGGATGGACAGAAATTCAAGAATTAACAAATCAAATAGTAACACCAGATATAAAATACAGTATTGTAAAAGTGAATAAAAAGACTCAGTTATTGACGACTACCTTCATTTCACAAAAATCTTAAATTACCTTTTCTTCTTTTTTTCTATGTAAAAGGTAGCAGCCTATACCGAAGCAGGGTTATGACAGCTTTCCCGTTGCATCTGAGAAAGAAAAAGTGGCTTCAGCTGTCATCTTGAAAGGGACTGTAAACTTTTCCAAGAACAGAAAAAAAAACCAAAACTACGAAAATATTCTGTTAGCAGAGAATGTGAAAAGAAGCACATCAAAGAAAATGAATGTAGAGACAGATGTCGTACATATTGCAAGGAAGAATGCAATTTCTTCCAAATAAAATACAACAAAAGCAGTTTTCTATGGAATGCACACATTTTTTGCAAAGAAATATGTTGGTTTGGTCAAAAACCAAATCCTCATTTGAAACACTTTCAAGGTAAAATGTTCAAGCAATCATAAAATATAATGATAAATACAAATTAAGGAAATTATCATTTCAGGCTATCTTCTTACTCACACGCACAGACACACATATACACAAAGGAAGGACTGCTAGCGAGGATGTAGTGTTCATTTTACTTGTCATGTAAAAAATCAGGCAGAAGACATTGAAGAGATGTTTTCTAAGTTATAATCCTCAAACAATTAAAAAAACATTATTCTTCTGCCAGGTGTATTGAGACCATCCAACATTATTAACATGCTGCTTCACTGAGAAACTGCCTCCTAGCTTTTAATGCAGACACCTGTAAAAGATGACTGAAATTTGATATAAAATTTTTAGAATATTAATTTACTGAATAAGTATGGGTTCTCTAGCTGTATAATTTTAAGAGGAAAGACAAATTAAGGATGATTATTGTATTCCCTGTACTGTTTAATGAGACAGAGAATTAGCTCAACTTCAGATGTGTCATATCTGGTAAATTAATGGATTATTAACTTTAATGCAGTAAATGCATTGTTAGTCTCACTTTTAACAACATAAAAGCCCAAGATAATGGTTGGGGAACTTGTGAAATAATAATCTGTACATTATAAGTTCATAATAAAAAGTGACCTGTGTGTATATATAAGTGGATAAGGTGGATGGTGAATAACAGCAAAAGTAGCAGAGAAGAAGGGAGAAATAAAGATGCATACAAGTGACCATTTATAATGATATCATCCAGAAAACAATTTAAGCTCAGGCATAACCCATGTGGTTTCTATTCTTGTCACTAGCTAAAGCTCAAAAATTAATTATACTATGCTAAGAAAGTGCAGAAACCTTGGTACTCACTACAGGATAGGGCACGTGTATGTTTGACTCTAGCAGATCCATCAGTCTTGCACAGAAAAGACATTAATTGGGCCTCTGATTAAGGTACTAGACAAATTCAGGATTTTGTTTTCTAGGCTGGAATCATGCCTCAGTTGAAGCATAGATGCACCCAGATAAAATCCACCTCCTAGTCTTGTCATAACAGCCAAAGGTGCTCCTAAAGCTGCAGAGGAGCAGCCACTGATTGATCAGCATTGATGGGTGCTGGCCAGCTACAGGACTTTCTGGGTGAGCAATCCCCAGGTTTCATCTATGAACCTCAGGATCAGGCATCACACATTTAGCTGTGAAGACCTTTCAGAATCTATGAAGTTTTTGTGGGTGGGAAAGGGTGGTTATACAACAGCTTTGCAGGAAAACAATTAGAATGTGGGTCAATACCATAAAACATAAGACTAGATTATAATTCTAGTTTGTAGCAGTCCTCAGTAATCTGAAGGAAAAAATAAAAGGCTGCTGTTGTGGCAAGGCAACAGAACAGCAAGTATGCAAACCACCTCTTTTATTTTCAAATATGCTAGAACAATAGCAGTACTGAAAGCTTTAAGGAATAAAAGGTATTTTTTGCTCATCTTCATACAGAAAGGTCTTGAGCATGCTGCCTTTGTATAAAGTAACAGTAGCTGTATGCTGCAGTGAGGGATAGGGGTCCTTTCCAGGCAGTTGTTGGCTGCTCTCTGCTTTGATCTTAATAAACAAAATCTTTCAGAAATTAGGGGAAGTGATGGAAAGTCTCAGGACAATGAAGCAAAAGGCCACAGATTTCTGTTTCTGTTATAGACCAATTAGCCATCAAACAGAGAGTGAAATAAAGACAGGTTAGCTCATTATGTTTTATGTATTTGCGGTCAACAGAGACATTTCAGAAATTCTTCAGATGGCTTTTGTGTTAAGTTTAGGATAGTTTATTTTGTAAATACTTGCTTATTATCAGAGATTTTATTCTGCGGAAAGGATCTCAAAGCAATAACTTTTCTTTATAGAAGGATGTTTGAAAATTTTATCTAAACATTGGTTTTGAGTATAGAGGTTTTATTAAAAATTACCTTATATCGATCTGAAAATATCAATGCCAATAGTGAACTTGCACATTTAAGCATCTAAACACTATAGGAACACAAGTGGTTAGGGGCTGAGGTGAGATTTTTTGAGCAGTATATTTTCATTTATGTATTTCAAATAACATTTCTTCTGCTGACCTTTTTTTCTAGGCACAATTACTGCTGCATAATGTACATTTCAAATATTCAAGAGAAGGCTAAAAAGCTTCATAATAGAATATTTCTGAGACAAAAACATTTTGATACAGGCTACCATTTCTATATTTGACTTTATTGGGAGGACTGGGGGAATGGGAGAGGAACTCATGGTCTCAAAAGCTCCTTTACTTTAGTCTGACTCTGATAAATTTTCAATTTAAAGAGGAGTCTAAGGTAAGATTTTAGCTGGAAAGTTGCAAACTGATTCATGAAGAAAAAAAAGACACCTCAAAACTTTATTGGAAGGTCATATTGATTTTGAAGCAAAATATTTTCAAGTTTTTTTTTCTTTCCCTAAATAAGAGTTATTTTTTGATATTCTGAGTCTATGGCATTCTCAAGAGTTTCCCAAGTGTCAAAATTTGGTAAGCATACTATAAGCTACAGTAGGAAATTCCTCTCTGCAAGTAAACACGCTAAGCAACAGTGAAAATACAGAAATTCAAAGGCTCAAATAAATCACAGAAGCAAAATGTTGAAAGCCTCATGAAAAAAGATTTTGAAGCATCTTTTCAAATAAGAATTGTAGTATAATAACTGCAGAGATCACTTCTAAACAAGGTCATCTATAACTGACATACATATTTTTTCTGTAGATGAAGCTGATCAGAAAGTCACAAACATTTTATTACCTCTCCAAGGTTATAGAGTTGTCATTTGTAACAATTTTTCTTGTTGACGCCTGATCATGCTCTACCAAGAAAGACTACTGTGATTACAGAATATTAGTACAAAAGACCATAAAATGTAGCTTTAGTATGGACTCTTCTTCCTCCCAAACAGCACCATTTTATTCAGCAAATCTCCATTCCGCATGCGTTCTGTAATATCTGCCTGTGTCAGTAAAGCAAATAAGCTTTCCCTCCTGCAAAGCCAACACATCTAGGAAATACTGAGCTGCAAATTTTGTTCTATTATCTTGTATATCATCAATAGGCCTGTTTAATAACTTTCAGCTGGATACACCTGTGCAATTCTGTTGAGGGAAATAGGGTGGTGGTGACATCCATAGAGAGCTTAATCTGGAATTTAGTATTGCACAAATGTAGCTGGGAGCTTATTTGCTTTGCAGAATATTTATAATGAACAATGATAAAAAAAGAAAAAACACCCTAGAACATCTAGTTTGATTCTAAGAAATGTAGAGAAAGCAATCAGAAAAAAACCCAATCCAAACCAAACAACAAAATGAAAAAAAAAAAAGTTATGTAATACGCCCATTTTATTTCTAAACTAAGCACATTTGATGCAGAAATTCTTGCACAATAATATTGCGGAACCCACAATGGCGTTAGGACAGGGATTTTTCAGGATAGGACCACACTTATATTAAGAAATTAGAAGCTACAGATTAAACTACTGATTAGTCTCTAGCAGACCATTTTTTTTTCACCACTGAGGAAACAGTTGTATTCAAAATCTGCAAATCTAAATTCCTAATGAGGGAAGGTTTGAGCAACATATCCATCATGACAAAAGGATAGAATTAATGCTACCTTGATTTTATAATGAGAATAGCTGCTGCAAGTAGACAGAAACTTTTATTAAAACTTCCAGACCAGAGCCTTGGTTAAGGGTGAATTTTCCTTGAAAATGGGCTATATTATGATAACCAATACAGAGCCATAAAGAAAACTGGTTCTTCTAAACTAACTACAAAGTTGCATTTATTAACTGTCTTTAGACAGTGTGGTCATATGCTGTCCTACATCTGTGCATGTTATTTAGTCAGAGCATTTTATTTGTCTGCACCTGCCTGCTTGAAGAACCTGATCAAGAAGCTACATAGATTTTGTAGAGTCTGTTTGAGCAAATCTATGAGTTAAAGCTACAAGCCAAACATTTATCTTGGAAGTGTTCATGAATACAATTATAGGTATTTATATTAAATTAAAGCTACTAACTTTTCTTTTCATTTAGCCAAGAAGAAATGCAAGTTTCTGACAGTGTGTTTCATGTGTCTTTTAGGAGATTTTAAAGTTAAATCATGAAAACATTTTTGAGCATATATAGTAACAGAAAGACTTATAATTGTAGAATTTCATGAGTACTAGTAGAGGTGTAGTGCATTTGATCAATATGCTGTCAATATAATTTAATCTTTCAATCTGTAAGACAGCTCTCCTATGACTTTTGCATGTATGATACCAATTCTGCAAGTCCAAGTTCATTATAAAAACATAGAATCATAGATTAGTTAGGGTTGGAAAGGACCTTAAGATCATCTAGTTCCAACTCCCCTGCCAAAGGCAGGGACACCTCCCACTAAACCATGCCACCCAAGGCTCTGTCCAATCCAGCCTTGAACACCGCTAGCGATGGAGCATTCACAACTTCCCTGGGCAGCCCATTCCAGTGCCTCACCACCCTCACAGTAAAGAATTTCTTCCTTATATCCAATCTAAACTTCCCCTCTTTAAGTTTGAACCCATTACCCCTTGTCCTCTCACTACAGTTCCTCATGAAGTGTTCCCCCCCAGCACCCCTATAAGCCCCCTTCAGATACTGAAAGGCTGCTATGAGGTCTCCACGCAACCTTCTCTTCTCCAGGCTGAACAGCCCCAACTTTCTCATCCTATCTTCATATGGGAGGTGCTCCAGTCCCCTGATTATATTTGTGTATAAACTGTAATATGATTTGTAGATGTCAGAATTGTCAAAGCATATCATGTAGTATGAAACCTTCTTCTCCTCTGGTGAAAGAGATTTCAAGGTCCTAAATGGATGGAAAATAACTCACTTCCAGATAATTACTATTTTCATTATTTATGTATATCTCTCTATATTCTACTTATTTATACAATGCATGAAGCTATTGCCCTTAGCCTAAAAATTTGGCTGAAATATAGTGCTTTTACTTATCTGTCCTTTTTTTCCCTTCTTCTATAAGAAAGGTCTCATAGGGTCTTTCCTTGGCTTCTTTCATTTGTATTATGATGATCTTTTTATATACTCTGACGTTTTTATTAAAGCATCCTTCAGAATGGATAGCCAACATGATATATTATCAGTTGTTTCCTTTTGTGTAAGCATTTGTCTTATGCCCAGCAAAAGCTGACTTGATTTGTGCATAGGCACAATTTCTGAGCATTGCTTTTAAATTCAAATGTATTAATTTGCTCTCTCACCAGATGAAGTAGAACACATGATTAAAGTAACTGTACAGAAACTGCAGAGCTCTCAGTGTTGCTGTCTCTCACTGCAGTATCCAAGCCTGGTGATAGCTTCCTTAAAACCCCAGCTTCTGCAGCCGTGTAATGTTACAGAATTTGAAAAGATGACACAGACTTTCTATGACTCTAGAATTGAGTAAAATAAATAGGAACTATTGGTTTAATTGCACAGTTTTAAAGTTTTCTCAAGATATGATGACCTGACTCATGACTTTTGGACACTGATTCGGCAATACCGATGCATTTGCAGTCCTCCTAGACAATTCTTACAAAAGAGAAATGCAACTGCACAAACACTTCAAAACCTACTCTCTACCTGGTGATAAACATGTAGACAGACTGGGACATGAGCAGGCAGAAATAGTAATTCTTCCAGAGAAAACCAAATGAATAAACCCAAGAAACTTTGTGTACTGTCCAATGTTAGATGTGGCTTCAGTTCCTGGATGCATTTCCGGTGTTGAAATCTGTAAATGCCAATTATGAGCCACCATCCAAATTCTAGCAAGGCATAGGCACATATATATCCCTCTTTGTTTATACTCCTAATTGAGGTTGCTCAGTTCAGAGGTTAAGTCAGGTCTGTTATCTTCCCACTTTTCACTGAAGGTAAGAGATATCTGCAGAAAATACACAGGAAAAATTTGGATCCCATTGGGAAACTGAAGCTGTTGAATACAGGGAAGGCCACACAGCAAACCCCTGATTGGCATAGTGATGTGCCTATCACCTATCAGTGAAGCCAGAACTGAAGGTCAAAATCCCTTGTTAGCTATAGGAAGGGAATCAGAGAGAGTGTCCAAAACTCTAAACTAGTTGTAATGACAGGGGTGATCCCAGGAAGTCTAAACTTCTCCAGATGGTAAGGAAGAGGCCTAAATATCTGAGTTGTCATTTCTCAGTGGCTACAGAAATCAGTAACCTCCTACATTAAGTATCTTAGCAGGAATGACATCAGATAAACCCAGAATCTTATAGCTGGGTATAGATCATATAGTCTACGTCATGATTTTAATGTATAAAATCTGCGTCTATGAATATATATTTATACATCCATTTTATAGATTAACATATTTAAAAGGTACATGGGTGAACACCTCAGGTATGAAAGGCAAGTATATAATAAGTGTGTGTGCTCAGTTGTGCCCGCTTACAAAAAACTGAAGAAAGAAGAGTTTCTATCTTGCTTATCACTTAACGATTTAAGCATCCAGTGGGAAAAGACAGAAATATGGGTTCTACACTACAAGATTTATACATTTGTATATCTGCAATGCTTCAATCTTCAGTCTGAATCTTAAAAAGACATTTACTTGCATCCAAAGACAATGGCATGTCTTTAAAAACCAGGTTTCCTAGATAAATCTTTAACATAGTAAATATGGTGATTTTAAATTGTTAAATCAATGTTTCTTTCAAAAGGACTGGAACCTGAAATGCACATCATAGGCAACCAGAAAAAGAACAGCATAGTGGGAATCACAAAGGGGAACCAAATGGGCAATTGCTTTTGTTGTCTCTGAACAAAATTGCATATTTTATATGATAGTGTGGACATGTGTAAGAATCTGAAAGTTGTGAATTATTGATAATTAATTATTAGTGAGTTGCTTAGGCTCCTCTAAAATGAAGGTTATACAAATTTTCTGCATTAATCCTGTAATTTGCTGAATGCAGTCAAAATAAACCAGTCAATGAATGTTCTACGGTTACTATTTGCCTAGCCCTCCTCCTCTGCTAGCAGGAAGCCTGTCTGGAAAAAAAACTGCCAATGAAATGGTAAGCTGTAAAGAGTAACATTAGTAAATTCCATGTAAAGAAAATATTTGAACAGTGAATTACTACCAAAAAATTCAGAAACGTGATTTTCAGTAGATGCATTTTTAATTCCTGATTTTGCAAATATATACAGATGTGATTAAAATCAGTCTATTCTGTATGTAAATCAACCAACTACACATTTTGTCTTTAATATTAAGATTCTTTGGTGAATATTTGTGTAGCTTTGGAATATCCCAATCCTGCACACACTAGTGAGGTAAGTGGAGTGCTTATAGCAAGTACAACCCTTCATAACTGTCGTGGTTTAAGCCCAGCTGTAAATCAGCCACGCAATCATTAGCTCACTCCCCCCCTTCCTCCCCCTGCTCTCAGAGGGATGGGGAGGAGAATCAAAGGAATGTAACTCCCACAGGTTGAGATAAGAGCAGTCCAGTAACTAAGGTATAACACAAACCACTGCTGCTACCACCACCAAGAATAATGTTAAGGGAAATAACACAGGAAGAGAATACAACCACTCACCACCCGCCAACAGATACCCAGCCTGACAGCAGTGATCTAACCCTTCTGGGTAACTGCCCCCAGTTTATGTAGTGGGCATGACGTGCTGTGGTATGGAATACCTCTTTGGTTAGTTTGTGTCAGGTGTCCTGTCTCTGCTTCCTGCTGGCTTCCCCTCCTCCCTGGCAAAAAATGAGGCTCAAAAAATCCTTGGTCAGACTAAACATTACTGAGCAGCAGCTAAAAACATCAGTGTTATCAGTGCTGTTCCCAGGCCGAAAGTCAAAAACACAGCACTGTGCCAGCTACTAAGAAGAAAAATGACTGCTACTGCTGAACCCAGGACAATAACCACGGTCTAAAATTTATACTAAGGTAGCAGTGAGTGTGTGAATTAAAATGGTGCTTATCTAAGAATGCATTGAAGCACAATCTTGAACTTATCTTTATTCACAAATATGCTCAACAGAAGGACTCTTAGGACTAAAGTACCTAAATCCCACTGGCTCAATTGATTTCTGAGAGAGCTTCTGTTTCCTTGTCCACCTACAGATATTATATCTGCAGTCTAAAATTATACTCTTTTTTTATTTCATAAAATAGCTTCTCCTTTTATAAAAGTGTGGAAGCTACCAGCTCAAAGAATGTAAACTCTCAAACCTGTCTAAGATGTATCCTTTCTGTTCCTACTGAACTGCTGTTAAAGTACAGTAATTTGCAGTAGTTTGATTTATATCTCAAAATAGTAATTTGTGGCCAGCATTGTCTCACCACTTAAGATGTCAATGGACAGACCAGAATTTACCAGAATAGTTTTTTACTACAAAGCTTGATCCTGTGATCTTCTTGGGCTTTTTCCATTTTAGCACTAAATCTATTTTATTCTGTTTGTTATTTTCACAGCACATTGGACTGAAGTAGTTAGTGAAAATAAAATAATATTACATGTCCATGCAGTCCGAGAAGTTTCGTTCACCTGTTGTTAGTCTGATGACCACACCAATGTAAGTGTATGCATTTTTCTAAGTGCTTTTAGAAACAATACTTCAAAGAACTGAAATGAGAAAATATTGCAGCTATAGTATTCTCTTGCTCTTTTCATGTTGTGTTTTCTATGCTAAGAATTTTGTTAAATGGTTATCTACTTCGGATGTTTCATGCTGTCCCTGATAGAAGATGCAATGCACCTGAGATTCCATAGACTTTTTGCATGTGTATTTTAAAGGCTATAAGGTTGAAAACAGTCTAGCTGTTTTCTGATATAGGTGTCAAACACAAATGGCTGGGAAGTTTCAAGGGGAGTTTGTGTAGAGGAGGAATGAAGTGATTCCATAATACTGGAACAATGCCTGTATTATATGTCATGTCCATGATGAATACGTGTTTTGACCCAAGAAGTTTACTTACCAACTGTTATTGCACCCACTGTCCCACACTGCTGCCCGCTGGGTCTGGAACCTGGCTGTGGATTTTTCCTCCTCTTCTTTTTTGGCAGACAGGTTCTGGAAGGCTACACCTACCTGGAAAAGAAATTACAGAAGTGCATTGTATTTGTAACTAGTTTCATATATTTGTAACTAGTTTCATATATTTGTAACTAGTTTCATATAGAAGGAAAGAAAATGATAAATCAGATTAATTCTTTTTCCCACTTGCCACTCATTCTGTCTCAATAATATTAAACACCAGTCTCCAAGAAGTGGCCCCCATCACAGCAGACTCTTCTCTGCAGTCCAGTAAAAGACAGAAGAGGGAAGCTGCTAATTACTATTACCCACCACTGAAGAGGTGGTTTCTGATTTCCACTGTTCTGATGGTCAGGAATATTATTTTAATTTTTAACAATTTTTCATGGTTGATTATTTTGTTTGTTAGTTCTTAAATCAGGAATGTCTTTTATATGATAAAGACAATTATTTCTAGCTTATTCATAGATAAATTAGTGCTCTTGTTTTCATTCAGCACTTCCAAAAAGTCAAGCCTTTCTCTACAAGCCAGGTTGCCTATTTGATATCTTTCTGGAAATAAAGCTTGTGTTGATATCAGTCACAGACACTCCTTGAGTAGACTCCTTCACAAACACTGACCCTCACTGCTAAGATCAGTGGCACATTGCACTAATGTGTAAAGTGAGCATCTGTGAGCAGCAGTGAACAGCTGAGAGCTGCGTTTGTAGGTTACATTAGGCTGCATGAACATGACTGTGTTATTTCTGTATGTGAGCTAGCTTGTGTGGAACTAGTCTGGATATCTGTTTACCAATTGTTCTTCTGCATCAAGCATTAGAACTAGCTTATGTGAACAGATATGGGTGCCTTTCAGTATCCTCAAATTCTTCTTCATTTCTTGAGTGCTCTGAAGACATAACTTTCTTTACCCTCTTCTATTGAGCCAAGTGAGACAAAATGCAACTGTCCAGTTGTAGGGTAATTAAATCTGTCTTTTCTCCCAGGGAAAAAGTGGCCACCATACAGTGAAAGCACTCTGCATTTTCCTGTATTGTGAGCACATTAACCTTCCTTGATGGTAATACCTAAACCATTATTTTTCTTGTCTCCATTTTTTTGTTTAGATGTATTGATGAAAAAGCATATTATTAAATGCCTATAGATCCTGTAACATTATAGCAACAGCATCTGTATTACAGTCTTCCAAGAAATAGTCATCACAACAAGCTCATGGCATAATGGCTGAGTTCAGATATATGACCAACACGATGACCAACAGGATTTCTGTTTGGCTCTGTTTTACTAATGTGTTTATTTTTTAAGCCTTTCTTCTTTTCACTGTCTGATATTCCAAAGTCAGTATATACTTTATCTTAACAAGAAAAAATATGGATTCATGCGATAAAAAAATTTGTCTAAAATAATGAATTATATAGATTTCCTATATTTCTGATATGTATGAAGAAAATTGCTCTATACAAACAATTCAAAATGCTCCATCTATTTTCAGCATGCAGTTAAACATAATGACTCACAATTGTAAAATGGGTTTCAGTTAACTGAGTTTGTGCCAGCAGAATAGGTGATACTCAGAGCTCTTGCTTCATTTTGAGAAAACAAAGCAGTAATCAAATTATCCTCATAAAGACAACCACTGCTCCTCATTGATGTCTCTTGTTTGACTGGGACATTATTATTGGATATACTAATAGTATCTTCTGGTTAGCTAGTTGGGAGAGTATGAAACCTGAGTTAAATGTAAATTAATTTTTATTTAGTGGTTTGCTTTGTGTTGAGGTGCTGTGGATGTAGGTCTTGGCACTGATTAACTGAGACCACAGGTTCTTGGCCAAAGAAGAGAAGCAGAGCTCTCCTTCCTTCATAATGCAAAAGAATCAGCGATTAGCTGGAAGCCTAAGGTATCTTCATAACTGCTTACAGGCAGTTAATTGTGGCTATGTAGTTAGTTGGGATGGCCAAAACAGCCACATGAAAGAGAGAAAGAAAGAAAGAAAGAAAGAAAGAAAGAAAGAAAGAAAGAAAGAAAGAAAGAAAGAAAGAAGAAAGAAAGAAAGAAAGAAAGAAAGAAAGAAAGAAAGAAAGAAAGAAAGAAAGAAGAAAGAAAGAAAAAGAAAGAAAGAAAGAAAGAAAGAAAGAAAGAAAGAAAGAAAGAAAGAAAGAAAGAAAGAAAGAAAAAGAAAGAAAGAAAGAAAGAAAGGAAGTTCAAGCAGCAAGTGTCCTTTATTACGAGGAGCTCCTGCTTATATATCCTTCTACATAGCATGTTACAATCTCTTTGGTTAAGCATAGCATAATACAAACTTATTGGTCAAGCGTAAAAGAACATAATAAAAACTTATTGGTCAAGCATAACATAAACTTATTGGTCAAACATAGCATAGCATAATGCAAACTTATTGGTCAATAGGTTGCTATTCTATTCATGATTGGTTGTTGATGCCTGTTCAAAAATTTTTACTAACGTCCATTGTTTTGCCAAGTTCTTCCTTTGTAGTTAGTTACTCCCCTTATCTGACTTGCTCCTCCAGATGCCTTCTGTTTTCCCACTCGGATGCCTCTGGTGCCTCATTTCTCATGGATACACTTTAACCTCTTTGAGACTGAGTTCTAACTTCATGTCTTCAGTCAGGGAATCCACAGGCCTACCGTAGCCCCCCATGCTTTCACAATCCCCTACAGTTGATGACTGCCACCTCGTTTGTTGCTCATCAATAATATGTTAAGATACCTATCTTTTTCTACTGATCTGTGGTTACAGATCTTCCACTTCAGCTGCCTTTACTTGGTGTCAGTTTGTTCACTTTGCTCCATGGAAAACATTTTAAATGAGAAAAGAAAATGTGTCTGATTTTTTTTTGCATGATTTTTCCACTGTTACAGAAAATGAAGTCTAAGTAGTTTTCATTAGTAGCTGGTGCTACTTTGCTTAAGGAAAATAAATTATTGGATCTAGAAATCATAGCAAAGGAAAAGTAATGTTAAGTTGGATGAGCAGGTAGTATAAGAGAGATTTGATTTATTTCATGTATTTATAGCAAATTTACAAGAATTAAGTGTAAGAAAACAGGAATATTTAGAAATTGTATTTCAAAACTCCAGATTACTTTTAATGAAGATTGCAAATTTAATGTAATTAAATTAATTATTTTTGACAACATATGTGAATTAATGCTTTCAAAAACTATAAACCATCCTCTACAACTAAAATAAACATTATTACCCTGTATAAACAGATTATATTGTTACATTTCCCACTCTCTGAGATATCCCAGTCCTGTTTGTTTCTTTCCTCCACACACTAAAAAAAAATGTTGATTTTACTTTCCTAAAGTGGGAGACTGAAAACATATTTTTAGCAAAATTCTCATGTATTACAAAGATTACTAGACATCCATTCCTGTTTTGATTCAATTGCTCTTCTGTGCATAAAAACTATATTGTGGCATTGCATTAATTATAAAATTCAGTAGAAAACTGTGCATAACACTCCATCAGTAGAAAGTGACAAGTGCAAGGTCCTACACCTGGGTCGGAGCAAGCCCAGGCACAGCTACAGGTTGGGCAGAGAAGAGATTCAAAGCAGCCCTGCGGAGAAGGACTTGGGGGCATTGCTTGATGAGAAAATGAACATGAGCTGGCAGTGTGCGCTTGCAGCCCAAAAAGCCAACCGTATCCTGAGCTGCATCAAAAAGAGCGTGACCAGCATGTTGAGGGAGGTGATCCTGCCCCTCTACTCTGCTCTCCTGAGACCTCACTTGGAGTATTGCATACAGTTCTGGTGTCCTCAACATAAGAAAGACATGGAACTGTTGGAACAAGCCCAGAGGAGGGCCACGAGGAAGATCAGAGGAATGGAGCACCTCCTGTATGATGACAGGCTGAGAAAGTTGGGACTGTTCAGCCTGGAGAAGAGAAGGCTGTATGGAGACCTCATAGCAGCCTTCCAATATCTGAAGGGGGACTACAGGGGTGCTGGGGAGGGACTCTTCATTAGGGACTGTAGTGAGAGCACAAGGGGTAATGGGCTCAAACTTAAACAGGGGAAGTTTAGATGGGATATGAGGAAGAAGTTCTTTATTGCCCAGGGAAATCATGAATGTTTCATCCTTGGCTGTGTTCAAGGCCAGGACGGACAGAGCCTTGGGTGTCATGGTTTAGTGTGAGGTGTCCCTGCCCATGGAAGGGGGATTAGAATTAGATGATCTTAAGGTCCTTTCCAACCATAACTATTCTATGATTCTATGATTCTATAAGGTATATAATCTCAGAAAGCAACTTGTCTAAGAACTCCTATTTGACTAATACTTTACATAAGGGGTTTTCTCTGCTATCCAAAAAAGAAGCATTATGCAGAATGGCAATGTTTTTCAGTCGCCTTCTGCAGTCACTGAACCAGGTCCATGATTCTAAACTCAACAACACATTTTTAAACTGGAGAAAAAAGTAATGTTAAATCTATTTTAATTACTTTAGGGCTAATGTACAACCAAGCCGTCAGACTGAGTAGCATCTGTGTCTCCATGAATGAATCTGTAATGTCTTGAGTGAATAAATGTTTCCATCTGCTGCTGCTTCTTAATCAAGAATTATTTTTTTCAACAGATATTCAAGTACTTTATTTTAACATGTGCTTGGTAAGGTACTATATCCTCCCACAGCTCAATCTTCAAACCTTATTTTTTAAACATTTCATCCTATTCCAAAATGTTATTTGATTTGCTAACATTGTTTGAATTATTATTATCTCTTCTACTCAATTTACTTCACAGATACAGAGAAAATAAATTCATGCTAAAATGTCTAAGTAACATGCTTTTGATTTGTTCATTATCATTCTGGATTGGCAGCTAACCATTATGAAGTAGAAATTAATTTTATGTACTTTTTTGTTATGCAAACCAGTCTAACTAAACTAAACGAGCTGTATAAAACCCCATAAAACTGTAAGTAAATGTGAAATGATGTGGAAAAAGTTTTCACTCTTTTACCCAGTAGTGAGTGTACTCGGGCAGGAGTGAGGGACACTCGTGTACACACTTCTCTTGAGCAATATTGCCCTGAAGATTTTTGTCAAGTCTTTCACCTCCAAGATGCTAGTGATCTTCATGCACTCCTGGACAAGTTAATGAGCAGGATATACCGTACACAGCTCCAACAGATGGGGCCCAGAATTCATCCTACTGATGGTTAGGTCACTGTGGCAGAATAAAGGTGTGATCTGGGTTGAGATCATGCCCAAGAAGATAAGCGCTTCAAATCCATCTCTAAACTCAGGATTATTCAATAAAAGCAAGGAGGGAGAAGAATTTCATGTTTGTTCTTTCAACTACTGCCTGACACTTTAACAGTACTTCTATGAAAATGACCCCCAGTGCATCTCCTGGAAGAGTCCAAGGATGAATTTCTGTACGGGCATTTACATAGTCTGTGTTTTTCCCTCCTGTAGGATCCAGGATGATATAGGATAATACAGGTAAATGAATACAAAGCGGGTAAGTAAAATCAAGATATCCTGATCTACAAATATAGCTTCTGGGAGATTAGCAGTTCTCATGATTTACTGTCTTGGGAGCAGCTCTGAAAGACCAGAGTTGCAGCTTTGATTTGTCTTATTGACTAAACTTTGTCAATTACCTAAAAGATGTAAAATGCTTAATGTGATCATCTGGAAGAGACATTACCTCAGTGATGGACATTGGAGTCTGCAATTAATGGGACCTTTGGTAAATCACCTTTTCACATTCAAATGCAAGTCTCAGATAAAATTAAAAGCAAGGCTAGGCTACAGTACTAAAAAAAAATGGTGTTCTTTGGCCCTGAGGCCAAGTGACAGTACATGGCTCACTTCTACCTACCTAAACAATTCTCTATGGAAAGACTGGCTGCAGTCATACTGCCCTATTGGGACTAGTGCTGGTCACACAATTTCTCTTGAACTGCGCCTCGCACTGTTTTAAATAGACTATAACAGTGCTAAAACTCTAATCCATGACAGCAGGCGTGCTAGTAATTAACCAATATATCATGTCATTGCTGAAAATTATCCTATATCTTTATCAAAGAATTATGGAAGAATCCAGTTATTTAATAGAAGCCTCTCAAAGAACACCACTGTTTTTTCCTCTCACAAATGCACAATGATTTTCTGATTGAGAATTGCAGAGTACCTGCAAAAAATTTTTTTCACTTTCAGCTGTTAGATTTGCAGAATAAATAAATGACAAGCAGAAGATAAAAAGGGCAGAGAGGGAGGAGCAGACAAGCAGCTCACTCTCTGAAGGGGTTTAGGGGGAGCAAGGAGTAGGCTCAGTGCCCCCTTGCCTGTAGGGTGGGAGGGGGAGGAGTGGCTGGGAGCATTAGTGCCTAAGCCTCTGTCCCTTCGTCACTGACTTTCTAGCCTGGAATAGAAAAAGAACAATTTTCTTTCCCACAAAGAGGAACTTTTCTGGAAATCTACTCAATTTAAATACACTCACTTGGTGGTAGAACATCCCATTTCATAGCCAGCCACTGTTGCACATACAATCTAAACATGAATGTGTGCTTCTACATCCTCCTTTGAGGTTTGCTTAGGTCCTACAGAAAGAGTGAAAGAATACCCCTGAGCTTTTGTATCTCTTCTGCAGCTCCATTATGAGCTGCATTTTTAATTTTAGTTCATATATTTCCTCACCCAAGCTATTGCATTTTCCAGTACTTTAGGAATCTGACAACTGCAATGCAAGTTAAATTTCAACAGAATTTTGCTATTTATGGAAGGAATATTTTTTTTTATTTTTCCTCTGAAATGATTTGTTGCTCAAAAATATTTTAAAATGCCTAAGAGAAACCAGCTTCAGAATAAAATGACCTTTCTGAGGCAAAATGGAGTACTGTATGCCTCATTTCTGAATAGTATGACAGGAAAATGGAAAGATGAGATATAATTTCTTCACCTTTAATGGTCCAAGTAATAGTAGGACACATGATGAAAATACAAATAATGTTTTCCCAGAGGCCATTTCCCTCTGATGCATAATGCTCTATTTTCCTTTAAGAGACATTAAGTTGGCTTTACATGGAAAATTCAAAGAATTGACAGTAAAGCTTAAGTTACTGTTCAACAAATTGCAGTGGGATTTAGCAATTTAATCTTCAAGTACCATTTATTCTGGTGCTGTAGAAGTAGTTTAATAATTTAAAAAAATAAAAAAGCAACAATTGAAAAAAATAAAATGGAAACATCAAAGATTTTTTTTTACATTTACTCCTACACAACTTTGTGATTATTAGAGAAGAGAGAAACAGAACTAAAAGTATTATGGAAATAATGTGACAGTAAATTTAAAATGATCTCTTGGCTAATAGATTAACAGGTTACTATACAAATATGTTATTGAAATTAATTTATTCAGAGTCTGTTATGCAATAGCTAAAAATTTAATTTTAGAGTATTCTTACTGAGATAAATTTTCTTTCTAGAAGATCCTAATCATCTTGCCATATTATATTTGCTATCATTTACACATGTTTTCTCAACTGAAACTCAATATGATTTCAATATTGTGTCAGAGCTGCCTTTTCTTGCCTACACAGATAATGTTGGACTGTAAAACTGATTTGTACCTGATCCTGTGAATAGTTATCTATACAAAAAGAAATTACATCAGAAGAAAACCAATAATAGCATTTCCATCAGGACATGAATGAGTGTAGTCTTGCATATTTTGTCATTTGCCTACCCTAAGACATGTAGCGTGTTGAATTTGGGTATTCTTCACTGTGTGTGAAGAGCTTCAGACTTTGCTGGTGGGCCTGGGACTTACTTCCATCTAAACTTTGAGGAACTTGTGTTAAATCAGTGTTTTCAGACATAAGCTTATTTCCCGGAAAATTTCTAACCAGTTCTACAGCTGAATTGGCTTCAGCTGCTTCTCACACAACCCAGCGGTACATTTCATTTGAAGTGTCCAAAAAATAGGCTTAACAAAGTAAAATGTTCCTTTCCCTGGCAGCTGCCATGCTTTGGCATTCAGGATATCCTAGGCCCTGAAGACAGGAATAAAGGAGCATACGTAAGATGGACACTGACAGTCTATTTTATTAACTTTTTTTTTTTTTTTACTCCTAACTCTTTAGAGATGAAATTCACAAGCAGTAAAAAAAAGACACAATTCCTGTTACCCCAACGGTTCAGTGATTTTCATGGTGTTCATGACGCTGCTACAGTACAGACCACAGGCAGCAAGGGCAGAGATTCATCTTTTCCCATAGAATGTCTAAATCTGCTCAAGTACTTGATCTGTGCGAAGAAAATATCAATCTTTATGAAATACAAATAAGCATCCTTTGTTATTTTATTCCCCATAGGAAACATAAGGCAATTTAAGGAACAAAAGAAGACAATTCTTCAAGCAAGCCACAGTGGACACACTGGGAATGGGAACAAGAAGTAATATAAGATTTTCAGGGATGCTGATGTACTTTGTAATATCTACAGCCACCACTGACATGTAAATATGCCTCTTTACATTACTGGTATGGAAAGCAGACAGCTCTCAGACAGTAGCCAGCTTCTTACCCTGAGATTCAGCTTTCAGTCAAACCTCCCATCCAACATGCTGATACCTGATAAGGCATGTAGTTTATGCTTTCCTAAGCAGCCCTGACTCTTTCCATGTATGTATATAATATTCTAGAGTAATGTATTTATCTTTGACTTTAAACACTATACACCTAGTTTTCCTTTTATATAAACTGTAGGTTGCATTAATCTTACAAAAACAATGTTGTTAAGCATGCAAAATCAATATATAAAATTAATATATTTTTACTATGCCACTGCTGACTTGTTTAATTTTGGGTGTGCGCTCTCAGTTTTAGGTGCATCAGTGCTGCCCACTAGTGGACAACTGAAATCCCTGTCAGTACCTCATTTCTAAATAGATGTTGATTATTAATCACATTTATTTGGCCGGACAATTTCAAGTAAATATAATTGTTATGTTTTTGTATTTTAAATCCACTCATCACTGGATTTCCTTTTTTTTTTTTTCCCTTTAAACAGATTTCTAAATGAAAGGGCTCTAATAGAATTAAGCCATGGGCTTCAAAGTGTCATTACTTAATTTTTATTGAGGACAGAGTTCCTAAAAATAAACAATTAATTGTTTAAACCAAGAGAAAATTTCTCTTAATAAAATTCAGGGCAAGGACCCACTAAAAAAATTTGTAATAATTGATCTAATTATGGTGCATCACCAACTACCGTTGTTTCTCCAGAGCCTTCAGCAACTGGAAAAAAAAAAAAAGGTTCACATGGTAATGTTAAAATCCTATCACCAAATAAGATGCAACAAGGAAAATACAAGAAGGAAAATAACAGTTTTGTATTCCTTCCTCTCCTGTGTGACTGCCTGCAGAGTTTTAACCTCTCTGCCTCGCAGCCAGGCAGGTTTCAAACAGCTCTTACAGGACTGTTGCTGGAATCCAGATTCCAATTTGTTCTCTTGCTATGCTTATTACATGACATAAAGACCGACTTTTTAATGCAGTTGCATCCTCCTGCTGTTTTTATTTAACCTATGGTTGACTAAAGTCACCTGAACTCAATCTTCGACTAGACCTAAACTGCCCTGAAAAAATAGAGTAAATCTGTAGGAGGGTATCTGTATGTTGTAAACACTTCTGACTTTTAGCTTAGTCTATATGACTTTTTTTTGCAAAGTAGTATCCATCCAAAACTTGCTGAGTGCAAGGTGAGCTTCTAATCAGTTCACCATGTCCCATTGCTGCATACAATTTGCACTCAGAACTGCTACTGATTTTGCTCAGAGAAATTTGAGTTTCTCCAGGCCTTGCAATACCTTCTATTACATCTCTTCAGCCATCATTATCTATTAAGAACCACCTCTTGTAAAAAGGCAAGCATGTAGAAATTATTAGCAAATAGGAGTCTCAAGGCATATGATGTTAATTTAATAATGCTGCACAATATATTACAGCTGCTCATTTGGGAACAGTCAGAAATAGCTTCACCAGTCTCAACAGCACAATCCTTAGCAATCTCTACAGGTTTTTTTGCAGAGATATGATTTTGTGACTCAACAAGGATTCAATATATCAAGATATATTGTCTCAATTAAGCAGCATATTAAAAAACAATGCCAGGACAATTTCATATAATTATACTTTTAACTGGGGGACTGATCATTACTTGATTACATGATGCTGATGTCTACTTGTTGTATAACTTATTTACAGCTGACAGTGAAATCAATTAGCCAGTGAATAATTATCGCTCATGAGTAAGTGGCAAAACTGTGGTAACTTTAGTGATATGGACAATGTGGCCCAGCATTACTAATAGTTATGGTGGACAGACACATCCTTGGCTTGCTCAGCAATTGCAACACCTCTCCTTCCCCTACACTGGCTACCTCCAGCTTTCCATCTGCTGTATTGGATGCTTACAAGAGTGACTCACAAACATTCAAGCCTTCCTCTTCTTTCAAGCCATCCTCTATTATGAAATTTACTTATCGACATCTTCTACTGTGCTTCTTAGGACAAAAATGCAATGAGAAAATGACAATTCAAATGGCACTCAGCGTGTGCTTGTTGCTGTGTTGGAAGAAAGTGTAGGACCTTGGAAGATGGGACAGGAACTTCTGATACAGAGAGCTAATCTTCAGTAGCCATTGTGAACTGTAAGGAACAGAAGGAACATCTCTTTTTGGTGTATTCATGGTAATGCAGGTGGCATTGTCCAGCTTTGCTCTTTGAACACATTCTCTATCTTTGGATTTGGTCTTTAAGTCCAGAGCTTTCTCAGTATTTCTACAGGTCATAAAACATACTAAGCCATTTTCAGAAATAATCAGAGGGCCACTTCACAGCAATCCTGCGAAGGCTGCTTCTAATGCATAGCCTAAGGAGATGTAAAAAGTTAAGTAGAATTCGCACGGTGGATTCTCATCCTCACTCACTTCTGTGAGTTTTTCCATTCAACTGTTTGAGAAAATGAAGCTGTATGAAAAATTTAAAACTATAAAAATAGCCAGGACATGGTAATGATCATTAAATGACAAGGTCAGGCTCTATTCATAGATCTTTCAGTATCAAATTTGGATTAATCACTCGATTTCTTCTGGTCATTCTCATTCTAGGAAGTTCAGCATAGTTCCTTAATCTTTGCCCATAGCAACTAAAACTTGATTTCTGAAAAGTTCTACAGAAATTAGTAGAGTAAAACTGCTGTGAAAATACCGGCACAATCTTTGGCTGAAGGGTATTTCCATATTTCATTGCTTCTGAAGCAGCTGCTGAAAGTCTTAGACTTGTACAGCATTTGCTTAAAGCCTTCTTAGTTGACATAAGCAATCTAATTTTTTATTGATATTGAACATCTCCTATTTTCCCCTCTTTCACAAGTTGGCCAGACAATTCCCCTTGCTGGTACACCTTGATCTCATTGATCTTTGTTAATCTGGATGGAGATGAAAATATGATGTCCAGGCTGCTACAGCAGGTGATTTATCATTGAATGAAGGAGCATATGTCTGTGTCTATTGACTGTCTTTGGTTGCGTTGATGATAGGATGTTGTGACCTAAATGCAGATTTCTGTGGGATGCTTTTCAAACATTACATTCTTCTTTTTTTCTTTTTTTTTTACTCCGACAAGAATTCACTTTTGAACAACTGTTTTTATTGTAACAGAAAAATAGAATAACAGCTGTTTATAAGTTTTGATTAAGTATAAGAACTTTTTATAACTGCACTGTGGTCAGCCATAATAAAATGAAGTTTTTTTCTGGTTGCTCAACAAAAAAACAAGATTTCTGGCAAATTTTTTTCTCCTGCAAGTAAAACAAATTTCAATTTTCTTGAAACGTCATTTCCCACTGGAAAGTAGTCTCATGGGAAAATTTCTAACTTTTCACTTAAGCAGAAGACCATTGCTGAATCATTGCGACCAGGTGAATAATTCATAATAAGTATAATTCATAAAAAGTATATGCTTGGTCAGAGTGATTATTTTTATTCCACTGGGATTTTATTAGATTCTGAATATAAGATGTTGAGAATATGGGAGAATAATTTTTTTCAGTAACTTAGAGTAAACATTTTAATAAAGTCTAGCCTTATCCCACTCTGAAAAATTGTACGGTACTTTGACTGATGTCTGACACCTCCTTGAGATTCTGTAAAGAAAATAAAATATAAAACTACTCTAACTAACTACTGTAACAGATTCTGACAGTCTGCATAGCTTTGTACGGTGGAGGCTTGGGGTAGGGAAGGTCTGCTTTCCTAAATCTAGCACATATTTCATCTAGTTGCTGATATTAAGGAAGGCAGAGTGTTGCATGTGAAATCTGCTTTTTAAGTTTTCATACAGTATTGTAGGATGTGACACAACTAGAGTATCTACCATGCTCTTGAGGTTACTCCACCTCTATTACTCTATCCTGTGATGCCAAACTGAATTGGTATAGCCTGACAAAAAAAGAGCCATGGTAGAAGTATAAATTACTCTTTCAGAAGATGAAAAATGGAGCTGGAGGGAAAGCTTCACCAGACTAAAGAACATAAACCATTGTTTAGCAAAGCATTTGTAAGACAAAGTTCCAGGTACTGCAGTGGTGATCTGGACCTACTAAACTCACTCCACATCTTTCATATCTGCTGGGCTAGCCAACTGTTTACAAATAGCATGGGCAATGACAGATTTCCATGCTGACATTCTGAACTGTATTATATAGTGCAATAACAGTACAAAAACATGTAAGCAACAGTCAAAGAGCAGCAAAAGAGGTTAAGCATATCCTGTGAGTTCATTATTATATCACTCATGACACTCATAATGATAAACTAGATGTTAATGCATATCTATTTTGAGAAAAAATACCATAAACCATATTAAACTGATATAAATATATATTAACATATTTATATATGTCAGAAGTGTTTATTTTTTAAAACGCATGCAATGAAGAGTGTACTAAGCTGTATAGGGTAGGTTGTGCCTGATTAATTTCATGGATGGCACTTCATAAGGAAGGCTTCATTTACTTGCAGAACTCAATATTGTAATAAAACTTTCACTGCTTTTTTGATGAAAGCTATTTTATCGGCTTGTGTAAATTGGTGTCTAGGGTTCTTCAATATTTCAGTAAAACTTTCTGGCATAGATGTGGTTTCCTTAAGGGAAATGCTGAAACAAAGAAAAGACCATATTAAAGTCAAATGTGTTTAAGAGGAAACTTCTGAACGTTGCCTTCAGATCTGCTGCCTGCTAATAACAATGGAATCTGTTATTATCTGGAAGGTTTTTTTGTACTTTTAAATGAACTACAAAATTGCAGTACAAAAAACCCTCCATATTCCAGGAACTGCAATGGAAGAGGCATCTACTGTCTAGTTTTGCCTTCTGTTTTCGATTTCTCTTCTACTTCCCCTGCTTATGCAGAGATTCATTAGGACCGGATTAGTCATCCTTTGTGAAAATTGATTTGGAATCATTGAATGAGATGTTGAAAAACTGTTACATTGCATGGAGCAAAATCAAGCACTTCCAGAGCATAAATCCGCTGAATCTTTACGCAAAAAAACACAGAATGAGATTGCCCTCCCAAGTCTGATCTCTCTTCATGGAACAAGAAGGGAAAACACAATGACTGAATTAAATTTAACTTCTGGAAGCTTAAATTAAGGCAGGTATTCTCCACTGTTTGATCCAACAGTTTTTTATAATATATTTCAGACCTAAATACTTACACCAGGCTCTTTCTTCTTACTACATGCTCCCATCTCATGTGATAATCTTTTATTTATGTTTCTGTTTGCACAAATTCAGGTAATATTTGCCTTCAGTGATAACCCAGCATAGCTGCTTGCTCTGATCAGGTCTTTAACTTGGTGTCTCTGGAAATAAGACAAGCTGAAAATGTATGTATTTTAATGTCATAGACCTATTTTATTCTAGAAAGGCTGCAAACATCAATCTATGTGACTTGAAATAAACCCAGGATATAACCCCAAATGTGTTATGCATCTTCATTTCCTATATTTTAGTGAGACTGAGTTTACCTCTGATATGAAGAATCTGCCTGATAACCCATCTGGTAGATTTTCTTTTCTTGATCTGAGTTGAAACATTAGTTCTTGTGCTCCTTCCATGTTATAATGTCTTTGGGGATGTGCTGTAAGCAGCAACTTGTGATCATGCTTCTCTCACTAAAAATTGGAAATATTTTATGAGATATATATCATTATGCCCCCTCCCACCTGCCCTTTTTTACAACACACACCTTTTCTATGGCTTTGAGTTCCTCTGCCTCTGGTTTAAAATTAAAGGCATTGCTTGTCAATTCTTTGCCTTCTTGAAGCTTTCCTCATTGCTGTCTACTCTCACTTTCCCAGTAAGATGGTGGGTGGAAGTGGGAAATGCACAGATTTTATTGCAGGAGAGTTGATTTGGATGTATTTCCTTCTCTGCAGCCAACTAAACCCAGAAAACACGTAATCTCTTTGCATTCTGGCAGATTAGATTGCAGGCTGCTAGCTGGAAAAAGTGGAGTACAGGTTTTTTCCTTAAATGCTTTCTTTGGGAGAAACAGCTTTTTATTTCTTTTTGGTTTTGCTTAAATTGAAGGGAGTCATAGCATAGGACACTGGTTTACAGGTTCTTTGTATGACCCTAGAACTGCAACTCCTTTGTCAGATCAATAGCTGGGAGAAAGCAAAGAAACAAGCACACTACATTCTACCCTGCTTTGCTATTCATATAGTAAAATATATATATTCATATAGCAAAGCTCTCTCTCTGTTTGAGTGTACATATGTGTGAGTTATGTGTTTTTCTAGGCAGAGACAAAAAAATAGTTTCAGCATCTCTGTATCCAATGCCTAAGACTTCAAAGGAAAAAACATTAAGTGGTTGGTAGTTCAAAAGCCTAAAATTGCCTATAGTAGTGAAATCTTTATGGAAACGCAGTGATGGCAGACCTCTATGGAGATTGCAGTAGAAGAAAGAAAATTTTCTGGGTGTATGTGTGATACACATAACTTTGGAGGCAAAATTTAAGTATACAGAAATAAAGTGGTGTGAAAACCGTTCTACTACAAAGAGGACAGAGTGGTAAAATTCTCAGAGCACTTTGCAACTGCTTCACCAAATGTTCATGTGAGGAAGAAAAGATACTGAACTCAAAGCTGAAGTCATCTTTTTTTCTCAGTGTTTCTTATGGGGAGTGAAAAGCAATGCAGATCAGGATGCTATTTCTTCAGGTAATAACACCAAGGTCAGAGTGGATATGATGATTTATGGAATTGTTAGTAACCCTGTGTGATAAAGATCTGCCCTTCTCTTTTTTCCCCTCTTCTTTTTTTCCTTCTATGGCCTCTCTATCTTTTCACACATACAGTCAGCTGAAACTAAGGCACTTGTACTAGGAAAGAACAGACTGTATACTAACAAAAGACTGAATACCACCATTTCAATTAGCATGATTTATTAGAGCTGAAACTAAAACAATGCAGCTGTAGTTTTTGTAGAGTTTTTTATTTTTGTATACTTTTATTTTGTCTCTTTCCTATTGTCCTTGTTAACTTTGATAAATTTCTCAAAAAACATTAAAATCACATGGAAAGTCCTGGAGTTCCAAAACTGGTCCCTGAAGCTATTATCTTTTTCTTTCTTAATATGTTAATGCTTTTGGGTGACAATAAAAGAAAGCTCATTATACACAGGATAAAATACAGGATAAGGTACAAGATAGTTATTATTTTGGGTGCAATCTCATTGAAAGATAAGTGTTGCTAAAACAACTAGTATACACTGATAAAACCAGATATTACTGATTTGTTTTTAAAACTACTCATTTTCTAAATTATCATATCTAGCACTATTTTTCACTTTGAGAAGCCATGCTCATGTAGGAACACTGCCTTGGTCTCCTCCTCTAACAGTGTGCTGCAAAGCAGTGCAAGATTTCAGTGGCTGTGTTTCTGGCAAAGCCAACCTTAAAGGACATTAGGCTTTTTTAGGCTTTACCTTGGCAAGATACGCTTCAGCCCACAGCCAAGGGCTTGGCTTCCAGCCCTACATCTTCAACCCTTAAAGTTTTTAATTAATTAAATTGGATATTCCAAACCAAGACTTTGAAATCCTAAATGTCTGAAACTTGGTGTCTAAGGAAGGATTCACTAAGTGATTCACACTAAGGAGCGATTGTTTGGAATTGCTTAAGGAAGTTGCTTAAGCATAAGCTTTCATTGCTGTTTTAGCTTTAGACTTTTTAGGTTTTCCTGTGGAGCTGGCAGATAAAACATAGGATCCATGGGAAATCCCTTCTTTTTTTTTCTGGAGCAACACCTGCAGGCTAGGAGCAATTTCATACAGCACCTAAAATGGCACTAGAGTGTCCAAGCAGATGAAATGTCAGTAAAGACAGTAGAATTTAGACAGGAAGACAGCTAATCAGCTCATAGCAGCCGGATCTGATTGCCTAAACATTAATGCAACTTGATGTGCCCTAGTGTGCCTCAGGATTTGTAGCTATGACGCAAGGTGTTTGGAAGACCTGTGAAATTCTGAAGCAGCCTCAGGGGTCCAAGAGCAATACACTAACACATCTCAGGTAACACTGGAATTCCAGGGAATTCTTGAGTTACCTACTTCAGAGGTAATCACTCCCTCTATTCACCAAAGTCTAAACACTTCAACTTTGTTGTTGCAATTTGTAGGTATCATATGCCTATCTTGAACCCAGCCCTGTTTTTCCTAGATAGCTTTCCAAAGTTTGTACCTGCTGGAATTATTATTGTACCTGTTGGTATGCTTGTGATTAATTGCTTGATAATGATCTAGAAGCCCTAACTATTTCTCAGGAGTCATTTCAATGGAGTTGTTCTGAGCCTGAGAAAGTTAAAGTAATGCCTGCTATGAGGAGGCCCAAATCTATCTGCTCATTTTCCTTCAGCCTTTTTTGAACACACAGAAATGAAAATTATTTCCTTCTAGAGCAATTTAGTGTCAGCACTTGACTATAAACAGTCAAGATGTTCAAACATGCTGCACCTGTTTAAAATGCTGCCTTTTTTGTTGTTGATCATAAAATATTCTAAGAAAATTTCCTACGCATTTTTGGACTTTGTTACTTCCTTGCCTAAAAATATCAAGACGTAAAGCAAAGATAAAATAAAACAAAATACACAATCACCAGTGGTCTCAGCTGGCAGAAAATAATTATTTTCTACTTACACAAAATAATGTTGATCAAAAAATAGACTTTTAGCAAGCCTAGTTTAGTGTATTAGAGAACAAAATTCCAGGAATGCTTGATGAAATTTATGATACATTGTTGCACCTGATTTTTACACAGAAGTACTTTTGACTGACATGACTGAAATAGTATTTTGCAATAGTTTGAATTTGGCTGAAAAATATTTTTACTACAATTTTAGATTTTAATTCTCTCATTCAAATAGAACTAAGAAAGCTTCATACACATACCGCTGTATCACAACATTTAGATTAGCTATCCTTACAAAATTAGCCAGATTTTGTGAGGAGTTTTGCTTTGTTTTTTTCTTTTGTTATACAAAATGGGTACAATAGAGTTGCCCCCATAACCATACAGTAAACTTCATTATGAAAGACACTTGCCCATTTTTAGGGGGTTCCTGTGGTGTGATAACGGAGATTTTTTCTGATGATGATGCTGTTACACTCCCTGAAAGATAACGGCTTCCTTAGGTCATTATTATCTTTTCACACATTAATATGGGAGCTTTGAATTGGGCAGATTTTGAACAGCAAAATTTTAATAAGATAAATCCTGTCCTAATGGCAAAACCTCAAATCATGCAGAAGAAGCTAAACAGCTACAGGTTGGGTGGAGGAGTGATTCAGAGCAGCCCTGTGGAGAAGAACTTGGGGATATTCTTTACTGTGAGGGTGGTGAGGCACTGGAACAGGCTGCCCAAGGAAGTGGTAAATGCTCCATCCCTGTCAGTGTTCAGGTTGGACAGAGCCTTGGGTGACATGGTCTAGTGTGAGGCATCTTTGCCCATGGCAGCAGGGTTTAAAGTAGATGATCTTAAGGTCCTTTCCAAGCCTAACCGTTTTCAATCCACCTCACTGTCCACTCATCCAATCATATCAGCACCCACATGAGAAGCTCAAGTCTTCTTTCTGTATGTAGCTTAGTTGGATGCACTGTAGTTCCCTTCAGCCTACTCAGAGATTCACAGTGATACACTCACTATTTCCTTTTGTTCCATTTTCTGTGCAGAGATTTTACCCTGTGTTAAATGTGTTTTTTTGGGGTTTATTATTTACTTTGTTCCTGGTTTCCTGTTTTTTTTTTTCTTTTTTTTTTTTTTTATGTCACCATACCAAGCTGATAGTACTGATAGCATACATCTAGAGACAAGTCTTCTAACAGCCCTTTTTACTGGTCTTTTATTACTTGCCATCTGATTCATTTCCTATTGATGACATTGAAGACGTGTTTGCTGACTTGAGGGGTGTGAGGTTAGTATTTGGTGATGCATCCATATATTTGGCTATGGACACATGCTCCTCTGTTTATGGAGACCGACTGCAATAATAAGGCATAGAAATATAAACCATCCTTGTCTTACATTATCCTTTGCCGATCTATCTTGAAGCAGAAAAAGTATTTTTAGGAGAACATATTAAACAAATTAATCTGTGAATTGTTTTCTCTACCCCCCCCCCCCCCCCCCCCCCCTTTGGAGAGTGCAGACTACATTACAAACAGGAATAGATTGTACAAGTTTGGGCTTTGTTCATTGTAGAGGACCACAAAACGCTGACAGTAGGAATCTGGCTTTTTTTTTTTGAAGCTGTTCCTGCTTACTGGATTTACAAGTGACTGAATCCGCATGGATATGTGCTTTAATTTCACCTTGATGTTATTTTGGTTGGATGTCATGAAAGAAACTGAAAGCAAGCTGAAGAGACTTACATGATTGCCAAAAAGAAAGTTGTGCTTTACTGTATCATCTACTAATATAAATTATTGTCTGAGTCATACCCCTATGTTTCAGAAAAAACACAGCTACCAGAAATAGAAATAGGACTTGTGTTTAGCTGCAATGTGATTTTTTTTTCTTTCTTCAAATAGATCTCCCCAAAGTAGCATAAACAATTTATTTGGTAATGTTCATGGTCAAGTATTTTGTACATAATGTTATCTCATAGCATTAGTCTGTATTTAGTATTACAGAAGACTGGAGTCTAGCTGTCCTGAAATGAGTTCTCTTAATTTTTAGGTTACAGCTTCTGGCAAGATGTTGATCTGCAGAACCTTCTCCTTCAGGGTTCCCTTAGCCAGTGTTCTCATCAAGGAACCAACAACAATCATTATATGGAGTGGAAACTGTTGATTAGGTCAGGCTAAACAGAAAATGCATGCTTTACGGGAAAACCTTCTTACCTAAACAAGATACCAACAAATGTTCTTCCTTGTTTCATGAGCATCTCTGAATCAGTATTTGTGGAATAATAAGTAGCTATTTTTATCTTTCAGTTGTTGCCATTAATAAAATTTTCTCTAGCAGGAAGGACAGACAAATGACAGTAAATTTTGCTTACAGATGATTTAATGTGTGTGAGTTCAGCGTGTATGTGGGCTGAGTTAGTCATGCCTACCTAACCATTAAGTGAGTATTAGGTACATAATCCCATTACCCCCACTACATATTATGTATTTAGATGAATCTGGTTGCACTTTTACTACTTAACTACAATAATTTACTTTAATTTTAATTCCATGAGAGATGGAATGATTTTAATTCCATGAGACATAGCTCATGCAGTAGCCCTCTGACCAGTCTGGACTGGGTCAGATGTCAAAAATGTACTCGACACCACAGCCGAGGAGAAGGGTCCTACCTGAAGCCTCTGGCAGAAAGCTTCAGGGGAGACTCAAGGTCGACCCCTTGGCTTTTAGAACCAGGGATACAGAGGATCTGAGGCCAGCTATCCCCCAACTGAGAAAGAGATACTGGCAACCTATGAAGGGGTTCGAGCTGCTTCGGATGTGATTGGCACTGAAACACAGTTCCTTCAAGCACCCCGGCTGCCTGTGTTGGGCTGGATGTTCAAAGACGAGGTCTCCTCTACACATCATACAACTGATGTTACATGGAGTAAGTGGGCTGCAGTAATTACACAATGAGCTCGAATGGAAATTCCTGTCATCCAGGAATTCTAGAAGTCATCATGGACTGGCCAGAGGGCAAAGATTTTGGAATGTCACCAGAGGAGGAGGAGGTGATGCGTGCTGAAGAGGCCCCACCATATATACATATGTACGAGATAAGAGTGATGGTATATTGAAAATGTGGGATCTGAGCATGACGTGAATGGTATGGAATAAGGGGTGGATACTGTTTTGGGCTCAGCAGTAGCAGTCATTTTTTTCCTTCTTAGTAGCTGGTGCAGTGCTGTGGTTTTGACTTTCAGCCTCGGAGCAGCACTGATAACACCGATGTTTTTAGCTGCTGCTCAGTAATGTTTACTCTGACCAAGGACTTTCTGAGTCTCATGCTCTGCCAGGGAGGAGGGGAAGCCAGCAGGAAGAAGAGACAAACCACCTGACTCAAACTAGCCAAAGAGGTATTCCATACCACACCGTGTCATGCCCAGTATTTAAACTGGGGGCAGTTATCCGGAAGGGCTAGATCACTGCTCGGTTGGGCTGGGTATCGGTTGGCATGTGGTGAGCTGTTGTATTCTTTTTCCCTTGTTATTTCCCTTATTATTCTTGGTGGTGGTAGCAGCAGTGGTTTGTGTTATACCTTAGTTACTGAACTGTTCTTATCTCAACCCGTGGGAGTTACATTCTTTTGATTCTCTTCCCCATCCCTCCGGGAGCCAGGGGAGAAAGGTGGGGAGCGAGCAAACGGCTGCGTGGTTTCTGGGTTGCCAGCTGGGCTTAAACCACAACCGGTTGTATAACTATTAGCACAAAAAAAGTTGCCAAAGGATGTTGGTACTACATATTATGAATTAAAATAGAAATTAAATTGTTTATTTGTTGGTTCATATTTTCTCTGGTGCACATCACACCTAACAACACCTGTTTCTCATAGAGTCTTCCTGCTTACTTGTAAAAAGTCTATGGAGAAAAAAAGAAAATATTGTTTTTAAAAAAGGCCTGTCACACAGTGGTGAGCAATCAAACCAAGTGCAGATGACACTTTCATGGTTTGGTAAACCTTTGCTCATATTTGTGCAGCATCTTCATGTCATCAGTGAAACCTTCATTATATCACCTAAGCAATGAATTATTTACACATTTTAATAGTACACAAAGATAATTCGGCATGTGAAAATAAAATACTCCAAACTTTTCAGATCTAAAGCAATGAAATGTAGAGCATTTTCTGCGCTGGAAGACAAAATAACACGAGGCCATGTGAGACTTCCAAGACCAGCATGCAGAGTTCCCTGTTAATTAATAAAGTACCTTTCTTTTGTGTGCAGTCATGAGCCTTTCATTCATCACTCACTTCTGAAAATAACTTCGATCTTAAAAGCGCATTCACTTCTCCTAAGCTCACCACAGGTATTTACAGCAATGATGGTGACATTCTTTGCACTAGGGAATCTCCCCGTACAGAAATTCCTGGCAACAGTCAAGCTTTCCAGCTTCTCTTTTTCCTAGTCAGGAAGGGTTTTTTTTACGTATGGACATTGTTTTTTATGGTATTTATTTTTATGGGCATCCAACAGTCACACTCATGTCAGCTGACAGTCAAGAGGGTATGCCTATCCAGAAACATCTCCAAAAACTGTTAAAAACATATGTTCCTTTCTATGATGTCAAATTGATTAGTTAGTCTTTGGATAAAATTTTGAAATTAAAGTTGTTTATAAATGATTAGCATTAATACTATAGATAATGGCTTGGCATATTTCTCAAAGTTGTGAGAGTCTGTCAATTATGTAAGGCATTTCATGCAAATTTTAAATCAGAGACTTTAGAACACAAAATTTTCTAACAAATTATCATGAGTTTATACAAGTGATGTTAGTCTGTAGTTTACTATTTCTTACAATTAATATTAATTATGAATATCTATTTTTATGCCTTCAGGAAATCAGTAACTTATATCAATGCTGGGTATACCACCATAAATAAAAAATGCACTGAAAGAACTTTAGAAACTGTCCATGTGCTGTTTGCCATAAGGAAGAACTGGAAGAAAAGTAAGGTGTCAGCCCAGTGTCCACTGAAATGATGCCTATGTGGTTTACTTGGTAGTGTCATCCACAGCTCAGATAATATTATTATAAACTACTTTTCCATGGAAAGATTCATAAGGCACCAAAAAAATTCTTCGGCAGATTAACCTCTAAGAGACCTTTAATTTTATTCACAAGCAGCTCACTGGGCTATACCGGAAATAGACTTGAGATATGTTTATGTATGTGTACACAAATTTCCCCACCCCCTTTTTGTAAACTGAAATAAATTTCCAGCAAAAAAGACAACTTTGATGGGTGTCAAGTTGCATCACTTGCTTCTCTGGATGTGGGGAATTATCTTAACAACTGCACAGATATTCCAGCCTTTTTTTTTTTTTTTCTCTCTTTGCCATCATCAAATACACCCTGGGGATTAATTTCTTTACAGGATAGAATCTGCTGAAGCTACATCATGAAGTTTTGGCAGTGAAGACTTTTCCCTGTGATGTTTACAACACACGTACATTCCAGCCACAGGATCATTGTGTATCATTGTGTATGGATTGGTGTATTGCTCTTTGCACTGTTGCTCAAGGGGAGCCTTGCACTGCCCATAAATCACCCCATGAGGAAATTACTTTCAGCCAGCTATAAATGGACAATTATGAAAAGCTATGCATTGCCATCCTCAGGCTACCAATAGTGCCAAGAGAATGAGCCTGTAATGAGTGACACATGCTGACAAGTGTCTTGTTTTTTGTAAAATATGCTAATGATAAATTTCTTCAGAATCAGAAAAAAATTAGTTTACAGAATTTAATGTAAAGAAAACATGTATATGGCAATTACTCAGTGTTCATGTAGGGAGAAAAGTTCTTTCCCTGGGTAGCAAAACATGACTGCTCCTATTTAAGCAAAACAGCAGAAAAAAATACATGTGTTCTTGCCTTTTCCAGAAGCTAGATATGAATGATAACTCTAAGTCTGGAGATGGCAACTGAGTCTAAGCCTCTCAGTGAAGCTGATATTTACACCTCTTACAAGTTCACAACTCAACAGGAGTCTCCTCTTTGTCTTTTCAGTGTTTACTCTTGCACGAGAGTTCTGCCACAAATATATAAATCATAAAATCTCTCAGTTGTAAATTCACTGGTTTTGGAAAAGTGTATACTACCATCTTCGTCTCTCTATTGTTCCAAATTCTTCATTAAATGGGCATTTCTGAGCAGTGATGGCTGGAATAGGAGTTGGAACCTTGAACTTCAAGTTGTTTTGAGATCTATGGTGTGGCAGAAACATTCTTACTTCTTAAGGAGATTAAGTTGTGATTAAGTAGTATGGCGCTACTTGCATGTCCCATCAAGGAAAAATAAGAGAAAATTTAGGTGCTGCAGCAATCATTATGAATCTAAAAATTAATAGGATCTAACTAGGCTGTTAAATGAATGCAGACTCTACTAGCCCTGCTTATACTACACATGAAAAAATTTGTTAAAACTGTTCATCTTTCCTTCCTTTAGTATCAGTTACTAACATGAGAAGCAAATCCTGAAGCCAAAAACAGGAACGGATGGATGATCCTGTCAGGCAGCTTGTTCTTGTCTTCCCAGGGCAAAACTGGAAAATTTGCAGGGCCAGAGCAGAGACATGTAAACTGTTGCTATTTCTGCTATTGTGGTCACTATTGGCCTAAGATCTTTTGCAGCAGAGAGGTATCTGAACACATTTATTTGCCTTTCATGGTACAACTTCAGAGCATGTTTCCTAACCCTTGAGAAGTACATATTCACCTCATTTTACAGGTTCATAAATGTGACTGACAGACTATGTGTGCGAAGCAGAAAGAGACAAGGGAAATGGGAGAAGGAGGGAGAGATTAAATGATTGATGTAGTTCTGTGCTTTAATTACAAATCACTCTTTGCGTGATGACACAGTTATTCTAATTTAGAATCATTACGCTTCCCTTGGGAACTTTTCAATTAAGCCCCAATTATGTGAAGTATACATGATGATGGTAAAACCCAGCACATTTCCTGATTATCGAAGCACAGGATAATGATGTGAACATGTTTCTTGGGACTAAAGGATACAAACAGTTTGGCTGTGGCTTTAGAGGCCCAACAACACATTCCAAACTTGAAGATTTCTAAAACACAAATGAATATTTTAGGTCAGATTTAAGGTCATCTGAAGCATTTTAAAAATGCTGAAAGAATAGATAGCATTCAACAATGGATTTTTAAAGACTTAAACCCAAGTTTTTCTTTCACTTAATTTTCTTAGCCATCAGTTGCATGAGAAGTGTTTCTCCAAGTACCTGACTTCAATGCTAGAGTTTATTTGTGCAGAGTAAATTTCACTTATCAGCAAATTCAGCAGATTTTTGCCTAGTCTGGTGACTCTGTATTATAAGACTGATCTGCTGTCACAGGGTTCTTATTCTGAGCTGTATATGTAATAATTCTTAGAGAAAGGCACATAAAGGCATGACTGTATCATGATGTCTAGGAGGATGACTCAAAATGCTGAAGTTTCCTTGTTGATCTGAAACAGGGAAGAAGTGCTTTCTTTTCTGACTGAAGGAGATGAACTTAGCTAATAGATGCACTGATACTCTGAAAATTTTGTTAGAGTATAAGCAGCCATAAATTTCAAGCAGTAAAAGGATCATTGAAATTTTAACTTCTTCAAAATGTAGAACAATGTGACAGTAACTAAGCACAGAAATTTTGGACATATGTGAGTTCTCTCATTCTGGAAGGTATCTGTCTATTTAAGAGCAGACATGCCATATGGATCTCTACTAGACTTCCTTAGACTTTGACAAATATAAAAATAAGCTTGTCAAGATAATATTAAGACTCACTGCTTATGAGTATAAACATGCAATGAACTTAAAAGCTGAAGAAAAGTTAAAGTACAGTATTGTCAGTGGAGCAGCTGCATAATTTTTCTCTATTATTCAATTCCCGAATGTAAAATTAAGTTGCTTTCAAAAGCAAAAAAGTAATATAAATTAAAATATAATGAAGGCCAGAAAGGCTAAAAGATCATAATTACAAAAGAATCATTTGCATAAAAAAAGTAGAATCAATCGTTAATCCTTAAAACAGTAAAAGAAGCCAGACATTAACATATTTTGAAAATCGAAAAGAACTGAATAATAAGTTCTTTAGACTGTCATGACAGATCCTGTTTTATACTTTATTAATTAGCTTTGTCAACAACCCACTGTTTATAAATAAAATGAAAGGTAATCCGCAAACATGCCAAACTTATTCCTTTGATCGGAAGGTGTTATTTTACTCCAAATCATACCTGTTCATTTGAAATAAATAAGTTTCACTGTCAGAATATGAAATGGTCAGCAAGCTGTCTGTGTGGAGAGTTACCTGTGAGGTTAATCTCTTTTTCTAGTGTTTCTTGTAATTCTGTTTGCTTTAGATACATATTTGTTATTTTAAATGATAAATAATTAAGACATCACCTCATGGTTTCATTTACCTGCTGGAAGACCATTGCAGTCCTCTGATAATGCATAAAGTGAGAAAGTTAAAATGAAGATTTTGCTAAAGTAAAAACCAGTGCCTTAGAAAGTATTGTAATTGATTATTTTATTTCTGAGTTGCAACAGCAGTATCTCTGTTTCAGTCACACATCACAATATGCATATGCAGGCGTTCAAAACAACACTAATACCTCTAAGTATATAAAAAACAGTCAAATAATGTCAAAGAAGTTATTTATTCATTGAAAAATGCAGCTTCAAGGGAAACAAGGAATTCATGATTATTTTTGGCTGAAAGAAAAGCGCCAAACCATGTCAAGATCTTTAGTCATGAAATGTAAAGGAATTTCAAACTGTTAAAAAGGTTTTGGCATTTCTGAAATGTCTACACATCTTGTAACACTGAAAAAAAATACCAAATAATAATCCCCAAACCTCCCTCCCAATAAGATGTGCAGAACTTGCAAAGACAGATCCTGCTGCCGCTACCTTTATTCAAACAACATTTCTGAGGCTGTGTCTCAGAACCACAACTACACAAAAAAGAAAAAGATTTAACTGCTGAAGATCCTGGCCTTGCACAAGCATCACCTAGCATTGATTAAAAAAAAAGAAGCTGGTGCATTGCCTCAACTAGTCGAACCAGATGTCATATGCATAAACCATGTATAATCCATTTAGCAGATCCAGGCTTTTTCTGTTTCCATGTTGTCTTCAAAGTAATGAGCGAATACTAATAACAATACTAATAATATACTACTACTACAACTATTACTACAACTAATAATAAAGTTATTTGCGTAGGATATGCCACTTTTAGCAGAAAAACTCTCTGAGTCATAGATCTGTAAAAATATGAGTATTGTCACCAATGCATTATTATCTGTCATTATTTAGTCAGTCAGTAATGGCCATTCTCATACATGACTATTATTGGACATGCTAATTATTGAAATTAATTTTTGATTAGATCACTTATTACACTTCTTATATTCTCAAGCCTCACCTACAAAGCTGTTTGCAGTGCTTAGCAAAATCATAGAATCATAGAATCATAGAATATTTAGGATTGGAAAGGGCCTTAAGATCATCTAGTTCCAACCCCTCTGCCATGGGCAGGAACACCTCCCACTAAACCATGAAAACCAAGGCTCTGTCTAACCTGGCCTTGAACACTGCCAGGAATAGAGTGTTCACAACTTCCTTGGGCAACCCATTCCAGTGCCTCACCACCCTTACAGTAAAGAACTTCCTCCTTATATCCAACCTAAACTTCCCCTGTTTAAGATTTAACCTCTTACCCTTTGTCCTGTCACTACAGTCCCTAATGAAGAGTCCATCTCAGAATACTTATAGGCCCCCTTCAGACACTGGAAGGCTGCCAAATCACACAGTTTGATGTCACCGACAAAGATGTTGGACAAGACTGGTCCAAACACCCATCCCTGAGGGACATCACTCATTACAAGTCTCTAACTGGATATTGAGCCATTGAGCACAACTCTTGCATGCGGCCATCCAGCCAGTTCATTATCCACTGAGTGGTCCACCTATCAAATTGATGTCTGTCCAACTTAGAGACAAGGATGTCATGCGGGACAGTGTCAAACGCTTTGCACAAGTCCAGGTAGATGACATCAACTGCTCTACCCCTGTCCATCAGTTCTACAGACCCATCGTATAAGGTCACCAAATTGGTCAGGTAGGATTTGCCCTTACTGAAGCCATGCTGCCTGTCACCAAGAACCTTGTTGTCTTTCATGTGCCTTAGCATGCTTTCATGGAGAATCTGCTCCAAGTTTTTGCCAGGCACAGAGGTGAGACTGACTGGTCTGTAGTTCACCGACTCATCCATTTTCCTTTCTTGAAAATCAGGGTTATATTTCCTTTTTTCCAGTCACCAGGAACTTCACCTGACTGTCATGATTTTTCAAATAGGTTGGACAGTGGCTTAGCAACTTCATTGGCCAGCTGCTTCAGGACCTGCGGATGGATTTCTTCAGGTCCCATGGACTTGTGCATGTTCAGGTTCTTAAGATGGTCTCGAACCAGATCCTCTTCTACAGTGGGCCCAAGGCCTTCATTCTCACACTCCCTACATCAGCCTTCCAAGCCTTGGGTGGTGTGGTCAGAGCATTTGCCAGTGAAGACTGAGGCAAAGAATTCATTAAGAACGTCAGCCTTCTCCAAATCCAGGGTAGCCAGTTCTCCTGATAGCTTCTGAAGAGGGCCCACGCTGTCTGTATTCTGCCTTTTATTTGCAATGTACCTAAAGAATCCCGTCCTGTTACCTTTCATATCCTTAGCTAAGTTTAATTCTAACTGGGCCCTAGCTTCCCTAACCTGGTCCCTAGCTTCCCAGACAACATCCCTGTTTTCTTCCCAGTCCGCCTGTCCTTGCTTCTGCCTTTTATCAGCCTTTTTTTGCCTTTGAAGTTTCCTCAGCAGCTCCTTATCCATCCATGGAGGTCTCCTGGCCCTCCTGCAGCACTTCCTTCTAGTTGGGATGCAATGCTCCTGAGCTTGTAGCAGCTGATCCTTGAATATCAACCAACAGTCTTGGGCCCTCCTGCCCTCTTGAGCTATATGCTATGTGACCTTACTAAGCAGGCTCCTGAAGTGGCCGAAGTCTGCACTCTGGAAGTCCTGGGCAGTGAGCTTGCTGCCAGCTCTTCTCACTGTCTTGACGATCTTGAATTCGAATTTGAGACCTCGAATTTGACTATCTCATGATAGCTGCATCCAATGCTGCCCAGAAGCTTTATATTTCCAACCAGCCCTTCGCTGCTGGTGATCACATCAAAGACGTAAGCCAATTTCTGTAGCTTTGGTATCTTAATTAGCCACAATTTCAGATGACTAATGAGGAAATGCTCTGAAAAGAAGTGCCTTGTTTTCCTGTTCAAGAACAAGCTCAGTACCTCTGAAAGCTTTCAAAAGAAGCTTCTCTCTACCTGAGTCTTGAGTTTTGGCGTAGTTGTTCATCAACTGGTTTCCTTATCTATACAGGCAGTATTCTGTCTTGTGCAGAAAAAAGAAACTCTTAGTAGTCTGGATTGATCCTCAGTCATTGCCAACTTTTTTATTTTTATTTTTTCTTTATTTTTATTTTTGAAGCAAATGAGACCATTTATCTTAAAATAGATGGTCTTGTTCAAACAAGGGATTTATGTAGCTTGGGTAATACAGACTGCATTGGTCTTTTCTAGATTCATGTAATGACTAGAGAAGTTAATTTTACAGAGTCTGCTCTGGAAAGCTTCAGTCTACTTTAGATATGCACAGCGTTTGGCACCCTAGGTGATGCAGACTTTCTGCTACGTAAAAAAATTACCCCTTTTCAAAAGTGCAGAAGAGAAATAAAGCAAATAGTGTACAAAAAAAAAAAAAAAAAAAAGAAAAAAAATCACAAAGAAACCATTATTTCTCTATGCCTGCTTTTAGATAAGATGCTTTTAAAAGATGATCAGTGCTTCAAATATTTATCAGGACAAATAACAAGGTGCTTTTCCAGTAAATCAGAAGAACCAGGCTTATAAACTTACAGTAATTTCCAGTATGGAATTTGCTACTGTCATGAGGCTGCTGTAACTTACACACTTAGACTTAATTTCACTGGCAAATTCATCTTTTAATATCAGATAAGTTTGGAGTAATCACCCAAAAGCCTGCCTGGGGGGAATTTAATTAAAGTAATCTGAATAAGTCTGTGAAATTCTAATTTTCAATAAAAAAGGGGAATTAAATATTTCCTTTAGGACTAAAAGGATATTCTGTGTCTCTGTGCTCATACTCTCCCTGACAGTCAACAGAAGAACTTCAAGTAACTTTCTGGGGCACTATCCACATTCTGAAATATTTTTTCATTCCACACAGATTGTGAAAATGGAAGCTTTTAAGTGACAGTACTTTGAAGTTCAAGTCAAGGAGCTCACCCTTTATTCCATTCTCTGTCTTGCTGTCTTTCTAAAAGTTAGGACAACCAAATTTTGAAAAACTGTTTCAATTGATTCAGTGCTATTAACTACTTTCTTTCTGAGTACTTTAAAGGAAACTTGAGCTGGATGGACGGCCAGTATAATTTCATTTTCTTTATCCTTGAATACCTCAAAGGATAAATTATGTGATAACATGATCTACATGATAATGCAACAATGTGATCAAGTAGATGTGCATTCTACCTGAATGAACACAGACACCAAACAATGTGAAATTGTGAGAAATATAAAACACAGGTCTATCTGCTGTCTAGGTTATCTGTATCATATAAGACTCACACCAGGATTGGACTACAGTAGGGTAGGGGTTGATCATGTCAGAGGTTTGTGAAAGGCACCTAATCTGTGTGAAGGTAGACTTACAAGCCCTGAAACAATGAATTTGCAGGAAGAAAGGTGCTAAATCTGTTAAATTCATGAAATAAAAGAACATTCCTACACTCCAACCCAGGATATTAAATGCTTAGCTGTATTCTAACCACCTTACTAAAAGTAACAACATAGCCAATATTTGTATTCAATGATTTCCCCCAAAATACAAATATTCTCCCCTTAAAATATCTTAAAATCTGATCAGGACCATGCCACTGATGCAGTGAAATCTTTCTTTGTCAGTGACATGGACAGTGAAATTGAGTGTGCCCTCAGCAAGTTTGCCTATGACACCAAACTGTGTGCTTTGGTTGATAGGCTGGAGAGAAGGAATGCCATCCAGAGGGACATTGACATGCTTGTGAGGTGGGCTGATGCCAACCTGATGAAGTTTAACCATGCCAAGTGCAAGGTCCTACACCTGGGTGGGAGCAATCCCAGGCATAGCTCCAGGTTGGGCAGAGAAGAGATTCAGAGCAGCCCTGTGGAGAAGGACTTGGGGGTGTTGGTCAATGAGAAAATGAACATGAGCTGGCTGCAGTGTGCGCTTGCAGCCCAGAAAGCCAACCATATCCTGGGCTGCATCAAAAGGAGAGTGACCAGCAGGTCGAGGGAGGTGATCCTGCCCCTCTACTCTGCTCTCGTGAGACCTCACTTGGAGTATTGTGTGCAGTTCTGGTGTCCTCAACATAAGAAGGACATGGAACTGTTGGAACAAGCCCAGAGGAGGGCCACGAGGATGATCAGGGGACTGGAGCACCTCCCGTATGAAGATAGGATGAGAAAGTTGGGGCTGTTCAGGCTGCAGAATAGGCTGCGTGGAGACCTCATAGCAGCCTTCCAATATCTGAAGGGGGCCCATAGGGATGCTGGGGAGGGACCCTTCATGAGGGACTGTAGTGATAGGACAAGGGGTAATGGATTCAAACTTAAACAGGGGAAGCTTAGATGGGATATGAGGAAGAAATTCTTTACTGTGAGGGTGGTGAGGCACTGGAATGGGCTGCCCAGGGAAGCTGTGAATGCTCCATCGCTGGCAGTGTTCAAGGCTGGGTTGGACAGAGCCTTGGGTGGCATGGTTTCGTGGGAGGTGTCCCTGTTCATGGCAGGTGGGCTGGAACTAGATGATCTTAAGGTCCTTTCCAACCCTAACTATTCTATGATTCTATGATTTTAACCTTTCATAGACAAAAAGAAAAAAAAAAGAGAGAGAAAGAAATGCTTAAGAATGTAATAGTTTTGCAACAAGCCCTGAAAGTCCACAAGTTCAAGTTCTGTCACATTATGAAAGAAAACACTCTTGCAAAATGACAACATACACATCGCCAGAAATCACCTTAACCAGTCTAGTCTGTGAAATACCGGTCTAATGCATGCTCTGCTTAAAGCACAGTGTAATAAGAAGCCACCTTCATTTTGGAACATCTGTGTTTTTTCAGTGATTTTCAGTCATTGTTAAATAAAAATTATATTCAATAAACTAAGTGTTATATTTAAAAGATAAAGCATTATAGTCTACAACGATAATAAGATCTACTTGTCCTCCACACAGCGTTAATGCAGATCAGCCCACGCAGCAGGAGTAAAGTACCTCACCTGCATGCCTAAAAATACAGTCCTGAAAATGTACTGAGGTTTCTCAGAAAAGATAGAAGAAAATTTCTGCCCTGTTAATCATCAACTAAATAGTGTTACCTTAATCTTATCTAAGGTCAATTTCATGGATCTCATTCAAATGCTATGTAAGTCCATTAGCACTTTTGCTTTCTCTTGATGAACCTTGTGAGTTTCATTTAAATTAGAGGTGGTAGTGAATCAGATTAGAACAAATCAGGACTGACAAACAAGTAAAAACTTTTTTTTATGTAGTAACTGTTATAAAACTCACTGAAAGTAAAATCTTCCTCCACCACAATAAATATTTACTCAGATCCCTGGAAAGAGAATCCACAGACGTACCTTTAGGAATGGCCTGTGTTTTGACATCACTACTAACTATTCACTGTGTTTCAGAATAACTAGTAAGTAATAGTTAATAACTATTACTTAATAGAAAAATTCAGAATCAAACCTTAATTATTTTCTTCTGATGATAGTTAAAAGTGGATGAAACATATCTAGCACAGTTTCTAGGAAAATTAACAAATAATTTTCTCCATGCAATAAATTCTGAGAAAGCTAGAAGAACTGCCTTGATTCATTTGCCTACTGTTCTGCAAAAAAGAAGAGGAGAATGAAAAATGAAAGAAGAAACCATCAACATGAAAAGTATGTTTATTTTGTTTTTGCTGAAAGTTTCTCTGTTTATGACACCATTTTCTAGGCTGTCTGAACAAATTCAGCAAAACCGTTATTTCTGCTATTATTCAGCAGGCAAGACCAGATCTGCCTTTTATTCATCATCTAAAACTACTCCAACACTACAAGAAATTTAGCAGCAGCTACCAGCTGAAGGTCAAGCATAGCAGAAGTTAACCCTTTCTGGTTTATTTGTGGTTGAGATTTTCTGTAAAGTAACTCTTAGTATGCATTGTTTAACTGTGAGTACAGAACACAAGATAAATCATGAGCTTTTTTTATTGTTGAGAAATCAGCAGAAGAATTATACTTTAAATAAAAACTGAGAACCAGCTCTTCAGTAGCTACATGATTTGAGAAAACCTCAAGTCTACTAGATCATCATCTTTTCTTGCATATCGCAACTGTGACAGCTATGCTTCCTAAGGAAGCAATAATTTTTTGCAGTTTTCAATGCTTTACTGAAGGCAGATCATGTCTGATAAAGATAATTTATTTGATGAATCTACAATGTTATATTAAGTGTGAAGGACAAAAGGAATAGGGTTGCAAACTAGTTAACTTTGAAGTATCCTTGCAACCAGTTCAGAGAAATAAGCACTTTTAGTCCACATATTTTAGCTGTCTACTTTGGGATGAAAGGAATCATGTCAATGCAGTCCTACTTTTCTCTATTGCCTATGAAGGGAACCCAGGGTGCCTTGGTCAAGCTTTTGGCTAAGCCACAGACAGTACACCAAGATTAAGGGTACAGTGGTGTAAATAAGCAATATATTAAATATTATTTCAGAAGTATGCCTGAAGACTCCACATTTGTCTTAAAGTCTTCCATTTTGGTCTCTTACTATGGTGTCAAAGGTGCTGTTCTACTAACGTAATTTACAAAACACTTAGAGATGATGGAGGTTTATCCTCCTTGTTCACTGAAAATTGTTTTTTTAACTTTGAATTTAGCAATTTCTATGCTTCCATTTTTTCTGTTGAATATAATTTGAATTATTATTTGGGAGCTATGGTTCAGCACCGACTAGTCTGTATTTTGCTATTCCATTTCATCATCTACTTTATCAAAATACCATTATTGAATTCCACATTACTGTCAGATTTAAGTATCCTAAGGTTATTACGTATCTGGAATATAGTTATGATTGTTTTGCCTGGAATAAAAAAAAATGACAGATACTTTCAGTAAATTTATCACTGAAAGCTGGAAATCACATAATAGCAGGTCTGTATAAGATAGTTTTATAAATCATAGTGGGATGCACATGCCACAAAGCAAGGATGAGAATTATTATCGCAGTATCTCAATTTGCTAAGACTACTAAGACTAATCCACAAAATAAAAACGTGAAGATTTTCTACTTTATTTTAAGGGTTGTGGATTTATTTTACTACTGCCCTGCTTTTGTAACAAATAAAACATCACTTCACTTTAAGTTTCTCTAAAAATTAGCATTTCAAATCTTCTTTGAAATGCTGCAAAATATATCTCATTTCTCACAATTAAATTCTGTATAGCAAATTTTACTTTCCTGTGATGTTGCTGAAACACCAAATCTGGAAATGTTGAATATTTTCATTGCTGTTTGTTGAGAATAAAATATTAATTAATTTTTAAAAAGTAACAAAGCAGCGCAGGTGCTGTCACTATAATTATGGTTGCCTGGTGAAGGTATGTTTTTTAGTGACAATGAGAATTAATCAAATAATTAGTACTTTGCACTGCTGTCTATGTTCTTTTTTATAAATGTAGTTCTCATTCCCAGGTGGTGATTACCTGTTAGGTGAAGGCATGTGCCTGAAATACTCTTTTACCCCATAAATTTTCAATACACAGTTTGAGGCCTACAGGAACCTGTGATTAATCATTTACTAATTGGATCATTCTTTCACTCTCAGTAAGGTACAAACTACATACAAGGCACTCAACTCCATTGTTTACTGGATCCCTCTAGAGAAACAGCAGATCTTACAATAAGACAATCAGCATAACTACAGCAAAAATTTTTTTGTCTATTCAAATGCAAAATGCACTCAATTTCATCATATTACCTTTCATAACAGTTACACTTGCTAGGAAAAAAAAAAAGAAATAGGAACATCTCTAAGCAAATGTATTCATTAAAACCCTAATTCTCCTCATGGACAAACTTACACGGCTTCTGTTGGCTTTACTGAAATTGAAATATACTAGATATATTGGGTAAAATTTAGCCCAAACATGCATATTACTCAATTTACAGCATACTGAGAATGACACCTATAAAAAAGACCTTCCAAGCATGCAACAAACATGAGATTCCCATCCTGCATATCTGAGCTTTGAATCTGAGGATGAATATTGCCACTGAAATCAGTTTTACAAGCTATGAGACAGAAAGTACAGTTGTGATACTTCATGAAAATATACACATGTGCATGGGTTCAAGATGAGCCAAGCCTGAGATAGCACCAAAGTCAGTAATAGATTAGTTCAGAAAAGACTAGTCATTGTTTCTGTAAGAAAGCATTTGTCTATATTCACTTCAGTATGTTATAGTCCTATTCTGCCATAGAAATAGTTGTGTGGACTATGTGTTTAATCTGCCAATAACTGAATTCAACACTTAATTATTTTAAGGTTCACAAGTTTTCTAATTGAAGGTGCTGATAGTTTAACCCTTACATTAAAACTGGGTAACACCAGTACTGAACAACTGCAGGAGAACAAAAGATTTAATTTCTATTTTTATTGGCCAGATTCCAAATTCTTTGTTGTGGTTAAAAGTGTAAAAACACTAAATAAATTTGGAAATATAAATATGGACTTAAAAGCACTTACTAGCACATATATACTCCAGTGAAGGACCTTACGGCAGAGTTTTTCTTCTCTCAATTCAAGTAACTTTCCATAAAAAAGTGCAAATATTAATTTGGATTATTACATAGATAATAAATTCACAGAGAAATAATTTGGTAGAACAATGTATTTAGAAGTTGCAGGTCACACCAGACATGCATCCACACACATACACACACACACATAGGGAAGCACATATGCCTTGATCGCAAACACATGAATAAAGAACATCTGGAAAGGACTACACACTGTCTTTAAGGCCTCTGAATTCACTCCCTCATGAGCTCACCAATGAAGGAAACAAGATACCCCTGCTAACCAGAAGGAAAACAGAATCAAATAAAAGACTGGTTCATCAACCTTTTGAATTCTATGTTATTACAAGTCTCTAGAAAAAAGGCTGCAATTGAATTTTGGAGAGGGGGAGATGGTAGTATACTTCTGACTGAAATGTCTGCTTAAACTGTCAGCCCATTCTCACTGCATTGAAGTCACTGAGCTGTTGCCATCCTACACAGTTGTTTTGTTGGAGGTCGTAAAATACTGGCGGAAAGAGCTAACAGAGGCAACCAGGAAATAGGTGCTGGTGCAATTAATTGAAGCATTCAGAATTGATGAGTGCTGTCAAGAGCTCGCTATGAGAATGGCTACCAGGGGAGGCTAATAAAGTGACTGGAAGAGATCAAGGTTATTACAGGATCTCAGGGAAATGGCTGGAAGCAACAAAAAACAACGGAGAGCACAGTGTGGCATGTAAGAAAGTAGAACAATACTGGTAAACCCAATTATGCATTCAGGAGTGGGTAAGGTGCCAGAGGGAGTTGCAACACTGCACAGTCAATACCAGCTTCTACTTATCAATGATTAAGATGCCACTAGTTTATGAAGATAATATTACCTTATTTTATTCTATGGTAGGGTGATCCTTGCATTTCACATACGCTTTATGAAAACGATACCAGCTGGGCTATTGCTATTTTCTTTCTGTCTGAACTTTCGAAACAGCAAAAATAAATCCTATAGTAGGTTTTGGTTTTCTTTTTTCTAAGGGTACCATGCTGAGTATATTTTTCAAGTGTGTAGAAGCAGCTGAGCTCTCTCTGAAGAATGTGCTTGCCTGAGTAAAAAAGTAGTAACGGATATTTTACAAAAATAATTAAAAAGAAAATTCAGGCAACATGTAGCACTATCACAGAGAGAAAAAAAAAGGGATAAGGCACAGAAAGAAAGTCAGAGAAAGAGAGAGAAGTTGTTTTACCAAGTAGTCTAATCCTTTGGATGACTACACAAAGAAAAACCTGTTAGCAGGTTCCACAGTAGTCTGAAGATTGATTATGTGCCCTAGTTCCCCTGTGTTTCCTGTGCTGAGAATGCCTTTTTAAACTGCTGATTTCACAGTCTAAGAAAGGGCTGAAGAAGGAGGCATTGGCTGTGATCTAGATACAAGATTGAAAGGTTCAGAAACCACCTTGAGAACATGATAAATATTTCTGCTTCTCCCAGCACTTCAAAGAATTGCAGTCACTGAAGATGTGAACTTCTTGATTGATAAAAGGTAGTTCACCTTGCGTAAGCCTTCACTTTACAGCTGAATCAAAGAGACACAAAACTATAAGTCCTGGAATAAGATTAAGCAAGTCACTGACTCAATGAATTAGTTCAAAACTCATGTACTTGCCCTGATCAGTAGGCAGACCCTCACTCAGTGAACTAGGATGTGATATCTACATGAACAGTCATTCGTGAAAGTTCAGGAAGGTAACAGAGCCATAACAATTTGCACCAAATGAAGATCTGATATAAACATATTTCATGAGTCTTTTGACAATAAACAGTTTGTAATGAAATAGCTGTTTCCTTCCACTATTAATTCCAGACATTGTTTTAAGTCACAGTAACATCTGTCCTTCCATGCTGTTTGAACTGTTTGCTTGGTTGGCTTTGACTTTTTCTTCTTTTCCACAGATTAAGATTAGTTGTCACAATGCAAAATTATTTGCTGGGACAATCTCTTCCATTTTATTAAACCTTGTAGTCGTTGTTTAAATAATATATTTAACGTTTAGAATCAATTTTCCAATTAAATTTTATATTTGTAAATACATCAAGAAAGAGGAAGCAAAAGGCAAATGCTTAAAGTAGGCCAAAGATTTTTAAAGAAATCAGTCTTTCAGAAATGCAATGATACAATATAACAACCTATAACACTGTAGGAAAATGCAGTGCTGTAATATCTAATATGATACTGTTTTGTTGCTAAATTCTCTTTTGACTTAGAATAGAAAATTAAATTGTAAAGTATTCTGAATTTCATTGGGATTGGGCATTTGCATTTTATATAATTTAAAAATCACTTTTAAAAAAACCCCAAACAACCCAACCCAAACACTTAAATTCAGGAATTTAGGATTTTTTTCCTCAAAAATTGGCTCATATTTAGCTCTTTAGGTAAAAAAGCTAAGGGGACAGCTGATTTCTTTAACCATTGGGAAAAGTGACATATTTATTGCAATCTTAATGTCCACAAAAAATTGCATATTTAGTATGTAGCAAAACCCTATCTAATAGCTTCATTGGAAATGGACACCTGGAAAGAATGTTTTGAAAAGAAACTACCTATATTCAAGGGAGTTCACATGACTGTGATCTTTAATGTGATAACACCAAAATACTTGAGGCAAAAGGGCTTAAAAATACCAGTAAAAGCATTTAGAATACACTGTTGTATAAGATAAACACTGAATGTCTGTGAATGTTCAGTGTCTTGTACTTTAACTACTTAACTGTTGTAAGGATATATGAAGATGTGAAGGAAAAGAACAAACTCATAAACAGTGCATTATAATAGTCCTTCTGTGAGCTTATAATGACAGAGATGCCTAGTAAATTACCAGTTTTGTAAACTGAGTCTTGCAAGAAGTATGAAACAAAAAAAGATAGAGGTGTAGCTTATGCAAGAAATAACCAGACTCCTATGCATTGTGCTAAGCAGTGTGTGAAATCACTTCCCTGTGATTTATGTTGGAGGAAAATTAGGAATGAAAAATACACAGGAGAACAATATTTTGAAAATGGACTTTTAAAAATAAATGAAAAACAAAAAGAGTTTTAATAATGGTGCAGTGTTTGTAAATACTTCATTAATTGCACAAAAATTCTTCAGACTTTATTTCTGCAACCTGTTTACACAAGCAGCTAGTGTAACAACAACATTCAAGAAAGATTACAACTTGGCTTTTGTCATTCTGGGACATTTTCTTGTTATAGATCCATGAGAGCAGGAGCTGAACCAGCATCTTGGAAGGACCCAGGGTTTTGCCATTGACTATACTGGCCAAGACCAGCTACTAAGTCAAGACCTAGCTGCCGCTCACTGTTTGTGAGGAAAAAGGTAAAGAGCAGAAGAGGGAATGAAAGTGGGAAAATAAATGGCATTTGGACAAATAATTTATCTGGGAGTACATGAAAGGTGAAGGAGGTACATGCTGTAACCTGAATGGTTATCAGAGGGCATGGGTGAATGTCGGAGTGTAGCAGCAGTTACAGAGGGAGAATCTTGCAATGCTTTATTAGGCTGAAGATTTCACTGAAAACATTCAGCTTCTTTCAGTGCTAGTAACTCTCTATCCCCAGAATGCAAACCAGGGTTTTTGCAGCCAGAGAGAATGACAACAGTGGGTACTGCAAACAGCTTAGTGACTCAGTATAGTGACAGGGAAGAGCAGAATTCCTAGAAATATCCCAGATAATGACTCCATTATCATAACTAGTTCTTGATGGTTGCAGCATGGAAAAGATAGAAAAGAAAGGTTTTTGAGAAGACTGATTTGTAGGGAAGTGACTGTAAGTTGGTGCCAAGTGCACACAAGCAACATCTATCAGCATTACATTTAAAACAGTTCTGTGATATGCAGGTTTGTTATTCAGACAGGCAACCTGACAGCTGAGATTGATGCACCCATCTGAGAAGAATAAGAATATAGATCTCTGTCTTATCATAAGGAGAATGCCGAGAGCAGATAGGGATGAAGCGGTAGACATAATCTATTTAGGTTTCCAAGAGACATTTGACATTGCATTGTAGAATAGAATAATATATCTTCAGGTTAGCATGTGAGGCACAGCAGGATCTTTTCCTTACAGGCTTCTCAAGCTGCAGTGTAGGACATAGATTCCAGACTGCTGAATGTATTTTCTTCCCTAGTTTTCTTCTCAGCATTTTTGGCTTTCTACACCATATATTTTCTAGAAAACTCTTCTAAAAAATCTCTTCCTATCCATCTTCCACTTCTTTTTTTCTTCATACTATCTTTTTTGCTTATCCTTTTATTAATTTTAACTCTTTTCCCCCTCTTATTCCTAAAATAAGAGTGTTGATGATGCATTCTGACCCAATCAGATAGGTCTGATATTGTCTTAGCATCCTTAATCTAGCAATTAGAGAATGGGGATAAACCACCACCTATTGTGGCCTGGAAACTGCAAAAAACATTCCCAAATAAAAGATGACTGTTTGTTTTCCCTGGAGACTTTTTTTCACAATAGGGGTATTAAACAAGTACTACATGAGCATATCATAAGATATGCAGACATGATAAGTATATAGAAACTTCAGTAGTACTAACAAAGGTTCAGATAACTGCAGCACTCTTAAGGCTTCTGAATATCTTTGCATATTTCCTTACTTCTTTCATTTTATCTCCAGGAATTACATTTCATGATGCTTAAACACATCATTTTATCGAAACAGGAAAGAGGAAATGTTCTAAACTGCAGTGTACATTAATCCTCCTGCACTGCCATTGTTATCTTCTCTTCTACATGAATATGAAAACAGCTTTGATATGTCCCAGGATATGCCCTATATCAATACAGATGCTTCACTCTTTGCAGTTGCATGGTAAAGGACCTGTCACTGAGACTTCATCAGTTCTAATATTAGCCTCCATTAGAAATTTAAGGTGCCAAGTACAGACACCTCTGTTTCATCTCAGGTATATATGAAGGTGACTTGGTAGCAAGTAAGGCATAGAAATACAGAAAGTAAGAGGCTGTAGTGTCCTGGGTTCAGTTAGGATTTTGCTTTTAATAATCAGAAGTAGTTTTTATATAATAGGATGTAGATCAGTTAAAGAATATCAGTACATAACATTTGCAATGCTTGAACTACCAGTAGCTTTTAAACTGCCAGTAACAGCTGGACAAACTACTTCAAATATTCATTCTAGAAAAAACAGATCTCAGAATAGTTTAGTGAAAAACATGACTTTTTTATTTTCTTTTTAACCTAAATGTGATTGCATGCATGGACTAACACTTGGAAAAGGAAACCTTTTAACTTTTGAAACAATTATATTAATTCTTCTATCAAACAACCTTTGTAAGTAAAAAACACAAATGTAGAATCTATCTTAAGAATTTTCTCAGTGCATTAAACTTGCCCTTTAAAAAAATAGTAATTGTTAACCAAGATAAAATTCATATAAGTTTGCCCTTTCCACTGTTGTCTGTCAAATATTTATCAAGAATTTCAGGTAATGAAATGATCTTTGGGTTCTTCTGACACAATATTGCAATGACACAAGAATAACCATCAACATCAACAGGTGTGCTGTTAATTGTGGCCACAATGACCTATTCACACCTACACAGTAGGTCTGTTCAGCCTTCATTTGGATACTGATTTATGGAACCATAAATATATACAGATGTGTTTAACTGTGGCTGGAATAGAATGATAAATCAATTAAATACAAAAGCTCTACAAAGCAACGTAGAAATTGCTAAAAAATATATGTCAACATGATTGAGAAGAAAAGAAGAAATTTCATAGAGGGTAGAAAAATAAGATCCAACAGCTGTTTCAGGAATCAACACAATCCTATATAGGTTACATGCAAGTGAAAAATAGAAAGATTGAAATAACTAAATAATGCAAAGACAAGCAACCTACAAATCATGTTGGGCTTTTTGGTTTGAGAAAACATTAGGTTTTAACTTCATGTTGCACTTGGCAAAGCTGAACTTAGACTTTTAGGTTAAGTCTAGCCTATTAAATAAAACAAGTCTGAGGCACAGTTAGGTTCAGTGACAGGTAATCATCTATGGTATCAATAGTAAGCAAGCTTCCAGGCATACTTTTACCTGTGCTTTATGTTTTTTCTAGACAATGCTCAAAATGGTTGTGGAAAAACATGCCAGGGTCTGTTCCTAAGTCTGTTTCTAGTATTTTCTCATCCCAATAAAGCAGTTAAATGACTCGAAAGTAAAGCGATCAGATCACAGGTGCACCTCTGCGTATCTTTACTATGAAGTTCTCCATGTCACCTTCTGCAAACAGTTTGTTACCCATCAGCCTCAGGATACCTCATGGACTTAGTTTCACTCTTCTGGGTTTAGCCTGTTTTGTAGTCAGTTTTACTTTCTACTGAAGAAAATGTGCACCTTTTTCCAGTTTTTTGATTAGGGATTTCAGGGGGTTTTGTTGTTTTTTTTTTTTTTTTTTTTTCCCCCAACTGTTTTCCATTGGAATTCCATATATTCTACTTTATGTCCATGATAAGGATAGGGGAAAATCTATTTTCTGAACTTCATTCTTTGACTAGGCTGGGAAACAAAAATGGTCCTTAATTTCTGGACATTAGAGAAAGCAGCACTGCCATCATTCATCTTAGTAAAACTTGGATGTCTCATTGTGGATTGCCACATCTGAACTGTTTAGTTCTAATATATGAGTATTATCAACTATAAACCAGATCACTACACTTAGCCAGATGAATCACTGACCATGAAATTATGCCTCTTCATTGAAAATAAAGTGCTTAGTTCTACGTTACAGAGGTATAAAATACAATATTATATAATATAAAATTATATTCATAATAAAATCCCATTCCAGGGTTTATGGATTATGTAAAATAAAGCTTATATTTCCCAACTGAAGCAAGCAATTATGTATTGACAAGGAGAGTTGTACTCTTTGGAAAGTCTCTGATACCCCATCCTAAATCTTCTTTGGACAAAACTGTACTGAAGTTTCTCACTTAATCTGGAGTAGGTGAACAACCATTTCTATACAACACAGAAAACCAGCTTTGGCTGCTATTTAGGCAGCCAGAAAATTTAAGCTTTGAGAAAATTTCTGTATACAAAAAAAAGATAAAAACTTATTTATTTTCCTCACTGATGTGTTTATCTCTGGGTCCTGAGGAAAACAGAATGAAGCAGTCTTCTAGTCACAAAGTGGGACAACACTCAGTAGAGAAGTGGAAAGAAAACTTTGAACTATACACCCATTGCTATTGCCAACTTCACGTGCAGCCTTGACTAAGCAAGTCTCTTCTCCTCCTCACATCTTCAGTTACCCAGCTGACAAATGTGTAAATCCTAATGCATGGAGTGCTAGGAAAAATAGTTATTATGTTTTGAAAAGCACTTTCAAAGGGTCTGAAACTATATAAATGACTGATACTTCTTTAAGATGAGAAAGCAACAGATATGACCCTTTTGTTTCAAGGATTTTATTGAAGGAATACAGAAATGTTGTCAATGTAAGTTATTTTCTAACATTGCAGCAATAGAGAAATGAACACCTCTCTATTATAGGTGAATATAGTAGATGTAAGGCAGCTGCTTTTAAGCTGACACATTAAGAAGCTGAACTGGTTATATGAGATAGCTGAGGAAGTGTGCTGATATTTATGCTGTACCTCAGGTTTATGCTATCATTATTCTACATGCCATACATTGGGACACCATAATATATGACAGTGTATATATATATTTTGACCAAAAGCTTTACAGAAAAAAAAGAGATGTATTCTTTTCTTAATGTTAGTATACTGGTGTGAAATTCCCTGTGGTGCGATGAAAGGTATGTGCACACCGAAGACATCTCAGCACATATCACATAGATCGTAAAAGCCTTTTGTAATTCTTTCTAATGCTTTCACTGTGAAAAGATCAATTTCTTCTAAGCCTGACATAATAGACCTTTGCCTTATTAGAAGCTGCTAATTTAAATGGTCTGCACTTGTGAATATCACTTTAAGAAAAATGTCATGAGAAATGAGATCCATTTCTGGTGTATACATTTCCAATAAAAAGGTATGAGAAGAATGAGCAATAGTGAAAGAAGATGGAAATATATAACTTCTGATCGTTTTTTACAAAACAAAGAATTTGTAGCAGATTTTAAGGCAAGAATGGGCCCAGAGCTGAATGAAATACTCCAGGTGGGGTCTCAGAAGAGTAGGGTAGAGGGGCAGGATCACCTCCTTTGACCTGCTGGTTCTGCTTCTTTTTATGCAGATCAGTACATGGTTGGCTTTCTGGGCTGTGAGTACACACTGCCATGTCGTGTTGAGCTTCTTATTAATAAACACCCCCAAATCCTTCTCTGCTTTGAATCCATTCTCTGCCCAGCCTGCATTTGTGCTTGGGATTGCCCTGACCCAGATGCAGGACATTGTGTTTGCCTTGTTGAACTTAATAAGGTTTGCACTGGCCCACCTCTCAAGCCTGTTAAAGTTCCCCTGGATAACATCCCTTCCCTCCAGACTGTCAACCACTTCACACAGCTTGTTTCATCAGCAGATTTGTTGAGGGTGCACTCAATCCTGCTGCCTATGTTGCTGACAAAGATGTTGAGCACTGTCTGTCCCAATACTGACCCCTGAGGGACAGTGCTCACATACAGCTGGCAGTTTAACACAGGAGCTACAGGAGACCTAAGTCCCTATGAAGTAACAGGAAACGCTAGGCAGAATACCTCAGGACATTTCATATGATACTAGATGTCTATATTGACAGATGAATCAAGCCCAGAAGCTCAGGTTTATCTCTATATTAAATTGATTGACCTTATTATTATTATGATTCACATCGCTCTCCCTAAGCAATGGAAACCTAAATATGTGTCTACAGGTGTCCAGTGGCTCCTGGACAGGACTGCATGACCCATAAGGAGATGCCTAGGTTAAATTCAGATGCCTGCTGTCTAATGTAATTTTATAAGACTACTTAGCCTAGCTTCCAACTAGCTCTAGAGAAGAATGGGAATACCTTAAAAAGCCTATCATAGGTTTTGGCATGCCTGAAGCTATTCCTGCAGGATGTTTTGTACAGCCCAAGGTGTCAGGAAAGGTGTTGAACATCTGTGAAACTTAGTCTTCTGTACAGCTCGGTCAGTAAAACAGCTCTTTAAATTACGATGCCTTGATTAACTAGATTTCCATTGAGCTCCACAATGAAGGCTAAACACAGATGCAGACAGCCACAGATGGAAATCCACACATCAGAAAAGTCTTTCCCTAAGTAACTTACATTTAACCGAGAAAGATAGTCAAAATTTGGTTGAATTATGAGAAAACCGGAGGAAAAAAAAATGTTGTTTTGCCAAAATAATTACCCTGATGAATAAGACATCATAAGAAATAATTAGCTTCAAAATCCTGTATAACTTGCCTTGTATCAATATGTAGAAAAAACTAGTCAGCTTTTTTTTCTTCTATTCAGATTGATTTAGAAATATTTTTTTTATATACAAAGATGTATAATGCCTAAAGGAAAACACTACTGATAAGACTATCAATGCAGTTGTAATTCATTTCTCTGTATGTTTGTACTACAGCAGTCTCCAAATTCACCATCAGGATTTTTTCCAAAACACCTCTGCTTCATATAATACACAGGATGGATAAAAACCTACATTGTTGTAATTTGTGTTACTTTCCCCACTTGAGCCCTATCAAGTGGGGAAGTTAACACAAATTTAGCTTTCCTAGGTTTTGAGTGCATAAACTATAATTTGTAGCTCTTTTTCTGCATAATTTCTTATAGATGCTAAAACTAAACAAGAAAAACTTCTTTTTATAAAAATACAATGTCAATTCCAGTTCCTTGTCAGTGCTAGAAATTTCTGGCTAAATCTGTGTTAGTGAACAAATGGAGGCCAGGGCACTGGCCCCATATTAATTTTTAATGCACTCTCTGGTGTTTTTGACCTGGAGCCATTAGTAGCTTCCAGACAATGCCCAGGCTCAGCTAGGAAAAAAGCACTTACAGTTAGGAAAAAGCACAAAGTCTTCCACCAAGCAATTTTACCACAATCTCTCTGGTCTTGGAGAAGGAATGCAAGGAAGTTTAAGCACGTGAGGTTAGCCATATCATTCGAGTAGGTCTCCAAAGGGTCCCTGGCTTGTTTTATATTGGCACTAACTAATCCTAGACTGTTACTGTTGCGTGTGTTAGGTACTATTGAGTGCTGAAAGATTTTACTATCTTGGATTCAGTTTTCAGTTCTGCAAAGGTGCAGTGAGAAGCTCTTGCACTCTTTTGTCTTCTAAACCTTAATGCTGTTATGCCTTCAGGGCTGTTTCAGCTAATACAATTCATGAAACTGACAAAACTAAATACAAAATTCAGTGGGCAGTTCATGAACCAAAAATATCTTTTATAGTCCATTCAGAAAAGAACTAAATATTTTGTAGCTTGTGGTTCTCATCCATAGTCATACATAATTCTCATATTAAAAAAGGACAGGAACACATCTTAGAACTTTTAAATAAATTCTATTCACTGATATGGTTAAGATCAAACTGTAAGTCTTTGTAAAACTAAACATCTGTATTAAATTGCTGAGCATGGACCAGCAGAAAACATATAAAGCATATTCTAAGTAATAAACGTTAAAATGTCTTTGCTTCATAATCCCACACTCTTAATTAAAATAAAATGAAATGAAGAAAATTCCATTAAGGCTCTACTTTTATTATTGTCATGTATTTTATAGAGGTCGCTTGTCCTTTCCTTTGCTTAGATCTTTAAAACACTAGTAACACCAGCTGTTCCTGGCTACAGAAGGTGTCTGCAGTGTTTAAGACCAAGCATATGTTCCTAATTGTATTGTCTCACCTGAGTCCAATTTCCTCACAACTTGAGTTGTCATGAAAGTTTGAGTTTTTGTGAACATGTGCTGCTGAATTGGGCTCTGAATCCTCTGTTGGATATACTCTAGCATAGTCATAAGATCTCTGGAGCTTGAGGATTCAGCCTCCCATTTTAGTATCTGAGAGATGCTCTGAGCAATGAGAATGAAATTTACCTCCATCCCTTCTGCCTAGCCTAGTCCATGCCAAATCACTTATAATAGATCTGAACAAGAATCACTTTACACCACCCAGTTCTATGCTATTATAAAACACAATGGTTGAAGATTCTCCATGACAACAGATTCCCACACATTTTTGCATTTGACTAGTCAATAGAGCCCATTTTCCTGATGCTAAAGAGATACCAATTATTTCTAGTATTGTCAGTATAAAAAGGCTGTTATACACTGAATCTAGCATCTGGCTAGACCATCTTTTGCACATTCAGAAGGGATTATTTGAAACAGAATAGCTCTTTTCAGAACTTCAGACACTAAATCATATTCAACGACGAGGTCTCTATCTTCCCCTCATTCTGTTTTCTCCCTGTCTTTTCGGAGGTCTGCTGAAATGTTCCTGTTCCTCCACACTTCTAATACTGGGATGGACGGACAGTAAGGTCTTGAGATTCTGTGTGTTTCTTCAGCTTCTTAATCTAAAATTAATAAAAGATGTCATATGTTTTCATTGAATTAAAGCACTTTTTATTTGTCACACTTATATCCTTATTATATTAACTATCATGAAGAACAAACAGAAAACTTAGAAGTACTGATGGTCTTCTGCCCTTTTGTGCACTCAGGTACACCTACCTCATACCTTTTGACTACATATATGTGACAGAAAAAAAGCATTCCCAGAAATATTCCATTTTAAAAGAAAGAGTATTTTAGCTCAGATACAATTAATTTAAATTTACATATTGTTGTGAGTTAGAGGTATATCCAGCGTAAGCTGCAAACCAGCAGAAGAAATGAGGCTGGCACCTCCAGAAAGCAATTGAGGTCCTTGGTGGTTTGAAACACTCTTTTTAACAGTATTTGAATAAAGAAGTGGTTTAGAGGACTTATTCTTCTAGGTCAGGTGTCTTGTGTTTCACAATCAAGGTGAGTTGGTTCAAGGGCCTCTGTTCAGTCGTCTCCATCAGAGAATGCTACTACTGCAGAGACATCACGCTATCTTATGTAATGAGGGGCCGGGCTCCTTTTAGTCAGTAATTACTGAATTTTGTAGTGGAACAGCAAAGGTTTTTTACATACTAGATAGAAAAATTTACTTATTTGATGAAATCTCCTTTTATTTTAATGCAAGAAGCAGCCTATTTATTATCCCCTTGATCTCAAGTATGTACAGAGAATTCTAAACAGAGAAAAAAAAAATAGTTTCTACAGAAAACCTTGTGATATTTCTGGAGATTTTTCTTCCAGGTCAACATAGACAACCTTTAAGGGCCATATTCGTATGGGCTTCCCTCTACCAAGGTAAAAAAGGTTTTCCTAGCACAGAGTCAAACCTTTCTGAGCTAGACAGTGTGTGGCTGGGAACATTCTCAGTTCTATATCATCATCTAGCATAGACAGCCCTTGTGACAGTTCATGGTAGTCTTCGGAATAATTTCAGTAGACAGTTATACATACACAAACACCTTACAAAGCATTTGTATGTACTTGGAATAAAAAAAAAAATAATAAATTATTCCATCCATCAGAATTACCTAATTTGAAGTATTTTAGAAAACCTTGATGGTCCCTCCCAATTGCCCTTTATTTCTCTATTCAAGAGTCGAGATCAGGTGAAAATGGTGACTTAGTAGGGAAAGAATATGGCAAAATAATTATTCCTCTTATTTTAAAAGTCTGCTAAAAATATGTGGCACTTGAGCTCCTTTTGTTCTTTTACCCACAGCAACCATTTAGGTCTTGTCTGGAAGTACCAGCAATAACAACTCTTTTAGAAGCTGCTCAAAATAGTGACTGATCTTGTCAAGATCATTCTGAGAATATTTTATATCTTTTCTGATTTGAAAAAGCAGGAAATTTTATAACTCTTTTTTTTTTTTCTTTATTCAAGATCAAGATTTTTAATATTTTGTGGCTCTGGAGAATTCACATTTTTGAAGATCACAGCCTGGAATTAATACCTCTAACATCAGCATGCAATTGGAGTACCTAAATTACCTGCATAGCTCTTCGAGGCTCTGCATATGGAGTCTCAGCTAGGGAAAAACAGGCATTTCTAAGAGGATGAGCCAACTCTTACAGAGGATGAATCATCTTATATGTATTTCCTGTGCATTGATTCCACAGTGAACCAAAGGTACCTGTGTTGTTAGTATAGGTACCTCAGGTAGGACCCTGAAGTTAAATGAGATGAGTCTAAGCTCAAGCAAAAAATACAAGTGAAAACCTAATTCTACATTCTTAAGAGAAATTACTGTCTTTGAAAGTCTGAACTGATGGCAGATACACTGTGAAGACCCATATCTTTCATCATAAAATACAGAACAGCAGATGGCATTTATTAACATGCTATAATAAGTTTGAGATGCCCCAGGCAAACTGACAAAGCAGCAAACAAGATGCGATGTTGCAAGCAATAAAACTCAGAGCAAAAAGAGAAAGGTGCTGCAGGGGATATGCACTGCTAGAAAGAGAGGGATAAGCTTTGTCACTGATGGGAAACAAACAAAACAAACCAGTGGATTTAGGAGTGAATGTCCTGAGACAAGTACATATTTTGCAGGTTAAGACAGAGTTGCAGCTGAAGTCAGTTCATCTATTGGTCAGGCATACAAAGGAAGTAAATATGAGAAGTATACAGTGAATAAAGCAATGCTAACTACAGAAGTGGTTACTAACCTACAGATACCTGCAGGTTTCTCTGATAGAAATGTGAAGAAATGCAAATAACTTATGTAGGAAAACCATCCTACCTGCATATATGCTCTGATGGACACCAAACCGGTTCCTGTTGCTCAGGAGATTTTTGAACCACTGTGGACAGCTCATCTCATTACTTAACAGAGGTACAAACATGTCTGGTGCTGAAATGGTGGAGAGATATAGAAAATAGGACAGAAATAACAATCTATCTTGTGAAAATCCAATTTGTATCCACATCTTGAATGAGTGTATATTATTTTGGTCACCTCTGTATCAAGAAAATACAGCACAACTAAGAACAACACAGAGAAGGAAGAAATGGGTGATTGGAGGTATAAAACTGCTTCTGTACAAGAACTAAACAGATTAGGATTTATGAGCTGGCTAACAGACGAAACAAGAGTGTTATGAAAAAGTTATATAAAATCATGAGTGTCTTTTGAAAAGGAGAAGAGCTGTGACCTAAAATGAAAAGGAAATGTACATAAATTAATTTATGAAGTTCTTTTCACTGAATATGGTGAAGACCAAATTGTAAAAGGCTCCCTAAAAGCAAAAGACATTAAAAAATATTAGACAGTCCTGAAGACTACTATAACCCTTATCACTACCTAGCACTCAAATTATCACTGAGAATACATGGGGAGAAGCACACTTTTCCTACTCTTGTTCTTTACCCAAACATCCATTGCTGAATGCTCTTGTGTGGTATCCAAGAATGATTACAGCTGCAATGTGACTGAAGGGTGGAGAGAAAGTAAGAGGCCTTGCAGACAGAGAGCCACATGTGCAGTATGCAGTTACATGTCATGCTACAATGCCTGTAAGCAATACAGGTGTTACAGGGCCTCAACCTTTTCGTTGTTGTGAGTACATCCAAAACTAAAAAGCAAAATAAATTCTTGCTCTTGTTCTTGAGAGACTGACTTTCTAAAAATCACACAACAAAGCCTGGCGATGTTAAAACTGATGGCCTCTGCAGAGCATCCTCAACCCCAGATATTTGAGCAAAGCTCTGCAAAGCAGAATTTTAAAAAATTTATGCCAAATGAATATTTGAGGAGAAATGCCAGTGAGCAGTTCCAAAAGCAAAAGTTACAAAGAAGTTAACAAACACCAAAGCTAGAAAACTGACTAAGATTTTTATCTAATAGTTGTGCTGCACTGATGTATATCTGATTGGGAACAAGTTAGTTGGCCATGGGAAACTGTCCTGTCTTTGTTTTCCCTGAGAAATAATATTTGTAGTAGAAAGATATGGAGAGAATACAGAAAAGTAAAGAAATGTCAAGTTAAGTTCTCTGCAGGTAAACTCTATGTACAGAAAAGGTATAAAACCTCTGGTCTTAAGTTACAAAAAATATGATCCAGCCTTATAGCTTGTCACACACAGACAGACTGACCCTGTACAGCCAGACTAACTACACTTATTCACAGAATCAAGACTTAACATGTTATCATCTTCATCACATGCCACCCCTAGCTGCAGAAAGACTTGTTTGCCCTAAAGACAATGACGCAATGTGAATACTGTATTCTCAGTTCTGCTGATGCTCTCGTTCGTTAATGATAAAACAAACACAAGGATTGTAGTTAATTTCTTATTACAATGGCAATACAAACCTACTGGCATTTAAAGCATTATAATAAACATTGATTTTTTTTTTGGATTTATGAGTTTCTTTCCAGCAAAATAATACCAAGCAAGCCATGACACAGTTTATTGAAATTATTTAAAGAATGTATTTCCTGTTTCTCCATGTGTGCAGCATATTCTTCTCTAGTGAACTATCTAGATGAAGAGCCAAGCAAAATTAATGCAGCCTTCATGTAGAAATTGTAGCAACAAAACCATCTAATAACCGAATACAACACATTTTTAGGTAGCATCCTCTATAGAAAGGCTCAGACAACTCTTTCAAAGCTATTATTTTCTAAAGTTGAGTTAATTATGAAATATGATCCTACTCAAACTTACTTTTTTCCAAAACATGTAATAGATATGTTTTGGGTTTGTTTTGTTTTGTTTTGTTTTTCGTTTGGTTTGTTTTGTTGTTTTTTTTTTTAACCCTATATCTGTTATAGAACATTAATTTAACTAGGGAGACAGGGGTCACATCTCTTAAAGGAGGAAGGCACTGAATTATAAGCTATTTTAGCACTTTGCTACATCTAAGCAGTTTTTATTACCTTTTCATTAAAACCTAATTAAAATTATATTAATCATCTGCTATGTACAATCCACATAGGTACAAATAAATAAATGCAAATAACAATATACAAATAACAAATAGAAATTCTGACAGTACCAAATGATTAGAATTGTTCTGTCAACTCTAGAACCCTGATCATATTATCAATGAAAGAATCAAAACAACTCAGCAGTTCCATCTATGCCAAAGAGGAATCAAAATAATAAAAAAGAGCAATTTTATAAAATGATATCATTCCAGTTGACAAATCAATATTCTGGATTTAGTCTGGGACATCTTTTCTGGTTTTGAAGTACCCACTTTTACAATTCATGTCACTGGTAAATCACAATAATTGCTGAAGAGCAAAATTTGTCAGTTCTCTCATTACAGTAACTCATTTCTTAAAATAATGACATTTCCATAAAATAAGAGCAGATACAGATGTTAAGTTATCCATATAACAACACCAAAGATTCTGAATTTGTATCCACCCACAGAATCAAAGTTACAGAGTGAGCAATTAGAGCTAAGACACTTTAATTTATTTCAGCTTGTGTAGGCTGCAGGAGAGCTTTGCCTGCAAATAAGGGAAGCTGTAAGTTGAAAGCTCTCCAAATTGTGGACCTTTGTGATTTCCCATTCCCCTTCCAGGATACCCCAGAGGAACTGATGTTAAGCAGAACATTAATTCTTCATGGTTCCTGCAGAAGACAAATTGTGGTGGGACTGTAATTCATGCAGCTTGCACATTTGAAGGAAAGAGATAAGGGCCATTTGGGTACATATGCTTTGTTTCTGTCTTGCCTTTTGGGATTCAAATCACCCATGGGGGGACAATCCTTGCTCCTTTATGAATGACTTCCGTGTAATCATATTGGTTTAAAAGTCCCAGAAATTGTCTCCCTTGTGGACCATTTGAAATGCAGCTCTAAATTCTGCCTGTATATTCTTTATTATACAATCTGCACAATGAGGAGAAAAATTTATTTTCTAGCTAACTTTGAAGACAGGGATTTCCAAAGAAGCCTAAACTGTTTGCCTTGTCTCTTACATTCCCTACAGGGTACTAAAAAGATAGTGCTAATTTATTTATAGGTGCTTTCTAAAGTTAAAATGATGTTTTAAAAGAGATTTTTTTGTTTCTACCTTCTGTGATTTTATTATTTCATAGATGTTTTTCTCCATTGTTTATTGGTCCAAATCACATGAAGATGTAGTTGCAAATGATTTGGTGTTATTTGTTATAATTTGTAAATATGAAGTAAGATGAGCATAATATTTACCAGGTATTATTCAGTTTCATGAGGACCTTGAAATAATCTCTTTGATGGAAAAAAAATCCAAAAGTAGTGGCATAAATTATTCACCTCAAGTAATTCAGCCAGGCCGAACAAATGCAGTACAGTAAAGAGGAGTTTGCATATTGCACAAAGGGATCATTTTAAATCCTTTATCACTTTGTTCACCTCTCCTGCCCTTCTTCATCTTCTTTGCAATTCCAATAAGGCTGCAACATCACTGCAACATAAAGAGCATTAGTTATTCTATTTAAAAGGTGACAACCCTGTTGATCATCTTCCTGCCTCATTGTCAGTGTGGAAGTATTTATATTCTGAAAGGGATATGAGAACTCTTTTGGTGAGTTAGTCCTTTTGCCCAAGTCTGTACTTCAAAGCAAAACCAAACTATTGCTGAAGTCTTATAGTATCATAATATTTTTTGTTTTTTTGAATAAACGGATTATTACTTTGGACTTCTGTGAAGGCTGCCAATACGACTTGTCATCACAACTTACTATGGAGCAGTAAAAAAGTCAATCAACCAAATTACCAAAACAAATAATCCCTAAACTTGCTTGGTTTGAAGCGTAATGCTTCATTCTCCCACTTTTAGGGTAACACTAAGGGCCTCACACACATATGCCCCCTCCACTGCATTTCTTTGGTTTTTTTTAATACACAGGCAACTCCGCTGTACTGTGGTCATGCCCAATGTCTAGTACTGGTGCTTCAGTCCAGTCCTTTCCTCCTCACATCCATCCTGTCAGGCAGGACCAGCTGCCTGCAGGGATTCCTGTGTAAACTGGGCTCTGAAGAAGGGAAGTGTTCAGAAGTGCCAAGAAGCCCCTGTTGCTAACCCTGCCACAGTCTGCTTTTCTCATTTACAGTATGCTTACCCCAGTCAGACCCCTTAATTTTTTATATATTCCTAAAGGAAAGGGCCTGGAGTTTCAAAAAAAGAAAATTCAAATCTTTTCAACTGATCAGCATTTGTGAAAAGAAGAGTTGGAAAGCAGGCAATAGATCAGCTCTATGCCCTTGTTTCCATTTTTTCCACCCTGAAAACAGCAGTTAAGTCTCGGATTTGTCAACAGGAACACAATTTGTCAAAGGTTATGTGACCCAGATCTCGTAATTCCTACTGCTGGGTTAAGCTCTGTTTCCTACATTTCCAGATGATTAATGTGTTCAGTCTGGTGTACTCAGTCTCTTTAGTACATGAGAAAGAGAAGTATTCCGCAAGAGAGGTTATTTCTGTGCTTTCTTACAGTCTGGTAAACCCTAGAAAGTATTAAAAATCAGACAGAATTACTCTGAACTATTTCCAAAAATTTTGTGAGGTGTTCAAGTGGTTGAACCATGTCATCAAGTTACAAAATAGTGTCACAAAGCATACAGTTTGTCACCATTTCAAGAAGAGCTTGGTATAATCTTCATTTATATGAAAGTGAAAGGAGAGAATGACAAAAGATTTTCAGTCTGAGAAAAGCTCATAAAATCTATGAATCTGTGCTTCCAATTTAACACAGAACTTCTTAGGTTTATCTTCAAGTTGTAAAAATGAGGATTTAAAAAAAGCAATTAAAGTTTCCCCCACCAACACATTCTTGCTCTTTTAGAAAAATTAAGTGTTATTAGAAAATGTGAAGAAACCTCTGTTACAGAGTAGGGCTACTCATGCCTGAAGCATTACCTCTTAATTTCTCTGCTGCACAGCACAGCAATCCAGTCAGCCTTCGGCCTTCATTACATCTCTAACAACTGCACATTTGGTAGTAGTACCTTTTTGTGTTGCCGGCATCTCCTTGCTGACACCCTATTTTCTTTGCTTGACACTCCACTTGCTGTTGACTCTTAGTGAGAGAGACAGAATTGGAAGCTCTGGCATTTCAGTGTGTGAAACAAGGCAGTAGCTGATGAAGTACAATTTCTCATAATGTGAGAAATTATCAGCTGTATCGGTTTTGGGAAAGCTTTCAGAACTCTCATTCACAATATCATTTAATGCTTTTTGAAATCAAGCCAAATCCTGAGAAAATATCCATGCATAACCATGCTATGAGTGCTTATTGGGCTTTACTGAAGAACCATCTGAATAAAGTTATAGACTCACTGGCAAGGGATACAGAGTACTCAAGGTAATTAAAATAAATGAGATAGTGTCTCAGATTAGGAAGCACATAAACTAGCTTTTGCTGTCAGGCCTACATGTGATTTTTGGCAGATTTAAGGAAACAAAGCTGTATCAGACTGACATAATAAGAAAATACAGCCATGTTAATAAATACAATTTATTTTTCATTAAATTATAATGAAGTTTGTTATAGTCACTATTTCTGAAGAAAATGTTGTCATAGTTATTTCCAAACTAACTCCATATAAAGTCAATTTTCTCTCTCATTTTTTATCCTCCAATTATAATCATGTTATTACAATTTCACATGTAAAATTTCATGCACTAGAAGAAAGATGATGAGCACAAAACACAGGAAGAAGCTCTATAGTTATAGGGTAAAATCCTGGCAAGGTAGACCCAGAATGGTCTGCAAAAAACTGACTTTCACTTGGTCTTCCTTTATTGTGGTTTATCTGGCAGGCTGCTAAACACCACACAGCTGTTTGCTCACTCCCTTCCGGTGGTAGTAGTAGCTGCAGAAGGTCAGAAAAGGCAGTTGCTGGCACAAAGGCTAGCAAGTGTATCTGCAACATGACCGCGTTACCGACAAACCTTGGTCAAGAAAAACCTCGTAACACCAATGTAGCGTTAAAAGGGAGGCATTCTTTTATTACAGCTCTGGATGCACGGGGGATCTCTCCTCTCTACATGCATGCCTAGGATAAAACTTTACAGATATTTATCCATAAGATTGTTACATATTCATACATTCCAGTCTACATTCTTATATTGGTTATAACAAATACGCTTCGTATGCTAATTACTACAAATGCGCACAAGCTAGTTCTATTGTTCTAAATTGAGTCTGGGGTATAATCTGAGTAGGGGGCTATTGAGTCGGAGGTCATGATCTCCCCCTGTCAGAATTACCCTTCACCTACTTCTAGTTTTTTTTTCTCATTTTCTTGCCAAGCTAAACTAGTTACATAGTGTTTCTCATTTATCCTGGAAGAATGCTGATTTGCTTACTGCGGGCATTCTTGAAGAGGGAACTAATATTGCAACATTCTAAACCACAAATCTTGTAGTTACAGTTGATTTTGTTCCAGCTCCATGGTTACAACAGGAGCCAAGCAAGACTTCCCTCAGCCTCAAAGATAGAATGTATAGAATATTAACAGAAATGCACAGAGATTTTTGATAATTTCTGATAAAAGTAGCGTTTCCTTACAAATCGTAAGAGTTTCAGTTTTCTCTGTAGATAAGCATACACTTATATCTCTGTGCTTGCACTAAGTGACATGTAATCTATTCAACCTCAACATGGAAATGACTATTCATATGTTAACCGCCACCTGCCCCCTAATTAACACAGTTTTGCGGTTCTGTGCTAACAAATCATTTGGATTTCATAAAATTGTGAAGTACAGGAATCAGCTAGTCCTTGAAAGGTCAATCTAGATCAACTGCTTGCCCACAGCAGGAACAGCTGTTGCCAAACCATTCTTGAGAGAACTTCACATAACCTATTCTTTAAAAACAAGACAAGAGAAAACCCTCCACAGACATTCCCTGTGCTCCCCATGGATGTTTACTACGGTCCTCTCTGGGCAACCTATTTTAGTTTTCATAGTATAGACTGTTCTTTTCCTTATAACCAACCGAAACCTAACCTACCACTACTTTTTAGTTTTCATTTTCTCTTTAAAGCAACCTTTTGATTTTCAAAGACTTATTCCATCTCTATTTTCTGGGGCTTGAACAAACTTCGTGTACTCTGGAATTTTCTCAGGTTTACAAGAGACCTGAGATCACATACACATTGCACACAGAAGACCGAATCTTGCAGGACTTTTAGTGTCTCCACAGTGCTAAGAACTTCAACTTGATTAGAACTGAATATAGTTTCAGGCTGTAATTTGTGTACTTTTGAAATGGACCTTAGTAAGCACAAAGAGATAGTTTCTCAGTCATATATGGTTGTCATAATTTTTTTCTTCTGTTTCTTGCAGACATCTAGGAAATGGACCTACATCTATTACTTAGTAGTAAAGGCATGGCAAGCCAAAAACATCTGTCTGATCACAACACTGTTGTGATGGAAGGGTGTACATGAATAATGTTACTTTCATGTATTTCTGTCTTTTTCAGGTCCTTTACTAAAAGGGACAATCTGGCTGTGTCTCCACAGTCATTAGTCCACCTGGAAATTCAGACATTAAAAAAAATTATCTAAATTAAGTTAGACAACTGGTGCAGCATTTTTGATATTCTAAATAAGATTCTGATACTATTTTTCACAGGATTTTCCCACTTCATATGCATCAATACAAAATGCATCAGTCACTACAGAAATCCCACTTCTTCACAATTTTAAATGAGCACCTACTGTCAGGTGAACCTTTACAATCACAGAATAATGGAAATAATTGCAATATGTAATACGTTGTAGGTGCCTTGTAAGAAAAAATCATGTTTTAAAAGTAACTCAGGTATTTTATTTTTTTTTTTCTCCACCTATAGCCTTTCATCCTAACTCTTTCATTTTATTTTCCTGCTGCTAGCAGATATTCTCCAGCAGTGCATGCGAAGTCTGGCTGCCTTTAACCTACTAAGCATTAATGACCTTATCCTATTGAAAAACTTCCCATATTCAAAAAAGCCACTGCCTGAATATGAAAGGCAGCAGGTATAGTGCCTGTAGTGCATGCCTTTATTGTTTTTTTTTTTTTTTTTTTAATTTTTTAACATTTTGCCTTCTAAAACTGATGTGTTTTCCTAATCCCTTCAGTCAGGTTCTGCAGTCAGCAGTGATGGGCAGCTCTAACAGGTGACTAATACCTCACACAACAAGCATTTCAGATAGGTGTATTGTATTGAATTACTGTTTAGAGGAATATCTTTTGCTCCAGCAGATACGAAGAGAACCCATATCATTTATCTAACCTTGAGGATTTGCATTTCAGAAAACATAGTTGAAGCCCTTACATTATGCTCTTCATATGTCTGCTTTTCAATGTCTTTGTTCCTCTACTTCCTTTGTTCACAAAGGGTGTACTTCCACCAAGATGTATGAAGCAGACTGGTATATTCGCTAAGTGTATCTCAGTGGATACTGTTACTGTAATATAACATTTACCATAATTTCTATTTTTTTTGAATCTTTCAATTCTGTTCTCAAGACTTAGGATATGACTCCACTATCACAGAAAATGGTGCAAATATAAAATATATTAAACTGAGCATGTTTGCTAAGTGTGCAGAAAACAAACTGGGTATAGACACTCAGCAACTGAAGGTGACTTTTCGTTGCTTCAGGGGTAAGATCCAGACTTTCTAAGCTAGGACCTGCAAAACTAAACTTGGTGCTTGACTTCATCTTCCTCACTCCTATATAGCATGTGAAAAAAGCTGGACGCAAGCTCTTGCAGGCTAAGTGAGACAATTAACTTTGCTAGTTCAGTTCTCAGACCACTCTAAATTAACATGATAATGTTAGAATGTGCAGTTGAGGGTTTTTTTGGAACAAATCTCTCTTCTGAATTCAAACTGAGCACAGGTAGAACTAGAAACTGAGCCACAAAGTACTGGGGAATCCTGGACATAGGAAGCTTATTGCTCAGAGGGCAGGAAAAAAACACATTTAAACAGTGAGACATTTTGGGTGGGATTCTTTGGCTTAAACACAGGTTCTTGTATTTTTCTGTCCCATAAAGCATCTCAGTTGTCTGCCAGTTGCTATTCCAGCAGACTTAAGGTGGATAACAGATACTTTACTGTATCTGTTGTCTTTGTGCACACATGTTGAATATCACAAGGTATTTAAGATGACACAATAAATCTCTTCTGACACATGCCTAGCAAATACAGCTCATCTTGCAGTAAGGAGAGCAGTTGATTTGGTTGACAGTTTTGGTCACGGGTATTTTGCTTACTGTCAGACGTGATATTCCAGTAAGGTTTTACAAGGCGTAACTGTGTTTTGAGGTGGCTCATTTTTGTCATGATACTAGCCTCACTGGTTCTGTTCCTGAAACACACATATGAATTCTGCTAAAGTCAGACATTCATTTACAACACAACACACATGACTAATCACTTCCACTTTATTCTAGCAGTTATTTCTCACAAAAACAGCACCTGTGGAAGTGACTTTCCATGACCTTTCTGAATATGCCAGGAAACCAGCTTGAGGTTTTCTCAGCATTTAGTTAAAATTTATGTTGGCTGCAATGGAACATTTCCCAATTCTGTCCTTAACTAAATAAAGTTACTGCTGTACTTTGCAGCAGTTTTTGCCTCAAGAAGAACTGAAATACCACAGTAATGGCAGCTGCCTCCTATATCTAACTGGCAAGGTTTTAAGCAAGGTCATGACTATTCTGTTTATAGAAGTTATGCCTGTTACTACGGACCTTCCTGGCAATATTCTTTACTTTGAGTGTTCTTACTACCAATATGCTGTAGGGACCAAACAGAAAATTAGTATTTTTAATAAACAAGCTAGCAGCAGGAAACTTTCACAGAAATATCCTTACCATATAGAACAATATCTGTTGACTGGCAGAGAGTATCAGTCCTAATGCCACTTTCGTTTTGCCAGCAATCATTCCGGCTTCCTTTGCAGTTTTTTCTCCTTGAGTGAAAACTCAACTTTGAAATAACAAAATGACAGATAAAGTGAGGAAGATTGGCCAGGACTTCTTGAGCTCTGTGAAACAATTTTCATGCAGTTGTCTGGGATGCAGCTCCTATCTTAAAACAGCTCTGAGTCATCTCGGGAGGGAAGGCACAAGTTTCCCCCTCCCTCAAATAGCAATGCTCAGGGGACTTTGTGCTGTGAGCTGCTATTAAAATTTTTGATTTCCAGATCAGAGGCTCAAAACTACAGAAAAATAATAGCATGTACATTACTTAGAAGAATTGATAAGGAAATTAAAGTGTAGTCAGGTGGAGTTTAAGGAATTGAAAAGGGGTCTTTGCTGTTGCGCTCTTTCTTTACAAATAATTGCATAGATTAATGATGAAAAATGCATGAGATGCGTCAAGGAGTTTCTCACCACCTACTGCACTAGTTCATTTAAAATGTTTCTCCTCACTTAGGAAGAGCTGAAATTGCAGCAGTGGCTATTAATAGTTCCAAAGGGGATCTGAAGTAATTTGTCACTGGCAAGTGTTTGAAGTCTATAGTGACTTTTTTTCCTATTCTATGTTTTCTTTGAGTAAATGAGATTAAATAGCACGTGTCATCTTCCAGTTTAAGAACTGAAGAACTGCCACTCATCTACCTCTAAGGGTAGAAACCAGGCGATATTTATGCACAAAAAAAGAAAAAAAAATCACAGTAAAATTCTTCTAAAATGCATCATGCCACTTCTGAAAGCATCTGTTCACTGAATCACACAGCACCTGAGCTCCCAATAGTGCAATACTGTTGCTTTTTTTTTTTAATAAAATCCCTCATATTATAACATTGCCATAATATCCATAATAAGTAGCATTGTGTCAAGAAAAGGCTAACTGGTAATTCAAGAGTACAGCACAGAGTATATTTAACAGTTGGATGCAAATCAGAACATAAGAGTTGATAGGAATTATAATGGCCATAGATATAAAGAGACAAACTGAGCAGCAGAATTAGGAAGTTTGTCATCTTCTGCTAGCTATTATGACCAGATTCTTTGTATTTCCCTGCTGTGTTATCCATAAGTAATAATATTCATAACCATTAAGTGCTATCAAAACAAGTCAGTATTTGAGTGAATGATTTCCTTCTGTAATATTTTCATATTAAAAGTGAGCTAAAACCTTCAACAAACAAAATAAATACATGTCTTCTGCAAAAGGTAAGCCATCTTATAAATCCTACGAAGATTTAGCCATGAAATGTTGGTTGCTGTGGACTGAATAGAGATAAGCTGCCCAAGATATAGTTCAGGAATATTTGAGAGAGAACACTCTTTATTACTTTAATACTTTCTTGCCTTGTTAGAAGAGGCTTTTAACTATTCAGTCTCATAATATAAAATAGTGATGCTTTATTTCATTGAAGCATTTTTTTATTGCTCATTCAGTGTTATCAAATGACTGTCAACATATTACATATTAATTTGTTACCATGAAACAACTTGTAAATTGTGTTTTATGTCTGCAATTTTATAAGGTGACATATGAGATTCATTTGCAATAAAAGAGGAGAAAGATTTCTGGCTTTAGAATTCAGAATTTAGGAAAGTTCTACTTCAGTTTATAGGCATTTCATCTCCCTGTAGAGCTCTCTGGATCAAGATATAGCTATTTATTTCTATTAATAAATGTCTTGCCCAACAGAGACTATTTTAAAGAGGGAAAAAACTCTGGTACTGGCTTTGACTATTTTAACAATTCTATACCCTAAAAGATTCTAGTTGCATAAACGTCACTTTTATTCTTTAGCACTATTGTTGCTGTTGTATTGTTTTATTTTGTATTGTTGTTGCAGTATAATGTTTTTTAAGATTTGCATTTATTATTTTAAAGTACCAATTAACCAAAAGAACCAAATGAGAGACAGAATTTAAAAAAAGGAAAAAAATTAAGAAATATTCTTTAATTACTAACACATAATGGCAGTGGAAAATACCCCTTTTTCAGTGAAGGTTTAGGTCAGTAAGCCTGAGGGGAAGGAACACTGTAATCATGCAAAACACAAATGATGCTAGTGGAAATTTAGAAAAGACTTGTTTTTTTATCTGGGAAATCAGTTGGAGACCCTAGGTCAGGTGTTTGTATATAACCATGGATTCTACCACAAAGAAACATCTGTTGTCTTTGCAGTTAAAGATGAGAAGTCTAAGTTAACCAATATAGCTTAGCAATGCAGTTGCACTTCTCTATTTTATGTTTTATACTGGCAGACATAAATAAAGCAAATAAATCTTCATAATACAGCTTGTCAGTAACACCTTGATAGTAAATTTTTGTCTGTCAATGAATATGTTTACCTCCCTGATGCATTCTTTCTGAAGAAGAAACATGAGGAAAAAAGTTCTGATACTTTCAAAACATTCTATTTTCACATTTTCATAATAAAGAAACTTGATTTTCTTCATTTGACTGCTTCAGTGGGCCCAAGCATCTTACAATTTTTTTTTGGCAAGGAGTTTTTATATTTTAAAATGTACATTTTATTTGACACAAAATGAACTTGACTTGAAACCCGGAAGTCTTTTCTAAATACAATTTTTAGTTCCTGGTGTTATCATAGAATCATAGAACTGCTATCTATATAACTATAGTTATAACTACATAGAATCATAGAATAGTTAGGGTTGGAAAGGACCTTAAGATCATCTAGTTCCAGCCCCCCTGCCATGAACAGGGACACCTCCCACGAAACCATGCCACCCAAGGCTATGTCCAATCCAGCCTTGAACACTGCCAGTGATGGAGCATTCACAACTTCCCTGCAATCCATTCCAGTGCCTCACCACCCTCACAGTAAAGAATTTCTTCCTCATATCCAATCTAAACTTCCCCTGTTTAAGTCTGAACCCATTACCCCTTGTCTTCTCACTACAGTCCCTCATGAAGGGTCCCTCCCCAGCATCCCTATAGGCCCCCTTCAGATATTGGAAGGCTGCTATGAGGTCTCCACGCAGCCTTCTCTTCTCCAGGCTGAACAGCCCCAACTTTCTCATCCTATCTTCATACGGGAGGTGCTCCAGTCCCCTGATCATCCTTGTGACCCTCCTTTGGACTTGTTCCAACAGTTCCATGTCCTTTTTATGTAGAGGACACCAGAACTGCACATAATACTCCAAGTGAGGTCTCACAAGAACAGAGTAGAGGGGCAGGATCACCTCCCTCGACCTGCTGGTCACACTCCTTTTGATGCAGCTCAGGATACGGTTGGCTTTCTGAGCTGCGAGCGCACACTGACGGCTCATGTTCATTTTCTCATCAACCAACACCCCCAAGTCCTTCTCCGCAGGACTGCTCTGAATCTCTTCTCTGCCTAACCTGTAGCTGTGCCTGGAATTGCTCCCACCCAAGTGTAGGACCTTGCACTTGGCATGGTTAAACTCCATCAGGTTGGCATCAGCCCACCTCACACGCGTTTCAAGGTCTCTCTGGATGACATTCCTTCCCTCCAACGTGTCAACTGAACCACACAGCTTGGTGTCATCAGCAAACTTGCTGAGGGCACACTCAATCTCACTGTCCATGTCACTGACATATAGTGTTATCTGTATTCATAGTATATATATAGTATACCTATATGTAGTATACTATATACTATATAGTATACATATATATAGTGTTGTCTATATTCAACATGGCCGATGCACATAATGTTTAACTCATATATGCCAAAATGTCACAATTTGGAATATTAAAGCCTCAAGCCTGCTTTGCTCAGAGCTAGTAGAATCAAATTGTGTTCTAGTACTGTCATGATAAGTTAAAAATAAAATAAAAAGGATATTTTTTTTTTCCCTAAATTGATGGCATTGTGAGGCAGGACTACTGTACTTCCAGTTATGTTCTGTTTGGGAAGGATCACAGGCAGGCTTCTCTGCTGAGAGTGTCTGCTTGAATATACTTGAATTCTACAAAGCATGTGTTTGTACTTCAGAATACACTGCTAAACAGGCCAGACTGTCTCTTGTAATAGAAAGAAATCCATGGTCTAAGCCCAGCCATTGGCTTCCCTGCTTGCTGACAGGAGAGACAAATCAACACTTCATGAATATAGTTCCTAACAAGATTTAAAGGAATTCTCATCTTTTCCTACATGATTATTCGTAATTTCCATCAGCTAAGTCATTGGAAGTTGACATTACTCCTTTTTAAAGAGCTCTTTTTTTTCTACAGCCAGGATTATTTGGCTGGTTCCAGACTTCTCTTTGCATCTCCTCTTTCAGACTTCCCTGTGTTTGAAACCACTATTATAGGCACATTTCAACTATCAGGTTTATCATGACCACCCAGTGAGAACAAATGTTAAACTTGGTGAAACTTGAGTGCTTTTGAGAACTTCGCATTTTGTTTTAAATGGTTCTCATTCTGTTGTCAGAAGCTTTAACCTCTCTTACTAGGTTCTTTCTGAAGTGTGAGGTGATTTACACTTATAGCCCTCATATTTATGCTTCTAAATGCATTAGAAACTCTTCCTTCAGTCTAATGCTTTTTATTTTACCATCACATTCATAATGAGTGCCAGTTAAAGACTCCAACTCACCTTAGACCACAGACAGCACTCACTAGTTACAGAACTAATATGTATGTTCCCATATGGAACAGAAAATCTGGAGCATCTGCTGTGTAAGCATCATTGTCTTAATTTCTAAAATGAAGAAGGAAAAGAAAAAAGAGGCTTTACACCCGATCTACCTCAGACCAACCTGCCAACCATATCCAGATAAGTAAGAAATACAGAAGAAGAATTTTCATTTCTGAAAGTAGTTCTTTAATGACAGTCTAGTGCTTAGAGGGAAGAGTGAGTCCAATAGGAATATAAATAAGAGGCCCAGGAGATGAAGACTCCAAAAACCTGCTGCGGGTAAAGCAAGATTCTATTTCTTTGCCCACTGAAGCATCCGTTATAGTGTTCTTGTTCCTCCTTGTGAAATGCATTCAGAATTAGGCTGAATGTGAGAGGTTAATCTGCATGAAAGTCCCAATTTGAATCAGTTTCATCTATGTTTCAACCTATTTTGTGGTCTGAAAAAATATTTTTATATCTATGGAAAATTTAAGAAAATATGAAGTTTCATGCATAATTTCTTAAATTTAAATTTGCTACTTGTCATGGGTTCAGCAGTAGCAGTCATTTTTCTCCTTCTTGGTAGCTGGTGCAGTGCTGCGTTTTTGACTTTCGGCCTGGGAACAGCGCTGATAACACCAGTGTTTCGGTTACTGCTTAGTGATGTTTTGGTCTGGCCAAGGACTTTCTGAGTTTCATGCTCTGCCAGGGAGGAGGGGAAGCTGGGAGGAAGCAGAGACAGGACACCTGACCCAAACTGACCAAAGAGGTATTCCATGCCATAGCACGTCATGCCCAGGATGGAGAGCAGAGGGCAGAGACCCGGAAGGGTGGGGGGTGCACTGTGTGGTCGGGCTGGGTGTCGGGTGGTGAGCAATTGTATTCTTTCCTTGTATTTGCCTTGTCATTATTATTATTGGTGGTAGCAGTAGTGGCCTTGTGTTATACTTTAGTTACTAAACTGTTCTTATCTCAACCTGTGGGAGTTGCATTCTTTTGGTTCTCCTTCCCATCCCTCTGGGAGCGGGGGGAAGAAAGAGAGGGGAGTGAGTGAGAGAATGGGCTGCGTGATTTACAGCTTAAACCACGACACTACTTAAGCAGTAATTCAAAATTTATGAGTAGAAAGTATTGTTTGAAAAGTTCCACAAATAAGTAATAAATCAATTCAATTAATTATTCTTATTTAACAGATTTTCCTCAATAAGAACTTCAGGTTCCAAATGAGGTTAAAAATTCAGACATTAAAAAGTATAATAAAGCAGTTTAGATTCTAGGATGATAAGGCAATGAATGTGTCTTTTGAACAGGTGAAACTCGTTAACTCAGAAAAAACTTTTCATTTTGTTCTTCTTATAAAATTTTGCCAGCAGTGTAGTTATTATATAATTTGTTATTTCTTATCATCTTGTTACTTAAAAAAAATACATATATTTTTTTAATTCTGAGACATCTTTGAGCATTAACCTAATGAAAAGAGCAAAAACATAGAATTTATGTGACCAGATTGTAATGAATTAAATAATCGGTTAGCTGAACAGAGGATATACAGGTGTGCTAGGACTCCTCTGAGATGTTTTATGTAAAAAAGAATTCATGTGCCAGGCTGAGTTTTCAGAAGTTTGGATGAATGTATTGCTGCTTGCAGCACCTTTTGACACCTTCCTTTGAATGAGAAAAAACTTACACCATATGGTGGGACTACTGAAGAATACCTAAAGGAACTATCTCTGCTTCTGAAATTGATCCTGCTATAATTGACATCATCCATTGCCCAGTCAGGCATAGCAAGGGAGAGAAGAAAAAACCTGTGGAGGAGGCTTTTTTCTGTCCACAAGTACATTTGCCTCCTAACCAAGATTT